>CM033700.1:6833533-7517150 GCA_019514585.1 Dendrobium officinale
TTAGGAAATAATGGCAACGTGATTAATATGTGAGCATGGGGGCCGGCGGTATGCAGGGATGATAGGCAATTAATGGAGAGCAATTGTGGACTCCAATTTAGGATTTAGAATTTAGAAAGAAATAATTTAAATCTTCAAGGATTTGAATTTTGAAATAAGATTTAAAGCAATTACTTTCCTAAAATAGAAGTGACATATTAGGAAAGATTTTGAATTTCAAATATTTTGACTTCAAATTCAAATATCTTCCCTAACATAACAAATCCACAATAGGAAACAAATCAAAAGAGGGAAAAAGGTGAGGAGATCGGCGGCAAGGGCTCAAGGCCGGCGGTCAAAGACTATGGCCGACGGCAAGGAGGGATTGCCGGCAGTGCGAGGTCGTGGAAATTTTGGGCGGGATGGTTGGGTAAGATGGCTGGCGGTTTGGGGTGGAGGTGGGGTGTTAGGCCGTGAGGCTCAAGAGGGAAATTGGTGGGTGATGTGGAGGAAAACCGGTAAGTAAGGGTTGGAAAAAAAAAGATAGAAGAAAACAAAGAGGATTAAGGAAAAGCCACGAACTCGACTTATCTAAGTTGGTGGGTATTGCGCCATCTCCTTCCTCTCCAAGGAAGGTCTCCACTAGAACTCACAAGTTCTCACAATGCTCCAAGCAAGAAAACACAATTCTCCAATAATCATTCATTAGCCATCATAGAATAAAATGGGGCTTTAAATAGCCTCCTACAACATGACTCGAAACAAAAGACACAAACGCCCTTTGGGCTCACATACGAAAACTCTCACAAGAGGGGTACAACGGGAAAGACAACACATAAGCAACGAAATAAAATAAAATAAAAATACGACTCATAAATGCCACATAAGCAAATAACAAACTACATGAAAATGAAATACATCAACGACTCAAAAATATAAAGACTCGATCGTGGCCGTAGATCGACGGCCACGTCTCTGATAAACTCTCCATGACGATTTGATGTCCCCATCATTCTCCCGGGGTGGGAGAAAACTCGACTCCGTCGAGTAGGAATCTCTGAAGCTCTCGTAGATCTCTAGTGCATCTGGGTCAATCTGCTGCAGCTCCTCACGATCTAGCCATGTATCCTCTGACTCGGGCTTTCCTTTCCACCTGATCAAATATCTTCTTCGTCCTCCTTCTCTTGTGGATATGATCTCATCACTTAAGACTGCCTCCACTTGCTCTGCCATAGGAAATTTGGGAATATTTGGTAGTGGGGGTAGGCTTGGGATCTCACAGGGTGGGTTCACACAAGGCTGTTTTGATAGTGGATTTTGTGGGTTAAAGTCAGGACCTTCATATGCCACTAAGTCTTCTATGTTAAAAGAGGAATTTATATTGAAATCTGCCGGCAGATCTACTATATAAGCATTGTCATTAATTTTCTTAAGAATCTTGAAAGGTCCAGCGCTCTTTGCATGTAATTTCTTAACTGTTCCTGGAGGGAACCGTTCCGGACGAATCCGCACCATAACAAAATCACCAACCTCAAAAGTTTTAAATCGCCGTTTTAAATCTGCATGTAATTTATATTCCTGATTATTCTTTTCAATTTGTTGTGCAATGTCTTTATGAAGTTCATGCAAATGAGATGCAAATGCTCGGATTGCAGACTCGGTAGGAAGAAGAAATCCTATACCTAGAACAAGGACCGCAAATAATTTACTGACTCACAGCGAGGCCTCCAGCGTGGAGTTCCCAGACCAAAAATTCCCTAAGGGAGGTGCTCGGGATGCAAAGCCTCTGGGCTTTGAAAAGATAACCATCCTCCAGTAGGAAATCGTCCACAAAGCGCGTGCTGCCAGTGGACAAGAGAGTGTAGGTCTCCTTGAAGTCAGGGCATTCCAAATAATCCCCCTTTATTTGGTCAAAACCCACAACTTCTGCTCTCATCTCAGTGGTGGTCATCATTCGACGACTGAGAGCATCGGCAGCTTTATTTTCAACTCCCGCCTTATGTCTAAGGGTATACGTGTACTCCTGAAGGAACTCAACCCATCGACCATGGCGCGCATTCAATTTCTTCTGGGAGTTGATATAACGCAGAGCTTCGTGATCCGAAAAGATGACGAATTCTTGCGGGAGCAAGTAATGTCGCCAATAACGAAGTGATTGGATCACGGCGTAGAACTCTTTGTCATATGTAGAATAACGCTGCCGGATATCATTCAATTTCTCACTGAAGTAAGCTACTGGGTGACATTTCTTAGGATTGGCATATAATTGCTCCTTCCTTAAGACCTCACAAACTTGCCTTAAGTGGTCCAAGTGCTGACTAATGGAATGACTGTAAATAAGAATGTCGTCAAAGTAGACGACGACAAACTTTCCCATAAAACGGACGCAGCACTTGAGTCATGATTCGCATAAAAAGGTGCTAGGGGCATTACTGAGCCCAAATGGCATGACTAACCACTCATAAAGACCATCCTTAGTCTTGAAGGCAGTTTTCCACTCATCACCGGGCCGGATCCGGATCTGGTGGTACCCACTTTTAAGATCAATTTTGGAGAATAATGTGGCACCCCGTCATCATATCGAGCATGTCATCGAGCCTCGGAATAGGGAATCGATATTTGACGGTGATCTTGTTGATAGCACGGCTATCAACACACATTCTCCAAGTTCCGTCCTTCTTCGGTGTAAGAAGGGCCGGCACCCGCGCAGGGACTAAGACTCTCTTTAATGAAACATCGCTGCTGCAGTAATTCATCAACCTGCTTTTTAAGCTCAGCATGTTCCGTGGGGTTCATGCGATAGTGTGGCAGGTTTGGAAGGGAGGCTCCAGGGACGAAGTCTATAGCATGCTGGATGTCTCTAAGTGGTGGTAACTGATCGGGGAGATCATCGGGAAAGACATCAGCATACTGTCCTAAAATAGGCTGTACCTCCTCAGGAATGGGCTCGTCAGATTCAGTGGAAATCTCACGGCCAACTAAGGCAAACAGAGGGGCGCCTTGGGCAAACTCAGTAATCAGAACCTTGGCGGTGACAAGGTTCACGCCCTTTTTAGATTTGGCTGGGTTGGATTTTTCGTGGCATCCGTAACCCGGGGCTGTGATGGCAAAAGCTTAATCTTTTTGCCAGCATGTTCAAACACGCAGGTGTTTGAACGCCCATAAATGTGGACATCGTTATCGTAGATCCAGGGGCGACCTAGCAAAATTTGTCCAACATTCATAGCCAACACATCGCACCAGACATTCTCCTTATAAGTGGCAAAGGAGATGGGTACGTGGCTTCGTTCCTTCACCTCCAAGGCATTGGAGTTGACCCAAGATACCTTATACGGGTTGGGGTGTGAGGAACGGCAGACAGACCTAACTGGGAAACCATGCTGGAGGAAACAGCGTTAATGCAACTACCACTATCCACTATGACTTTACAGTTCTTATCTTTGATTTTTTTGGTGTAGGTATGGAAAATCGTGGTCCTACGCCAGTCATCAGTGGGTGTCGGGTGTGATAGTGCACATCTCACCACACAGATGGGAGATGTATTCAGCTTTTGAAGGCAATTGAGGACCGTAGTGTCGTCCTCCTCCTCGAAGTATTCGCCTTCTTCCTCGACTTGATGGATCTGATCAACCTCGGGCTCGAGATCGTCCTCAGTCATCTCCTCAACAATCGAAACCTTATAAGGACTGGAGCACTGAGAAGCGATATGCCCATACCCCTGGCATCGAAAGCACTTGGTCCCGGGACTGGACCGAGGGGCATCCGGGGTGGGAGGTTTACTTCTAAAATCAGATCTAGGTGCAGGTGGACCCGTGGGTGGTCGGGTCGTGCTCCCCGGAGTGGGTCGTGAAGCAGGAGGGTGTGGGGTGGAACTACTGGCTGATCTATACGAGGGTCTAGAATCATGGGAACGACTCGGGTGCTGAGAACGGGACTCCTCTAGATCAAGCACTAAGCTGTAGGCATTTTTCCAGTGTAGTGACGTTCCGGGCAAACAATTCATTGCGTAGATCCTCACGCAACCCGGTTCGAAACATAGATAAGATTTGCGCGGGGGTGGTAGAGGTCTCCCCTTTGCATCTAATCAAGAAGTCATCAAACGAGGCGATGTACTCCTTCACTGGTTTGTTGCCTTGGGTCAACCTATTCCACCTGTCCAATAGGCGGGGGAAGTACGACGAGGGCAAGTACTTCTGTTTGAGTTCCCGCTTCATGGACAACCAGTCTACAATAGGGTATTCATTCCTATCCTCCCTAAGACTCTCTAAATTCGCCCAAAACTGGCTCGCCCTACCCGTAAGCTTCATGGCAGCAAAACTAACCTTCCTGGCCTCAGAAATATCGTACCACTTAAAGAAACTATCCATACCTTTGACCCAGTCCAGGAAGAGCTGGGGATCGAGGGTGCCATCAAAGGTAGGAGCATCAACCTTAATGTTCTTCATAAGTGGTGCATCGGGATCATGGCCGTGGTAGGTAGCACGATGATTGGCACGGTGATGCCTCTCATCCAAATCAGGATCATGACGTGGATCATGTCCATGATAGTGAGCTCGATGATTAGCCCGATGTGGCCTCTCATCCGGGTAGGTTTCATCCCCATACATAGAAGTGGGTCTAGATGGGGTGTAAGGAGTAGGGTGGTCTCTAGTTCGCTCAAGTGTATCGAATCTTTCGGTGGTGTTCCTACGAAGCTCAGCTAGATCCGCCTGGTTTTCCTTGAGTTGTTGGCTAATAGTGTTCATCTGACCTACCAAGAGGTCTAAGGTCCTTTCTAGTTGTTCCGGGTCCATTCCTAAACACAAAGGGATACTTAGAGGGTTTTCTAGAAAGTGGACAGCAAGCTAGGGAGTGAAAAGACACTCTAAAATGACCCTATATGGTGCAGGAATTTCAGGGACAGCCAACTACACACAAGTACTAAGTCACCCTAACAAATAATAATGAGTGCGAAGCTTAAGGACAGCAAAAACACACTTAAGTAATGAACCTAAAGTTCGATAAACTGCAGGAAATTTCTGGACAGCACTCTAAACAAGGGAGTATGATGAATTTAAGATGTTATATGCTCACAAAACGACATGTAATGCTATATTAGCACTCTAGGGATGATATGGAAAACTTTCTAAAAGAAATAAATGCAAAAAATGAAAGTACCAAAAAGGAAAACTACCAGGAGTCCTAAAGCATGCAAGAGCATACCATGCTCTGATACCAGATGATGCAGGACTAATTAAAATGATATGCTTGTGACTTTATTTCAGACTTTGCACAACTCATCGATTAGAATAAATCCCGAATAAAATTATTAGCAGGTATTCACGGCGAATAAAACAATTAAGGAGTCAATCCTGCATAGGTTAAATTACATGCGCCAAATTTTGAACGTTCAAGGTAATCAAGAAAATAAAAACAAGACAAAATAGTAGGCTTCAAGTTAATCCCTCATTTAACAATAAGACGTAGGATGCATAGAAGTTTACACTCAATTCCTACAAGTGACTAGGTTTGGCTAGAGCAATTTAAGGCGCTTCCGTGATTACAATCATCCAATGAGAATTTAGATTTGGAAGAAATAAAATGCAAGCGAAAAGGAGAACCTTTGCTTAAGGAGACGTGGAGATTTTCCTCTTGACGTCAGCCACCTCAATCCTTGTTGTAGAGAAAGAAGTTTCTCCAATGAAGGAATAAGGATCTTCTTCCAACTGCTGATACCAAGATCTGAAATTTCGGTTCAGGTTTTACTCAAAAGCTGAGGGCAATCTCTGAATATTTGGTTTAATTGGAACTGCTTGGGAGAGAAGAAATCAAAGCATCCAAAGCTTAGTCTAATGAGAGAAGATGGAGGCTGGAGAGGAGGGGAGACGGGTAGAGGAGGGAGGCAGGCGTTGGGCGGCAAACAGAGAAGAGATATTAGGGAAGGTTTGATGAGTTTCCTAAAGCAATATAATTACTTGAGCAATAAATCCGTCCAGGCTCGGTATAATAGGCGGCCAAGAGGAAATTATGAATAAATTCAAATTATTTCCTAACTAATGGAGGGGATTAGGAAATAATGGCAACGTGATTAATATGTGAGCATGGGGGCCGGCGGTATGCAGGGATGATAGGCAATTAATGGAGAGCAATTGTGGACTCCAATTTAGGATTTAGAATTAGGAAAGAAATAATTTAAATCTTCAAGGATTTGAATTTTGAAATAAGATTTAAAGCAATTACTTTCCTAAAATAGAAGTGACATATTAGGAAAGATTTTGAATTTCAAATATTTTGACTTCAAATTCAAATATCTTCCCTAACATAACAAATCCACAATAGGAAACAAATCAAAAGAGGGAAAAAGGTGAGGAGATCGGCGGCAGGGGCTCAAGGTCGGCGGTCAAAGACTATGGCCGACGGCAAGGAGGGATTGCCGGCAGTGCGAGGTCGTGGAAATTTTGGGCGGGATGGTTGGGTAAGATGGCTGGCGGTTTGGGGTGGAGGTGGGGTGTTAGGCCGTGAGGCTCAAGAGGGAAATTGGTGGGTGATGTGGAGGAAAACCGGTAAGTAAGGGTTGGAAAAAAAGATAGAAGAAAACAAAGAGGATTAAGGAAAAGCCACGAACTCGACTTATCTAAGTTGGTGGGTATTGCGCCATCTCCTTCCTCTCCAAGGAAGGTCTCCACTAGAACTCACAAGTTCTCACAATGCTCCAAGGAAGAAAACACAATTCTCCAATAATCATTCATTAGCCATCATAGAATAAAATGGGGCTTTAAATAGCCTCCTACAACATGACTCGAAACAAAAGACACAAACGCCCTTTGGGCTCACATACGAAAACTCTCACAAGAGGGGTACAACGGGAAAGACAACACATAAGCAACGAAATAAAATAAAATAAAAATACGACTCATAAATGCCACATAAGCAAATAACAAACTACATGAAAATGAAATACATCAACGACTCAAAAATATAAAGACTCGATCGTGGCCGTAGATCGACGGCCACGTCTCTGATAAACTCTCCATGACGATTTGATGTCCCCATCATACAATCATATTGTATTGAATTAAGAGCAATGCTAATGATAGATTTATTATCATAGTATATATATATTGGCCCTGCCTATTTGATTTTTAAGTACTCTAATATAATTTTGATCCATAGAAGCTCATAGTTTCTTTAGGCAATAGCTCTAAATTAAGATTCAACATTAGATCTTGATACAACGAGTATGAGATATCCTTCCAAAAATGTACAATATCTAGTCATCGATTTTCAATCCACTGCCAATTCTGCTTAGTAAATTATCCCGTTTTTTATATAAAATTCCTTTCCTTAGACTTGATCTAAGATATTTAAGATTCTATAAGCAGCTTGCAGGCGAGATTTTTTAGGTCTGTGCATGAATTGAGTGAAGAGACTTACTGCAAATGTGGTGTTTGGACATGTGTGAGATAGATTAGTTTTTCAATTAATCTTTGAAATTTTCTTATGTCTACTTTTTTTTTTTTCTTCATTTTACTTCCAACTATTGACTTTGTTCAGTTTGGGTTTTTGAATTTGCAATCAGTCTTTTTTTAGTATATCTATGATATTTTTATTGAGATAGGAATATTTCTTATTGTTATTGAGCAACTTCTACGCGCAAGAAGTATTTGAGCTTGCCGAACTCCTTGATATCAAATTCTTCAGCAAGTTTTTTCTTGAGTCACTTTTTCTATATTGTCATCGCTTATAACAGTTATATCATCAATATATATAATGAGAAATTGAAAGTTTACTATCAATGGACTGCTTTATGAAGATTTTATGATCTACTTGGCTTCATTTGTATCCAGCTTCATTAATGACTTTTGTGAATCTACGAATTAATCTCTCAGATTGCTGAAGGCAATATAGTCTTTTTTTATTTGCACATTTTTTTCTTTCTGAAAGCACTATCAAATTCACGTTATGTATTCATTTTGGTTTCTTCTTCAAATTCCTTGTTCATGAAAGCATTTTCTACATCATACTACAGCATGGAACCATCCATGATTGGTATAAAAGAAATTACATTCCGTATTATATTCATTTTTCGGTTTTTGCAACAAGAGCAAAAGTTTATCAGTAATCGATTCTATTTGATTAAGCGTATTTTTGACTACTAATTTTGTTTTATATCATTCCAGACTTTCATTTGCATCTTATAATTATCTTTCCTTTTGATTGTTAACGATCTCCAAAGTATTTTTTTTTTCTGGGGCATCCATTTTTTTCTCTCATGACAGTCTTCTCATTCTTCTTTGAGTCTGGATTGTTAGAGCTTATATTATTGGAATGTCGAGATAAAAGAGATTTCATCGAACTTATCTTACAAATAAATAAGAATTTAATTGAGGCTTCGTTTGGGACGGCTGCAGCTATCGGTTAAGCAGGTTGTGAAGTTATTGTCCGTAAAGTTGCTTTATAAAGTTGCTGTACATAAATAAATAAATTTTGTTTGGGTAGTATAACTGCCGAGCTGTTGTGCTGCTGCTGTATAACAACAAATTACCTTGATATCATTCTATATATTAGCATGAAAATTTTTTTATTAAATATAAATGTTTTTAAATTTATATGATAACAAACCAATAATTCTAAATTCAAATAAAATATTGATTTTAATTTTTTTAAGTTTATATATACAAAAAACTATAAATTTTTAACTTAACTTTTTCTATTATACTTTAAAATAATTTGTTCAAATTTTAGATTCTCAATTATTACTTCATAATAAAACATTTTTTTCATATTAATACAAATATGTTTTGGTTGATGTTTTTAAAAAAATTATATCAAGAAAATACTTAAATAGAATTTTTGTGCATCAATTTTTTTTTATGAAATCTGTATAGCAGATAAAATTTCTGAAATCTACTTTAGTTTAAAAAAACATAAAATATTTAATAATATAAGGTTTATTTTTATTACAAATTATATGCTTCTTGTTTAATAGTTAAAATATAAACAAATATGTTGATTATACAATTATTTTCAACAAATACAAAATGTATTGTTAAAAACTCAAATAAATATAGAGCCGTAATTAATGTCTCCAATACAGAGAGCTTGATTTATGTTTGGAAGCCTTGATAAAAGTAAAGGAAATGAAATGAATTTCACCCAATTTTTTGTTTGATTCTTTACCTGCAGTGATACCACAAGGTCCACCTCAATACTCATTGATTAACATCAAAGCCCCGAATAAGTTGCTTTTCAAGCAAAGTTAACCGTAACATTCCTAAGCATCTCCATGTCAAGAAAAACAAAATAGAAGCAAAAAAAAAGGAAAAAAAGAAGCCAAATCACTAAAGTTCCTTCATCGAAACATCTAAAACTGTGAGAATGGGAAAATATTATAGATTGTTCAATGACGTTTCACATGGTGAGGCTATCGAAAGCAAGCACCAGGGAATAGCCTCCGACTATCACAAGCGCTGCTGATCCCCCGTCCTGAAGGATTGTCACCATTGAAGCTATGGCGTCGGAGGTGGCGTACATGCTGAGGAAACGTGATCTTCAAAACTGCCATGAGAGGACAACGGTGAGGAGAGGCCAAAGGCCAAAGCATCTGGAGGGGAGGGCGGGGTCACTGCATCTCAAGGTATCTACCCACCATCAGGGCAACCGAGGAGAGAGAGAGAGAGAGAGAGAGAGAGAGAGAGAGAGAGAGAGAGAGAGAGAGAGAGAGACTTCACTGTGGAAGAAAGGTGCTAGATCAAAACCGTGTCGCAAGGATTGCCCCGTCGCAGCCACCGCCACCCATGGTACTTCAGTTGCTGTGGCGTGGTCGGGTGATGACAACGTTGTCGACGAGGGAGAAGCAGCCTCGCACAAATGAGGGCATTTACGACATTTTTTCCCTTCAAAACCACGGGAAGCAGCGGATCGCGGGAGGCAGCGAAAGGTCGCGGGAAGTAGCGACAGGCCGCAAAAATTTTCTAACTTGGTTTTGCCGCAATGCCCCAAACGGGCATTTAACAATTTTTTATAAAGCAACGTAGCCGTGAAGCTGTCCCAAACGAAGCCTGAAAAAGCTTTGCTTCTCATCAAAGGTGACATATTTTTGAAGGATTTTTTGGTGGCGAGATGCTAACACATATACCCTTTTTGAGTGTAGGAATATTTAATAAAGACACATTTGAAGGCTATAGGATCAAGTTTAGTCCTGTTATAGATAAAATGTCTACAACATCTGTCTTTGATGGTAAATCTTAAGATAAGAAATGCATGTTACACAGTCATAGTCTTGGCATCTCCCATGTAGCTAATCTTTCATTCCGTGCACAAAATGCTTCAAAGAAATGTAAGAGTACCAAGAGTGCTGTAACAACTGTAAATCAACCACCTCCCGATATGTACGAGTCCCTTCTTAAGCTATTCCCTCATTTCATGTGGAAAATTAATGAAAACGTTAAATACATTGATGGATTAGATTTTTGTATCACTTGTAAAAAAGAATTTAAGAGCACTGAAGATTTAGACAAACTAATGGTCAAAAGAATTGTATGTGTCAGATAACAATGGGCGTATTAAAAGAGATTGAAACTTCTACTCTAAGTAGAGGATATTCCATTTTCCTTTCAAAGGGATGGAATATTACAACATCAAAATATAATATCAACATATATTGAGGAATCAAAGTATGCAATCTTTGTTAACCTCTATTTAGCCTCCTAGTACATAAATTTTGAGTGGCCCTGCAGCTCTAAGCATTTAACATGAAAGTGCATTCTATAAAACAAAAAAGACGGCTCATTAGGTGATCAACAGAATCAGAAACACAAAAGTCTGCAATGTAAAAAATGCTGTGAATGCAGAAATTAGAGCATGAGTAATTCATGCAGTGAAATATGGTTTGCCAGGAAATAAACAAAAGGATTTTGTAGGGAATAGACTAAGTTTTTGGCATAAAATTTCTGGTTGTATCTGTAAAAAAAAAAAAACAAATTACATCAATAAAGAAAGCTCGAATTGTATAGACAAACAGCACCAATAATATTACCCAAAACCAGATAGTAACTACTGATGCATAATGATTTCTCGCCATCAGTAAGTATGATTTACTTTACAGGTGAGCTTGAAAGAAAATATAAAATTAGAGGTAGGGGTGCCAATTTCGGGTCATGGGTCACGTTCGGGTCTGTGGGCTCCGAAAATTCGGCCTCGGCCTCCACTCGCTTTTCTTATTCGGCGAGGGAGTTTTAACGAACTAAGTTCCGAGGTAAATTTTGGAAGACAGATGGGTTTGTAGGTAAGACACTACCCAGAGATTTCGCCCTCATTTTGCGAGGACTTTATGATCTGAGTTCTGGTTTCCTATAGGCGCAAGCCCCTATAGTTAATTACCCCTTCCGATCGCGAGAGAGAACTTTCGATTAAGGCTAGTCGTCAATCAGATACGTATAAAATACGTGTATCTGGCATATAGTAGCAGCAATGGATATAGGATTTGGAAATATTGGATATTTGGGAATTTGGGGTTGAAATATTTAGGAAATTTAATATTTAAAATTAGAAATTTCACCATCTTGCACTTAAAGCAGATGCTGGGGGAATGGATGATGGACCCGATCAAGATCCCATGGTTCCGTCATCCCGGGTCATCGTGGTCCCTGGTCTACTTAGTCAGAGGAGGTAGTCGACCCAACCTGACAGAAGGATCCTTGTCGGCAGCCATGAGTTGCTTCGTCCAAGGGTACCTTGTAGACCTGGGGTGAATGTTTGTCTAAGGGGACAAATTTGAATCCACCTTAGCTTACAGAGGGCTTTGTGCCCTATCGATCATATCCTATTGATTCATATCTCAAGGATTTGATGCCAATAAGGAGCGTATTGGCTCTGGCCATAACCGGTATATCGTGGTGCCATTTAGCTGCAAAACCACTCGGTTCAGAGGGCCCCGGGTCGTCATAACCGTTTATCCTGCGATGCCATTTGGTGACTAACCACAGGTTAGAGGACACGTACCACGTCCTTACTGGCAGGAGATTGTTTTGAGAATGGATCCTTGTGATATTTTCGACTAGGCATTTGGCTCTTTGTGAGCTAGAGTTTATTTGAATTTGTCCACCCCGGCAGACTGTTGCGGAGGGTGGATGGATTTTGCTTTAAGTGTTAATGGATTTATTTCAATTTTAAATATTTTTGGAATCTTGGGATTTTGAGATTTTTGTAATTTTTTGGAATTTTGGGTGGAGCTTTGGATTTTTGGATTTTAGCATTGTGGGTGGAGTTTGAAAATATTTGGGAACCCCTCCGATTGAGATCTGCATTCAACATGGCCATCATCGGGGTGTGGGGTCACTTCTATTTGTTGATTGAACCCTGTCAACTCGATCAAGCTATTGATCGAGGATTGGGTTTCTTATAGGCTTTGTGCCTTTGTTTAAAAATTTCCTTGATTTCAGGCCTTGAATGCCGAATATGAATGTATTGGAACAAATACATCGGTCCCCACAACCGTGTATCTATTTGATAGTTCGAACCCTGTCGACTCCTATTGATCCGTATAGAAGGATCGGGTTTTGTAGGCTTCATCCCTTTGTTTGTGAATTTTCTTTTTTGAAGGCCTTAAAGGCTGAATATGAATATTGTAGACGCCTTATGTCTGCTAGTAAGAGTGTTGCAGATCCGGTGGCGTGACATTGTAGGTTGTAGACGCCTTCTGTCTGCTTGTATCAGTGTTGCAGATCCGGTGGCGTTGCGTTGTAGATTGTTGATGCCTTCTGTCTGCTTGTATCAGTGCTGCAGATCCGGTGGCGTTACGTTGTAGATTGTAGACGCCTTCTGTCTGCTTGTATATTTGTTGCAGATCCGGTGGCGTTGCATTGTAGGTTGTAGACGCCTTCTGTCTGCTTGTATCAGTGTTGCAGATCCGGTGGCGATTTGGTCTTGATGTTGACCCCCTCCCCCTTTCTCAATCGCCGGGGAAGGAATTCTTTTGGACTTTGAAGTCCATTGATTATTGCTTTGCTTTGAAAAGATCTCCTTTCGAGATCTTTAATGTAATGGACTTTTTCGTACATCGGGTTGTCGTTGTACTCGAAATACTTGAAGATCTTGATCACCGTTTCTGTAGGTGATATTCATACTTGTGCCCACAGTGGTTCGTTATGCTTACGATGTACACGCTGTTGTTATCCACAAGTTATTTGTAGTCATTTGCAGGGACCTGTTGTATCTACTACGAGCTCCTAGGAATGTTCGTAGGAGAGTCATTTGCACCAGTACCAAATCCACCTTTCACCAATCTCAGGTGGGTTGATTGTGCTTGTTTGGCCTCGTAGGGATCGTCATAGGAGATGTTTGTACTTGTGCCCACAGTGGTTCAATGTGCTTACGATATATCCACTGTTGTTATCCACAAGTTGTTTGTAGCCATTTGCAGGGGACCGTTGTATCCACTACGAGCTTCTAGAAAATGTTTGCAGGAGATTCATTCTTTCTGCATCATATCCATCCTTTCACCAATCTCGGGTGGTTGTTGTACTTGTTTGACCTCGTAGGGATCGTCACAGGAGATGTACTTGTGTCCACAGTGATTCGTTGTTCATACGACATACACACTGTTGTTATCCAAAAATATTCATTTGCTGGAGATCAGTTGTATCCGCTACGACCTCCTAGTAGTATTCGTAGGAGAGCCCTTGCCTTTTACATTGAAACCACCTTTCACCAATCTCAAGTGGTTTGTTGATTGTACTTGTTGTGTTGCATTTGCTTGTAGGAAGGCGGATCCTCCATCCTTAGTCTCTCGTATCGCCATCTCAATCAACAGGCAAAGTTGCTAGTGTTGAAGAGTGGTTTCGAGTGCATGTAGGAGGGACACCAATGCATCTCATTCTTGCATGTACGGTGCTCCCGATTTCGTGGAGACTGTTGTAAGAGTCCGATACATTATTTACTTGTATGCATTAAGATCTTGTGTATTGCTCTTGGAAGTTCAAGTCTTCTGAAACCTTGTTTAATTCATGTTAGAGTTTACTTGAGCTTGAGTTCTATGTTCTATTTATGTCCAAGTCCCCTGTAGTCCAAGTCTTCAGGTTCAAGTACATGTTCGAGTGCTTGTTCAGAACCTTCTGAAGTTCTTGCAAGTTCAATCTTGTGTTCAAATGATCTGAATTTGAGTTTAATTTTTGATTTTATTTGATTTGAATTTGATATTTATTGATCATTTGAATTTTGTTCATGTCCTCTGCTCTTGCTCAATCAAGTTCGACGGTCCACAAGTCACTGTTCTTGTTCAAAAGTTCACTGCTCTTTCTTATTTGGTCCAAATATTTTGTTCTTTTGAGTTCAAAACAGGTCCGAGTGTAGTAATATTTCACCCGAAATTTCGGCAGCCTCCCGGCGTCTCCCCCGTTTAGGGGAAAATGACGGAAAACTAGGCCTCCCGTCACGCTAGAGAAAAGCGTGTACGGTAGGTGCCCTCTTTCGAGGACACCGCGGCCGTGTAAAGTCTTTGTCCCCACCATGCTAGAGAAAGGCGTGTATGGGTCTTCGGTACCTATTGCAAGAAAAGAGCAATTTGCTTTCCCCCCGCCCGGGGGTACTTATAAACATCCCGGTCTCGTCGTAGATGTCACACCGGGTTCCCATCCTACCACCCTAGAGAAAAGCATGTATAGGCCGTTTTCCGGTGTGCCACGAACACCGAGAATAGGATTTGGAACCAAGGGCCACTCGCCTACCTTGTCGTGGGTGTCGCGCCGGTTGCCCCTCCCACCACGCTAGAGAAAAGCGTGTATAGGCAGACCACCGACTCGACGCCCATGCCGAGGTAAGAGAGAGAGCCTAGGTTCCAGAAATTATACCTTTGGCGGCCGGCAGATCGGCGGCGGCTCGTGGACCGAGGCGGGAGGGCACGGATGTCGAGGCGGGAGAAGGCACGAGTTAACCTTAATTAATTATATTTAATAATAATTAACTTTAACTAATTATAATTAATAATAATTAATTAAAAATAACCTAATTAATTATGATTAAATTTAATCACAATTAATTGGAAATATTTTTTAATTAACTATAATTAAAAAATAATTAAATTATAATTAGCTTGCTTAATTAATATAAATAATATCCCTTTTCTTTCTTTTTTTTTTTGGAATTTATGGGATTAGGCCGAAGAAGTGCGTTAAAGGAAGAAAGTTAACCTTCACAGCTAGCGTGCTCCCGTAGTTGCTGCCGATCCAAATGCCGCAACTTCCGATCTCGACAGGAAGGGAAAGCCGTAGAAGGAGCGGCGTCGAGCAGCCAAGAAGGAGCGAAGTCGATCGTCCACGGAAGGGCCGAAGAAGCGCGCGTTAGGTAGAAAGTTATCTCACAGCCAGCGAACTCCCGTTGCAACTTCTGATCAAAATGGCGTAACTTCCGATCCGCAGGGAAGGGAGAGTCGTGGATGGAGCGAAGTCAGACGGAAGAGGGGGGTTGGTCGCTGGGGGAGTTCCGATCCAACAGAAGGGAAGTCGTCGGGGGAGAGAGCCAGAGAGCGAAGAGAGAGTCAGAGGGAGCGCGGCTTCGTTTCTTCGGCCCTTTATCTACGCGATCGAGTCGTGTCGACGACGTGCAAGGATGCGACTTCGGTCGTGGCTGCGACGTGCGAACGACGTTGGTACGCAGAGAGCAGGTGAGGATTTGGTTTTTCATTTTCTTTTCTTTTTTTTGTTTTGCTGTGCTGGCTTACGGGAAGAGGGTCAACAAGGTCGACCCTGAAACTGACCCGACACTATTTGGGTCAATCCGAACTGCAAACTGGTTGTTTTTGCGGACCCGAACCCGGCCCGCTTCGGGTATGGGTCAACTCGACATGGCACGAATGACCAGGACCGACCAAAAATTGCTAGTTTTTTTGTAAAAAAAGGTCAATCTCTCCTTTTCGGGTCAACATGGGTAAAAACGGGTCAATCTCGGGTTTCCGGGTCAAAATGGGTTTTTGGGTCAAAACGGGCAAATTTTGGGTTTTTGGGTCAATCTTAATCCTACATAGTTTTTGAAACGGGTCGATTTGTTGAACCCGAACCCGTCACATTTCGGGTCCTGATTGACCCTAACTCGGAATTTTTGGGTCGGGTTCGTGTCAGGTTTTCAGGTTGTGTCGGGTTTTCGGGTCGTGTCAAATATTGACACCCCTAATTAGAGGTTAAATATTATTATACCATATGCAACAAACAAGTTTGGGTCATCATGAACATCAGCCAAACCAGGTAAAATTTAGATGGATTTCAGTATGCAAGTAGGTTAGGAATAATTGCTGGCATCAAACTTAAATTCAAAAAAATAATGTTTAATTAGTGTTGCAAACTAAATATCTATTAATTAATGGATTTAGATAGTTAATTAAGCTAAATCAAAAGCAATGACTTTAATATTGAGTGTGGAAATGAAAGAATATGATAAGTGGTTTCTCTCTTCAAGAACATATAGCTCATTCTTTTCTCTAGCTTACTCAATCTCCTCCCTTGTAATGAAGTCCTGAAATAAATATTGATTAGGAAAAAATGTTACCTTGCCGTTGTGATTTTTAGTGCTTTTATAGATAGAAGATTTACCACAATACGAGAAACATGTAGTATATTATTGAAAATAAATGTGAAAAACAACAATTGTTAGGGAACCATAACTATTTTTAGTTTTTATTGTTGGGATAATGTTTGGAAGCTTGAAAAAGGTTGGTAAGGTTGTTCATGCTGGTAGTAGCTCCTGCATCTAGTATTTAGGGGTGAGGGGAATTATGTAAGACATTAAAAACATAAGAGTTAGGAGTCATCATTCTGAGTTAGAGAGCATGATTTAGATTGTTTTCCTAGAGAATTGATGAAGTTTTTGCATTTGTCAGTTTCTTTTAGGATGAGCCTTTTGGATTCCACAAGACAGACCCTGCCATTTTTATGATTTTTTTCCACCATAATCTAGGAGCTTTCCATGGAGTTTTCACGGTCTTTCTTTAATCTTTCCGTTCTTCTTGTAGTAATTGCACTATAGATTGCCTTTGGAGAAAAGCTTTTGTCCTTCTTTAGGAGAAGAGTCAATAGTAAGTCTCGTATCTTGAAATTCAATAGTTGTTGTGGTAGATGTTTTTGAGATCGAAGTGTTGAGCATTATCATCCTTCTTCTTTCTTCATATCGTATTAGAGAGAAAATCTCATTTAATGATAGTAGGTTTTCTTTACTTAAACTTGGTACATGAACTTAATTGAATTCAGTATTGAGTCCTACAAGAAACTTAAATACATTTTCTCTTTATATACATTTTTTTAGAATTATTATATCATCGCAGCATGTTTATCTTGAGATCTTTGTAATAGTGCAAATTAAGCCAATAACCCTTGATTGCATTACTATTCAATAACAGGAATGTTACTTTGCTTGATTGTTAAGATTTTAGTTTTTATCTTGTAAACGAGGGCAATCTTCTTCACTTTTGAGTATGTTTGTTTGATGGCATCCCAACCTTCTTTTGTGGCAGACAAGAACATAAATGATTCATTAATTTCAAGCATCATGGTATTCCACAACTATTTCATGATTATTAAATTAGCTTCATTCGAAAGTACAAACTTTGGTTTCTTTAGTTCCAAATGAGGATCCACAAGGTGATGGATCTTGCCCTTCTCTTTTGAAAATGTCTTCACAATTGGAGAATTATTGCATCATCGTAGCATGTCATTTTGAGATCTTGATAATAGTTTAGTTCAAGTCAATAAACATTCATCACATTAAAATATTTAATAATAGAAATATTACCTTGCTTGGTTGTTGAGATCTTAGTTTTGAACTTGTAGATGAGGGCAAAATCCATCACCTTTGAGTATATTTATTTGACGGCATTCCTAAATTTCTTTTGCTGTAGACAAGAACATAAATAGCTCACTGATTTCAAACGTCATGATATTCTACAACCATTTCATGATTAGTGAATCATCTTTTATCCAAAAGTAATGATTTAAGGTTCTTCGGCTATGGAGGAGGATCTACAAGGTCATGAACCCTTTTCTTTCAGAAAAGTCATCATAATCACTTAAGTTAGTTTCTTTCATTTAAGTGATATGAGATTTGTGCCTCCTTAGAGTTCTCCTTTAATCTGATTTGTGCCTCGTTAGAGTTCTCCCTTTCAGAAAAGTCATCATAATCACTTAAGTTAGTTTCTTTCATTTAAGTGATATGAGTTTTGTGCCTCCTTAGAGTTCTCCCTTCACCATTCATTATGATTGACTCTTTGGAAGAAAAGTTAAAGAAACTAAACATAATGAAGAGAAGAAAGATTCTTAGCAAGAAAGAAGAAAAAAGAGAAGAAAGATTGAAAGAGTAAAGCCCTAACCTTACTTTGATATCATGTAGAAAAGTACAAATATAAAAAAAATGATTTTGAATTTTATTATTTGATTATGTACAAAGCATGGAGGTATGTATAGACTTTTTCAAGTCTTATAACGAAAATAAATCAAAATTACATAAAAATGGAAAAAAGGTCTCCAAGAGGGGTTGACACTCTACAGTTAGAACAGGAAAGGGAGGCACATAGATTATAATTTAAATATTTTAAGAGGATTGATTAATGGTTAGAAGTTAGAACCATAAATCAATGTGCTCAATAATTTCTACCAAAATTGGTGCACTTCTGGGTCCCACTGTCTTTCAATAAGATTCATAGTCCTCAAACCACTAAATAAGCCAATAATTTGCTTTTATTTTAATGCAAATAGTAAATAGAGAATTCAAATTGAAATGGTAATTTAATGATCAAATAAATTCAAAAAAATTAACAATAAATATTAATAATAAAAAATTAACAATAAATATTAATAATAAAAAAATAACAATAAATTGTAATTTAATCACCACTAAAAAATTCTTATGTGTCAACCTTGATCAAAATTAAGAGCACTAGCAAATTATTGACAAGTTTTGTAAAAAATGTTAGGTAAAAAAAGCAAGTCACCAAAACAAAAGATTCAAGCCTAGATGACTTCTGCAAAAGTTAGATAGTGGTACCAAATTCAAAACCCACCTGTTGAATTCCCACAATAACCTTACATATGTTGCATGAGATCAACTTTAGGAAATCAAATATAGAAATTCCGCTCCAGCTACAAGGAGAACTAGAACTCCGCCATCAACAGCCAACGACTAGAAAATTCTGAACCTACTTTAGAAAATCAATAGCATTGGTGGCGCGAGCAATTCGCTAGTTTAGTACCAATTTACCTGACTTGAAAAAAATTTAACTTCAACTTATTGATCTTATGACATTCATGAAGTAAATCTTAACACAAATTTATTTCTTACTATAAAGTAATCGAAGTCATCAAAAAAGTATTTTTTGCTAATTAAGGAGATATTCTTAGAACCCATAATAAACAGTGATTATAATCTCATCATCCAAAGTAGTATTAGGAGCAAGTTATATGGAATTGCCAAACTGAAGATTTGTTGCAGATTCACAATGAGGAGACAGAAAGAGAAAATAATATAAGAAATTACTTGCAAAATGCTCATGAAATAAAGTCAAATTGAACACATTGAAGTTTGAATTAAGGGGCTGTTTGGTTGCCTGAATTAGGAGTGTAAAGTAAAATAATTACCTACATTTATTATATTTGGTTGTTTCGGTAAATTTGAGCAGAACAAAAGAAAATCACCGGATGCTTTAGGAGTGTATTATGAGGGCTGTTTTGCGTGAATTAGAAACCCGCTCGTATTGAGCGGGTTATAAATTCATCGGGAAGGAAGAAAAGCTTCATCGTCCGCTCGCATGGCTTCTCGTTCTCGGGCAGCTCATCACACGCCTTTGGACTCACATAACTGCTCACTCCCTCCACCAAACTACAATTCCACAGCACCTTCGGTTTCGCGCTCTACTCCGCCGTCACGTTCGAAATGCAAATATCCGTAAACACATCTTTCTCAATCCCTTGGAGATTCGCCACCATGGTCACATTTTCTGCAACGAAATCGCTGTAATTAATCCGCGTAATTTCGGGGAGGGCGTCGGGGTCCCAATGGTCGTCGGAGTGGTTTCCGTAGTTGCCAGTTATCCAGAAAACATATTTCATGGTGTGGAGGCTGACGCCCTTGACGAAGATGTCGCGGACGAAGCCGCCGGACATCTCGCTACCGAGGGCGATGACGGCGCTGTCGGGGGAGATGCAGGTGACGCCGCGGATGAGGATGTGCTCGCTCGGCCGGCCGTAACTTATGCCGTACTCGTCCCAGCCGCTCTTGATGGCGATGCAGTCGTCGCCGGAGACGATGAAGCTGTTCTCGATCAGGACGTTGGAGCATGAGTCTGGGGCAAAGGTTAGTGGGCACAACTTTTTTTTATTTTTTAGCAGAGGTCTTGGGGAGATCAAAAGAGAGGTGAATGAAAATAACAATATTTATATATTTTAATGAGGTATGCACGTACATATCAAGCCAAAGGATCAATCGGAGGGAAAATTATTAGGTTCGGATGATAGATATATAAGTCTGGATTTTTTTCTGTCTACCGTAAAAGCGCAGTCAAATCATAGTTACTGTAGCGGTTGATTGTAGACAGAGAGAAATCTTGATGATTATATCTATCCGTTGTTCACACCTAATAATTTACCCAATAGGAGGGAAAATTATTCTATGCGAAGTTGAATGTAGAGAATCTTTATGATCACAATGTACCATATGCGTAAGGTCTACCTACGCTCTACATATATATACGGCGTATTTATAGATACACAGTACACAAACAACAAATAATTAGTTGTGAGGATTTGACGGCGTGTGGTTAAGTAGAATCGATTTCGACATTTGGTTGTTTTTCCGAAAAGCTTTTCTAATTACTATTATGAGCAATCGTTTTTAGTAAAAAATAATTTATAACCTTTAAGTTGAATATTGTAACATAATTTTATCTGTATCTATATCAACTTATTGTGTTTTCTTTTGGTTGGCATGTGAAAATATTCATGCCACGCAGCTCACTTTGCTCCATTTTGAGAGTTTTGGAAGGCTTCGTTTCGAACATCTTTCATATTATTTTTTACAACGGTTTATTAGTTAATTTTTGTACTAAAAAATTATTTTAGAAAGCAAGAAGAAAGCTATCCCAAACAAAGTTTAAACAATCGGTGATTACTTTTATAAACACACTAGTTATAATGACAAAAAAAATATTACAAATGCATTGTTTTTACTTTACTCTGGATATATCTAACCAAACAAGGGAAACATTTCTCCTGCGTTTACTTTGCAGACAACCAAACAGCCTCAAAGTATTTGAAATGCACTACATTTACTTCACACTGCATTTACTTTACATTGCGTTTACTTTGCAGGCAACCAAACAGCCCCTAAAACTAAAATTTTCTAGGATTTTTAATTTGTTGCATTTAATTTGTTACATATAAATTGTTATATGTACCTTGTTTACCATTTTTAAATTGATCATGCAGTTGGTTCCTATAATCATCAAATGATAGGTATTGTTTCTTTAGTAACATATATTAACTTTTGATGACTTAATAGTAATACTTATCCAAAATATATTTTTTGGATTATATGTCTCATCAAATGTAGAAATATAATTTTGAACTTCATGATAATTATTTTATATTTGTATGTAATAGTAATAGCTTATACAATTTTGTTAAACTGTATTATTAATTAATTTTTTTATTGACCCAACTAATTTATCCTATATTTAGTTGACTTGATGATGCAACAATAACTTTTGATGCAAAATGATTTAGGTTAGAGTTTCTTAATGCAATTGGAATGATGTGATTATATAAATCATATGAGAAATTGAGATTCATAGTTTTCCAATATCTAAATAAGCCAACAAATTTCTTTCTTTTAATGCTATTTGTAAATCCAAGCATTAGAATCTGTCAAATATCATCCCAACCTTCCCAGCCATCCCTTACCTCTTGATCCCATGGCCAACATGGTATATGAATCATGCCAATCTCCTTTCATATTTGGACACCTGAGTTAGGAAGGATTATATTAGTACAATTATGTATTATTTTGTAATTATTTATTTCCCTATTAAAATATCTTTTATAGATTTATAAATAAGGAGAGCTTTATGTAATAATATAAAGCCTTTTTCCTCTTCAATTCTCTGAATTTAACAAAATCCAATTGACAATTTAATAATCGAATAAATCCGAAAATTCATAATAAATTTGAATCAACCATCTTGTAACTATAATTTAATTATCATAAATAGATTTATGTGTCAAACTGGAACAAAATGAATAGCACTAGCAAACAATAACAACAACAACAACAACATCAAGCTTTTATCCCACTACGTGGGGTCGGCTACATGAATCCTTTTTCTCCATTGTGTCCTATTAAAGGTCAAATTCTTGTTTAAATTTAATAAAGAAAGGTCATTCATAATATTTTCTAACCAAGTCTTTTTAGGTATGCCTCTACCTTTCTTAATATAAGTCAAATCTAATACCTCTACTCTCCTAACCGGGTCATTGGAAGGCCGCGTGACCAAACCATCTAAGGCGACTCTCTCTAATCTTATCTTCTACTGGAGCTACTCCAACCTTTTGTCGTATGCTCATTTAGTATCCTATCTATAAGGGTAAAGCCACTCATCCACCTGTGCATGCTCATCTCTTCCACACTTAACTTAGTATTATGCTTCTTGTTTAATGGCCAACATTCAGCACCATAAAGCATTGCAGGCCTCACTACCATCTTATAGAATTTTCCCTTAAGTTTGAGGGGTACTTTTCTATCACACAACAAGCCCGATGCATTCCTCCACTTCAACCATCCAACTTGAATTATGCTGATAATATCCCCATCTATTTCACCATCACTCTGAACAATAGATCCAAGATATCTAAAACGTGTACTCTTATTAATGACTTGATCACCCAAAGTCACAATTCTCTCAATAGGTCTATTACTACTAAAATTACACTCTATATATTCCGTTTTAGATCTACTCAAGCGAAAACCTTAGTCTCTAATGTTGACCTCCATAATTCAAGTTTACTTTCAACTCCCTCTCTAGTCTTGTCAACAAGAAGAATATCATCAGCAAAAAGCATACACCAAGGTACATCCTCTTACAAATATCTAGTGAGAACATCCATGACTAAAGTAAAAAGATATGGGCTTAAGGCTGATCCTTGATGTAACCCAACCGAAATAGGGAAACACTTGGTCAAACCACCTTGTGTTTGAACACAAGTAATAGCTCCTGCATTCATATTTTTAATGATTTGAAATATAAGCATTATTAACTCCTTTCTGTTCAAGAACTCTCCATAGCACTTCTCTTGGAACTTTATCATATGCTTTTTCTAAATCAATAAATATCATATGTAGATCTTCCTTATTTTCTCTATATTTCTCCATCAAATCTCTTAATAAATGCATGGCTTCCATAGTCGACCTACCCAGCATGAATCCAAATTGATTTTGAGAAACATTAGTATCATGCCGCAACCTATGCTCAATAACTCGCTCCCATAGTTTTAAAGTATGACACATTAACTTAATTCATCTATAATTCGCACAATCTTGTGCATCACCTTTATTCTTAAAATTAGGAATTAACACACTCATTCTCCACTCATATGGCATCTTTTTAGTCTTCCAAATAGTATTAAAAAGTTTAGTAAGCCAAGAAATTCCTTCATCTCCTAAGCATTTCCACACCTCTATTGGAATATCATCAGGTCCAACAGCTTTTTCACCCTTCATTTTCTTTAAAGCCTCTCTAACTTCGGCTTTTTTAATATGCCGATAAAAACAAAAATCTTTATCCACCTTTGTTGAATATCATCTTCTAAGAAATTAGGTCAAGAAAAGTAGTGACCATAATAAGAAATACATTATTCATATTGGTACATGGAGATGAATTTCTGTTAGACCGGTCTAGTCGGTCCATACAAGACTGACTTGTAGATGAAACAGGCGGAATTTCCGCCTACTGTATGCGCCGAATGCATGCTCGGGCCAACCGAGCTATTTAGGAAGAATTTTTTGGGGAGTTAGGAGGAAAATTTGAATATAGGGACTGTTTGGAGATTTCCTTGTGGATTGTATGCATTAAATAGTTAGTTTTCTTAGGGTTAGGGCATCTTGAATTTGGCTAAAATTTGAGATCTCTTAGGATAAGTTTTCTTTTGGGCTCTAGCGGCATCTAGAGATTTGAGAGAGATAGATCATCCTCTCAAATAGAGGATCAATTGTATATTGCTATGTTCTGTTTCTATTTCATCAAATAATACAAATTATCTACTGTTTTCTTGATTTTGTGTGGATTTTTGTGGAGAATTATTGCTGCTTTTCAAAGATCGCTAGGAATTCTTGAGATCTTCAAGTGTTTCCTATCAATTTCCTGAAAATTAAGTAGCTGCTCATCCACCAAATTCGAATGAATCACACGTCCCACTTGAACAGAAGGTTGGAATCTTGAAGAAATTTTTTTAGTAAAAAATATCCTATTGCATATCTCATATTCTCTATTTATAGATTTTCCTCAACAGGTCTGTTCGTTCAAATCTATAATACATAAATCATAGCATATTCATTGCTTTTTATTTATTTATTTATTTTATAGCATATTCATTGCTTGTTCCTGGAAAAGAAACCATAATTAAGTCACAGAAAATTCGTACTCTGAATTCCCACAATTGGAAGAAAAATCCAACATAGAGAAGATCACATTAGAAAATCTGATAGAAATCTTGAATCCGCTACAAGAAACAGATTTGGAAATCCGCTACAGGCAATCAACTACTAAGCAATCCCTTACCCTGCTACAAGAGATCAGTGGCAGTGAAAATCAGCTACAGCCGTGCATGAATTAGTAAGGTCTTTCTAACATTGTTGCTCATATTAGGGATCCGACAGGTTGGATAAAAAAATTATTTGATCACAAAATTCATCATTATATAGATGTTTTGGCCTTATTAGAATCTTGTTTTCATTGGAAACTTATTTGCTATACGAAAGATTACTCATGAGCTCCTCTTTGGCTCAAGATCTTTGCAAGAGTATTTTTATTGAGAGATTTTAAATTTTGGGTACGGCACTGGTAATTTCCATAATTGACTTCGATGTGGTAACAATGCAAACTCTGTAGCATGGTTTTGAGCATAAGATTCCTATTGTTATTTTTTAATATTGAAGTTGCATTTTTTTTTCTTTTCTTTTTTTTGGTAGATGTGATATCAACAATAACTTTAACTAGATTATGGTATAAAATTGTAGAATAAGATAGCTAAACTTATTATCCAGGATGATTGGTGGGATTGTAATAGCAGTATCGTTTATTTGTTTTTTTTGGGGAAAAAAATCTTTTTTATCATCTGAAATGCTCTTTTGACATTTCTGATAGACAAACTGGGGGGTCCAAGGATTGATTTGCAGATTCCATTTATGGCGATTGCTGTGCAAGCAGGAGTTACTTCAACACTGAATATGATGATTCTGCCGTGCAATAACTAGTGGCATTGCTTGTTGCCAGAGTTGTAGCTCTATTTGTTATGTCAAAGAGGTAGCCGCGGGAGCCAAGGAGGCCAAGCGGGAACCAAGGGGGCATGGTCACAGGAGGGAGCACAGGCACGGGAAACCAGCAGTCGACCGGAATCCAAGGGGGCAAATGCAATGAAACCATGGAGGAAACCAAGGAGTCATGCATGAGAATACAAAACACCTAACTTGGGATTCCAAAAGCCCTTTTTGGAACCCCAAGAAACATCATAAAAGAAGACTTTAAAACTCTAAATTACATTTTAATAAAAAGTAAGATAATAAATGAACTAAAATGTTAGCTAATAATGAGCTAACCCTTAGTTCAATAAATGAACTAAAGACCAGCTCATAAATGAGCTAAAATTTCAGCTCAATTTTGATTGAGCTAGTAGACTCAAGGGAAGCCAAAATTCATATTATTTTTGACATGAGTTGACCCCCCCTTTGTCTACATCAATAAATCTCATGTAGAAGGATGTAGAAAGAAAAGGTGTAAACCAATGTTGAAGGGGCAAAAACTAGTGCAAAAATATTATATTAAATAAAAATTAATACTTCTTGTAACACTCAACAAAAATGCATGTAGAAAGCATAAAGAAAACACTAAATTAATTCAAATAAAGCTAAAAAATAGTGATGAAAAAATGACTTAGCTAATGATCTTGATACTGAAATGAATTAGCAAACTTGACATCAACTTGCTAGCAAATAATATGGCCAGTCAATAACGAGAGCACTTAACTGAAAAAACTCAATATGAATCAGAAGTATAAAAAAACTATTTGATGGAGCAATTAGTGAACAATATGCACAAGCTTTCCTACAACTAAAAAATTCCATATGAAAAGGTTCGATATGAATTATGGTTTGATAACAGCATTAGCAGTAGGCAAGTCTTCCCTTATTCAACAAGCAGGCATATAAATAGAATGACAATATAATACTCTATAAAAAACACCAAGAAAGCCATGAATACCATTATTAAGGACACGTTAAAGTTGGATTGATTGTCTAGAGATGGAACCAGAAGTCAACCCCTCTCAAATCATAGACAGCAATAGAGCATATAAAGCATGAGATACATGACCTATATAAACAACACAACAACAATAAACCTTTATCCCACTATGTGGGGTCCGCTAGAAGAATCCTTTTTCTCCATGTTATGTTAAGGGTCAAATTCTCATCTAAATCTAATAAAAAAATGCCATTTCTAATATTTTCTAATCTAGTCTTTTTAAGCCTACCTCTACCTTTCTTGATATAAGTCAAATCTAATACATCTACTTTCCTAACCGGGTCATTCCAAGGCCTTCATTTTATGTGACCAACCTTTTCATGTATATGCTCATTTCGTATCCTGTCTTTAAGAGTAAATCCACTCATCCACATGAGCATCCTCATCTCTACAACACTTAACTTAGTATTATGCTTCTTTTTTAATGGTCAACATTCTGCGCTATAAAGCATTGCAGGTCTCATTACCATCTTATAGAATTTTTCCTTAAGTTTAAGAGGGACTTTTCTATCACATAACAAGCCCAATGCATTCCTCCACTTCAACCGTCCAACATGAATTCTGCTAATAATATCCCCTTCTATTTCACCATCACTATGGATAATAAATCCAAGATATCTAAAATGTGAGCTCTTATTAATGACTTGATCGCCCAAAGTCAGAATCCCCCCACTAGATCACTTATTACTAAAATTACACTCCATATATTCAATTTTAGATCTACTCAAATGAAAGCCTTTAGCCTCTAAGGTTGACCTCCATAATTCAAGTTTACATTCAACTCCCTCTCTATCTTATCAACAAGAAGAATACCATCAGCAAAAAGCATACACCAGGGTACAACCTCTTGCAAATGTCTAGTGAGAGAAAAAAGGTCTGGATTTAAGGCCGATCCTTGATGTAAACCAATTGAACTAGGAAAATACTTGGTCAAACCACCTTTTGTTTGAACACAAGTAATAGCTCCTGCATACATATCCTTAATGACTTGAATATAAGCAATATTAACTCCTTTCTTATGTAGAACTCTCCATAGCACTTCTCTTGGAACTTTTTCATATGGCTTCTCTAAATCAATAATAATCATATGTAGATCCTCCTTATTCTCTCTATACTTCTCCATCAAACCTCTCAATAAATGTATAGCTTCCATAATAGACCTACCTAGCATGAATCCAAATTGATTTTGAGAAACATTAATGTCACACCGCAACATATGCTCCAAAACTCTATCTCATAGTTTTCAAGTATGACACATTAACTTAATCCCTCTATAATTCGCACAATCTTGTGCATCACCTTTATTCTAAAAAATATGAATCAACACTCATTCTCCACTCATCTGCCATCTTTTTAGTCTTCAAAATAAAATTGAAAGTTCAGTAAGCCAAGAAATTTCTTCATCTCCTAAGCATTTCTCATATGCTTTCTCTAAAATCAGCTAACTCGCATTGGGTAAATTTGTTGGGTTACAGTTCCTAACTGGCATACAATTAAGTCTAAAGTACGCTGAATTTGCTCGGGGCCCATTGACTCAACTTAGGTAACTAATGCAGACACAACAGTAATGTAAAGATGTTGAATGAAAATGGATGCAAGCTACTAAAAGCAAGTGGGGAATCCTAGAATGCAACTAAGACACAACGATGCTCGGATAACAAGATGATGTGAAACATAACAAGAATTGCAGGAATTTAATAAAAATTTGTTAAGCTTGCTAATTTTAAAATTAATGCTTCACCAGATTAGATTCTAAGATTTCTTACTTGTGGTTGTGCTTTGGTATGCGGTTACAAGAATATTAATATGAAAATTTAAAATAACAACAAACTTATAGTAAAGCTAAAGCCTAAAGGCATAAACAACAAAAATCCACCGTTTAACAAATAGAAATTTCACCTTGAGTTCCCCTCACTTTCACTCTTGAGGTGGCTTTAATTTTAACAAACTTAAAGATGTCACCAAAAGACAACAAACGCCTACAGTATTACCCAACGAAAAGTTAGCCGGAGGGGAAGAGGTTGGTGGAAGTTCAATAACTCGCCACTGTCTGGACATTTGGTGCTCGTTGATGGCAGACGTCAAAGTGAAAAGGATCGATTGATGTAGTCGTCGACCTGCTGTACCGAAAAAAAAAAAAATCAAATCCTTACCTGCCCACTGCCAAGGCCACGACGCACGTCGCCTACACGCCGAAGCACGTCGTATCCCGCACGTCGCTCGCACGTCGACGTCGCTTCTTCGCACGATCTCCCTCGACGTTAAAAAGAGGCCGAAGCCCCTGCTCTTCGGTTCGACGACTCCGAGCTCTCCACTCTCCCTCACACTCGCTCTCTCTCGCGCTCGCTCTGCTCTCTCTTGGACGGATCGGAAGATACGACATTAAGATCGGAAGCAACGACGGGAGCTAGCGGTTGTGAAGATAACTTCCTACCTTTGCCGCCGTCCAACCTCCTCCTCCGGCGATCCCCCTCCGACCCCGTCTTGACCGGTCGACTCCGCTCCTAGGTCGACTGTCCCTTCCTGTTGAACAGGAAGTTACGACATTTTGATCGGAGGCAAGCACAGGAGCTCGCTGGAAGTGAAGGTAACTTTCTCCCTGCTCGCGCGCTTCTCCAGCCAAAATCCCGTAATCCGACGAACCGAGAGAGTGGAGAGGGAGAGGATTTTTTTTTTGGTTTTATTATTATTTTATTATTAATGATTTTAATAATATATATATATATATATATATATATATATATATTTATAATTATATTAATTAAGTATAATTAATTACAATGATTATTTTTAATTAATCAAATTTTATAAATTAATTATTATTAATTAATGTTAATTAATTATACTTTATTAGAATTAATTAATGTTAATTAAGTTATAATTAATTTTGAATTAATTATAACTTATTTTCTTAATTAATTTTAATAATCTTAATTAATTATTTTAATTAATTATAATTAATAAAAAATGATGATTAATTAAAGATTACTATTTAATTAATTTTCTTTAATTAATATTAATTATAATTAATAAAAGAAAATGTGCTCGCCCTCCCGCCTCGGTTTACGAGCTTCTACCGCCGATCCGCTTTCTGGAACCTAGGCTCTCTCTCTTACCTCGGCATGGGTGTCGAGTCGGTGGTCTGCATATACACGCTTTTCTCTAGCGTGGTGGGAGGGGCAACCGGCGCGACACCCACGACAAGGTAGGCGAGTGGCCCTCGGTTCCAAATCCTATTCTCGGTGTTCGTGGCACACCGGAAAACCGCCTATACACGCTTTTCTCTAGCGTGGAGGGATGGGAACCCGGTGCGACACCTACGACGAGACCGGGATGTTTATAAGTACCCCCGGGCGGGGGGAAAGCAATTTTCTCTTTTCTTGCAACAAGTACCGAAGACCCATACACGCCTTTCTCTGGCGTGGTGGGGGCAAAGACTTTACACGGCCGCAGTGTCCTCGAAAGAGGGCACCTACCGTACACGCTTTTCTCTAGCGTGGCGGGAAAGGCCCAATTTTCTGTCATTTTCCCCTAAACGGGGGAGACGCCGGGAGGCTGCTGAAATTTCGGGTGAAATACTACTACACTTGGACTTATTTTGCACTCAAAAGAACAAGAGTCTGGACTCAAATGAGAAAGAGCAGTGGACTTTCGAACTTGATTGAAAGTAAACAGAGGACTTGTGGACCTAAATCAGAACAAGCCTAAATGATTTCTAAAAAAAAAAGTTCAAATCCAAATAAAATCAAGACAGAACTGAAGATCAAATTCAAATGAAATGAACTAGAAATGGGACCAAATTGAAATCATTTGAATGCAAAATTGAACTCAAAGGATTTCAAAAAGACTATGAACAATCAACTCGGACAAGCACTTGAATTCGTACTTGAACTCGAGCTGTACGACATTAAGGGGAGACCTGTAAACTTGATGAATTCAAGTCTAAATGAAACTAAACTTGGATCCAAACACATACAAGGACAAAGTTTGAATCACGCATGAGGAAATTCAAATTACAAGACCTCGATGCATGAACTCCTACAACAATCCCTACAAATGCCTGTTGATTGAGATGGCAATATGGGAGACCAATAATGGAAGGACAGTCCTCTACAAACAAGTACAATCAAGAACCACCTGAGATTGGTGACAGGTGGGCATGATGTAGATATAATGGGTCTCCTATGAACAGTTCCAGGAAGCTCATAGTGGCTGCAACGGATTCCCGCAAATATGTATAAGTTGCTTGTGGATAACAACAGTGTGTAGGTCGTATGTATAACGAACCACTGTGGACACAAGTACATCTCCTACGACGATCCCTACGAGGTCAAACAAGTACAATAACCACCCGAGATTGGTGAAAGGGTGGATATGATGCAGAAGCAATGGGTCTTCTACAAACAGTTTTAGGAGGTCGTAGTGAATACAGCGGACCCCTGTAAATGGATACTTGTGGATAACAATAGTGGATGTGTCGTAGGTACAATGAACCACTGTGGACACAAGTACAAGCATCACCTACGACAATGGTGATCAAATTGCTGTCAGTATACTTGGTACAAAGACAACCCGATGTACGAAAAAGGACACCCCCTGGCAGAAGAGATGAAATATTTGAACAAATTAGAACCAAACTTCACGGTGTTCCAAAGTCTCTTCTTAGTTCCATACTTGAGAAGAAAATAGCTCTGATACCCACAAACATCAGAAATAACAAGTTCACTACACTGACAACCTCAAAGGGAGTTCTCTTCAAAGCAACGGACTCCAAAGTCCAGAAAATCCCATCCCAGGTGAATGAGAAAGGGGAGTCAATGTCAAAACTCCACGCCACCGGATTCGCAATACCCATGCTAGAGGACAGAAGGCGTGTAAAAGCCCTCAAGTGCACCGTAGTATTGTATGCACATAGGTACACAAAAGAAGTAAATTCAATCGTAACCCGCTTGGGCCCCGGCGAGCGTGTTATTGGTACACACGTGACGCCTAGGGATGCTGCGCAGGTCAATAAGTGAATTCTAGTTTGAACTTGATCCTTCTATACGGACCAATAGAAGTCGACAGGGTTCGAACCTTTAAACGAATACACGGTTGTGGTGACCAATGTATTTGTTTCAATACATTCATATTAGGCCTTTAAGGCTTAAAATCAAAAGAATTCACTGAAAGGCACGAAGCCTATGAGAAGCCCGATCCTCCTAATCAAGCAAATAGGAGTAGACAGGGCTCAAATCATTGAATAAATATGCAGTCACGAAGTCGACTGGAATATTTATTTTAATGCATTCATATTCAGCCTTCAAGGCCTAAAATCAAGAAAATTCATAAACAAATGCACAAAACCTACAAGAAACCCGATCCTTGATCAATAGCTTGGTCGAGTTGACAAGGTCCAATCGAATAAAGAGAAATGACCCCGAACACCCCGATGATGGCCGTGTTGAATGAGGATCTCAACCGGAGGGGTCAATTTCAGGCATCTTTTAAATGTCTCCCAAAAGTCCATTCAAAATCCAAGCTCTACCCAAAAACCCAAAACTCTACAAATCCCAAATTCCAAGATATTAAAAATTGAAATTTATCCATCAACTCTTAAAGCAAAATCCATCCACCCTCCACAACCGTTTGCCGGGGTGGACAAATCAAAACTTACTTCAGCTCACAAAGAGAAAAATGCCTAGTCGAAAATATCACTATGATCCATTCTCAAAACAATCTCCTGCCAGTAAGGACGTGGTACGTGTCCTCTAACCGGCGGTTAGCCGCCAAATGGCACCGCAGGATAAACGGTTATAACGACCCGGGGCCCTCTGAACGAGTGGTTTTGCCGCAAAATGGTACCACGAAATATCAGTTATGGCCAGAGCCAATACGCTCCTTAATGGCATCAAATCCTTGAGATATGAATCAATAGAATATGATTGATAGGGCACAAAGCCCTTTGTTAGCTAAGGTGGATTCAAATTTGTCCCCTTAGACAAACATCCAACCCAGGTCTACAAGGTCCCCTTGGACGAAGCAACCCATGGCTGCCGACAAGGATCCTTTTGTCAGGTTGGGTCGACTACCTCCTCTGACAAAGTAGACCAGGGACCACGATGGCCCGGGACGACGGAACCATGGGATCTTGATCGGGTCTATCATCCATTCCCCCACCATCCGCTTTAAGTGCTAGATGGTGCAATTTCTATTTTAAATATCAAACTCTCTAGATTCTTAAATCCAAATCCAGTTCTTCATTTTCCAATCCATTGCTGCTACTATATGCCAGATAACATGTATCTCTTTACGTATCTGATTGACGACTAGCCTTAATCGAAAGTTTTCTCTCGTGATCGGGAGATGTAATTAACTATAGGGGCTTGCGCCTATAGGAAACCAGAACTCGGATCATAAAGTCCTCACAAAATGAGGGCGAAATCTCTGGGTAGTGTCTTATCTACAAACCCATCTGCCTTCCAAAATTTACCTCGGAACTTATTCAGTTAAAACTCCCTCGCTCTCGCCAAAAGAGAAACGCGCGGCGGGGAGGCCGGGGCCGAATTTTCGGAGCCCACAGTCGTCGACGATGTCGTCGGTCTCCAAGTTAAGGTCGAAGAAGGATGATCACGGAATATCTACTCGTCCTTGAAGATCATACACAAATCCATTATCGTGCTTTGGATCGGTCATTCACGGATAGGGAGGCTAAGGGGATTGGTTGTCTTCTCCCTTGAAGATGTAACAAGCATAGGAGGGGAGGCGTAGGGGAGGAGGTGCCTTAGAGTGGTCGGCCAAAACAAGAAAAAGGGCTAGGTTAATTTTAGATTTCTGAAATTAAAAGTGGGTGATTGATCAAAGGGATTAATTGTAGAAAAAACACAAAGGGAAAGAGGGGAGGGGCGACTAAATATCTCCTTAATTGGAGTCCTTAATGGGGAAGGAAATAATTAGGAAAAAGGGAGAGAGGGGTTTGGCCAAAGGAGGGGAGGGAGTGTCAACATACAATGTATGTGTCTAGGTGCAATAAATGTTGAAATTGGAATTAATCCCAATTTAATTTCAAATTGGAGGTGATTGGGGAGGCTTCCTAAAATAGGTTTATTAAGTATGAAAGGTTTTGAATTTTAAATTTAATTTGAATTCAAATTAAGATACTTTTCAAATTAATAGTAAGACAAATTAGGAAGGTGTTTAAGAGGCAATTCGAATTTGAAAACAAGGGTTTGTGGAGGAGGGGACTGCGGCTTAGGCTTGGCCTAGCTAGGCGGCTGCTAAGGGAGCGGACCGGCGGCTTGAGTTGGAGAGGGAAGAGGCCGACGAGTATGGGTGGAGGGGAGAGGTGTGGCCGGAATTTAGGGCAGGTGTGGGGGTGGCCAGTGATATGGGGGTTGAAGGAGAGAGGTCGGCGACTTGGTGAGGAGAAATGGGGGAGAAAGAAGAAAGGGAAAGGAGAAACCAAGAGACAAGACTTTCCGGTGGTTGTCGGCTATGGCTTTGGCCCTCTCTTAAAGTTCTTTCTTCTCTCAACAGCTCACAAAGAGACGAAAACAAAAGCTGAAATTTTATTCACCAAATCAACCCTCATAAAATAGTGAAGACCTCTACATATAGGTTTTAAAATAAAAAAAAATGCAAAGACTAAAATACCCTTTGGGCTACATCAAGAACTAAGCCCTCATAAGGGTACAATGGTAAAGACTAAGACACAAAATAAAATAATATATAAAATATTCATAAATAAAGACTCTGAATCGTAGCCGTCGATCTATGATTCCTCTGATGATAGACGCGCCGGAATCTCCTGCTGATGTCCTCATCAGACTCCTTACGGGACTCTTTATATCTTTCCCAATTATCAGAGTTTTAGAGTTGAACCAATTTTTATAACAAATCTTCTTTTTTTTTTTCTTGCACATTTTGATTCCACCACCAATTATTTTTACTATTAGTAGATTTTTTCTTTTGATACTTCAAACACATCTTTTGCAACATTCTTAATATCACTAGCAACTTTTTCCCACATAACATTAACTTCCTCGTGCAAAGATAAAATCTTAAGATTAAGAATCTTGCCCTCAAAAATATTTTTGTTAATATTCTTTAAATATCCCCATCTAATCCTAGAAGAACGATTTACATTATTTTTAATATTCAGCCCCTTTATCTTAAAGTTTAAAATAATAAGTGATATTGGGTACATAAACTTTCAATTGGAATAACTTTACAATATTTGCAATCTAAAAGATTTATTTTCTTATAAGAAAATAATCAATTTAAATTTTATCATATCCATTCTTCTAAGTGATAAGATGCTTATCTCTTTTCTTAAATAAGATATTAGCAATTACAAAATCATAAGCTAAAGAAAAATTTAATAGGATCTTACCACATTCATTAGTCACTCCAAAGTCATAGCCACCATGAATGCTTTTAAAATCATCTACCACTCTACCGAAATGTCCATTTAAATCTCCAATAAAAAATCTTTTTTCGAGAGGTATCATTTGTATTAAATCTTCTAAGTCATTTCAAAATTTTAATTTTAAACGCAATTTTAAACGCATATCTAAACCTACTTGTGGAGCATAAGCGCTTATTCTATTAATAATCTTAGCAAGAATAACAATCTTTAAAGCTATAATTTTATATCTAATTATATTAATTTTTACAATATTGTCCTTCTAACTCTTATCTATAATCACGCATACTCCATTTCTAGTACGACTCCAACGAGAATACCATAGCTTAAATCATAAACTATCAAGCACCTTAGCCTTCTCTCCAAACCATTGTGTGGGAACTCTTGCCTGAATGCAAAGAATATTTATATCCCTATGGATCATAATATCTATAAATTCCATTAATTTACCTATAAGAGAACTTATATTCCAAATTCTTATCCTAATTTTAGTTTCATGGACTAGCTTATTTGTCTACATCCGTCCATGATGTGGGAACTCTTGCCTGTTTAACACTGCACCCGGGCGCCAGTGCAGCAGCCCTAGCATTACATAATGCATTAAAGGATTCATGTCATGATTATTCGACAAATTTTATGCTGGCTTTCGACTACCTCACGCAACCCTCCACTTTTTATATGACCTATATAGATAGAGAGAAAATTATTCACTAGGGAAGCCTTAATAAATCTAAGAGCTCTTAAAGAGAAGCTCCCAAGCACTCTTGCCATGAAACTTTGATATTTTCCCAAAAGAAAAATTGATATAATAACCTTTTTTAATATGTTGAAATCAAGGTATATTTAAATTAGGGATTTAAGTTTTCCTATGAGCACAAGACCACAACTTAATTACCCTTCCCAACCAGAAGAACACTCGAGAAATTCATTGGACTCTAGCTTACAAGATATTTTCTTCTTGAGATGGTAATCACAAGCATGGTTCCACTACGGCATTTGTAAATGGCATATGGCTGCGGGAACAAGTGGTAAAATCTATCAAGACCTCATGAAATCATAACTTTGGGGCTTTGTGTTGTAACTTTGGGTATAAGGGTTAGTGAGCTTGTTGCAACTAAGACATTGAGCTTGTTTTCAATTTTGTCTTTTGATTTAGAGAGCCTTAGAAGCGATTGATGGCTCCATGTATCAACCTAGGGTTATCTCATCCAACACAATCTCTAAGGACCAACGGTGGAAATTTATCAAGGCCTCATGAAATCCTAACTTGGGAGCTTTGTGTGGTAATTTTGGATACAAGGGTTAGTGAGATTGTTGCAACTAAGCCATTGAGCTTGTTTTCAATTTTGTCTTTTGATTTAGAGAGCCTTAGAAGCGATTGATGGCTCCATGCTATCAACCAAAGGTTATCTGATCCAACACAATCTCTAAGGACCAAGGTGGAAATTTCATACTGCATTGAAGTGACTAGTGAGAGACATCACCCATTAGAGAGGAATATGTCCCTTGAGAAACACCAATATCTTGGCATATATTTTGATGCATCTAATGTCATATCACCCATTCAGGTAAAACTCGGTGTTGATTTCTTGCCACTGCTTATGTTGAAGTTGGTGCTCATTTCATATCACACTTGAAGTAGAAATAGGTGCTCATTTCTCTACTCCATTAGAGTGGAAGTTTAATGTATAATATCAAGTGGTTCATAGACAAGTGGCAAGAGCCTGAATTAGGCCCCATTGCAAGAGTATTATAATTATTTTTCTTTGAATCATAAAGTGGTTGAATAATTTTATTCCGATTTTTATTGGTTTTTCCTATCTATGAATCCACTACTTCAATAAATCCATTTTATAATCTATTGGCTGAATTTTTAATAAACTGATTTAGGTGGATGTTGCAACTACAAGGCTATCTAAGCTATTAATGGCTAGCTTACTAGTCGAATTGGATGATTCTTCTCTTCTAGAGAAAGAAATTTGGGTTGGTTGGCTCCACATTTATTGGCTATTGGCAAAAGTTTGAGTCTGATGATATTACTGCTTATTGTTTTTGCAAAATATTTTTTCACAATTCCAAGAATTCTTCAGGGCACACCCTGTGGGCTCCGAAAATTCGGCCTCGGCCTCCACTCGCTTTTCTTATTCGTCGAGGGAGTTTTAACGAACTAAGTTCCGGGGTAAATTTTGGAAGGCAGATGGGTTTGTAGATAAGACACTACCCAGAGATTTCGCCCTCATTTTATGAGGACTTTATGATCTGAGTTCTGGTTTCCTATAGGCGCAAGCCCCTATAGTTAATTACCCCTCCCGATCACGAGAGAGAACTTTCGATTAAGGCTAGTCGTCGATCAGATACGTAGAATATATGTGTATATGGCATATAGTAGCAGCAATCGGTCTGGATTTGAAATGTTTGAAAGGTTTGGAATTTGAAAGGTTTGATATTTAAAATAGAAATTTTCACCATCTTGTACTTAAAGCGGATGGTGGGGGAATGGATGATGAGTCCGATCAAGATCCCATGGTTCCGTCGTCCCGATCCATCGTGGTCCCTGGTCTACTTAGTCAGAGGAGGTAGTCGACCCAACCTGACAGAAGGATCCTTGTCAGCAGCCATGGGTTGCTTCGTCCAAGGGGACCTTGTAGACCGGGGTTGGATGTTTGTCTAAGGGGACAACTTTAAATCCACCTTAGCTTATAGAGGGCTTTGTGCCCTATCGATCATATCCTATTGATTCATATCTCAAGGATTTAACACCATTAAGGAGCGTATTGGCTCTGGCCATAACCGCTATCTGTGGTGCCATTTGGCGGCAAAACCACTCGGTTCAGAGGGCCCCGGGTCATAACCGTTTACCTGCAGTGCCATTTGGCGGCGAAACTGCCGGTTAGAGGACACGTACCACGTCCTTACTGGCAAGAGAATGTTTGAGAATGGATCCTAGTGATATTTTCGACTAGGCATTTAGCTCTTTGTGAGCTGAAGTAAACTTTAATTTATCCGCCCCGGCAAACTGTTGCGGAGGGTGGATGGATTTTGCTTTAAGCGATTGATGGATTGATTTCATTTTAAATATTTTTGGGATTTTGGGATTTTGAGATTTTTGGGGATTTTCGTAGGTATTTGGGTGGAGCTTTGGAATTGTTTGAAATGGATTTTGGATATTTGGGAGATATGAAAATATTTGGGGAACCCCTCCGGTTGAGATCTGCATTCAACACGGCCATCATCGGGGTGTTCGGGGGTCGTATCTTTTTATGGATTGAACCTTGTCAACTCTGTCGGGCTGTCGACAGAAGATCGGGTTTCGTAGGCTTCGTGCCTTTATTAGTGAATTCATATTGTTGTAGGCCTTGATGACCTAATATGAATGTTTTAAAGCAAATATACCGGTCGCCACAACTTTACATTTGCTTAATGGTTCGAACCCTGTCGACTTCTATTGACTCATATAGAAGGATCGGTTTCGAACCTGAATTCACTTGTCAACCCGCGCAGCATCCCTAGACGTCATGTGTACCAATAACACGCTCGCCGGGGCCCATGCGGGTTTGGAATATATTTCCCCCTTTAGTGTACCTATGTGTATACAATTTATAGTGCACGTGCAGGGGGTATTTAGAAATCATTTGTAGACGCTTTCTGTCCGCTTGCATAGAAGTTATGGATCCGGTGGCGTGACGTAGCAGCTTCTGGATAGAATTGTTCATTACTTCGTACAGGTAGACTGTCGTGCACTACTTGTACGATTTAAACAGATAGATTATAGTACACAAACTAATCTCCTACTTTACGTCGTAGGAGATTGCACTTGTCGTAGTCTTCATACATTCTGTTGTGGTATTTGATCTCATATAGTATATCCTCCACTGATATAGGTAGGTAGGTAGATGTACTCCATAGATTGAAATTAACTTCAGGATACTGCACTTACTAAAGCCTTTCTACATCTACCCATCAGTGGCATGTGGCACATACATCTGTCTTCGTAGAGAGATCGTATGTGTTGCAGATCTTTATTCTTGCTTGTAGAAGGTTGCTATATTTGACTAATGCTGAGTGGTTATCAACTGTATGGATGATTCGACCCCCACTACACATTAATCGTCATCACTCATAACTAGACTGTTATATGAGTGAGAACTCTTTTTATATTTATTTGTGGTCAGTATGGTGGACTTGCATTGTTGATCTTTTCTTGCAATCAATTATATATACCCTTCCAATTTTTATTTGTTTGCTTGCATACAGATGCTGATTGTGAAGGTATTATTGTGTTCATCACCTACAAAATTCTTCTAGTAGCATTTGATTGCATGATAGATATTTATCACCTTCTCTTGAACACTTTGAGCCATCTGAATTCCATCGTTCATCATTTGCATTTGTTTGTAAATATTCATCTGAAGCTTCAGCAGAAGTCCCTTGCTCTTTAAATTAATGCTTCTCTGGATGACTTGTATCCATCAACTATCTCTTTCATATCAACCAGTGAGTTATTGTGCTCTTAATGTCACCTTGATGTTGAAAGTATTGTGGTAGGCGTTACATTCATCCCTCCTTAACTACAAGTTGATTGGCAGGGTCCAAGGTATATCTATTAGAGACAGATATTTGCTAGCAATTTGATTCGCTTGTTGTAGAAACATCTTGCTCTCTAGTAGATTATAGGGATATCACTACATTTATTTCGCGAGAGATATGAGCACCATTTAATCTCATTTAGAGATAAATTTAATCTGGTGCCCAAGCCACATCTATTATGATTTTCTTGTAGCTAGCGAACAAGTTGTACTCATAAACCTCTCATCCCAAGAGAGGGATTATAATGTGAACAAATGTATGGTGAACTTAACATCATGGATCATTAACATTTGTTGCTTAGCGGAAGTGATAATTTGAAATTTTGCATTGCCTTAATATTATTATTGTGCCAACTTATGAGTCTTTTCTTAGGCATTAGACTATATTTCATGATACTCATTCACTTCCATTTATTCAATATTGAATTTATTATCCCCTTTACAATCAAACTTGATTCAAGTCCAAGTCTTTTATAAGGGTTCATGTCTAAAGCCATTGTAGTTCAATGAGTTCAAATTGAGTTCAAATTCAATTAAAGCTCAAATCAAATTTGAGTGTGGTCCTTTGTAGTTCATCAAGTCCCTTATCATCTTTTGAGTTCGAGATCATGTTCCAACTCAATTCTTTCGTTGTAGTTCATTTGCAAGTTCAAGTGTGAGTTCCTCGTAGTCCGAGTTTTGTTTAAGTTCAATGTCCACAAGTTATGAGTCAAAGTTCACCTTGCAAGTTCACTTTTGTTTGCTTATATGACAAGTCTAAGTCCCTACTTAGTTTAAACCAAGTTCATGAACTCGTTCAACTCAAGTTCATGTTCATAGGTCCTCTGTTCTTGTTCGAGTACAAGTTCTAGTTCAAATGAGAGTCCAAGTTTAAGTCCTCACTTGGTTCAAACCAAGTTCATATTCATTATGCTTAAGTTATGATTCATTTGGGTTTGAGTTCAATTAAATAGATTGAAACAAGTCCACAAGTCCCAAATGGTTCCAAGTCCTTGTTTGTATTTCAGACAAAATTTCGGCAGCCTCCCGGCGTCTCCCCCGTTTAGGGGAAAAACCAAGAGGCCGCCTACCCGCCACGTAAATAAATACGTGCACGGTTGGTGTTGGTGAGACACCGCGGCAGTTGTATTTTTTGTTTTCTCCCACCACGCGCAATAAAGGCGTGCATGGGGTTTTATAAAAAGCATTTTTGATAAGCAGTTTTTTGATTTCCCCCCGCCCGGGGGTACTTATAAGTGACCCCGCTTCGCCGTACGTGCCGCACCGGGATTCCATCCTACCACGGCCAATAAAGGGGTGCTAAGGATAGTTCTCCAGTTTGCCACGGACATTGAAGCAAGATTTTAAGTTTAGAAGAATTCGTACCTCCGCGGGGTTGTCGTGGTTGACACGTGGATCGAGGGGTCACTCGCCTACCTCGTCGTAGGTGTCGCACCGGGTTCCCTCCTACCACGGCCACTAAAGGCGTGCTTAGGTGGTTTGCCGGTCCGACACGGACATCGAGGAAGGAGAGTGGGGGGAAGCAGTTTTTTTTTGTTTTTTGTAATTATAGTTAATTAAAGTCATTATAATTAATTAAGATAATTAATTATAAATAACTTTAACTAAATATAAATAATTAATATTAACTTTAATTAAGGTTAATTATAATTAATTAAAAAATTAATTATAATTAATCTCTTAAAACTAATTATAATTATTTATGATAATTATAATTAATTTACTAATTTCAGTTAATTAAAATTAATTATAATTAATTAAAATAATTTTTTAATTAAAACTAATTAAAATTAACTAATAATTATTATTAATTTTTATTAAAATTAATCAACATTAATTTTAATCAAAATTATATTTGCTCTCTCCATTTCCTCCCCAAATGGCTCGGCGGCTTCACTGGATTTGGCGGAAGAAGGGCACGAAAGGGAGAAAGTTACCTACACACAAGCGAGCTCCCGTTATTACTTCCGATCGGAATGTTGTGACTTCCGATTCGGTAGAAAGGGAAAGTCGGAGAAGGTGCGAAGTCGGACAACAATGGAGGAGGTCAGTCGGTCTCTCCCTCCTCTCTCTCTCTCTTTCTCTCTCTCTCTCTCGGCGGGCTGAAGAAGCAGAGGGATCGGGTGCGGGATCTTGCGGTAGAGAGGGGAGATCGGAAGTGCCTCTCGACTCGGCACAGTGGAGGAGTTCGGTTGTGAGGTTGGAGTTGGAACCTTGCTTGGGTCTCTCGCGTGGAGCAGCAGAGAGCGAGAGAGGAAGAAGTCGGAGGAGAGGAATGGAGTCGAGCGTGGAAGGTAGAGCAGCCGAAGAGGAGGGATTCAGTTGCTTTTAAAGGCGTGGGAGATCTGCGATCCAGGAGCTATCCAGGAATCCCGGAACGACGCCGAGTGTACAGTGATTCGTCTGGCTCGAGCGGGATTTGCGGGATTTGGCAGAGGATTCGACGGGATACGAGGTTTCCAAGATTTCTTGCGGGATTTCGGGCAGAATATCGGGGAATCCGGCAAAGGTATGTTGTGTTATATTTTTTTTTTTGTTCTCTTTTGGGTTTGATCCGGAGGTCAACACACTCAAATATAGGTAATCCTAAAAATCATAGCTGTGGGGATCTTGCATGAAATAGCAGTGGGTATCTTGCATTAAATAAAAGCCTTTTTTCAAAAGCTATAGTTGTAGATCTGACTACTTCTATTCTAATTTGCACTAAAAAACAATGAATAAACTTTGGATCCTGCCATGAAATCAAAGCCTTCATGGGTTGCTAACCGAACGAATATAATTTCCCCACGCATATTCACAAGATTAATGATCTTGACCCACCAAGGGTGATGCATGCAAATTTCAGTTTTTTTTTTGTAATTTGAATGCTATAGTTATTTTTTATTTTTTATGCTACCCTATGATGGAAGCAACCAATGATCATGACTAGGTTGTGCATTGGGCTTGGCAAACTTTGGGTGTGCTAGCTATTTTGGTGCCTTGGCTCTTGGGCTGTTGGTGGGTTCTCAGTTTGGGCTTGGCTACTGGGTTTTTGCTGTGTTTTTTGGAGCTGCTATGCTCCAGCTCATTAATGCCGAGCTACTGTTTTTTTAGCTCATTACTATTGGTAGTTCACCTCCTTTTTAGCTCATTAAGTGAAGTGGATTTAGTTCTTTCCCACTATTTGTGGCCCTTCGGTTCCCCTGCCTGGCTCCTGTCCCGTGGCTGGTTCTTCTCCCTTGGCTGCCTGTTCTGGTTCCTTGTGGGCGCCCATTCTTGTCCCCCTTGTGGCCCTTCGGCTGCTGCTCCTGGACCGCCTACTGTCCTTCTGTTTCCCCTATTCTGATTGGTTTGGTTGGAGGTGGTTTTGGACTGTTTAGCTACCTCTTTTCTCCTATATATATATATATATATATATATATATATATATATATATATATATATATATATATATATATATATATATATGTGTGTGTGTGTGTGTGTGTGTGTGTGTGTGTGTTTTGTTTTGGCATTTAGAGGTTGTTGTTTGCTGAGAAAAGTTCTCTAAAACCTGAGGGAATCTTCTTGGAAAAGCTTGAGAGCTTGTTCCATTTCTCTCTTCCTCTCTTCAAATTTTTCTTGGGCTTCTTATCTCCTTCTTCTCTCCACAAGTTCCACTCCACTTATATCTTTCTTCTCGAGCTATTGGAGGTATTGGTTGGCCGGTTTGGTTGCATTTGCCAGAGGAGTTTTGTGGACATTGGCCCAAGTAGCTGTGGACCCTTGGTTTGCATGCCCTTAAGCACATCTTTTATATTACCTACTATTTTTGTTGTATGTGAGGTGACCGCTAGTCGGTTGTTCTGAGGGTAGTTGTTTTTATTTTTAATTTAGTTTTTGTTTGTTTGGCTTTCATTTGTTTTGAAGTTTGTTTGATGTTGGCATTCTAAGTTTTGAATCGAGAAAGGCTCTACTTGTCCTGGTGTTCTCCCCTTGTGGCTTTTTCTATCTAGTTGTCTGCATCAAAGGGTTTTCATCCTAATGTTATTCCCCCTGCTAGGGATATGAGCAATCCAGAATCTCTTTATGTTTCCTCTAATATTAGCACTTCTAACATAGATAAGTTTTCTGATAATAAGATAAGCATAAAAAACAATTCTAAATTAATTTTAGAATATTCTAGCATTTTGAATTTATTTTAGTTCAATTTAAAATTAATAAGATTTTTTTATTTTGGATTTGAAGATAGGATTTTGAAAAGTAATTAGATTTCAATTCAAATGAGTAGATTTTATCTTATTAACCCATTTTTTTATAAATAAAGGCTGAAAGAATGATATTTTGAATCATTTATTGAATAATTCTATCCTCCATTATAATCTCTTTACTCTATTCCATGGTTTCTCTCACTTCTTATGGCCAATAGCTATAACAACCTAAACTCTTAAACATTGAGATATTATCCACCTAATGGCCTCACGATTTTATCCCTTTAGTGTAACTTCTCAGGAAGTCATCCATCCTAGGAATGCTCGCATACAAGCATGCTTAACTTTAAAATTTCTAATGAAACTCCAACCGTTGCACCAAGAGGAACTATAACTTGAAATTCACTTTTTCCTCATGATTGGAACTATAACTTAAAATTCAAGAAAAATACAATCAAATTCAAATTCAAGAAGAAAGAGGAATAAATTAAAGGGCCATCATCAAAGTATCAAACTAGTAAACAATTCTTTTCTTCTTTTGAGCCACTCATTGACCTAATCAATAAAGCAGGATCCAGAGTGATGACGTGGCTTTAATAAAACTGAAACATGATCCTTTAATTTATTCCAGTTGTTAATAGGTTTGTTTGTGCTAGGTTGTCCTAATGTATAGATAGCGACCTTGCCCATGTTTACTACAATTGCACCAGCTAGTTTGCATCAAAGGGAGCTAAAAAAACTAATAATAGCTCAAGGCTCGAGCAAAAAAAAATGGTTGGATAAAAAATGATAATTAGCTAAGGCAAGCAGGAGCTCGTTAACATAGCTTGTCCTAAATATTTAATCAAGGCAATCAGGCAATGATTGGGTTGTTGGCATGTAAAAGAAACTTGATGGTTTTGCCTATCACAATAACCGTTTCCAATGACATAGGAGCCGACAATCATTCTCAAAACTTCACTTTAGGGTAAGTGATGGTCGCAGACCCATAGAAGCACTAGCGAGTGCTGAGGAAAAGCAGAAAAAAGCATATAAAGGACACAACATAGTGCATGATAAGTATATAGATTTATTTGGGAATTTTAACCCAATTAAACCTAAATTAGCCTTCCTTTGGGACAATTTATAACTTTCTATTTATGCTTTTTAAAGTTTCTTTTTCAACCACAATTTTAAATATACTTCAAAAAAAAACTTTTTAAATATAAAATTTTAAAAAATTATGTAAAAGATATCATCCAAACATTATTATTATTTTTTTAGTTGCTTTCCTAACACAGAAGCAATTAAAAAATTCTCCCAAATAAAGCCTTAATCTAAGTTCAATCAATTTCACTCATAAGAAAATTTGATCCCACAACACCAAAATACACAACATAATTAGATTCTTGTATTAATCATAATGAATGGAGTTTTTTAATACATATTAGAAAAAATATAAAAAATTTATTTGATAGCATTTCTGACACAATTTAAATAGTTATTAATCCTTCATAAAAATCTTAGCAAAAAATTTTTAAGGATTAGTAGTGATAAAAAGTAGGACTCATGAAATCGCAATTAATGGTTCAAATGAAAAAAACTTGTATGCATAAAATACTCTTGGATCATCAACAAATAAACAAAATATAATTCAAAAGAATAGATAAATGAAAAACAAACCCGGTCTCCAGAACAGTTGTTGGATAGAACTTTTTAAGATCTTCAGATGACAAATCAGGCCAGCCCAGCGTACTAAAAGGCCACAATGAACTGAATCAAAAAATAAAGATGTTAGTAATTAAAACTTTTTAGTTCTTTTCTTTTTCAAAACCATGTTATTGTTTACATCTCATAAATGTAAGTTGATTAGTAAATTTAAGAAGTAACCAAGAAAAGAAAAAACATGAAAATTTAAATTTACATCATATCTTCCTCATAAATTTATTTTCATTTACTTTCTTGAAATTAGTCCTCAATAGGCAAGACAACAAAACACATAATAATTTAAATCCAAAACTAGTGAATAGGATGCCACATCTAATTCAGATTACTTGACTGTTAGATAAACAAATTAAGGCAAATCTATGAATCAATTAGATGTGCTAATAAATGACCCAACATGACAACTTGATAAGAACCGGACTAGAAAAACTCTGGTTCGGGTTCCATTTCAGGTTTAAGTCTAAAATGCCAACCAATTTAATATCTGGGTCAGTTTCCGGTCAATCCAAAAAAATCCAAAAATAACCTCATAAAATTTTTAAAATAAACTGTCCTTTTTTTAACTAGTTGACAACCCTCCTTCGCCTAAACAGTCATATTTGGGTTAAGTGGTGCTGCCATGAAAACAAAATTCTATGAGCCATATTAAAAAGCAGTCAAATTTTAAATTTGGGTCAATCGGGTTTCTATCAGGTCAGGTGTGGGTTAAGCATTCTAATCTGTATAATAAACAATTCAATTTTTTATTAAGCAATTTTGTATCGAGACAATTTTTGGCCATACGCGAACCCAGCCCATTAAACAAAATGGACACTGCTAGAATTGATGACACAAGCTCTGTGAAGTTATTCACAATAAAGAACAAAGTTATTTCTAGCTATAGCTATCACACAATTTTTTCGACATAAACTCAAAGAGTAGTAGCATGTTAATTAATCATAACTATATATTTGCCCAACTATCAAGGAAAACCACAAAACTTTTCAAATGATAAAAAATGCATGTACAAGAAATCGACAAGCAATCAATTAAAAAACTTTAGCCTTCATAAAACTACGGGTATTGAACAGCAAATTAATCTAATTTGAAAAGAACTGTTTCATCCTCTTGCAGCATAATACATCATATCTATCCAAGAAAAGACTTCATTTTCTAGAAGAGCAAACCTTGAAAACCAAGTGTCAAGAACATCAGGATCTTGATAAATTTCAACTGATTTTCCATATCGTTCATTAGCTTTTGCTATTGCTTCTTCAGCATTCCTTGCGACAATATACTCTTCCTCACAATCTTTACCTACAATGTACCAAACTGGTATCCGATGCCCCCACCATAATTGTCTACTTATGCACCAATCCTTAATGTTAGTTAACCAATGTTTATAAATCTGCAGTCAAACAACATACAAACTGGTCAAGTTAGAGCATGTAAAAAGCCAATTAGGGGCCTCTTAATAATGATGCAAAGTTCACCACGCTTAAGTATGTTGAAAACCTAAAATGAATATTATATATCAGCAAAAAAAGTGCGAATACATATAGAAGAAAAAAAATTCTTTCAACTGACCACAAAAGGAACTATAGTCCCATTCAAAATTAGTCGAACTTCAAAAGAGAATCATGCTTAACGAGATTTTAAAACAGTTGGTACCTTATCAAATCGTTCAGGAAGAATAGTTAACTCTCCCTTCTCAAGTGCATGGAGCGCCTTTTCAGCTAATGGCTCCATAGTCACAAACCACTGTTTGCTCACCAGTGGTTCTATTACCTGTTATACGAAAAGTTTTACGCACGAGTAAGTTGACAAGAATAATCAAGCATATAAAGATATGAATAAATTCATCAAAGTTGAATTGCCATTTATTTTCATACTTCTCCACCACGCTGGGATCTTGGAACTCGTGAAGCATGGGGTTCCTTTTTTACTGCCAAGCCAGTCTCTTCAAGATTTGACCATATTTTCTTCCGAGCCTCAAACCGATCTAATCCACTGGGAAGTATAATAAATAAATGTAGTAACATACAAGTATAATCTCCTATAATTGTTGCACCAAGGGTTAAAGTTCCAATTTACCCAGTGAATTCTAATTATACCTGTACAATCCAGCAACCTCATTAAGAGTGCCATCTTTATTCATCACATTGAGTATAGGAAGTCCAAGCTTTCTAGCAAGATGGTAGTCATTGTGATCATGCCCAGGGCTTATCTTCAGAACTCCGGTTCCAAATTCTTTATCTACATACTGCTTTCATAAGAAGCATACAAATTAGAGGGAAAATAGGAAAGAAGAAAAACTCAGTATTTTTGTAAGTAAATTTCATAATGGAGATCACTGGACAGATAAATGCTCTTTTCATTAGAAAAAATTGTTTAATCAGGAAATACTTTCTACTGAACTGCTAGCCACCAAAACATGTTTGGATTAAATTTAGCGGATGGTGAAATAGATGTGGATATTATTAGTAGAATTCCGGTTGGATGGTTGAAGTAGAGGAATGCATTAGGCCTATTGTGTGATCGAAAAGCATCCCTCAAACTTTAAGGAAAAATTCTATAAGATGATGGTGAGACCTGCAATTCTTTATGGCACAGAATGTTGGTCATCAACAGAGAAGCATAAAATTAAGTTAATTATTGTAGAGATAAAGATGCTCAGCTAGTTGAGTGGCTTTACTCTTAGAGACAAAAAGCGAAATGAGTATGTAAGTCAAAAGGTTGGAGTAGATACAGTAACAAATAAGATTAGAGAGCATCGTCTTAGATGATTTGGTCACATAAAACGTCAGTCTTTCGATGATTCGATTAGGAGAGTAAATGTACTAGATCTAATCAATGTTAAGAAAGGTAAAGGTAGACCTAAAAAAATTTGGTTAGAAAGTATTAGAAATGGCCTTTTTTATTTGATTTAAATGAGAAGTTGAGTCTCAATAGGACCCAAAGGAGAAAAAAGATTCATGTAGCTGACCCCCACATAGTGGGAAAAATGCATGATGTTGTTATTATTATAGTATCACCATCTGGAAATGTTGGATGTAGATCACATTTAAAAAGGCTAAAAGGCTACTAAGTCTTTGAATTTCACATGAACTCAGCATCTCAATCTCGACAATCAATGGTTAAATCTGAGTTAAAATTCATGAGCTGTTGGAAATAGGCTTATGATGATGATGCTGATTTAAGCATCTCTATACAGACTACAACAAAGCATATGGACTCATTATTGATAGTTCGAAAAGGGTAATTTCTACTCTTTGATGTTTATGCGTATTTTTTACAAATGCATTATGCATACCTCACTTAACCCTTCTTGTTTCATCCAAACACTATATTATATTCCGATCATCCATTTTTATTTATAGCCACTCCAGCCCCTGACAATGCCTCCATTCATTTTCATATAGTCCTCTTACAAGATGAGCTATAACAACCTTAACTGGCGTACCAAACCATAAATTCAGAGGATTTCCAAATTTTTCCGAAAAAAAAAAGAGGATTTCCAAGTAAATCTTGTATGCTATTCAAAATAACAATTAAGTTATTTAATCAACTAGAATGAGGCTCTGTGTGAAGCACTATCTCCAAAAAGTAACAGATTCTTGCATAAAAGTAACACAATCAAGAATAAACGCCCGTGTCACTACAAGACCAAATTGCCAGATTCATTTTTTATCAGATAGCTGAATTTAGCTTGTTTTAGCTTTGCAACTTTTTTATGAAAGAAAAAAAGAGTTGGCATAGGTGTCGCCTAATACTTGCATCCACAGGAATAGCTATTGACAGATTGAAAAGTGATAGAAGTTTGCAATACGAATTCTTACCTTGTCTGCAATGATTGGAACATGTCTACCAAATGTTAAAGGTACAATTGCCTGTCTACCTATGTACTTCGAATAGCGCTCATCCTGCAACAAGATATGTTGTGCAAATATTTATAAAAAAAAATCATTTACATGCAAATAAAGCTACACATGATATAATCAAATTTTAAACAAGTTCGAAGTCAAATAGTAGCTTAGTGGCTCTAAGCAAGTCGGAAATAAAAAAGTACTTATAAGTGCATATTAATATAATATACAATTCAAACTTAAAAAACTCCACGCATTAAAACTGATGCAATAAGTTCAATAACAGATGAATAAAATGATATACAAAAAAAATTATAAAAGACACTAATCGCAGGCAAATTTTCAGTGTTAGTAACTGGACTAACCAAGTGCAAAGACATATAATGCTCTCTTAGAATGCTAAGGCCACAGTCGCTCAAAAAACTGTGATAAAGAAATGAAACATATTGAATGGATAATGATGATAAAAAGAAAGGAAATTCTGTTAATAGAGAACAAAGCAAAATGGTTAACGAAGAACTAACATAAAATTGTAAAAGATAAACATGCAAAGCAAATATTAACCAATATGCACCATAAGATTTGGAGATCAAAGGGGGGGGGGGGGGGGGGGGGTGATGAGGTGGAAGAAACAAAAATGCATGCTTAGAAGAAACTACATGGAAAGAGGAAATAACAAAAGAATTTAGCCATGTCGACCAGTGTGGGCTCCGAAAATTCAACCCCGGCCTCCCCGCTTTTCCTTTATCTAAGCGAGGGAGTTTTAACGAACTAAGTTCCGGGGTAAATTTTGGAAGGCAGATGGGTTTGTAGATAAGACACTACCCAGAGATTTCGCCCTCATTTTGTGAGGACTTTATGATCTGAGTTCTGGTTTCCTATAGGCGCAAGCCCCTATAGTTAATTACCCCTCTCAATCATGAGAGAGAACTTTCGATTAAGGCTAGTCATCAATCAGATTCGTATAGAAATACATGTATCTGGCATATAGTAGCAGCAATGGGTTTGGGTATTGGTAGAAATTAGATTTGGAAATTGGGTTTGGATTTGGGAATTTGAAAAGTTTGGAAAATTGATATTTAAAACAGAAATTGCACCATCTTGAACTTAAAGCGGATGGTGGGGGAATGGATGATGGGCCCGATCAAGATCCCATGGTTCCGTCGTCCCGGGCCATCGTGGTCCCTGGTCTACTTAGTCAGAGGAGGTAGTCGACCCAACCTGACAGAAGGATCCTTGTCGGTAGCCATGGGTGGCTTCGTCCAAGGGGACCTTGTAGACCGGGGTTGGATGTTTGTCTAAGGGGACAAATTTAAATCCACCTTAGCTTACAGAGGGCTTTGTGCCCCGTCAATTATATCCTATTGATTCATATCTCAAGGATTTAATGTCATTAAGGAGCGTATTGGCTCTGGCCATAACCGCTATCTGTGGTGCCATTTGGCGGCAAAACCACTCGGTTCAGAGGGCCCCGGGTCATAACCGTTTACCTGCAGTGCCATTTGGCGGCGAAACTGCCGGTTAGAGGACACGTACCACATCCTTACTGGCAAGAGATTGTTTGAGAATGGATCCTAGTGATATTTTCGACTAGGCATTTGGCTCTTTGTGAGCTGAAGTACATTTTAATTTCTCCACCCCGACAAACTGTTGCGGAGGGTGGATGGATTTTGCTTTAAGTTTTGATGGATTGATTTCAGATTTTTAAATATTTTTTTGGGATTTTTGTGGAGTTTTTGGGATTTTTGGATTTTAGTTGGAGCCTGGAATTATTTGAAATGGACTTTTGAGAGGCATTTGAAAATATTTGGAAACCCCTCCGGTTGAGATCTGCATTCAACGCGGCCATCATCGGGGTGTTTGGGGTCATTTTCACTTTATGGATTGAACCTTGTCAACTCTGTCGGGCTGTCGACAGAGGATCGGGTTTCATAGGCTTTGTACCCTTTGATAGTGAATTCTCATTGTCGTAGACCTTAAAAGCCTAATATGAATGTATTAAGACAAATATATCGGTCGTAGCAATCGTATATTTGTTTGAGAGTTCGACTCCTATTGACCCGTATAGGAGGATCGGGTTCGAACTAGAATTCACTTGTCAACCCGCGCAGCATCCCTAGACGTCACGTGTGTACCAATAACACGCTCGCCGGGGCCCATGCGGGTTGATATTGTACTTTCCTCTTTAGTGTACCTATGTGTTTACAATTTATAGTGCACGTGCAGGGGTATTCTTTAAATAGACGTCTTCTGTCTGCTTGTACGAATGTTGCAGATTCGGTGGCGTGGCGTAGCAGCTTCTGAATAGACTTGTTCGCTGCTTTGCACAGGTAGACTGTCGTGCACTATTTGTTGATTTTTGTAGGCGGGTCATAGTGCACTAACTAATCTCCTGCCTAGTTGTAGAAGCTCGCATCTGCTGCAACTCTCTTGTGATTTTCTTATCGATGATGTATTAGGTGTACAACATGTGGTTACAGTCTTTGGCTTTTTCCACATTTGTTTTTGTTTCTCATAAGCAGGTAGATGTATTCCTTTATGGTCTGAATTTGACTTCAGGATACTGCATTTACTGAAGTCTTTTTGCATCTACCCATAGATGATATGTTATACATACATCTATACTCGAAGATAGATTGTATGTATTGCAGATCTTTTATCCTTGCTTGCATGTAAATCAGTGAGTCGATATATCCACAATTCATCTACTATGGTTGATTGCCAGTAGATTAGTGCATTTGTAGGAAACTTTATGCCATTGATTGTAGGTATATTGCTACCTCCTTTATTTGGTAATTGCATACTGATTAATTAGCTCGAATGATCTTGAGATAATTTTATTTTATCCTTTCTTGCTTATATACATCTTGAGAGCTTGTTCTTCATTCATCACTAATCCCCATGTATATCGCAATAATTTTGAATCACCGGATTTCATAGTTGGGATGAATACGATGAATCCATTGCTATCGTGTATATGCTAATTTTGTTATCCTTTAGAGGCACCCTTTATATCATTAAATCAGGTTGTATCATTTATAAATCTCGTTTTGCTTGTGAGTGGTTTATGTTTGCAACTTCGTTGTCCACCCCTAAGTCTTTATTTGCTTGCAAGCAAGTCGTATACAAGAATTTGATTGTCACTACTCGTTTGATTGTTGCATGTGAATGAGCCATGTTGAATGTTGCGAGTCTTCTACTGTAACACGGAGATGACTTAAAATCTTGTATGATGAATTTGCTTGATTGGCACTTGCATCTCAATTGAAATGACAATGTGATGTTATGGATTGTAAGCATGTCATTGTATCTTGCCCTTTGGTTATTGTATGAATGATTACTTGCAAACTCCTTTTGAAGCTTTGGTCTTTACAAGTATCATATTCATTCACTTGTGTTTATTTGAGTACATCATGAATTGATTTGTTATGAGTCCTTGTTTGCTTGGAAATAGACTCCACTTGCACATTTTTTTTATCCTTGGAAGTGGTTTTCCATACGCATGATAAACTTTCTATCACGTCTTTACCCCACTTGAGATGATCATGATCTTGCATTCTAATTGAAATGGTAATTCCATTATTATTATTTAAGATAAATTCTTCATATTCATTTGAGCTCTTTTGTATTTGTTTAAGCTCAAATTTAGTTCATTTAGTCTCAAGTACAAAATCCTTGGGTTCAAATTCTTTTGCATCAAGTCTCCAAGCCCTTGCTTGAATTCAAATGTCCAAATCCTTATTCATCTTGTTTGATATTCAAATGCAAGTCCATGTCCCCTGTAAATGTTCATTTGAGTTCAAGCTCCCATTTTTATTTCTGGTTTGCATTGAGAGCTCGTTTTGTTTGTTTGCATGAGATTTGAATTATTCAAATTAGAATTTACATTTAAGTTGAAATGAGAACTCCTTAGAGAATTGGTTGTTGCTCACATCATCCACTGTTATAGTCCATATGATTTCAAAGTTTTATGTAATTTCTCTTAAATTAGGTTCATTGTCATTCTCTTATGCTCAAACTTATTTGATTCCAATGTTCATTATTGAATCATTCATTTTGAATTCATTTCAATTAGATTCAAATATCATTTGCTTAGTGTTCCAACATAAGTCCAAGTTCTTGTCCTTTGCACCAAGTTCATTTGAGTTTCAATCAAGTCCACTTGCAAGTTCATTTGAGTGTCAAAATGAGTTCCATGTTGTCCAAGAGATTGCAAGTTCAAGCTCTCCAAAATTTGTCCAAGTCTTCAGTTTCAGTGGAAATTTCGGCAGCCTCCCGGCGTCTCCCCCGTTTAGGGGAAAAAACCAAGAGGCAACCTTCCCCTCGACGCTACGTGAGCGCTTCAGGTAGGTGTCAAAAAGACACCGCGGTCGCATTTGTATTTTTTTATCCCCGCCCGCTACGTGAGCGTTTAAGGGTTTTTGTTTGTTTATTATAAGAAGAAAACAGGTTAGAAATAAACACAGATTTCCCCCCTCTGCACCACGTGGGCGTTCAGAGGTACTTATATAAAAAAAAGGTAAAATAAAAATACATTTTTTATCCCCTTCGCCGCAAGCGCCGCACCGGTTTCCCGCCCTACAACGCTACTTGAGCGCCTCGGGGGTTTGCCGGCTCGTTGCTAGCATTGAAGAGGGATCCTTATCTCGTCGCAAGCATCGCACCGGTTTCCCACCCTAAACGCTACGTGAGCGCCTCGGGGGTTTGCCGGCCCGTCGCAAACATCGAGAAAAGAACCATTTTTTTTCTTCTTTGAAAGCCCCTTTTTTTTGAAACTTTTTTTTTTTTTGGAAATAATCTCTCTCTTTTTTTTTTTTTGCTTTCTTGCATTCTCTTTTTTTTTTTTTTTGAACCTTCACCTCTCTCTTTTTTTTATCTTCCTCTCACCAACACACACACATACAAACATGTACATATCACAATATCAATATGCAACTAATAAAATCAATTGGAGAGAAATGGTTATGTTAATTAATACTAACAACTAATACTAACATCAATGGGAACAAGAGTAATAAACCCATGAAAAAGCTCACTGTTTTGGAGTGGATATGAGGTCTTTTGTGGGGTGCTAAGTGGACTGTAGGAAAATAGGCTTTGACGGGCTTTAGAATGGTTAAATGGGCTGATTACAGTTGCGTTTGCTAAAGGGTGGAGTTACTGCTTGATAGATGAGCAAGTGGGGTGAAGGCTTGTTGTAGTGGCTCGGTTATGAAGGATTTTGCCCTTAACAGAGAAAGTAGAAGGGCTGTGAAGTGCTTTTTGGTAGATACGAGCAACTTTTCTCTTTTTCCTTTTGGAAGTGGAGGGAAAGAGTACAAATACTCTGTTTAAAACTGCAGCAATAAAGTTTTCCTTGTTTGGTAATGAAGGCTGCTAAGCTTTAGAGGAGAAAGGCTTTAAAACACCCTAGTGCTTGTGCCAGCTCTCAATGAAAGAGGAAGGCAATGTGCATGGACTTTAAGTGGAGTGAAGGCTATTAAAGTTAAGTGGAGTTGGTGGACTTGAGATCAAGAGCAGGAAGTGGAATCTGGCCGTGAGAGGTAGAAGAGGAAGTTGGCTAAGTGTAAGGGTGAAGGAAAGCTGTTGTATGAGAACCAGGGAGACAAGAGGAGCTTCTTTTCTTACATGAAATAAAGGAGCTTCACGTTATAGCGATCTGGGCTGGGCTTGGTGAGGTGCGATCACAGCTCTCCTAGTCTAGAAGCATGAGATGGGTGGAGGGAATTGGAGATAAAGGACGGGTACCGAGCTTGAAGAAGCTTTGCCCTATGGAGTAGGATCGGATGGATACAGGGCTTGCGAATGGCTTTAGCTTGGGCAGGTGTCCTTGAGTGCAGGCGATGTGTATGAGGAAATTAACGGACAGAGGAGGAAGTAGAGAGGAGTTGCAGTAGTTGTGTTGAAGGTGTATGTTACCGTATGGGAAGAGATTTATTTTTTTTTACCTGAGCTCAGTGGTTCCGGCTTCTTCAGCAAGAATCGAAGAGGGAGACGGGACAAACTTAGGTGGAAGGCTGAGGTTATGAGAAGGGAAGGAGAATTTATGCGGCTATGCTTACTAAAAGGTAGAAAGAAGACGGACAGGAGGCTTTTTTTGTGTATCTGTTTCGGGGTCGATAGAGATAAAATTTTGTATCTGCTTCATTTCATTTTTAACACAAAACATTGCTAAGGCCAGCTGTTGTCTGAACCTCAGATTGACGGAAACTACAGGAATTCAACCGAACGAGGTAATCGGCATTTAATGGGCATCTGACCTTTCTCTGTTTTGACACCTGCTCCTTGTTAAACTTTATACAAATTAATAGTTATACTAATGATATATCATTCCAGCATTAATTTAAAATGACAGGAGTGCACCAATAAGTCAAAAATCATCTTGATTTGGGGTGTTGTTCTTGATCTGCGTGCTGATTGCCTCGTTTAATGTGTCGATTTCGCCGAATCTCGAAATTAGATCAATTAATAGTGGATTTAGGGTATTGCTGATGTTTTCGGTCGCAACGACGCAGTCTGTTTTGAGATCGGACGTCATTTGGGCAAAGTTGAGGCTAATTTTTTACATGGGGCCCGCCTCGATTTGCGTGCGCATCTTCAAAAGAACAATTTGATAGTGCATTTAGGGTATTGCCGACGTTTCGGTCGCAACGACGCAGTCTGTTTTGAGATCGGACGTCATTTGGGCAATGTTGAGGCTAATTTTTACATGGGGCCGCCTCGATTTGCGTGCACAACCTCAACTAAATAAATTGGCAGTTCATTTAAGGTATTGTCGGTGCTCCGAACACAACGACGCAATCCGTTCGTCAATCAGATGTCGTTTGAGCAATGTCGAAGCTATTTTTACATGGGGCCGCCTCGATTTGCGTGCACAACCTCAACTAAATAAATTGGCAGTGCATTTAGGGTATTGTCGGTGTTCCGAATACAACGACGCAGTCTGTTCGTCAATCGGACATCATTTGATTAGCTTCACGCCTTAATTTTGGGTGTCGGTCGTCCCGGGCTGATCGATTTCATCCGATTCGACTGCGAGGGGCCTCGACATAGCAGAATTTGATGTCCTGATCGCAACGCGCCATCCATTTGACAATCAAAAGTCGTTTGATCCTTCAAGTGACACGTGGCGCCAAGGCGCATATCACTTTACTCACCAGTTTGGTCCTTTCGCACGTTGTTTTGAGCTATGAGGGTCAACAAATGCCCCCCAACAAATGTGGTACGCGCCCAGAGCGAATCACGTTTGTTGCGTGCTAATTGACCATGTGGATCTCTAGATATTTATCATAGATGTCACACAAGGGTTTCCATTTAATGGATCTCCAAAAATTTGTTTGAATGTCACACTAGCTCTCTTTCTTCATTGCTCTTTCAGCTGTATCCATTGATGGTTGATGTACTGTCTTTGTAAATTGATGCTAGTGGATAGCATATGCTCAAGATTATTTCATCATCTGGTTGTATATTGATGAAATTTTAAATATTTATTTGGGGATCTCGGCATGCTGAGCGATGTCGACCCAAATAAATATTTAAAATGCCCCCAGCCTTTAGGGAAATTTGTAGATGTCATCCAGGGTGCTCCTTCTGCAGCCTTGGCATGAGTCCTGAGATTTTGATCCTTCTATCCTATGTTTTGTGCTGTGGACTTGGTGAAGGGTTATCTGATTTGTCTTTGATGTCTTGTTAGAAAATTTGTACGCCTTCTGCCCTAATTGCTTCTAGCTTTGGCGGGCTTGATAAAGGGGTAGATGCCGGTGACCTAAACCCTTAGTTTTTTGTACTAGGTCGGTGGCGAAGAGTCATCGGTCCTAAGCTTTTTGCATAACGGACTTGTTGATGACAGAATCCACTTAGTTCAGTCTTGGCCTTTGTGTGAACTGTGAGATAATTTTCTTCGGTTCTTTGCTTTGTGCTTTAGCGGACTTGTTGAAGAATTTACAGGTTTTGGATTCAGTTGATAGTACCGAACGTTGGTAGTATCTTGATCCTTAACCACTTGAGAAGACTTTGATCTGAGTCAATTGATTTCATTAGATTAGAAGACCAATAATTTAATAGCTCTTTGTCCTCTAGTTACTGAAACGAGGTCTCTCTACTGTGGCCTTTCTTATAGCGTATTGAGTAGACAGAACTGCCAGCGATCCAGCCATATTTGGGCACGTTGGATCCGACCTTTTACACCCATTCAGGCTTCAGACTCGAGTTATGAAAAATGTGCTCCCTGATACTAAATCTTTTGAAGTTGGTAGATTTGAAGTCATCATTTGTGGTTGAAGACTTGGAATCTACGGACATTTGGTAGGTGTTCGAGATTACTCTTATCCACTAGAATTTTGATTCTCCGGTCAATTAGGAGTCTTGTAGACTACAACTCCTAGAACTCGTTGAGTCAAATCAGCATTCGTTCTTCCTGCAGTCCCTACTAATAGGTTGACAAAGTGGGGGTTCCGCTACTACGGCCTTTCTTATGGCGTGCTGAATAGGCGGAGCTGCCAGCGATCCGGCCCATACTTGAGCGTGTTGGATCCGACCTTTTACACCCATTCGAACCTTAGGCTTCAGGCTATTAAAAGACTTCATGCTTTTCTGGCTCAATTTGTTGAAGTGCATAATCACAAAAATCTTCTTTTTTGACTTTTGAAATCTTAGTTCATCTGGAAAGAGAGATGTCCCGAACTTCAAGCAAAATTATCCACATGTATACTGATAATAGAAGTTATCACGTCCTGATTTAAAGGGATGTTCGTAGTCTATGATTTTAAATATTTATTCGGGGATCTCGGCACGCAGCGCGATGTCGACCCGAATAAATACATAAAAGTATTCCTCCCCCCCTTTTTTTTTCTTTTTGCAAAATTGACATTCTGGAGTTTTAAATATTTATTCGGGGATCTCGGCACGCAGCGCGATGTCGACCCGAATAAATATTTAAAATGCCCCCAGTTTTTTTAATTTTATTTTATATTTTTTTTTTGCAAAATTGACATTCTGGAGTTTTAAATATTTATTCGGGGATCTCGGCACGCAGCGCGATGTCGACCCGAATAAATATTTAAAATGCCCCCAGTTTTTTTTTTTTTTTTTTTTTTTTTTTTGCAAAATTGACATTCTGGAGTTTTAAATATTTATTCGGGGATCTCGGCATGCAGCGCGATGTCGACCCGAATAAATATTTAAAATGCCCCCAGTTTTTTTTATTTTTTATTTTTGTGCCATAAGAGAATTTCGAGATATGTATGTTATACATATGCTAGTGGGCATTTATCAGATACACAATAGAATTTTAAATACATGTTGATTCCTATGCATGATACTTCTTCAAGTATCGGCCATTAATTGGGGGCATAGGCCTTTGACCCTCCAGGTCAATCAATTGATAAGCTCCTCCTAAGTACACCTTCTCAATGACGAACGGGCCTTCCCAATTGGACACAAATTTTCCACCAATTTTTCGATGTGGGATGATTGGTCTTCTCAACACCAAGACCAGCTCCCCTTCTTGAAATGTTCGATGGCGTACCATTCGATCAAATGATTTTGTCATCCTCGCCCGATAGATCTCCAAGTTCTGTTGAGCATGTAGTCTGACTTCATCGAGCGCATCGAGTTCTTCAGTTCTCAATCGGGCATTTTGCTCCTGAGTTAGGTCGTACTGGATAGCTACACGAAGCGATGGCAACTCGATTTCCAATGGAAATACAGCTTCAACCCCAAACACCAGTGAGTATGGAGTAGCTTTAGTCGGCGTCTTGTAAGTAGTACGATACGCCCAGAGTGCCTCCACCATTTTAGTATGCCACTCTCTTTTATTCTTGGTGAGGATCTTCTTTAACAGTTTTACCAGCGTCTTGTTAAAGGCCTCCGCCAAGCCATTGGCCCTTGGATTATATATTGATGAATATCGCCAATCGATCTTGTGACGCTCGACGAACTTGTATATTTTCGTGCTCTTGAATGTTGTGCCGTTATCTGAGATCACACGACGCGGTACACCAAATCTATAGACAACATTATGGGTGAAGAAGTTAATCACATGCTCGGACGTGACTTCTTTGAATAGGGCTGCTTCTGCCCACTTAGAAAAATAATCTGTTGCTGCTAGAATGAAACGATGTCCAGCCGACGATGGTGGATCTATTGGACCAATTATATCTGTGCCCCAGCATTCAAATGGCCAGGAAGCTATTGTCGGGTGCAGTGGATTTGGTGGCTGATGAATAACATCACCATGAATCTGACACTCATGACACCTCTTAGCGTGGTCAATGCAATTTGTCACCATTGTTGGCCAATAATAACCCATCCTCTTGATTTTAGCGGCCATTTTAGGACCTGACTGATGTGCACCACAAAATCCTTCGTGAACTTCTACTACTACTTTATCGGCTTCCTTGGTCCCTATGCACCTTAGCCACATCTGGTCAAAAGCCCGTCGATACAACGTGTCGTTGACAAATGCATATCGCTGTGCCCTTTTTCGAATTTGTGCGGCCATAGATTTTTCTTTCGGGAGCTTGTTTTCTTTGAAGTAGTCAATGAATGGCTGCCTCCAATCATTTCTGACCTCAATATCTAAACAATGCCACCACGATTCTGAAGCTTGACTAGCTTTACGTCTCTTGGCCACATGATATTCTTCCGGATAATTTTCCATAATAATCTGATGAAGGGGTTGAGGCTCAACTGGAATTATATCCTGCTTGCCTGGATTTGATATCTCTTCTGCCATTGGGAATTGTAATAGAGAAGGCTCCAAGATTCGACAATTATAAACCCCGATGAATATAGGCTTCTCTTCATTGGTATTTGCCATCTCCTTGGCCAATTTGGCTAAACAATCTGCTTTGCCATTCTGCCCTCGAGGAACTCGAGCTAATTTAACATTTGGCAACTGTTTTAGGAGCTCAAGGGTTCGTCGGTGGTAATGAGCCAACTCAAGCTTGCAAATCTTATAAACCCCCAAGACTTGATTTATTACAAGTTAAGAGTCGCAAAAAAATCGAAGATTTTGAATTCTGACATCAATTGCGATCTCCAGTCCCACGATTAAAGCTTCATACTCGGCTTCATTGTTGGTCCGAGGTTCAGTTAGACTGAATGAAAATCTCATTATGCCTCCTTCCGGGGCTATGAAAACAAGACCGATGCCGGTTTGTGCCCTAGCAAGATTTGGAGGTCGGGCAGGATTGATCGACGATGCTTCGTCGAAATACATCTCCCAAAATGGTACTTTTTCATTTTCCTCAACTTGCATGATTTGTTCATCTGGCAGATCATCATTAAGTGGGGAGTCTGCTGGAATAGGATGTGCAACGAGAAAATCTGTCAAGGCTTGTCCTTTCACAGCCTTTTGTGGTAGGTACGTGATATCAAACTGCAATAATAATACTGCCCATCTGGCCAGGCGACCTGTCAACGCTGGCCTTGTCATCAAGAACTTCAGCAGATCGATCTTTGATATCAGTGTGATTTTATGAGACAGCATGTAGTGGCGGAGCTTCTGAACTGCGAAGATTAATGCCAAAAAATGCTTCTCAATTGGGGAATAGCGAATTTCTGCTCCAATCAATCTCCGACTGATGTAATAAAGTGCATTTTCTTTTCCTTCTTCATTATGCTGGGCCAACAATGCTCCGAGGGATTCTTCTAAAGCTGCTGTATACAGTATAAGAGGCTTCCCCGGAATTGGTGCCCGCGAGAATAGGCGGATTTAACAAGTATCTTTTGATGCTGTCAAAACGCTTCCTGGCACTCTGCATCCCATCTGAAGCGAACATCTTTTTTCATAAGCTTGGAAAATGGCTGGCACCTACCCGAAAGATTTGATATAAATCGTCGAATAAAAGCCAGTTGCCCTTGCAAGGAGCGGAGTTGTCGCAGGTTCCTCGGTGGTGGCATCTCCGTAATTGCTTTAATTTTGTTGGGGTCGATCTCTATACCTCGATGACGAACAACATACCCCAAGAATTTGCCGGAGGATACCCCAAAAGCACATTTGAGAGGATTCATCTTCAGATCAAACTTTCTGATTCTCTCAAATACAATTCTAAGATCTTTTAAGTGATCTTTTCGGCCAAGACTTTTAACAACAAGGTCATCTACATAACACTCGACCTTTTGATGTATCAAATCATCAAATATGTGAGTCATCGCCCGTTGGTAGGTGGCACCAGCATTTTTCAGGCCAAAGGGCATGACCGTGTAGCAGAATATGCTGATGGGCGTTCTAAATGTTATATGCTTCTCATCCTCAGGTGCCATTTTGATCTGATTGTAGCCCGATGATCCATCCATAAATGAGAACATATCAAAATTTGATGTACTGTCCACCAAGAGTTCGGACACAGGGAGTGGGAAATCATCTTTTGGGCAAGCTTTATTGAGGTCCCGAAAATCGATACAGATGCGAATCTGACCATTCTTCTTCTTTACCGGGACAATATTGACAATCCAATCGGCATATTTTTCTTCTCGGATGAAGCTAGCCTCTATGAGCTTCTTGGTTTCGGCAATCACCTGTTCTTCCATCTCCAATCTCATTCTTCTTGGAGCTTGTTTGACAGGTGCTGCATCTAGTTTGATGGCTAGTCTGTGAACTGCCACATCAGGGGATAAGCCTGGCATCTCAGCATATGTCCAGGCAAAGCAATCCCTGAATTCACAAAGTAGATCTTTCATTTCTTTCACTTGGTCTTCTGGTAATAGGGAGCTAATGAAGGTCGGGCGAGGGTCCTCCTCAGTCCCCAAATTTATCTCCCTTAACTCATCCATAGTGGCTGCTTGTCCACCGTCTTCAAGTTCTTCAGGTGCAGGCTCGGCTTTCTACTGGTTGATCGTCATAGTCGTTAACTTCATAAATCTCTTCATCACCATCGTCACCAGATTCAATTTCCCTGCATGTAATGGCACGACACGTCTCCCCTTGGGAATGTCTTCTCACGACAAATCTGAGGCCTCTTCTAGCAAGAATATCCTTTCTTCGTAATGTATGGGGATTTCTTTGATACCAAAGCTTCAAGCAAAGGTGAAGTTGCTGCACAGGGGTGCAAGCTCCAACTTGTTTTTTGCAACATCCTCTGTATATTTCTGGTAATAAATCTGGGCATTCTTGTAGGCACTAACTCCCTACGTTCAGTGGGCCTATAAAACCAATCTCGATTCTCTTCATCTCCGCGCTCACCAGATTTGTAAAATAGGGTTCCCGATCCACCCTTATTTCTTCGAGGAGGCACATAAAATATTACAAGTTCCTCAACATTGTGTACCTCTCGAGGAGCGATTTCCTTGAAATGCTGTGAGGGAATACGCGTGACCACGCATTCATTATCTGAGATTGACAAATTATCTATCCTCTTTGAAAGCACATGTTGCACATTATTCATGTAGATAGACTCGTGATCATAGTCATCATCTGAAATATCTTGCCTTATTTCTCCCCTTAACTGTTGATTGGCATATTTCCTGAGGTTTAGCAGGGATGGCATCATCTTCATCTGTGTCACTCCCTAGATGAGGCACATATTTTCTTGACTTAGGAGTGATTACTGCTTTGGGATGAGTCGGCGTTGCCTTCTTTCTCCCCACCTGCTTCTTCTCATCTTCTTGTTTGGGCCGCCTTGCAGCCTTCGGGTTTGATGCCTTAGTCTCGAGAGAACTTGATGGCTTTGATTCTTTTGGGGATGAAGTATCTAGCATCTTCATAAATTTTCACCTCGTGAACTGCAAAGGGTTGAATATCACCGGAGATTCTGAACTCCTCTCCATTTCTGATATACTTCATACACTGATGTAGTGTTGATGGGACAATACCATAATCGTGCAACCATGGACGACCCAGAAAGCGCCTTAAATGAGGTGTCCGCATCAATCACATGGAATTTTGCCTCAGTATGGAGTTCCCCAAATACTAGAGGGAGCGTGAATGATCCAAGGGTCTTTTGCCCCTTTTCATTGAAGCCATGCACCATCAATTTGTCTTGCCCAAGGTGTTGTACATCGAGACAAAGTGATCTTAAAGCTTTCAAGCTCATAAGGTTAATGGAGGATCCAGGATCAATCAAAATTCGGCTGATTATCATCCCGTCACTTTCTGCAGTGACATATAAAGGTCGATTATGGTCTGCCGTTCCGAGCATCATGTCATCCTCGGCAAAAGTAATGATTGGCTCATTCCGAGCTTGCAAAACTTAGTCAAGTTACGCTCAGCAAAATAAGCCTCATATCTTTCGGGGTCCCTAAGAGCCTGAATCAGGGTCTCCCGAAGATCTTTGGACATCACCAGAGCGTCGTATATGCTGAGCTGTGCTGGGATTTTTCTCAAATGGGATAGGATATTGTAATCTACCCCTTTAGCTGGAGTTTCCTTTTTCTTGGAATCTTTGAGAATGATATCTTCATTAACGACAATCTCCTTCCCTTTGTCTTTATCAGGGATCCCTTTCTTTGGTGGAGACAGTAGTGTTTTACCATTTCTCAATTGTACTTGGGCAATTTCTTCTTGTTCGGACTCATTTAACGGTGCATTATCTTCAGAATCGATCATTGCCTCATTTGGAGATTCGTCTGTTGATTCAGAGCTGCTGCCCAAATTCACCTGTTCCATCTGCGAAGTGATATCAGGCTCTGATTCATCATCTTCTGGAAAATACAAATCATCTTGTACACTGTAATCCATTGGTGATACCATCATACAGGACTCAGATGGTGCTTCTTTTTCCTTTTTGGCCCGAGTTACCGGTGATGTTGATATAACTCGACAAGCTTCCACAGGAAGTGTATCTTCATCAGCTTCTTTTTCTTCCTCAATTTTGAGTTCTGCCATAAAATCAGCCAGCTTAATGGGGCGTCTGACAGTCTGATAGTATTCATCTAAACTATATCAATAACCCTTTGGGTTGCTGTCTTTTTTCTCCCTAGGCATCTTCAGCTTGGTCTTCTTCTTCGAGGATCTCACCTTCCCAGACTTCGAAGTGCTAGCTTGGTTAAGGAGCTGCTTAGAATTGGATGCTCGCATTACAGGTAGTGCTTTGAGATCTATCACTGGCTCTGTGGGAGACTTCCACTTTACACCCGAAACACCCTCAAGCTGCTTCAGCATCTTCACTGTTTTCTTGGAGACTACAGTCTCCCACCGTTCTTCTTGAATCAGCTTCTTTTCCTTTCTTTTTTCTTCAACCGGGGGTATGGAGGAAGTCGTAACTACCCAGGTTGATTCTTTTCTGGGATAAATCAACACATTATCTGACAATGTGAGCTCTCCCTTCCGGTATTTTCTTTCAACCCAATCCTTGAAGATATAGCAATCTTCAATGGGATGACCCAGCACTCGGTGATACGGGCAGTAGTTCGGGTCACCAGTTTCTTTCGACTCCTCTGGCCTCTTGCACTCCGATAGTTCTAGGCCTGCTTTTAATGCTTGTCGAAATAACTTCGCGACACTCTCTCTTTTGAATGGATATTCTTTATTCATTTTATCTTTGAGAGATGGGAACGTTCTATCACCGGTTCCTATTGCTTGCCTCGGACGTTCCCCTCCGCTTTGAAAAGTTCGTGGCCTATCATTTCCCCCGAGTATCAGCTTCGGTTGGGGGTTAGGGTTGTAGACTTGTTTTGGCTTTTCTTTATACTGCATTGGTTGCTTGCATTTATCTACATTATAAACCACTTGTTTCCCCCTATTCGGCCTGAGAGAAAATGCAGAGTAAGCTTCACCCTTTTTTGCCTCCGAGGATTTGGGCTTTTTGAGTTTGTCGAAGTGGCCCTCTGACATTGACAAATTCAGCTTTTCAAATTTAGCCACTCTATCCAGTAGATCCTGAAATGTTGTGATTGTAGCCATGCATAAAAATGGTTGCATCTTATCATCAATGTTTTCCATTAATAATTGTACGGCATGTTCTTCTTCGAGTTGTTCACATTTCATGCTTAAATTGCGACAACGAGTTATGTATTTTGATACTGACTCTTCTCTCTTTCGTTTGTCTAACGCGAGATCGGCGATTGTAATCTTCTCGGTCGCGCTTTCAAACCTCTTCACAAACATGGCTTCTAACTCTGCAAAAGTCTTTACAGAGTCATTTGGCAACTCGGCATACCATTCGAATGCAGTTGCTGTCAAACTGTTAACGAATTGCCGGAAGAGTAAGGCGTCATTTCCCCCCGTATTCCCGCAGGTGGCCTTGAACTGCGCCAAGTGCTGTCTGGGATTGTTAGTACCATTGAAATTGTGAAACTTTGGGACCGAATACCCTTTTGGATACGACACCTGATCGTATTCAGCGGGATATGGACGACCCTTACCCACCAATTTCTCTGCCTGATCAACAGCTATAATAGCTTTGATTTTCTCAGTTATAATTCCCTCCAACTGCGTAGCAGTCATGGGTTCGGAGGTACTTGCAATATTTTGTGGGGTGGGCTGGCGGACGGTATTATGGACCTCATGAACACCTTCAGGAGTTCCCCGTATTCCTGATACTTGTGGCATCTGAAGGTTTGGAGGATCGGCTGGAGGATTAGGCATGGCACCAATAGCAGTAGTCCTCTGCATCATTTGCATCATCGCCCCCATCTGAGCCATCATCTCGGTCATCTTCTCATTTAGCTGAGAGATTTCTTTATCTTTGGCTCTCATTTGACGCCTTATATGTCTTTGCATGTCTGCGAGTGTGACATTCTCATCATCAGCAAGGGATTATCCTCGGCTTCTTCTCTTTCTTCTTCTGAAGAGTGACCACCTCTGTCGATGGTGGACCCAACTTCACAACGACGTCGATATACTTGCCTAACCTGTGGTTGTTGATCGTCGTCATCTTCACCATCATCATAGTATGCCTCCTCATTGGCGTTGGTGTGCCTCACCATATAGACAACTTCAATATTTATGGCGTCGTTTATTTCTTCTTCCATGTATTCTTCTATATTTTCTTCTACATTTTCTTCCTCTTCCATATATTTTCTTCTCTTTCTATGTCTTCTTCCCCTCTCTTGCCAAGTACCTGGATCTCCGAGCGGCGACGCCAATGGATCTCCGATTCTTGATCTGGTAATGAGACTTCTTCGATCAGCGGGCTGCGATCAAAGTTGGTTTCTTCTTTTGGAGGGGCTGGAGGGCGACGGGATCCCCTGGAGGATTCTCCAAGGTGTCGACCGCCTTGTCGGATGTCATCGTGGGTCTTCTTTGGAACCCATCTCTGACGATGCTGGTTAGTGTGGGCGGATCTCCGGGAAGCTGTACCGGATGTCACGCCCAGCTCATTCATTCTTTCTCTTTTTCCTTCTTCATCTCTATAAGGCTTTGGCCTCCAGATCTGCTTTCCCTTCCACCGGGACCTTTCGACGGCGGATCCTTGAACTCGAGGTTCAAGTGTCACGCCCCGATGTTCACCGCACGGAGCTCGTCGTTGATATCTTCTTTGTTCAGCTATCACAGAAGATGATAGCCTTTCCCTTTGAGGGGTTCTTCTGGCCTCAATAACTAGCGGCCTCTGGAATTGCTTCTTCATCAATCCTCTCTCCTTGACTGTTTTCAGCACTCGATGTACTCGAGCTGATAATCGTTCAGGTTCTCTAGTCTTCTGAGGGGTTGGTGCTTGCGGTCGATGCTCCCAGAATGACTGTTTGAGCTCACCAGAAGAGCTATTCCTTTTCACCCATTTAAGATTGGTAAACTTGTTTTGGGTGGGGACATTGGCCTCAATCTCTTGGGCTGGCAGGTTTGATGGGTGCACAGGCACCAGTTGTTGCTGAGCTCGAAGTTCAGCATTCAGTTTTCTCCTCTGCCTCCTTATTAGCTTCCCTCCAGATGAGGAAGCTTCAACATTATTTTTCCGTAACCCGATTGACGGAGATGTGGTGTTTGCAGTCACCACAGAAATCTTCCCTCCAGCCACAACTCTCTTGGTGGCCGGGGCTTCTGACTGTGACAGTCGTTCAAAAAACAGAAATCCTCCTATGAGGATTCGTAGCAGAAGGCCGTTGTGTCGACAGATTCGCATGACCAGCAGGAGCTTCAGCAGTATTAAGTCTTCTACCAGACCTCTCAGCATTCAGGCCATTCACAGGAATGGCAGCACTCCTTGCAGCGATTGCCGGGAAGTCAACACTACCAAATTGGATGGTAGCTCCGGCGCTTCCAGTGTTGATCAGAGCATTTGCCAATTGAATGTTGGCTCCACCGCCAAGTTGAACAGTGAAAGGAGTGTTCTGTAGATCCATCTGCATAAATGAAAGGCAAGGGTTAGTAATCAGAATCTGATACATCACCCCACACTTTCAAAATGCAGAGACTTGCACAGAACAAAAGATAAAAAACAGATAACTATTAGCAAGCAATGAAAAAATAACATAAATTTAAAGTCATGCTGAATATGTTATCTCAATAAATGTATGAATGATCATTTTAGAATATTTTAAAATTTTGATCCGTTAAACGATTATTTTGAGAAACTCAAAATTTTGAGTATGAGTTAAAATAACTGCTACTATAAAACTTAGACGACTAGCCAAAGATGGAAAGAGAAACCAATCCCCAGCGGAGTCGCCAGAAATCTGTGGGCTCCGAAAATTCAACCTTGGCCTCCCCGCTTTTCCTTTATCTAAGCGAGGGAGTTTTAACGAACTAAGTTCCGGGGTAAATTTTGGAAGGAAGATGGGTTTGTAGATAAGACACGGTCTGAATTTGACTTCAGGATACTGTATTTACTGAAGTCTTTTTGCATCTACCCATAGATGATATGTTATACATACATCTATACTCGAAGATAGATTGTATGTATTGCAGATCTTTTATCCTTGCTTGCATGTAAATCAGTGAGTCGATATATCCACAATTCATCTACTATGGTTGATTGCCAGTAGATTAGTGCATTTGTAGGAAACTTTATGCCATTGATTGTAGGTATATTGCTACCTCCTTTATTTGGTAATTGCATACTGATTAATTAGCTCGAATGATCTTGAGATAATTTTATTTTATCCTTTCTTGCTTATATACATCTTGAGAGCTTGTTCTTCATTCATCACTAATCCCCATGTATATCGCAATAATTTTTGAAATCACCGGATTTCATAGTTGGGATGAATACAATGAATCCATTGCTATCGTGTATATGCTAATTTTTGTTATCCTTTAGAGGCACCCTTTATATCATTAAATCAGGTTGTATCATTTATAAATCTCGTTTTGCTTGTGAGTGGTTTATGTTTGCAACTTCGTTGTCCACCCCTAAGTCTTTATTTGCTTGCAAGCAAGTCGTATACAAGAATTTGATTGTCACTACTCGTTTGATTGTTGCATGTGAGTGAGCCCATGTTGAATGTTGCGAGGTCTTCTACTGTAACACACGGAGATGACTTAAAATCTTGTATGATGAAATTTGCTTGATTGGCACTTGCATCTCAATTGAAATGACAATGTGATGTTATGGATTGTAAGCATGTCATTGTATCTTGCCCTTTGGTTATTGTATGAATGATTACTTGCAAACTCCTTTTGAAGCTTTGGTCTTTACAAGTATCATATTCATTCACTTGTGTTTATTTGAGTACATCATGAATTGATTTGTTATGAGTCCTTGTTTGCTTGGAAATAGACTCCACTTGCACATTTTTTTTATCCTTGGAAGTGGTTTTTCCATACGCATGAAAAACTTTCTATCACGTCTTTACCCCACTTGAGATGATCATGATCTTGCATTCTAATTGAAATGGTAATTCCATTATTATTATTTAAGATAAATTCTTCATATTCATTTGAGCTCTTTTGTATTTGTTTAAGCTCAAATTTAGTTCATTTAGTCTCAAGTACAAAATCCTTGGGTTCAAATTCTTTTGCATCAAGTCTCCAAGCCCTTGCTTGAATTCAAATGTCCAAATCCTTATTCATCTTGTTTGATATTCAAATGCAAGTCCATGTCCCCTGTAAATGTTCATTTGAGTTCAAGCTCCCATTTTTATTTCTGGTTTGCATTGAGAGCTCGTTTTGTTTGTTTGCATGAGATTTGAATTATTCAAATTAGAATTTACATTCAAGTTGAAAATGAGAACTCCTTAGAGAATTGGTTGTTGCTCACATCATCCACTGTTATAGTCCATTTGATTTCAAAGTTTTATGTAATTTCTCTTAAATTAGGTTCATTGTCATTCTCTTATGCTCAAACTTATTTGATTCCAATGTTCATTATTGAATCATTCATTTTGAATTCATTTTCAATTAGATTCAAATATCATTTGCTTAGTGTTCCCAACATAAGTCCAAGTTCTTGTCCTTTGCACCAAGTTCATTTGAGTTCAATCAAGTCCACTTGCAAGTTCATTTGAGTGTCAAAATGAGTTCCATGTTGTCCAAAAGATTGCAAGTTCAAGCTCTCCAAAATTTGTCCAAGTCTTCAGTTTCAGTGGAAATTTCGGCAGCCTCCCGGCGTCTCCCCCGTTTAGGGGAAAAAACCAAAAGGCAACCTTCCCCTCGACGCTACGTGAGCGCTTCAGGTAGGTGTCAAAAAGACACCGCGGTCGCATTTGTATTTTTTTATCCCTGCCCGCTACGTGAGCGTTTAAGGGTTTTTGTTTGTTTATTATAAGAAGAAAACAGGTTAGAAATAAACACAGATTTCCCCCCTCTGCACCACGTAGGCGTTCGGAGGTACTTATATAAAAAAAAGGTAAAATAAAAATACATTTTTTATCCCCTTCGCCGCAAGCGCCGCACCGGTTTCCCGCCCTACAACGCTACTTGAGCGCCTCGGGGGTTTGCCGGCTCGTTGCTAGCATTGAAGAGGGATTCTTATCTCGTCGCAAGCATCGCACCGGTTTCCCACCCTAAACGCTACGTGAGCGCCTCGGGGGTTTGCCGGCCCGTCGCAAACATCGAGAAAAGAATCATTTTTTTTCTTCTTTGAAAGCCCCTTTTTTTTTTAAACTCTTTTTTTTTTTTTGGAAATAATCTCTCTCTCTCTTTTTTTTTTTGCTTTCTTGCATTCTCTTTTTTTTTTTTTTTTGAACCTTCACCTCTCTCTTTTTTTTTATCTTCCTCTCACCACACACACACACATACAAACATGTACATATCACAATATCAATATGCAACTAATAAAATCAATTGGAGAGAAATGGTTATGTTAATTAATACTAACAACTAATACTAACATCAATGGGAACAAGAGTAATAAACCCATGAAAAAGCTCACTGTTTTGGAGTGGATATGAGGTCTTTTGTGGGGTGCTAAGTGGACTGTAGGAAAATAGGCTTTGACGGGCTTTAGAATGGTTAAATGGGCTGATTACAGTTGCGTTTTGCTAAAGGGTGGAGTTACTGCTTGATAGATGAGCAAGTGTGGGTGAAGGCTTGTTGTAGTGGCTCGGTTATGAAGGATTTGCCCTTAACAGAGAAAGTAAAAGGGCTGTGAAGTGCTTTTTGGTAGATACGAGCAACTTTTCTCTTTTTTCCTTTTGGAAGTGGAGGGAAAGAGTACAAATACTCTGTTTAAAACTGCAGCAATAAAGTTTTCCTTGTTTGGTAATGAAGGCTGCTAAGCTTTAGAGGAGAAAGGCTTTAAAACACCCTAGTGCTTGTGCCAGCTCTCAATGAAAGAGGAAGGCAATGTGCATGGACTTTAAGTGGAGTGAAGGCTATTAAAGTTAAGTGGAGTTGGTGGACTTGAGATCAAGAGCAGGAAGTGGAATCTGGCCGTGAGAGGTAGAAGAGGAAGTTGGCTAAGTGTAAGGGTGAAGGAAAGCTGTTGTATGAGAACCAGGGAGAGACAAGAGGAGCTTCTTTTCTTACATGAAATAAAGGAGCTTCACGTTATAGCGATCTGGGCTGGGCTTGGTGAGGTGCGATCACAGCTCTCCTAGTCTAGAAGCATGAGATGGGTGGAGGGAATTGGAGATAAAGGACGGGTACCGAGCTTGAAGAAGCTTTGCCCTATGGAGTAGGATCGGATGGATACAGGGCTTGCGAATGGCTTTAGCTTGGGCAGGTGTCCTTGAGTGCAGGCGATGTGTATGAGGAAATTAACGGACAGAGGAGGAAGTAGAGAGGAGTTGCAGTAGTTGTGTTGAAGGTGTATGTTACCGTATGGGAAGAGATTTATTTTTTTTTTACCTGAGCTCAGTGGTTCCGGCTTCTTCAGCAAGAATCGAAGAGGGAGACGGGACAAACTTAGGTGGAAGGCTGAGGTTATGAGAAGGGAAGGAGAATTATGCGGCTATGCTTACTAAAAGGTAGAAAGAAGACGGACAGGAGGCTTTTTTTGTGTATCTGTTTCGGGGTCGATAGAGATAAAATTTTGTATCTGCTTCATTTCATTTTTAACACAAAACATTGCTAAGGCCAGCTGTTGTCTGAACCTCAGATTGACGGAAACTACAGGAATTCAACCGAACGAGAGGTAATCGGCATTTAATGGGCATCTGACCTTTCTCTGTTTTGACACCTGCTCCTTGTTAAACTTTTACAAATTAATAGTTATACTAATGATATATCATTCCAGCATTAATTTAAAATGACAGGAGTGCACCAATAAGTCAAAAATCATCTTGATTTGGGTGTTGTTCTTGATCTGCGTGCTGATTGCCTCGTTTAATGTGTCGATTTCGCCGAATCTCGAAATTAGATCAATTAATAGTGGATTTAGGGTATTGCTGATGTTTCCGGTCGCAACGACGCAGTCTGTTTTGAGATCGGACGTTACGTCATTTGGGCAAAGTTGAGGCTAATTTTTACATGGGGGCCGCCTCGATTTTGCGTGCGCATCTTCAAAAGAACAATTTGATAGTGCATTTAGGGTATTGCCGACGTTTCGGTCGCAACGACGCAGTCTGTTTTTGAGATCGGACGTCATTTGGGCAATGTTGAGGCTAATTTTTACATGGGGCCGCCTCGATTTGCGTGCACAACCTCAACTAAATAAATTGGCAGTTCATTTAAGGTATTGTCGGGCTGCTCCGAACACAACGACGCAATCCGTTCGTCAATCAGATGTCGTTTGAGCAATGTCGAAGCTATATTTTTACATGGGGCCGCCTCGATTTGCTGTGCACAACCTCAACTAAATAAATTGGCAGTGCATTTAGGGTATTGTCGGTGTTCCGAATACAACGACGCAGTCTGTTCGTCAATCGGACATCATTTGATTAGCTTCACGCCTTAATTTTGGGTGTCGGTCGTCCCTTTTGATCGATTTCATCCGATTCGACTGCGAGGGGCCTCGACATAGCAGAATTTGATGTCCTGATCGCAACGCGCCATCCATTTGACAATCAAAAGTCGTTTGATCCTTCAAGTGACACGTGGCGCCAAGGCGCATATCACTTTACTCACCAGTTTGGTCCTTTCGCACGTTGTTTTGAGCTATGAGGGTCAACAAATGCCCCCCAACAAATGTGGTACGCGCCCAGAGCGAATCACGTTTGTTGCGTGCTAATTGACCATGTGGATCTCTAGATATTTATCATAGATGTCACACAAGGGTTTCCATTTAATGGATCTCCAAAAATTTGTTTGAATGTCACACTAGCTCTCTTTCTTCATTGCTCTTTCAGCTGTATCCATTGATGGTTGATGTACTGTCTTTGTAAATTGATGCTAGTGGGATAGCATATGCTCAAGATTATTTCATCATCTGGTTGTATATTGATGAAATTTTAAATATTTATTTGGGGATCTCGGCATGCTGAGCGATGTCGACCCAAATAAATATTTAAAATGCCCCCAGCCTTTAGGGAAATTTGTAGATGTCATCCAGGGTGCTCCTTCTGCAGCCTTGGCATGAGTCCTGAGATTTTGATCCTTCTATCCTATGTTTTGTGCTGTGGACTTGGTGAAGGGTTATCTGATTTGTCTTTGGTGTCTTGTTAGAAAATTTGTACGCCTTCTGCCCTAATTGCTTCTAGCTTTGGCGGGCTTGATAAAGGGGTAGATGCCGGTGACCTAAACCCTTAGGTTTGTACTAGGTCGGTGGCGAAGAGTCATCGGTCCTAAGCTTTTTGCATAACGGACTTGTTGATGACAGAATCCACTTAGTTCAGTCTTGGCCTTTGTGTGAACTGTGAGATAATTTTCTTCGGTTCTTTGCTTTGTGCTTTAGCGGACTTGTTGAAGAATTTACAGGTTTTGGATTCAGTTGATAGTACCGAACGTTGGTAGTATCTTGATCCTTAACCACTTGAGAAGACTTTGATCTGAGTCAATTGATTTCATTAGATTAGAAGACCAATAATTTAATAGCTCTTTGTCCTCTAGTTACTGAAACGAGGTCTCTCTACTGCGGCCTTTCTTATAGCGTATTGAGTAGACAGAACTGCCAGCGATCCAGCCATATTTGGGCACGTTGGATCCGACCTTTTACACCCATTCAGGCTTCAGACTCGAGCTATGAAAAATGTGCTCCCTGATACTAAATCTTTTGAAGTTGGTAGATTTGAAGTCATCATTTGTGGTTGAAGACTTGGAATCTACGGACATTTGGTAGGTGTTCGAGATTACTCTTATCCACTAGAATTTTGATTCTCCGGTCAATTAGGAGTCTTGTAGACTACAACTCCTAGAACTCGTTGAGTCAAATCAGCATTCGTTCTTCCTGCAGTCCCTACTAATAGGTTGACAAAGTGGGGGTTCCGCTACTACGGCCTTTCTTATGGCGTGCTGAATAGGCGGAGCTGCCAGCGATCCGGCCCATACTTGAGCGTGTTGGATCCGACCTTTTACACCCATTCGAACCTTAGGCTTCAGGCTATTAAAAGACTTCATGCTTTTCTGGCTCAATTTGTTGAAGTGCATAATCACAAAAATCTTCTTTTTTGACTTTTGAAATCTTAGTTCATCTGGAAAGAGAGATGTCCCGAACTTCAAGCAAAATTATCCACATGTATACTGATAATAGAAGTTATCACGTCCTGATTTAAAGGGATGTTCGTAGTCTATGATTTTAAATATTTATTCGGGGATCTCGGCACGCAGCGCGATGTCGACCCGAATAAATACATAAAAGTATTCCTCCCCCCCTTTTTTTTTCTTTTTGCAAAATTGACATTCTGGAGTTTTAAATATTTATTCGGGGATCTCGGCACGCAGCGCGATGTCGACCCGAATAAATATTTAAAATGCCCCCAGTTTTTTTAATTTTATTTTATATTTTTTTTTGCAAAATTGACATTCTGGAGTTTTAAATATTTATTCGGGGATCTCGGCACGCAGCGCGATGTCGACCCGAATAAATATTTAAAATGCCCCCAGTTTTTTTTTTTTTTTTTTTTTTTTTTTTTGCAAAATTGACATTCTGGAGTTTTAAATATTTATTCGGGGATCTCGACATGCAGCGCGATGTCGACCCGAATAAATATTTAAAATGCCCCCAGTTTTTTTTATTTTTTATTTTTGTGCCATAAGAGAATTTCGAGATATGTATGTTATACATATGCTAGTGGGCATTTATCAGATACACAATAGAATTTTAAATACATGTTGATTCCTATGCATGATACTTCTTCAAGTATCGGCCATTAATTGGGGGCATAGGCCTTTGACCCTCCAGGTCAATCAATTGATAAGCTCCTCCTAAGTACACCTTCTCAATGACGAACGGGGCCTTCCCAATTGGACACAAATTTTCCACCAATTTTTCGATGTGGGATGATTGGTCTTCTCAACACCAAGACCAGCTCCCCTTCTTGAAATGTTCGATGGCGTACCATTCGATCAAATGATTTTGTCATCCTCGCCCGATAGATCTCCAAGTTCTGTTGAGCATGTAGTCTGACTTCATCGAGCGCATCGAGTTCTTCAGTTCTCAATCGGGCATTTTGCTCCTGAGTTAGGTCGTACTGGATAGCTACACGAAGCGATGGCAGCTCGATTTCCAATGGAAATACAGCTTCAACCCCAAACACCAGTGAGTATGGAGTAGCTTTAGTCGGCGTCTTGTAAGTAGTACGATACGCCCAGAGTGCCTCCACCATTTTAGTATGCCACTCTCTTTTATTCTTGGTGAGGATCTTCTTTAACAGTTTTACCAGCGTCTTGTTAAAGGCCTCCGCCAAGCCATTGGCCCTTGGATTATATATTGATGAATATCGCCAATCGATCTTGTGACGCTCGACGAACTTGTATATTTTCGTGCTCTTGAATGTTGTGCCGTTATCTGAGATCACACGACGCGGTACACCAAATCTATAGACAACATTATGGGTGAAGAAGTTAATCACATGCTCGGACGTGACTTCTTTGAATAGGGCTGCTTCTGCCCACTTAGAAAAAATAATCTGTTGCTGCTGCTAGAATGAAACGATGTCCAGCCGACGATGGTGGATCTATTGGACCAATTATATCTGTGCCCCAGCATTCAAATGGCCAGGAAGCTATTGTCGGGTGCAGTGGATTTGGTGGCTGATGAATAACATCACCATGAATCTGACACTCATGACACCTCTTAGCGTGGTCAATGCAATTTGTCACCATTGTTGGCCAATAATAACCCATCCTCTTGATTTTAGCGGCCATTTTAGGACCTGACTGATGTGCACCACAAAGTCCTTCGTGAACTTCTACTACTACTTTATCGGCTTCCTTGGTCCCTATGCACCTTAGCCACATCTGGTCAAAAGCCCGTCGATACAACGTGTCGTTGACAAATGCATATCGCTGTGCCCTTTTTCGAATTTGTGCGGCCATAGATTTTTCTTTCGGGAGCTTGTTTTCTTTGAAGTAGTCAATGAATGGCTGCCTCCAATCATTTCCGACCTCAATATCTAAACAATGCCACCACGATTCTGAAGCTTGACTAGCTTTACGTCTCTTGGCCACATGATATTCTTCCGGATAATTTTCCATAATAATCTGATGGAGGGGTTGAGGCTCAACTGGAATTATATCCTGCTTGCCTGGATTTGATATCTCTTCTGCCATTGGGAATTGTAATAGAGAAGGCTCCAAGATTCGACAATTATAAACCCCGATGAATATAGGCTTCTCTTCATTGGTATTTGCCATCTCCTTGGCCAATTTGGCTAAACAATCTGCTTTGCCATTCTGCCCTCGAGGAACTCGAGCTAATTTAACATTTGGCAACTGTTTTAGGAGCTCAAGGGTTCGTCGGTGGTAATGAGCCAACTCAAGCTTGCAAATCTTATAAACCCCCAAGACTTGATTTATTACAAGTTAAGAGTCGCAAAAAAATCGAAGATTTTGAATTCTGACATCAATTGCGATCTCCAGTCCCACGATTAAAGCTTCATACTCGGCTTCATTGTTGGTCCGAGGTTCAGTTAGACTGAATGAAAATCTCATTATGCCTCCTTCCGGGGCTATGAAAACAACACCGATGCCGGTTTGTGCCCTAGCAAGATTTGGAGGTCGGGCAGGATTGATCGACGATGCTTCGTCGAAATACATCTCCCAAAATGGTACTTTTTCATTTTCCTCAACTTGCATGATTTGTTCATCTGGCAGATCATCATTAAGTGGGGAGTCTGCTGGAATAGGATGTGCAGCGAGAAAATCTGTCAAGGCTTGTCCTTTCACAGCCTTTTTTGTGGTAGGTACGTGATATCAAACTGCAATATATAATACTGCCCATCTGGCCAGGCGACCTGTCAACGCTGGCCTTGTCATCAAGAACTTCAGCAGATCGATCTTTGATATCAGTGTGATTTTATGAGACAGCATGTAGTGGCGGAGCTTCTGAACTGCGAAGATTAATGCCAAAAAATGCTTCTCAATTGGGGAATAGCGAATTTCTGCTCCAATCAATCTCCGACTGATGTAATAAAGTGCATTTTCTTTTCCTTCTTCATTATGCTGGGCCAACAATGCTCCGAGGGATTCTTCTAAAGCTGCTGTATACAGTATAAGAGGCTTCCCCGGAATTGGTGCCGCGAGAATAGGCGGATTTAACAAGTATCTTTTGATGTTGTCAAACGCTTCCTGGCACTCTGCATCCCATCTGAAGCGAACATCTTTTTTCATAAGCTTGGAAAATGGCTGGCACCTACCCGAAAGATTTGATATAAATCGTCGAATAAAAGCCAGTTGCCCTTGCAAGGAGCGGAGTTGTCGCAGGTTCCTCGGTGGTGGCATCTCCGTAATTGCTTTAATTTTGTTGGGGTCGATCTCTATACCTCGATGACGAACAACATACCCCAAGAATTTGCCGGAGGATACCCCAAAAGCACATTTGAGAGGATTCATCTTCAGATCAAACTTTCTGATTCTCTCAAATACAATTCTAAGATCTTTTAAGTGATCTTTTTCGGCCAAGACTTTTAACAACAAGGTCATCTACATAACACTCGACCTTTTGATGTATCAAATCATCAAATATGTGAGTCATCGCCCGTTGGTAGGTGGCACCAGCATTTTTCAGGCCAAAGGGCATGACCGTGTAGCAGAATATGCCGATGGGCGTTCTAAATGTTATATGCTTCTCATCCTCAGGTGCCATTTTGATCTGATTGTAGCCCGATGATCCATCCATAAATGAGAACATATCAAAATTTGATGTACTGTCCACCAAGAGTTCGGACACAGGGAGTGGGAAATCATCTTTTGGGCAAGCTTTATTGAGGTCCCGAAAATCGATACAGATGCGAATCTGACCATTCTTCTTCTTTACCGGGACAATATTGACAATCCAATCGGCATATTTTTCTTCTCGGATGAAGCTAGCCTCTATGAGCTTCTTGGTTTCGGCAATCACCTGTTCTTCTATCTCCAATCTCATTCTTCTTGGAGCTTGTTTGACAGGTGCTGCATCTAGTTTGATGGCTAGTCTGTGAACTGCCACATCAGGGGATAAGCCTGGCATCTCAGCATATGTCCAGGCAAAGCAATCCCTGAATTCACAAAGTAGATCTTTCATTTCTTTCACTTGGTCTTCTGGTAATAGGGAGCTAATGAAGGTCGGGCGAGGGTCCTCCTCAGTCCCCAAATTTATCTCCCTTAACTCATCCATAGTGGCTGCTTGTCCACCGTCTTCAAGTTCTTCAGGTGCAGGCTCGGCTTCTACTGGTTGATCGTCATAGTCGTTAACTTCATAAATCTCTTCATCACCATCGTCACCAGATTCAATTTCCCTGCATGTAATGGCACGACACGTCTCCCCTTGGGAATGTCTTCTCACGACAAATCTGAGGCCTCTTCTAGCAAGAATATCCTTTCTTCGTAATGTATGGGGATTTCTTTGATACCAAAGCTTCAAGCAAAGGTGAAGTTGCTGCACAGGGGTGCAAGCTCCAACTTGTTTTTGCAACATCCTCTGTATATTTCTGGTAATAAATCTGGGCATTCTTGTAGGCACTAACTCCCTACGTTCAGTGGGCCTATAAAACCAATCTCGATTCTCTTCATCTCCGCGCTCACCAGATTTGTAAAATAGGGTTCCCGATCCACCCTTATTTCTTCGAGGAGGCACATAAAATATTACAAGTTCCTCAACATTGTGTACCTCTCGAGGAGCGATTTCCTTGAAATGCTGTGAGGGAATACGCGTGACCACGCATTCATTATCTGAGATTGACAAATTATCTATCCTCTTTGAAAGCACATGTTGCACATTATTCATGTAGATAGACTCGTGATCATAGTCATCATCTGAATATCTTGCCTTATTTCTCCCCTTAACTGTTGATTGGCATATTTCCTGAGGTTTAGCAGGGATGGCATCATCTTCATCTGTGTCACTCCCTAGATGAGGCACATATTTTCTTGACTTAGGAGTGATTACTGCTTTGGGATGAGTCGGCGTTGCCTTCTTTCTCCCCACCTGCTTCTTCTCATCTTCTTGTTTGGGCCGCCTTGCAGCCTTCGGGTTTGATGCCTTAGTCTCGAGAGAACTTGATGGCTTTGATTCTTTGGGGATGAAGTATCTAGCATCTTCATAAATTTTCACCTCGTGAACTGCAAAGGGTTGAATATCACCGGAGATTCTGAACTCCTCTCCATTTCTGATATACTTCATACACTGATGTAGTGTTGATGGGACAATACCATAATCGTGCAACCATGGACGACCCAGAAGCGCCTTAAATGAGGTGTCCGCATCAATCACATGGAATTTTGCCTCAGTATGGAGTTCCCCAAATACTAGAGGGAGCGTGAATGATCCAAGGGTCTTTTGCCCCTTTTCATTGAAGCCATGCACCATCAATTTGTCTTGCCCAAGGTGTTGTACATCGAGACAAAGTGATCTTAAAGCTTTCAAGCTCATAAGGTTAATGGAGGATCCAGGATCAATCAAAATTCGGCTGATTATCATCCCGTCACTTTCTGCAGTGACATATAAAGGTCGATTATGGTCTGCCGTTCCGAGCATCATGTCATCCTCGGCAAAAGTAATGATTGGCTCATTCCGAGCTTGCAAAACTTAGTCAAGTTACGCTCAGCAAAATAAGCCTCATATCTTTCGGGGTCCCTAAGAGCCTGAATCACCTTCCGGGGGGTCTCCCGAAGATCTTTGGACATCACCAGAGCGTCGTATATGCTGAGCTGTGCTGGGATTTTTCTCAAATGGGATAGGATATTGTAATCTACCCCTTTAGCTGGAGTTTCCTTTTTCTTGGAATCTTTGAGAATGATATCTTCATTAACGACAATCTCCTTCCCTTTGTCTTTATCAGGGATCCCTTTCTTTGGTGGAGACAGTAGTGTTTTACCATTTCTCAATTGTACTTGGGCAATTTCTTCTTGTTCGGACTCATTTTTAACGGTGCATTATCTTCAGAATCGATCATTGCCTCATTTGGAGATTCGTCTGTTGATTCAGAGCTGCTGCCCAAATTCACCTGTTCCATCTGCGAAGTGATATCAGGCTCTGATTCATCATCTTCTGGAAAATACAAATCATCTTGTACACTGTAATCCATTGGTGATACCATCATACAGGACTCAGATGGTGCTTCTTTTTCCTTTTTGGCCCGAGTTACCGGTGATGTTGATATAACTCGACAAGCTTCCACAGGAAGTGTATCTTCATCAGCTTCTTTTTCTTCCTCAATTTTGAGTTCTGCCATAAAATCAGCCAGCTTAATGGGGCGTCTGACAGTCTGATAGTATTCATCTAAACTATCAATAACCCTTTGGGTTGCTGTCTTTTTCTCCCTAGGCATCTTCAGCTTGGTCTTCTTCTTCGAGGATCTCACCTTCCCAGACTTCGAAGTGCTAGCTTGGTTAAGGAGCTGCTTAGAATTGGATGCTCGCATTACAGGTAGTGCTTTGAGATCTATCACTGGCTCTGTGGGAGACTTCCACTTTACACCCGAAACACCCTCAAGCTGCTTCAGCATCTTCACTATTTTCTTGGAGACTACAGTCTCCCACCGTTCTTCTTGAATCAGCTTCTTTTCCTTTCTTTTTTCTTCAACCGGGGGTATGGAGGAAGTCGTAACTACCCAGGTTGATTCTTTTCTGGGATAAATCAACACATTATCTGACAATGTGAGCTCTCCCTTCCGGTATTTTCTTTCAACCCAATCCTTGAAGATATAGCAATCTTCAATGGGATGACCCAGCACTCGGTGATACGGGCAGTAGTTCGGGTCACCAGTTTCTTTCGACTCCTCTGGCCTCTTGCACTCCGATAGTTCTAGGCCTGCTTTTAATGCTTGTCGAAATAACTTCGCGACACTCTCTCTTTTGAATGGATATTCTTTATTCATTTTATCTTTGAGAGATGGGAACGTTCTATCACCGGTTCCTATTGCTTGCCTCGGACGTTCCCCTCCGCTTTGAAAAGTTCGTGGCCTATCATTTCCCCCGAGTATCAGCTTCGGTTGGGGGTTAGGGTTGTAGACTTGTTTTGGCTTTTCTTTATACTGCATTGGTTGCTTGCATTTATCTACATTATAAACCACTTGTTTCCCCCTATTCGGCCTGAGAGAAAATGCAGAGTAAGCTTCACCCTTTTTTGCCTCCGAGGATTTGGGCTTTTTGAGTTTGTCGAAGTGGCCCTCTGACATTGACAAATTCAGCTTTTCAAATTTAGCCACTCTATCCAGTAGATCCTGAAATGTTGTGATTGTAGCCATGCATAAAAATGGTTGCATCTTATCATCAATGTTTCCCATTAATAATTGTACGGCATGTTCTTCTTCGAGTTGTTCACATTTCATGCTTAAATTGCGACAACGAGTTATGTATTTTGATACTGACTCTTCTCTCTTTCGTTTGTCTAAACGCGAGATCGGCGATTGTAATCTTCTCGGTCGCGCTTTCAAACCTCTTCACAAACATGGCTTCTAACTCTGCAAAAGTCTTTACAGAGTCATTTGGCAACTCGGCATACCATTCGAATGCAGTTGCTGTCAAACTGTTAACGAATTGCCGGAAGAGTAAGGCGTCATTTCCCCCCGTATTCCCGCAGGTGGCCTTGAACTGCGCCAAGTGCTGTCTGGGATTGTTAGTACCATTGAAATTGTGAAACTTTGGGACCGAATACCCTTTTGGATACGACACCTGATCGTATTCAGCGGGATATGGACGACCCTTACCCACCAATTTCTCTGCCTGATCAACAGCTATAATAGCTTTGATTTTCTCAGTTTATAATTCCCTCCAACTGCGTAGCAGTCATGGGTTCGGAGGTACTTGCAATATTTTGTGGGGTGGGCTGGCGGACGGTATTATGGACCTCATGAACACCTTCAGGAGTTCCCCGTATTCCTGATACTTGTGGCATCTGAAGGTTTGGAGGATCGGCTGGAGGATTAGGCATGGCACCAATAGCAGTAGTCCTCTGCATCATTTGCATCATCGCCCCCATCTGAGCCATCATCTCGGTCATCTTCTCATTTAGCTGAGAGATTTCTTTATCTTTGGCTCTCATTTGACGCCTTATATGTCTTTGCATGTCTGCGAGTGTGACATTCTCATCAGCCAAGGGATTATCCTCGGCTTCTTCTCTTTCTTCTTCTGAAGAGTGACCACCTCTGTCGATGGTGGACCCAACTTCACAACGACGTCGATATACTTGCCTAACCTGTGGTTGTTGATCGTCGTCATCTTCACCATCATCATAGTATGCCTCCTCATTGGCGTTGGTGTGCCTCACCATATAGACAACTTCAATATTTATGGCGTCGTTTATTTCTTCTTCCATGTATTCTTCTATATTTTCTTCTACATTTTCTTCCTCTTCCATATTTTCTTCTCTTTCTATGTCTTCTTCCCCTCTCTTGCCAAGTACCTGGATCTCCGAGCGGCGACGCCAATGGATCTCCGATTCTTGATCTGGTAATGAGACTTCTTCGATCAGCGGGCTGCGATCAAAGTTGGTTTCTTCTTTTGGAGGGGCTGGAGGGCGACGGGATCCCCTGGAGGATTCTCCAAGGTGTCGACCGCCTTGTCGGATGTCATCGTGGGTCTTCTTTGGAACCCATCTCTGACGATGCTGGTTAGTGTGGGCGGATCTCCGGGAAGCTGTACCGGATGTCACGCCCAGCTCATTCATTCTTTCTCTTTTTCCTTCTTCATCTCTATAAGGCTTTGGCCTCCAGATCTGCTTTCCCTTCCACCGGGACCTTTCGACGGCGGATCCTTGAACTCGAGGTTCAAGTGTCACGCCCCGATGTTCACCGCACGGAACTCGTCGTTGATATCTTCTTTGTTCAGCTATCACAGAAGATGATAGCCTTTCCCTTTGAGGGGTTCTTCTGGCCTCAATAACTAGCGGCCTCTGGAATTGCTTCTTCATCAATCCTCTCTCCTTGACTGTTTTCAGCACTCGATGTACTCGAGCTGATAATCGTTCAGGTTCTCTAGTCTTCTGAGGGGTTGGTGCTTGCGGTCGATGCTCCCAGAATGACTGTTTGAGCTCACCAGAAGAGCTATTCCTTTTCACCCATTTAAGATTGGTAAACTTGTTTTGGGTGGGGACATTGGCCTCAATCTCTTGGGCTGGCAGGTTTGATGGGTGCACAGGCACCAGTTGTTGCTGAGCTCGAAGTTCAGCATTCAGTTTTCTCCTCTGCCTCCTTATTAGCTTCCCTCCAGATGAGGAAGCTTCAACATTATTTTTCCGTAACCCGATTGACGGAGATGTGGTGTTTGCAGTCACCACAGAAATCTTCCCTCCAGCCACAACTCTCTTGGTGGCCGGGGCTTCTGACTGTGACAGTCGTTCAAAAACAGAAATCCTCCTATGAGGATTCGTAGCAGAAGGCCGTTGTGTCGACAGATTCGCATGACCAGCAGGAGCTTCAGCAGTATTAAGTCTTCTACCAGACCTCTCAGCATTCAGGCCATTCACAGGAATGGCAGCACTCCTTGCAGCGATTGCCGGGAAGTCAACACTACCAAATTGGATGGTAGCTCCGGCGCTTCCAGTGTTGATCAGAGCATTTGCCAATTGAATGTTGGCTCCACCGCCAAGTTGAACAGTGAAAGGAGTGTTCTGTAGATCCATCTGCATAAATGAAAGGCAAGGGTTAGTAATCAGGATCTGATACATCACCCCACACTTTCAAAATGCAGAGACTTGCACAGAACAAAAGATAAAAAACAGATAACTATTAGCAAGCAATGAAAAAATAACATAAATTTAAAGTCATGCTGAATATGTTATCTCAATAAATGTATGAATGATCATTTTAGAATATTTTAAAATTTTGATCCGTTAAACGATTATTTTGAGAAACTCAAAATTTTGAGTATGAGTTAAAATAACTGCTACTATAAAACTTAGACGACTAGCCAAAGATGGAAAGAGAAACCAATCCCCAGCGGAGTCGCCAGAAATCTGTGGGCTCCGAAAATTCAACCTTGGCCTCCCCGCTTTTCCTTTATCTAAGCGAGGGAGTTTTAACGAACTAAGTTCCGGGGTAAATTTTGGAAGGAAGATGGGTTTGTAGATAAGACACTACCCAGAGATTTCGCCCTCATTTTGTGAGGACTTTATGATCTGAGTTCTGGTTTCCTATAGGCGCAAGCCCCTATAGTTAATTACCCCTCTCAATCATGAGAGAAAACTTTCGATTAAGGCTAGTCATCAATCAGATTCGTATAGAAATACAAGTATCTGGCATATAGTAGCAGCAATGGGTATGGGTATTGGTAGAAATTAGATTTGGAAATTGGGTTTGGATTTGGGAATTTGAAAAAATTTGAAAAGTTTGGAAAATTGATATTTAAAACAGAAATTGCACCATCTTGAACTTAAAGCGGATGGTGGGGGAATGGATGATGGGCCCGATCAAGATCCCATGGTTCCGTCGTCCCGGGCCATCGTGGTCCCTGGTCTACTTAGTCAGAGGAGGTAGTCGACCCAACCTGACAGAAGGATTCTTGTCGGCAGCCATGGGTGGCTTCGTCCAAGGGGACCTTGTAGACCGGGGTTGGATGTTTGTCTAAGGGGACAAATTTAAATCCACCTTAGCTTACAGAGGGCTTTGTGCCCCGTCAATTATATCCTATTGATTCATATCTCAAGGATTTAATGCCATTAAGGAGCGTATTGGCTCTGGCCATAACCGCTATCTGTGGTGCCATTAGGCGGCAAAACCACTCGGTTCAGAGGGCCCCGGGTCATAACCGTTTACCTGCAGTGCCATTTGGCGGCGAAACTGCCGGTTAGAGGACACGTACCACATCCTTACTGGCAAGAGATTGTTTGAGAATGGATCCTAGTGATATTTTCGACTAGGCATTTGGCTCTTTGTGAGCTGAAGTACATTTTAATTTCTCCACCCCGACAAACTGTTGCGGAGGGTGGATGGATTTTGCTTTAAGTTTTGATGGATTGATTTCAGATTTTTAAATATTTTTTTGGGATTTTTGTGGAGTTTTTAGGATTTTTGGATTTTAGTTGGAGCCTGGAATTATTTGAAATGGACTTTTGAGAGGCATTTGAAAATATTTGGAAACCCCTCCGGTTGAGATCTGCATTCAACGCGGCCATCATCGAGGTGTTTGGGGTCATTTTCACTTTATGGATTGAACCTTGTCAACTCTGTCGGGCTGTCGACAGAGGATCGGGTTTCGTAGGCTTTGTACCCTTTGATAGTGAATTCTCATTGTCGTAGACCTTAAAAGCTTAATATGAATGTATTAAGACAAATATATCGGTCGTAGCAATCGTATATTTGTTTGAGAGTTCAAACCTTGTCGACTCCTATTGACCCGTATAGGAGGATCGGGTTCGAACTAGAATTCACTTGTCAACCCGCGCAGCATCCCTAGACGTCACGTGTGTACCAATAACACGCTCGCCGGGGCCCATGCGGGTTGATATTGTACTTTCCCCTTTAGTGTACCTATGTGTTTACAATTTATAGTGCACGTGCAGGGGTATTCTTTAAATAGACGTCTTCTGTCTGCTTGTACGAATGTTGCAGATTCGGTGGCGTGGCGTAGCAGCTTCTGAATAGACTTGTTCGCTGCTTTGCACAGGTAGACTGTCGTGCACTATTTGTTGATTTTTTTAGGCGGGTCATAGTGCACTAACTAATCTCCTGCCTAGTTGTAGAAGCTCGCATCTGCTGCAACTCTCTTGTGATTTTCTTATCGATGATGTATTAGGTGTACAACATGTGGTTACAGTCTTTGGCTTTTTCCACATTTGTTTTTGTTTCTCATAAGCAGGTAGATGTATTCCTTCACGGTCTGAATTTGACTTCATGATACTGTATTTACTGAAGTCTTTTTGCATCTACCCATAGATGATATGTTATACATACATCTATACTCGAAGATAGATTGTATGTATTGCAGATCTTTTATCCTTGCTTGCATGTAAATCAGTGAGTCGATATATCCACAATTCATCTACTATGGTTGATTGCCAGTAGATTAGTGCATTTGTAGGAAACTTTATGCCATTGATTGTAGGTATATTGCTACCTCCTTTATTTGGTAATTGCATACTGATTAATTAGCTCGAATGATCTTGAGATAATTTTATTTTATCCTTTCTTGCTTATATACATCTTGAGAGCTTGTTCTTCATTCATCACTAATCCCCATGTATATCGCAATAATTTTGAATCACCGGATTTCATAGTTGGGATGAATACGATGAATCCATTGCTATCGTGTATATGCTAATTTTGTTATCCTTTAGAGGCACCCTTTATATCATTAAATCAGGTTGTATCATTTATAAATCTCGTTTTGCTTGTGAGTGGTTTATGTTTGCAACTTCGTTGTCCACCCCTAAGTCTTTATTTGCTTGCAAGCAAGTCGTATACAAGAATTTGATTGTCACTACTCGTTTGATTGTTGCATGTGAATGAGCCATGTTGAATGTTGCGAGTCTTCTACTGTAACACGGAGATGACTTAAAATCTTGTATGATGAATTTGCTTGATTGGCACTTGCATCTCAATTGAAATGACAATGTGATGTTATGGATTGTAAGCATGTCATTGTATCTTGCCCTTTGGTTATTGTATGAATGATTACTTGCAAACTCCTTTTGAAGCTTTGGTCTTTACAAGTATCATATTCATTCACTTGTGTTTATTTGAGTACATCATGAATTGATTTGTTATGAGTCCTTGTTTGCTTGGAAATAGACTCCACTTGCACATTTTTTTTATCCTTGGAAGTGGTTTTCCATACGCATGATAAACTTTCTATCACGTCTTTACCCCACTTGAGATGATCATGATCTTGCATTCTAATTGAAATGGTAATTCCATTATTATTATTTAAGATAAATTCTTCATATTCATTTGAGCTCTTTTGTATTTGTTTAAGCTCAAATTTAGTTCATTTAGTCTCAAGTACAAAATCCTTGGGTTCAAATTCTTTTGCATCAAGTCTCCAAGCCCTTGCTTGAATTCAAATGTCCAAATCCTTATTCATCTTGTTTGATATTCAAATGCAAGTCCATGTCCCCTGTAAATGTTCATTTGAGTTCAAGCTCCCATTTTTATTTCTGGTTTGCATTGAGAGCTCGTTTTGTTTGTTTGCATGAGATTTGAATTATTCAAATTAGAATTTACATTCAAGTTGAAATGAGAACTCCTTAGAGAATTGGTTGTTGCTCACATCATCCACTGTTATAGTCCATTTGATTTCAAAGTTTTATGTAATTTCTCTTAAATTAGGTTCATTGTCATTCTCTTATGCTCAAACTTATTTGATTCCAATGTTCATTATTGAATCATTCATTTTGAATTCATTTCAATTAGATTCAAATATCATTTGCTTAGTGTTCCAACATAAGTCCAAGTTCTTGTCCTTTGCACCAAGTTCATTTGAGTTCAATCAAGTCCACTTGCAAGTTCATTTGAGTGTCAAAATGAGTTCCATGTTGTCCAAAAGATTGCAAGTTCAAGCTCTCCAAAATTTGTCCAAGTCTTCAGTTTCAGTGGAAATTTCGGCAGCCTCCAGGCGTCTCCCCCGTTTAGGGGAAAAAACCAAAAGGCAACCTTCCCCTCGACGCTACGTGAGCGCTTCAGGTAGGTGTCAAAAAGACACCGCGGTCGCATTTGTATTTTTTTATCCCTGCCCGCTACGTGAGCGTTTAAGGGTTTTTGTTTGTTTATTATAAGAAGAAAACAGGTTAGAAATAAACACAGATTTCCCCCCTCTGCACCACGTAGGCGTTCGGAGGTACTTATATAAAAAAAAGGTAAAATAAAAATACATTTTTTATCCCCTTCGCCGCAAGCGCCGCACCGGTTTCCCGCCCTACAACGCTACTTGAGCGCCTCGGGGGTTTGCCGGCTCGTTGCTAGCATTGAAGAGGGATCCTTATCTCGTCGCAAGCATCGCACCGGTTTCCCACCCTAAACGCTACGTGAGCGCCTCGGGGGTTTGCCGGCCCGTCGCAAACATCGAGAAAAGAACCATTTTTTTTCTTCTTTGAAAGCCCCTTTTTTTTTTAACTCTTTTTTTTTTTTTGGAAATAATCTCTCTTTTTTTTTTTTTTGCTTTCTTGCATTCTCTTTTTTTTTTTTTTTTTTTTTGAACCTTCACCTCTCTCTTTTTTTTATCTTCCTCTCACCAACACACACACATACAAACATGTACATATCACAATATCAATATGCAACTAATAAAATCAATTGGAGAGAAATGGTTATGTTAATTAATACTAACAACTAATACTAACATCAATGGGAACAAGAGTAATAAACCCATGAAAAAGCTCACTGTTTTGGAGTGGATATGAGGTCTTTTGTGGGGTGCTAAGTGGACTGTAGGAAAATAGGCTTTGACGGGCTTTAGAATGGTTTAAATGGGCTGATTACAGTTGCGTTTGCTAAAGGGTGGAGTTACTGCTTGATAGATGAGCAAGTGGGTGAAGGCTTGTTGTAGTGGCTCGGTTATGAAGGATTTGCCCTTAACAGAGAAAGTAAAAGGGCTGTGAAGTGCTTTTTGGTAGATACGAGCAACTTTTCTCTTTTTCCTTTTGGAAGTGGAGGGAAAGAGTACAAATACTCTGTTTAAAACTGCAGCAATAAAGTTTTCCTTGTTTGGTAATGAAGGCTGCTAAGCTTTAGAGGAGAAAGGCTTTAAAACACCCTAGTGCTTGTGCCAGCTCTCAATGAAAGAGGAAGGCAATGTGCATGGACTTTAAGTGGAGTGAAGGCTATTAAAGTTAAGTGGAGTTGGTGGACTTGAGATCAAGAGCAGGAAGTGGAATCTGGCCGTGAGAGGTAGAAGAGGAAGTTGGCTAAGTGTAAGGGTGAAGGAAAGCTGTTGTATGAGAACCAGGGAGACAAGAGGAGCTTCTTTTTCTTACATGAAATAAAGGAGCTTCACGTTATAGCGATCTGGGCTGGGCTTGGTGAGGTGCGATCACAGCTCTCCTAGTCTAGAAGCATGAGATGGGTGGAGGGAATTGGAGATAAAGGACGGGTACCGAGCTTGAAGAAGCTTTGCCCTATGGAGTAGGATCGGATGGATACAGGGCTTGCGAATGGCTTTAGCTTGGGCAGGTGTCCTTGAGTGCAGGCGATGTGTATGAGGAAATTAACGGACAGAGGAGGAAGTAGAGAGGAGTTGCAGTAGTTGTGTTGAAGGTGTATGTTACCGTATGGGAAGAGATTTTATTTTTTTTTACCTGAGCTCAGTGGTTCCGGCTTCTTCAGCAAGAATCGAAGAGGGAGACGGGACAAACTTAGGTGGAAGGCTGAGGTTATGAGAAGGGAAGGAGAATTATGCGGCTATGCTTACTAAAAGGTAGAAAGAAGACGGACAGGAGGCTTTTTTGTGTATCTGTTTCGGGGTCGATAGAGATAAAATTTTGTATCTGCTTCATTTCATTTTTAACACAAAACATTGCTAAGGCCAGCTGTTGTCTGAACCTCAGATTGACGGAAACTACAGGAATTCAACCGAACGAGGTAATCGGCATTTAATGGGCATCTGACCTTTCTCTGTTTTGACACCTGCTCCTTGTTAAACTTTTACAAATTAATAGTTATACTAATGATATATCATTCCAGCATTAATTTAAAATGACAGGAGTGCACCAATAAGTCAAAAATCATCTTGATTTGGGTGTTGTTCTTGATCTGCGTGCCGATTGCCTCGTTTAATGTGTCGATTTCGCCGAATCTCGAAATTAGATCAATTAATAGTGGATTTAGGGTATTGCTGATGTTTCGGTCGCAACGACGCAGTCTGTTTTGAGATCGAACGTCATTTGGGCAATGTTGAGGCTAATTTTTACATGGGGCCGCCTCGATTTGCGTGCGCATCTTCAAAAGAACAATTTGATAGTGCATTTAGGGTATTGCCGACGTTTTCGGTCGCAACGACGCAGTCTGTTTTGAGATCGGACGTCATTTGGGCAATGTTGAGGCTAATTTTTACATGGGGCCGCCTCGATTTGCGTGCACAACCTCAACTAAATAAATTGGCAGTTCATTTAGGGTATTGTCGGTGCTCCGAACACAACGACGTAATCCGTTCGTCAATCAGATGTCGTTTGAGCAATGTCGAAGCTATTTTTACATGGGGCCGCCTCGATTTGCGTGCACAACCTCAACTAAATAAATTGGCAGTGCATTTAGGGTATTGTCGGTGTTCCGAACACAACGACGCAGTCTGTTCGTCAATCGGACATCATTTGATTAGCTTCACGCCTTAATTTTGGGTGTCGGTCGTCCCTTTTGATCGATTTCATCTGATTCGACTGCGAGGGGCCTCGACCTAGCAGAATTTGATGTCCTGATTGCAACGCGCCATCCATTTGACAATCAAAAGTCGTTTGATCCTTCAAGTGACACGTGGCGCCAAGGCGCATATCACTTTACTCACCAGTTTGGTCCTTTCGCACGTTGTTTTGAGCTATGAGGGTCAACAACCAGGTATTGCAAAGATGTCCAGGCAACAATAGCAATGGAAAAGAAAATACATTGGATAAAAAAGGAATGATAAAACTTAGGACTTAAGAAATTACATTTGATAGGAAGACTGCTTTTACAATTGCTGTGAAGACCGTAAGTGTAGTCTAGAATAGCTTCACAAGTTCAAGAATAAGAAAATTTAAGGAAATAAATGAAAGAAGAAATAGCTAGAATGCTAAAATAAATACCAAAAAGAAAAAAAAATTGTCCTCCATATTAGTGCCAAGATTTTGACATCAGACCCAGCCACCATTTAAGTTAGCCAACAACAGTCACAAATCCTAAGAGGGGGTCTATGTCATCATCCTCTCTTCCAACATCCTCTCTCTAGAATCCTACCTAAACAAAATGGATTATTTACACTTATCCCCCTTATGATAGTTAATATTACACATAACTCCCATTTGTTATTAGAAATTACACTTGACTCCCCTATTTTTTTATATTACATAGCATATTACGCCCAATCTATTTTTTTTAGCATATACTTACCTCTTCATATAAGATATTGCATCATATTTTAGCTTCAGTTCATCAACTAAGAGATTCAAAAATTAGAGGCAACTGTGATTTTAGAATATGCTTAGGAAGTGCGTGTAATATTGAATACTTAAGGGTTGATGAGTTTAATTAACCCAAAAATAAAGAGTAGGTTAAAAAGGAACATGTTTGGCGAAGCCTAGAAAAAATCATACCGAAGTGCACAAGATTCTCTAACATGCCCCTACAACTTATTTAGGACTTCATGGGGAGTTCCTCCTACGTACCTACATGCCTCATGCATCACTTAATACACACTATAGAAGCATGGTGGGCGGAACACTTCTTGCTAACCCCTTGCAAGGGTTATATTAATTTCTAGTGATTTTTAGACTTAGATTAAATGTTGTTAGAAGGAACAACTAGTTGACACGTGGATAATGAACAAATTAAAATAATAATTAAAAGGATCCACATTAAAAAATGCCCCAACTCAAATGTCATCTACTAAAAAATATCATCTGCCTCTAGATGAAGACAAATAACCATCAGTGTTATTACTCATCTCCACCAAGCATAGAGGCACTCTTCATAAAATTAATGATAATTTTCAATGTTCTCCCCTCTAGATAATGGGAAAAGCTAAAGAACAATCCAACCCAAAGGGACCACATTCATTGTCTTCGTGACCTCAATTTTTATTCCCAAGTTTCCTCCAAATAAGTGTAAACAAAAGTCATCTAGGAGTATAGCTCAGCAAATTTAGTCAACACGCATAAAGGTCAGCTTCATCCATTCTTGATCTAACAAGATTTGAATTAAATTATCCCCATCCATTTTCTTTATAACAACATGGTTGAGTATTAATCGTGTTAACTTGGACTTGCACCATTGGGTCATTTCACTATCTTCATCCATTATTCATGCTTTGCCAACAACTCATCAGGATTTGTTGGCATGGTCACTTTCTAGTTGGCTTCTTATTTGGATCTAATCCCACGTATTTTCCATCTTGGCATTAATCCCCTTAACGACTTTCCTATCCTAAATTTGTCAGCTTGATCGGCTTCCTCCTAGCACCCAATCTTGCGAACTTGCCTTCTAAAAAGCTTTCCCTCTTCGGCACTTAGCAACAACTCGACATCTTAGAGTTGTAAACTTTGATGCCTCGCAAACTAGCCTTCTCATCAGTTATACCTCTTTGAACTTTATGAACAACTCAACAAGCTAGAGCTATCGTTCGGAAAAAAATAAACATAGTTACATTTCATAAAACTATAATGATGTTTTGGGATATCTATGGTTCATTCTTTCGGATGTGGGAGGAAAGAGACGGTTACCGTTGATGCAGATTAAAATTGGCAACTTATGTCATAAACATCTTCAATTTAACCCAAGAGAAAATGAAATATTTTGATAAGAAATGTATTACAATTAGCATAGAATTGACTAAGAGAAGATTGACAGTCATTTTAAATACCATTATATTTCTTCTAAAAGTGTGTCAAAAATATAACTAGCACATTATTTATCCCTGGATAAAGCAAAGAAAATGAACATGAAAAATAGAGATAAAAATGAGAATAAGTTCTAAATAATGAGGGTTCAAATTGTTTCAATGTTAAACTTGTATGCCTATTACTCTATAAATTAAACAAGAAAATGGCCTAACCTCAGGATGCACAGCTACAGCAGTATCACCAAAAAGTGTCTCCGGCCTAGTGGTAGCTATAGTCAAAAAGTCATTTCTGCAAGAACGAACAAAAAAGAATAAATAACAATTTTCAACAAGGAATGAAGAATTAATGTATATAAAATCAACAATAAACATGTAAAAAGTACCACAAGGTATGAGAATTTTGGCCCAATTAATAGTTTCATGTGCTCAATTATTTGAATAACAAAATATTGACTGCAGCCAAATTCAATCAATTCCTAGAATATATAGCAATTGGAAAAAAAAAACTTAAATCAAATTTTAAAAAGGTTTTGCGTGGTCCAGAAATTCTGACTTGACTGTTCAAATTGTTACAAAATCAAGAAAATTTGTTAAAATGATTTGATTGCACTTTTCAACAAAAAAACTACAAAGATATAGGTTAGCCTAACAATAAAAAGGGAAGAAGCATAGTTAATTAAGAGATCATATTGCTGATTGAAATAACTAGGGGACCAGAAATATGACATAGCAGTGCATGCAAATGAAATGCTTGTAACAAAAAAAGGCATAAAAGAAGAAGATCAATACCTTGAACCTCCAGCAACACGGTACTTAAGGTAAAACAAAGTGCCCGGCTCTTCAGAATACTCAACTTCCTAACAACAAATCAGATAATCTCCAAGTCATATTTAAACCAAATTTAGCAACCAACCCAAATTTTGACTACAAACGTTGAGTACATTAGCAAGCCTGAAACGATGAAAAAAAACTACCAATCTTTTTAGATTTGACTTCCCGTAAACAAAACAAATAAATAAATCTCAAAAAGAGAAGAAGAGGCTCAAAAAGAGAACAAGAAGAAGCGCAAAAGCTATTTAGTATACAGCAAAAACAAGAATGCTAGAGTAGAAACTTGCTAAATCTGGGAAATATGTTATGAGAAATAAACATATTATAGAAAGTAAAGGATGACAACTATCAAAGAAAAGATGATTGTATTAGATTGAGATGGTATGCTATGTATGACTGAAGAGATTAAGTATAAGTTAGGGAAAAGATACCTTTGATGCCAAAGTACCATGAAGGAAGAAAGGTAACTTGAAATAACATTGCTATAACTTATCCAATAAGACCTTGCTAGACTAGACTATAGTTTATCTAAACCCTCCTGAAATGTTTCGAGCCAATGCACCTTCAGTCTGTACTTCCTACTATAGAATTATCTGAAGCAAACTCAAAGCTAAATATGAAAAAATTGATTGCATATCCATTGCAAAATAAATGAAGATGACAAGCTAAGATAAATATTGCACTTAACAAACAATGACATGTAAAGGTGGGATCCACTAGTGGGGGCATAAGCAAGGAAATCTCCCACTTACAGATTGATAACAATAAAAAATATTTCACTCCATGGATGGATCACGGTAAAAGTACGAGCTTCATTAAGTAAAAGGCATCCATTCATAACAAAGTTCTGGCACTTGAACTTTGCTTGCAAGCAGGTAAAAAATAGCTGGCGAGATGTAAATGAAGAATAAAGATTTGGGTCCACAGTGGTTACAAGCAAACCGAACCAGCTGAAAGTAAAAAAGATTAACCACTATTACATCAAAATAGCATAACACCAGAACTAACATACCAAGTCAGAAACTGCAGTCTGAAGGTTAGGAGACCAGTTAACCATATAAGACCCTGAAAATTCAAATAAATTAAAATTTAGGAGGCAAACAAGCTTCAGTAACATTATGGAGGAAGGAATATATAAACACATATCTCAATTTCGAATTTTCTTTAATAAAGTGTCAATCTACCACCATATGTTTAGTTTAATTTTATATAAAGGGTTGTGCGTCATAATGATAGAATCCTTATTGACAATATATAAAATCATAAGAGGCTTGACTATTATTTAGTCATTCGTCCTTTCGAGGGAGACAGAGGACGAATGACTTCTCTCCACCAAATAGGATCTAAACAACTCAAATTTGGTCAGGATGTCAACATTATGATTGGAGGAAGGAATATATAAACACAAATCTCAATTTTGAATTTTTCTTTAATAAAGTATCAATCTACCACCATATGTTTAGTTTAATCTTATATAAAAGGTTGTGTGTCATAATGATAGTAGCCTTATTGTCAATATATAAAATCATAAGAGGCTTGACTATTATTCGAAATTTTTTTATAAGTGTATATTAAGTCAAATTAATTCATTAATTCCACTAGCCAAAGATCGGTGTTCAATCTCTAAGCTATTTTTCATAGCATTTTATTTTTTTGCTTCTCAATGTTACAAGATTACCCCAAACATAAATATGGTCCCATAGTAAACTCATGTCAACTACACAACCTACCCAATCAATATCAGCATAGGCTTCAATTATTCTAAATTTCCCTTTTTAAAAAATAATCACCTTCATGGGTTTCCCTTTTAAAGTACACCGCCCTTGTGGCAACACTCGAGCATTCTTCATGAGATGCATGCATAAACTGATTTATCATGCTAATAGCAAAAGAACCGTTAGGTATGGTATGAGAAATAGTTATGTTTACCACCCATCTCTTCTTCTTACTTTCCAATCAACCAGAGATAAAGCATAGTAGAGATGTTATTCCTTCTTATTTTCATTCAACTTTTCTCTTTATTCTTCGGCGGCTTGTGAGCTGAGCTTCTTCAACAAAACCCTAGCTCCATTCTTATTTTCTACAAAATTCCAGCAGCAAGGTAGAAGTGAAGGAAGATTAATTGCTCAAGAGAGAGAAAAATATGAGGAAGTGTTGGCATCCAAAGAGTCTTTCTATGCTCAGCAACCATTATCAAGCTTAAAACATCGACTTCGGTAAGAAGGTGATCATGATAACTTCTAGAATAGTTCGATTGTTTGCAAGCGAAAATTCCTTTGCAGTTTTCTTTGCCTTTACTATGCAAATGCACTACGGACGATAGCTCTGGTGAGATAAAATTCTTACAAACTCAAGATACCTAGGTCTCTTAGCGGTTCGTTTGTGAAAGATGATTCATTAAGCCATATATCTGAATTGGAAAACCTTTATTGAAACTTTCCAATCCCAAAATCTTGTTGTCCTCTTCTTTAATCCAAAGATCTTCGAGGGATGGTTCTCATTCAAAAGCCCAAGAGGACAATGAAGCATTGAGTTATCGGACTTGGGACCAATATTCCCATATACATGAATTTTGCATTCATGTAGGACCTATCCATTCACCTACATCAAATCCTAAGGATCTGATCCTTTCATCTAACATCTCTGCTAATTTTCCGACTCCAAAATAGCATGTCAGATTCTCTAGTGTCATGTGGAAAAGGTATGCATGGCCAACATTTGACTGTAAAAAAAAAAATCCTAAAACATTTTAAAAATGTAAAAAAAAAAAAAAAAAACAAAATAAACTACATTAAACTCCTAATAAAATTCAATTCAATCTAAAATTAGTCTAAAATATAGGAGTTTACTATCTAATAGGATTTTAAAATTTCTTAAATATTAAAAAATGGTTTAATGAATTTAATTAGCTCCAAAAGTAATGAAATTTATGTGGAGTGCTCAAACCTCAAAGGTTTATGGTTCAAATCTCTCAGTGTTTAGAATTAATTGAGTTCATTTTGTTATTTCTCAAGACTCAAAGAAATTAAATAAAAAAATTATTACTATTTTTTAATTCATAAATAATTATAAAAAATTCCTAAAAAAAATAAAATCACTTCATTTGTACTTCTAAAATCCGTAGATCATGCCAAATTTGATCTCATTTGATTTTCTGAGTCATACATGTTTCCTTCCTAATGAATCCAAGGCATTCTAATAAAATAGGCGCATACTTAGGAAATTCTATCTTATCTTGCATGTTATTTTGAAGCTTCTAAAATCTTTAAATAATTTATCTTATGAATCGTATAGCATTCTTGGACTGAGTTCACCCTTAGCCAAACCTCAGGGTTATTTTGAATCAAGTTGAACAAAACTCTACCTAAATCTTCTTCTATCTAGGCTCTTGTTGTTTGGTGCTTTCCTGGACTCATATTAAGGTTTTCAAATAACCTCTAAAGTATTCATGAGAGAGCCAAAAGTTCTTAGAACCAAATTCTAGTTTTCTTTGGCAATTTGTTTGAGATGAATTCGATCAATGGCTTTAACCTTTTACATAGGTGCCCAATCCTAGCATCCCATATTTGCTTAACCCAAATTAAGTAAATGGAAATCTCTTAAACATACAAGTTCTAGGATCCTTCTTTTGTCATCCTCAAACTACAAATCAAATTCAACAACTTCAATCATATTTTGCTTAGCTAAATTAAGCAAATGCCTTATTTTCTATAGATCCAAAAGTCAAAATAAGGATATTTCATAATCCTTAGCTCAAATTGCTCCAGGTTAAATTTCATTCTCCTGTAACTTAAAAATTATTAAAAATTCTATAACTCTTCAGCCTTCAAGTTAGAGACCGAAAATCCTAATCTTGATGCATTTACTTGTACCCAATTTGAGTAAACAACTCAATTATATTATGTGACACAAAATCATATAACAATCCATACTCCTTAGGCCCAATTCCATCAAACCCATCATGCTTCCTTAGCCCCAAAATCTATTAAAGCATATGCACGCATTTGTTTGAACCCAAAATTAAGTGGATGAATACATCTCCTAGCCTATAAGCCAAATCTTAGCTTTCGTTACTTGATAGACTCAAATTAATCAGATAACATTTAATCTTTTTTAATCTATTTGGAATCTTCTCCCACCTTTAAACAAAGTTTAAGATGGTTTTAGTTGTGCAAAGGACGAACCTAAATTTGAATTCCTCAAAAGGATTCATCTTGCTAACTGTTCTTCATAATTCCATTTAAAGATATCCTAAGACCTTTTAATAAGTTTCAAAGAATATCAACATTTGTTTAGGACCCTTCCTATGATGCAAGCAGCTTTAGGCAAGACTTAGGTTGGCTTTGGTTTAGATTGAACCAAATTCAATCCAAACCTTCCTCTCAATTAGGTTTGGCTATAAGATTATCTTAAAATCACACATAGAGGATCTCAAAGGACTCCTAAGGGATTATGAATTAGTGTCAACATATTTTAGAGCCAAAATATAAAATTTCCTTTTTTGACCTTAAAGTCAAGGGATGATCTTGAATTTATTTCATAAAATTTGAATCTGACATTCATCTCTAAAGACTCTGAAGTTTTTGCCTCTTTGGTTTCAACTCCAAAGTTGGAAGCCAAAATATTCAATCATATTGCATATGTTTGAACCCTATTCAAACAAATATATTAAATTTATTACATGAAATACAAAATCAACTGATTATTCTGTTAGACCGGTCCACTGGACCGGTCCAGCCGGTCCAGGCGGGACCGGTTCGCGGGCGGAATCACAAAACAGGCGAAGATTCCGCCAGAACGAGCGGCCCGACCGCTCATATAGAGCGTTTTAGGAAGGATTTTTGGGGGGTTTCAGAGAGAAATTTGAATGTAGGGACTGTTTAGGGAATTCCTTTTGATTTGTATGCATTAAATAGTATATTTTCCTAGGGTTTGATCATCTTGAATTTGGGCTGTAATTTGAGATCTCTTAGATTTAGGTTTTCTTTGGGCTCTTGGCGTTGCCAGAGATTTGGGAGAGAACGATCCTCCTCTCGAATTGAGGATCAATTGTATCTTGCTATTTTATTCATCGACTAGTGGAATACAAGCTTTTCTTTGAGTTTTCTCTCAAATTTCCTTGTGGTTTTGCTGTTTTTCTGCTGTAAACAGCAGATTTCTGCTGTGGACAGCAATTTCCATCGAATCAACTTCAGTTTTGGTGAGAAACACTTGGGAACTCAAGTGTTTCCTATCAAATTGGTATCAGAGCCTCGTTTTTGGGACCTTAGGCAGCTGAAATCCTGATTTTTCAGCGAGCTTTTGGCTTCCGAAAGTGATTTTCTTGAAGATCCATTCGGGAAGAAAGATGGCCGGAAAGAAGGTTGACGTCTTGGAAGGCGAAGTCGGTCAATTGAAAGCCGATTTGGAGGAAAGATTCTTCAACCTTCAAAATCAAATCACCTCCAACAATGAAAGGTTGGTGGGGAAGTTCACCGCAATGGAGGAAATGTTGAAGAAATTACTTGAGATGAAAACCAATCCGGCGACATCGGAAGTAAGAGAGACCGTCGACGGCCATGGCATGGGAGGAAATCCGAACCCCTCGCGGAGGAGGAGAAATTCGGAGGTGGAGATCCTAGAGGAAGAGAACGACATGCCTCTTCTAGAGCCTCTTTCGAGCGAAGAGATGAGTATGGGATATGACAGAAGGGAGGGTGATTTTGGTGGGAGGAGAGAGGGATCTCATCGCCGAGGTGCTGAATTCGAAAGAATTCAGCGTCGAGGGGGGGATTTTGAAGGAAGAAGGGAGGAACGTCATCGTCGAGGTGCTGAATTTGAAGGTATTCAGCGTCGAGGTGATGAGGTTGAAGGGAGGAGAGGTGAGTATGAAGAGGGGTTAGAGTATATTCGTCGGAGGGACGATCGGGACAATTGGGGAACGCTTCCTCTAAGGGGAATGGGAGGCTATGGAGGATACCGGGGAGATCCCAAGATGAGGAAATTGAAGATGCCCGTTTTCGAGGGGGAAGACGGCCATGGCTGGATCTACAAGGTGGAGCGTTACTTTGCGGTCAATGGGTTGACTGTAACATCAGTTTTGCTCATATCGTCCGGGCCGATCGTGGATCGTCCCGGGACGATCAATTGAATTTTTGTTCCAGAATCTGTACAGAAGTTACAGGAAAGTTTTCCTGTAAGGATCGTCCGGGCCGATAGGGGATCGTCCCGGGACGATCAGAGCAATGCAAAAGTCAGAGAATAGGGGTTTTTATCGTCTAAGAAAATTAATTATCGTCCTGAGAAATCGTCTCAGGACGATGTAATTTTGTTCAGATCGTCCAGGACGATCGTGCGATCAACCGGGCCGATCAGAAGGTTATTTAATGAAAATCAGCTCATTTTGAAGAGAGAGAAAATCAAAAAATAAAATATCTGATTTTGAGGAGAGAGAAGGTCGAGGGCAAAAGAGGAAAAGTGGATTTTTTGGGCAACGCCGGGCTGTTTTCGTCCGTCGAGACTGTTCAAGAAATTGGTGTACGCAACGTAAGGCACATTCCGCCTTTCTCAATTTTCAGAACGGTGAAGTTTGAACGATTTTTCTGTCCGGATTTCGTTTTCGTTAGCGAATTTCGTCCGTATTTTTCGACTGGTTCAGTTTTTACCGCGTAACTTTTGGTATATTATTGAAGTGCCGAGTGTGCACGTTTTGATTATTTTCTGGAGATTTTTTACCGGATAGTTTTGAGTCGGCGGTATTTTATTTTGACTGTAATTTCTGATGAAGTCTGAAATTGTCTGGGCAGTAGAATAAATATCTTGCAATGTTGTTGTGAACATTCTGTGATAATTTGGTAATTTTTTATTGTTAGGAAATTTTGTGTAAATTCTGTATACTGTAGTTATGCCGCTAGATTTTCGTACGATTTCTGAAATTGTCCGGATTTGTTCTGAATTGACATGATATGATTGTGTGCTATGAAAAGGGAATTATAAGAGGTCAGGATCCTGTGAGATCCTGTATGTGTCAGGGAAAATCTGAAATGAGCTCTGAAATCTGAAAACAAGTTCTGTTCCGGATCCGATGATAAGTTTTGTTCTGGTGCTATAAGCACATCTGTTCTGGTGCCATAAGCACAAAGGGAGGCATAAGAGGCCAGAATCCGAGAGATTCTGTCAGTGTCTGGGAAGGGAGGCATAAGGGGACAAAATCCGTAGAGATTCTGTCAGAGTCAGAGAATCTATTCTGATTTAATCTGTTCTGATTTAATCTGTTCTGATTTGATATGTTCTGAATTGATATGTTCTGATACGATTTTGATATGATTTGAACTGATCTGTATGATTCTGTTCTAATTCAATTTCTGGAGTTATGATTTCTGTTCTGTTCTGATTCGATATATGATTCTGTTGATCTGATTTCTGTACGGATTTTGTCTGATGTGTTTGATGTGGATTCTGAGGATTTTGATTAGAGGTTTGATGTCTTGCTGAGCTGTTGTAGCTCATCCTTGTTTTCTGTGTGGTTTTCAGGTTCTGGGAAAGGGAAGGAGGTCTTGGACTAGACGTTCAGAGTCTGATCTGTTATAGGTATTTTGTACTTTTGATTTTTGTACAGTCATGGCTTTTCTGTTCTGTTTTTTTTTTTCTTTCTATCTAAAAGCCATGAGCTGTATTTGTACATGATTCTTTTTGAGGAAGAAAAAGATAGATGATATGTTCCGCTGCATTTTGATGTTTATAGTAGCTCTGTGTGCGTCTGTTTCTGTCTGTATGTTTGGAAGAAAGTTCTGAAACAAATTCCAAAGCCAGATCCTGGAATCAGTTCAGTCAGTCTGAAATCCGGCTCACGACCCGATGCGAGCGGGATCCGTCCCGGTCGGGTTGGGTCGTGACATTGACAGAGGATGAGAAGCTGAAAGGCGGCAGGATTGTGTCTGGAAGGAAAGGCTTTGGCATGGTATCAGTGGCGTAACAGGAGGGAGCCTATCAGGAACTTGAGGGAATTCAAAAACTGCATAATAGAACTTTTCCAAACCGACCGGGGAGGAGATTTCTATGAGCAGTTCTTTGCTCTAGTGCAGGAGGGATCAGTAGAAGACTACCGTGATCGGTTCGAGCACCTGGCTAGTAGGGTGGAGCGATTATCAGATAGCGTATTGGAGAGAAACTTCATGAAGGGGTTGAAGGCAGAGATCCGAGCGGCAGTTAAAGTTCTGATGCCTAGTGACTTGGAGGAGGCAATGAAGTTGGCACAGCTGGTAGAAAATCAGAATAATCTGGAGAAGGGAGCTAGGAGCATCAGCTCAGGAGGCTCTTACAAGACTACGACAACTCTTTTAGCATCAAAGGGGCCTACACCAGTCAACAATAATGAGATCACCAAGGAGAAGCCAGTAGGAGGAGGGAGTGGGGATAACTTCAAGAAGCTCACTGAGACAGAATTACAGGAGAAGAGGGCAAAAGGGCTTTGTTTCAGATGTGACGAGAGGTATACGCCGGGGCACAGGTGTAAGGACCGAACTCTTCAAGTTCTTACTGTTTGTGATGAAGAAGGAATGGAGGGTGTCGTCTTTCCACCTTGCGGACAAGGTGGATCTTTGGGAGGGAAGTATTGTTAGACCGGTCCACTGGACCGGTCCAGCCGGTCCAGGCGGGACCGGTTCACGGGCGGAATCGCAAAACAGGCGAAGATTCCGCCAGAACGAGCGGCCCGACCGCTCATATAGAGCGTTTTAGGAAGGATTTTTTGGGGGTTTCAGAGAGAAATTTGAATGTAGGGACTGTTTAGGGAATTCCTTTTGATTTGTATGAATTAAATAGTAGATTTTCCTAGGGTTTGATCATCTTGAATTTGGGCTGAAATTTGAGATCTCTTAGATTTAGGTTTTCTTTGGGCTCTTGGCGTTGCCAGAGATTTGGGAGAGAACGATCCTCCTCTCGAATTGAGGATCAATTGTAACTTGCTATTTTATTCATCGACTAGTGGAATACAAACTTTTCTTTGAGTTTTCTCTTAGATTTCCTTGTGGTTTTGTTGTTTTTCTGCTGTAAATAGCAGATTTCTGTTGTGGACAGCAGTTTCCATCGGATCAACTTCAGTTTTGGTGAGAAACACTTGGGAACTCAAGTGTTTCCTATCATATTCTTCCTTAGCCTCCAAGCTATAGAAGCCTCCTTTGCCTCCTAGCCCCAAAGCTATAGACTCAATCAAACAAATAATCCCTTTAACTCTTGAACATAAGCCTTAGCTTCTCTTATTTTACTCAAATTAAATAGGAGCTCTCTTTTCCTTTGGCCTTAAAGCCAAAGCACACCTAATTAACCCACTCAAGTAGGTGATTTCCTAATTTAGACCCAAAAACTATATATTTTTATAACTTAGCCAAAATATGTGATTTCATCCTCCATTTTAAATCAAACTTTCAAATTTTTAAGGGCTTTTATTCTGAAATTCACATACCCAATTTATTGAATTTCACCAAGTCCTAAGTGAAATCCTTGGGCATATTTGCTTGACTCAAATTAAGTGAACTTCTTTTCCACTTAATATAAAGAAAATCATTAAAATCCATAAAAAAACTTACATGCCTTTTTGATGCAATGAGGTATCATTTCACCCAAAATATGAAACATTTGTGTCATTAGATCTCAAATTACTATAAATGGCATACTTGCCTCAAACGAAGCAATGATCATTCAATGGGTTCTTCAAAACCTTTCAAAAATATGAAACATCTTTAAAATTTAAATAATAAACTTTAATTCACAAGCAAATGAAACAATCTATAGTGATGTTTATGTAATTCATTCATAGTCTTAGAAAGTCATTTAGATCAGAATTAAACTTCAAGTCATTTAAAATTTCTAATTTTAAATATAAAAAATAAATCACAATCTTCTCATGCAATCAAAATCATCCATCAAGAAAATTTTGATGCATCAGATAGATGATCTCATGATTTTAAAACTGCATGAAATTACATATGCCACAAATTATAATAGTTTTGAATAAGATTGGTGATCTTTATTCTGAATATTTTAAACTACTACTAAGAAATATAAATGGGAGAAAACAATTGCATATATATATATACAATGCTCTAATCCAATGGATTGAAAATAATCAGAAAAACTTTTGAATTTTGGCATGGTTTAAGCGCAATTCAGACCTTTTGTGCGTTAAGATGAATGCCTTCAAGTTGAAACGTAAGGCATACCCCTCAAATAAACAGAGGTCTGCCTCGCCTCACTTCGACAAGGCATTCGCCTCATAAAAATCAATTATAAAAAAAATGAAACCTAATATTTGTTCCTTCATATTCGACTTTGCGTGCTATTCGACTTCGCCTGGGAACTTCGAACGTTGGCTCTTTGACTTCGGCTGCATACGTTCGACTTTGCCTGCGTTCATGACTTTGTGTTATGCAACTTCGCCTGGAGTTCAGCTGCCTTCCTCTTCTTCACATTCCTCCTCTTCGACTTCACCTAAGCACCGCAAATTAGGCTTAGGATGTGCTATTAAAACTTCATTGCCTTCTTCGATAACGATCTAAAACCTTCATTGTTTTCTTCTTTGAATGTTCCTAAGTGGAGAGTCCGGATCGGAAGTTCGAAGGTTTAGGGATTTCTTGAAGCAGTTTTTCCCATTTTTTTGTATGTATCTTCATGCTTTTCTCATATTTTGCAAAATTTTCTTAGAGATAAACATTATCAATACAAAAGAATGTTATAAGTAATTACTAATTATAAATTAATTTACTATTTCATAATAAAATGATTCAATTTCACAGTTGTTTTCATCATAAACCTCGTTCACTACTTATTAGTAGATTTTAGTTGGACTAAGATTTTGAAAAATATTTCTAAGTCATTTGTCAGTCTTTCATGTATTAAAGAACTTGAAATAATTTGTTTTACTACTTGAACCAAAATCCATTTTGAAAGTCTAGCTACAAATTTGGAATAGATCCTTACCCATTTTGTTTTAACATTATTCAACATCATCAAACAAACAATCGCATATCAATGACATATAATACTGTAAGACCTACATTGACATTTGCTTTCTTTGAATTATGTGAAATCTGTCTAATATTCATCTATTTACGGGAACAATGCTATCAATATTTAATTGTAGGGTTTTCTAAATGATGGTTAGAAGTAGAGATAAAGCTGCATCGGGTCATAGGAAGGATTCAGCATGGAAACATAACACTCAACTGGATGCAGGAGGCAGTGAAAAATCATACGTATATCTGAAATGTAATTATTGTGACAAAGTAGTGAAGGATAGTGCGATAAGGATGGAGCACCTTTTCGGGTCCCACAAGAATGTTGCACAATGCACTAAAGTGTTTGATACAATCAAAGAGGAGATAAAGACATACATGAATAAGTTTGCTCCTACTACAAGAGTGAGCGTAATGGTCGGGATTCATCTTATTCAATGAATCCCATATCTTCTGGGGGTACAAGGGCTCTCACGGATCATTACATGGTGCAAACATCAGAGGATGGCCCCAGAGAATGCTAAGGAGGCACGAAAAAGAATATGTAAGGATATAAAAAGATTCTTCTATGAAAAGAGTGTGCAATCTTATTTAATGTTGCAACATCATCTGTTTATTACAACATGATTCGATTAGTTGGAGTATATTGGAGAGGGTTCAAACCTCCAATCATGTATGTTTGAGAACATGAATTTTGAAAGAGGGGTTGGACAATACTGAGAAAAGCATTGAAGAAAATAAGAGGACTTGGGCCCAAACAGGTGTAACTATTATGTCAAATGGTTGGTCAGATATGAAGAAGATAAGCTTAATAAACATTCTGATTAATAATCCTCACAACACTGTATTTTTGAAGTCAATTGAAGCATCTGATCAGGCCAAGGAAGTTGAGCTCATCTTTGGATTACTAGGCAGCATTGTTGAGGAGGTTGAAGAGCATTTAGTAGTCCAATTATAGATAATGCCAATGCTTACAAGGCTGCAGAGAAAAAACTTATGGAGAAGAGGAAACATTTGTATTGGACTCCATGTGCTGCACATTGCATAGATCACATTCTTGAGAAGCTTAGGGAGCTGCCTCAACACAAGAATGTGTTTACCAAAGCAAAGAAGATAAATAATTTTATTTACAACCATTCTTGGGTTTTGGCTCTTATGAGAAAATTTTCACATAAAGAAATTCTAAGGGCAACAGCAACAAGTTTTTCCACCACTTACTGGACATTACAGAGTATGTTGGATGCTAAACACCTTTAGAGTCTATGTTTATCTCCACACAGTGGTTGAGTTGTGCATGGGCAAAAAAATATGAGGGAAAAGATGTTAGAAAGATTGTTTTAAATGACAGATTTTGGCAAAGCCTCTTGTACGTCATCACAACCACTAGACCATTAGTATAAGTGTTAAGGATGGTGGATACAAAGAAGAACCTTGATATGGCTTTCATTTACAATGCTATGGATGAAGCAAAAGAAATGGTTGCATACAAATTGGAGGGCGAAGAGGGAAGTTATAGGAAAATTTGAAATATTAATTTATTGCTAAAAGGTGGGAGTTACAACTTCACCGACACTTACAAGCAGCAAGCTATTACTTAAACCCTCGGTATCAATATGCAGAGAATAAGTCTACAAATCTTAAGATAAAATTAAGATGGTATCATTGTGTGGATCGATTGATAGGTGATGCAACTAAAAAATCAAATGTTGACATGCAATTAGTACCTTTTAGGAATAAAGAAGATTTTTTTGGATTACAACATGCAAACGACACTATTTCCAAACGATCTCCAGGTAATTTCATTTATTGTTTTACTCATTTATTTAAAAGTTGATCTTTGAGTATAGACTATACTCGTTTATGTAATCTTAGTTAAGTGGTGGATTCAATTTGGTGATGGCACTCCAAAATTGCAATATTTTGATGTGAAAGTTTTGGGACTAACATGCTCTTAATCTGGATGTAAATGAAATTGGAGCACTTACAACCAAGTGCATACAAAGAGGAGAAATCATTTATCAACAATGAGGATGAATTCGCTAGTGTATATTATGTACAATAGGAGACTCAAAGATAAGAACTTGAAGAAAAAATGGTTAACTGATGATGAAAATCCTTTGATTTGTGAGGATATGACATCAGATGATGAGTGGTTTGTAGATGATGAAGTGGAGGTGACTCCGTCTGAATTACGAGATGAAGATTCAAATGTTGATTTCTTTGATAGTCATAGAGCATCTACATCCACCACAACTCAAGATCAAACCAAAAAAGATATATAAATAACATGGTTTTCTTATACTTTACTTTTCTTAATATATATAACTCATCTTCCTATTGTTCAAAGTAAGGAGCTCTATAAATGATATAGAGGAAGGAGCTGATTGGGAGACATTGGACTCCATAGGAGATAAGGAAGGGGAGAGAGCAGTTCATCATAACGATGATTGAAATGAAAACCCCCTTAGTGATGACAGTGCTGATGACTTATGAGTTGTTACGTCATTGTTATTTATTTTTTAATTACATGTTAATGAACAGGATATTGGAATTTGGGAAAGATAGAATTTTGAGTTTGAACTATTTAATATATATATAAAGCGCTATCTTCAAATGTAATAAATAAGCTTAAGTGTCACGATTCAACCATATATAAGTGCATGGATAATAATTAAACAAGAGGAAGTAATTATTTTCTTTCTCGAAATGCTTTAATTTTCATCCAAACATAGACAATTAGGATTTGCAGTTTCAATACGATTCCAAAAAACTAGACCATGTTGACAAATGTTTAAAATATCTATCAAATCCAAAATCAACCATCAAAAACTTTAGATGTATTTTACAGATGATCGCATAATTTTAAAATTGTATGAAATTACATATGCCACAAAATATAAAAGTTTTGAATAAGATAGGTGATCTTCATCCTGAATAGTTTAAGCTATAGCTAAGAAATATAAATGGAAGAAATGGTTGCAAACAAGTATTACACATAAATACACACACGTGCATACACACAATGCTCTAATCCAATTGATTGGAAAATCATCATAAGAACTTTTAAATTTTGATTACTATCTATTTTTCATAGGGTAGATCAAGATCAATAGTGATGATACACGGCTTTTACTACCTAATCAATTCATGATTCCTTTCCAACTATATAATATATGTAAAGCACTATCTTCAAAAGTAATAAATAATCTAAGTATCATGATTCAACCAATATATAAGTGCATGGATAATGATTAAACAAGAGAAAGTAATTACTTGCATTCACGAAATGCTTGTCATCCAAACTTACACAATTAGGATAAGCATTTTCAATAAGCTTCCAAGAAATTGGACCATCATATTGTAACCAACCAAGCTCAACCATCAAGATATTATCTGTTTTATTCTAGTGAACTCACGATTTATCCCATAGGTGTAATTTCCCAAGGAATCACTCATCATGAGAGTGCTCACATATGACCACACTTAGCTTTAGAGCTTTTAATGAAAATCCAACTGGTACATCAAAAGGTGCTTTGATGTTTAATAGTTCACATTCATTCAAATTAAGGGGTTTCACATGTAAAAAAGATAACAAGTATTTTATGCTTTTGTTGATATTACCTTGATATATCAGTCCCTTTTCATGAAGTCTAACAAAAGCCTCAATTACAGCCCCTGCATCCATTTCAAATTCACAAAGCTCTATTAGAATTAAATACCTGTAAAATTATGAATAATGTGGAAAAGTATGGTTAAAAGAAAAAAAATGAAGAAAATATAAGCATGCAAGCAAAATAGACAACTTGATAGAACAAATCTAACAATGGCAATGGCACGATCCAGCATGGCATGGCATGACTCTATCTTGTTAACACTAACATGGCACTTATACTTTGATCTAGGTTTATTAAAAAGGTAAAAGAAGTAAAGTGGAATGAAGGCAGTACAATAAAATTACTAAGGTAGGTAAAGAGATGCATAACCAAACTGCTTTGCTTCCATATCTCCTCTTTAATGCTTCATTAAGAAAAATTTTAAATATGGAGTAAATTCGTAAAATAATAATACATTGGTTGAACAACTAAGTAATAAATATCCGAGTGTCTTACTACTTAGCTGCTCATCAAGTGTGAAATGTTCCCTAGTCCAATCACAAGATGCGCCCAGTCTTCTAATCTGTTTCGTAATTGTTCCGCCATACCTGAGAGCAATTAGCACTAGAACTGGATAATAATAGTAACAATTTGTACTAAGAAAATACTTATACTAAAAAACAGCTAAAAAAAAGGTTGGTATAATAAGAACAAGAAAATTTCACAACATGAAATGTTTTGAAAAGACAATAAAACAGACTTTGCTTAAAAGATGTTATCCAGCATGACATTTTCTTGAAAAACAGTAAAAAAGTCTTCTTAGAAAAATGTTAACAAACTGAAAAAGAGAAATCATACTTCCTATGGGTACCAAGTTCTCACACAACACAGAAAAGCAACCTTAACTACACCTAAAAGGGCCAGATATGGAACAAACCCCTCCGAGTTCTGATTCATGTCTCAGATGACCAATTGGTGAATTGAAAGTTCTGACTTGCTTCAAGGTATTTTCATCCTTGAACAAGAAAATTCCTACACTGGCTGCAGTTAATTCCCTTCCTCAGTCAAGCTGTGATGCGTTATGACGGTTACTAACCCCACAGCAATTGACAGTTAAAGACTCCTCTCCCCTAATGTGACCTTTAGCCTCTCTACAAAAGCCTTCCTGCCGCTACTACATCCTAGCTTATCGCTCCTGCTAGCATGTGTTGCTTGATGCCCTCATCGATGCTTTCTCATATGCCATTAATCTTCCTAACAACCAGCCTTCCTCTAGCAAAGGGTGTTATTGCATATCAACCATCAAAAGCCTTCACCGAGACTCCCGATTTCACTAGTTAACCTCCCAATTTAAAGCCAACAATGACATTTTTATGGCGCCGTCAATATCATTCCTCATCTAATTTCAACGGATGGATAGTGTTTTTCATATCCTAATAGCTCCAAAGGGGAACAGCTCTCTACATTCCCAACAGAAAGTGCGCACTTTTAGAAGCCCAACATGCAACATGTTTGTTGCGAGTACACACATGAAAGTTCCTAGATAGCTTTTCAAAAAAAATTGGGCATTCTAAAAGCATGCATGACCCAAGCTATGCCAACACCAACAAAAGGTATGTGCATAACTAAGGCTAGACAGCTTATGATCTCATCAACACCACCAACATCACTATTATCGCCATTATCAGCTTTATGAATCCTTACTCTCCTTATAATATTTATTTCTATTCATATTTTTAGCTGCTAAAAATCCTCCACGTAGCATCTCATTTTAATATTAGTAATATGCATCTTCCTAACTTTTTCTATAGGTTCTAGATTAAAATATTGACTTATGACACTTTCAAAGTTCTATATAGTTTCAAATAAGGCATGATAGCTAGTGATACTAACCTGACCAAAACTAGCATCAATATGAACCTAGAATGTGTAAATACAAAATCAACCAATTTTTGGGCCAAGTTTACATAATAATAAAATATCATACTAGCCTTATGCTTCAACAAATTATTAAAAACATGATGGGAAAAATATCATATATATATATATATAAGCATTTGAGGGGTTAGCCCTAAGAATATGTCCACCTCAAAATGATATCAAATTTGACCAAGAATGCTAGAGGATGGACGTGTTCAGGAAGTTGAAGAGATCAAGCCTTCCACCCTTCTTTAGTGGGAACATTAACTAAGGTACCACATTTTACATGATGCAACAAGATAATGGGAAAATCACCTATTGCAAAGCTCTTAGTGAGAGAAAAAAAAAAACAAGGCCTTCTACGGATTATCTTATGTATTTGAGATGTTAGGTTTAGTGGCTATTTTGGGAGAAGTCATTGGAATATGAAGATTACAAACTAAAATTTCCCTTCATATATCATCCTCAAGTGGATGGTCAAATGGAAGTGACTAATAGGAGTTTAGGAGATAGGCATATCATATTTCATGCGAGACCAAGTGTCTAACTAGGATCTCATACTCAAAATCAAATTTGAACATAATAACTTTGATAATTGACCAAAAACATGAACCATTTAAAATTGAAACTATCATCAACCTAATAAAACCTCTAAAACTAGCTGAATTGCCACATGAATTTAGGGGTTGTTTGGTTGGTTGTAAAATGAATGCAGTGTAAAGTAAATATTTTGAAGATGTTTGGTTGTCTGTAAAGTGAATGCAGGAGAACTGTTTTTTCTGTTTGATTAAGTGTAAACAGGGTAAAGTAAAATGATGAAATAACTTCTCAATATATTATAGAAAAATCTCATTTTTTTCATAGATCACAAATGAATTTAAAAGGTTTACAACAAAAAATAACATATTTAAATTGACTCAAATCATGTGGTGGTAACTATCTTTCTCTCATCCTTGTTCTACTATCTGGCTGGAAAAGATAATAATAGGCATTGATCACTTAAGCATTAAAGAAATGATTCGGACTAAACCAGGTGATGAAAATAATCCATGAATGAATGTAAAGGCACCTCAAAGCTCTGATCTGGGTGTTGAATATAGCTCACAATTGATATAAACAACCAAATGGGATTGACCGGATTTAGCCGTAAATCCCTAAAATTCTGAAACTTCCCTAAATCCAGAAATTCTCGGATTGACGGGATTTGGCCGAAGAAGCGTCGTAAGGGAGAAAGAATGGAGAAAGACAACCACCTTCACAATAAGCAAGCTACTTCCATGACATTCGATCCGACAGGAAGGAGACGTCGTTAAAGGGGCGAAGTTGAACTACAAGAAGGAGCCAGGGAAGAAGAGGCATCGGTGGCCTAGAGAGTCTGACACCTAGGTTTTTGGCGGCCTTGATACTGGATAGTCGACGGTCTGGAGGTCGGCAGCCTAGAGGGCTCGAGGGGCTTAGAGAAGCACAGACGCCTGGAGATGCTCGGGACCTAGACGGGGTCGGAGGCACGAAGGACACGGAGGCCTTCCACCTCCGCCTCCTCTTACTGCTCTTGGTTTGGACGCATGAAGCAAACAAGGTCAAATGAATCTACTCCTCACCTGCCGCTCCCTCTATCTCCCGTCTGTTCAGGACACACGAGAAGCAAGAAGAGCTGAATGGCTCTTTCCATCTCCCACTCCCTCTATGCTCGAAATGAGAGATCCTGCTCTACCCGTATCTCGCCCGCGAAGCGCTGAAGCCACACAAATAAGAATGAGGGGAGAAACGAAGATGTTCCCGCGAACTTCTCCCTCTCACGCTCGTGAATTCCTTTTTCGCTTGATTTGAGCGGGTTTCTTTCACGCATAAAATGAGCTATATCGAGGGATTTAGAATCATTTGGGATTTCGTTTCACTCCCCTCTACGTCAAACCAAACACGGAAAAAGTTCAACTACGCGTATTTTGTTTATTTACTCCCAACCAAACAGTACCTTAGGCTAGCAAGTTTACATTGTCATTTACATAACATGAATTGTTACTATGATTAGCAACTCAACATTTGTTGGAAGCTTGTTCTTAGCTATGGCAGTTATAAATCTAAAATAAATATCTATATAATGTACTAAGAATTTCAATAGTGAGATATGGTGATCATTGTCCTACATACTAAGAGATTATAATGGGAGCATCAGATCGTGGAAGGTGTATCAAAGACGTGGCCGCCGATCTACGACCACGATCGAGTCCTTATATTTTTGAGTCATTTGTATTAGTTTATTATTCATGCATTTTATTTATTAGGTGTTTTTATGTTTTCCGTTTGTACCCCTTTAATGGGAAGCGTCGTATGTAAGCCCAAAGGGAAAGAGTGTCTTTTATTTTCATTGAGTCATTGTATCCGGCTATTTATAGCATCTTCTTCCATATTATGAGATAATGAATGAATGAATGATTGCTTATGATATTTCTTCTTAGATGAGTTTTGAGAGAGCTTGGGAGTTCTACTGGAGAGAGATCCCTAGGAGAGGGAGATTTGCGCAATGCCCACAAACCTAGATAAGTCGGGTTCATGGTTCCAATCCCTATCTTCTTCCCCTTGCCTTCCCCTCCATCTAGCCGCCGACTTTGTCCCCTCACCCGAGCCACATTCACCCACCCGACCATCCCATTCAGCTCCACGACCAACCCCACCCAACCAACCCCACCATCCCTCTTCCAAAATCGGTGGCTACCTAGTCCTAGCCGCCGGCCACAGCGGATTTCCCCTCCCTCCCTTTTCATCCTTTATTTCCTATTATAGATTTAACAATATTTGGGAATAAGTTTGAATGCAAATCCAAGCGATTTAAAATTCAAATTATTTCCTAATATACAAAATCTATTTTAGGAAAGTCTTTAAAATTCAATCAAATCAATTTATGATTGATTGGGATTTAAAATTGCCTTTCCTAATTTATGTATCCCAAAATAGCATGCAATAAATAACTACTCAAATCCCACTCTCTTTATTCAGCCGCCAGCCTCCCCTCTACAATAAACGCCAAGGTTTATTTCCTAAAACCCATATATGCATTTGGAAAGAATACAAATTTCAGGCCTTAGCCAGGCCGAAATCTCCTCTATGCCTGCACCGCCTAACTACTACTAAAATCAGCCTTTTTTTATCTTTGGAAGTAAATCTTTGCCTTAAATCCCTGCTGGCAGATTTTTCCCAAGGCCTTGCCCGTGGGATCTCTTCCATTAAACTCCCCAAAATCCACGTGACAGTGATTCTACTCCTTCCTCCAACTGCAGCCTAAAATCTCCTTCATTGTCTTGCATCCACACCTCTTAGAAGTTCTAAAAATTGCTGATCTGGAAGAGGAAAACTGTTGTCCATCCTTCTTCCTGTAGCCCGAGCTATCTTCCCCCACATCGGAGAAGACTCCCCTTGGTGCTTAGTGCTTCCCCAACTCAAATTAACAAAGTTGCCCATGAATGGCCGATCCGGCAACTGAATATGGATTAACGTGGGACGAAGACGGCTTCACTAACATCCTACGATCAACCTTCTTCGACGTAAACCCGAGGATCGATCACACCGTTGAAGACTATTTGGAGCGCATTCTCAATGGAAGCTATTGACGAGCACTTCGAAGGCATCGAGTGGAGGATCTCCACTACTCCTTGATGAAGGTCTCTCTTCCTCCGTGCATCTTTTATCTTTTAATGTAATTTCTCTTGGCATGATTGCAGTCACGACGGATCCTCTACCTTGCTATTGCCTAAGTTTAGTAAACGTAGGATTCGAGTGCTCCTCTATGTTTTCTAATTCTCATTGTTAGACTAGGGATTATTTTGAAAGCTACTACTACTCATTGTATTGTTTTCTAATTATTTTGGAAATTTTCAAAACTCTCGACATGTGATTTAAGCCTAAGCGGATAACCACGAATCGTCTTAATTCATTGTTTGAATTTGCTAGTAATTTTGTTCTAGAATTATTCTAATCTTAAGTTGTGCAAAATCCATATGAGTTAAAGTGCATTTCATCTACGTAGTCCTGCATCAGATTATAAGGAACTTGTACGGGGCAGGTTAATAGAAGAAACGGTGTATATCAAATCCTAGCACCATTTGGAGTCAACACATATGGGTTAGTCTCCTAGATAATGATGACAATAATCAAGTGTTCAATTTGTAGCATTTGAGATCATAACATGAGCCACCAATTGATGTCATGGACTATTTTTGTTCTCTTGTTCTAGTTTCAAACTCTTTGTATAAAATATAGTTGATGTCCTATCATGAACTATTTTGTTAACATCATCATTTTTCACAACCCAAAGAACTACTTGTGACCAAATAATTTATGGCTGTGACTAATGATCTCAAAGATAATTTATCAAGTGGGCGAGTGGACATTCATCCAACTATTCTTGAGTATTGGTGGTGTAGCTTCAACGACTAAACTTAAGATTACTGAGAAGGGCCAAAAATGTCATTTGCATAAGCCAATTTTTTTTTCAAGAGTTGAAGAGATGATGAAGTTTCAGACATAGGCATCATAAGAAATGCAAATTATTTGTGCGGCATCAAAATTAGTCTTTAAGTAATCTTATAGAGAGGATAAGTGAGTGTTTGTTGTCTATAATTTGATATAATGGAATGGAGCCTATAATTGTATAGATATAAGTTCCTGTGTTGGAGCTTTACACAGAAATTACCAATTGCCTGGCAATAACTTTAACATATTTGAAGGGGGAAAAAATAACCTACAGTATTTCCAACATACAATAAATAGGAAAAGCAAGTACACACACCAAAAAACCAGTCTTCATGTCTTGTTCTAACATCAGGTGCGGAACTCCCAATATACAAAACATCTAAGTATATGATATTATCATTCCTTATACTGATCGTATCATGCATTGCTAGAGATGCAAGATCTATTCAACCCAGTCCTATGTGTTATTTACTATGTTTTTGAGGATTTCTCAGGATATCACTAATAGGTCTAATTCCTAATATGCCATGAATAGCTTCATTTATTATCAGTAGAATACTTTGATGCAGAAAAATATTTTTAGCTAGGTTAAGTCCTTGTTTAAGCATGTAACTTAAAGGAAATTGATGGGAGTGCTCCTTGCTGATTTGGTTTCTTGTCTTTTCTTTACTTCTTCCAAATTGTCATCCTTCCAACCTTCTATGCTCTCTTTGTATTTATTTCTATATTTCAACAGTCTGGATCAGTTAAACGGTTGCAAACTCTTCCACGGCATGAAATCTATTTTAGAAATAACTCCAAGCATTTGTGACACATCTGCTGTTTTCTATGCTTTCAGGATTAGAGTTTCTTCAACCATTCAATCTAATAAATTTGTTGTTGTACTTATTTGCATGTATTGTATATTGTTAAATGTTTTACCTATATTTGCTTCTATACTTGCTGCATAAAAAATCTCCGGTTAGCAACTTCACAAAAAGCACCCTAAAAAGTTAAGTTCATAATATATTTGCATGTTTGTTTTGCATACAATATAATCTTTTGGTTCTGACTGATCCCAATAGTGACGTATATCAATAACCCTTCCTTCCAATGCAGTTTAAAATAGTTCTATCTCCCTATCTTTTGTGTGCATCTTTTGCTGTCTAGTCTACATACACAAAATAGTTGATATTGTTTTCTAGAACTTGTCTTTAATAGGAGCTACAAATAGAATTTTCAAATACAATCATATCACACACTATCAATTCTAATTTTACCACACATCTATCATAACATTTTAATTTGTCACACATTCTCGATAACATCTTTATTGTACAACACTCTGCCTAAACAATAAATTTAGCATTATCAATGTTTTACATTACTATCAAGTCTCCATGATAACCTCTAATCATGCAACAATCTTGAGGTATACTATACTTTTAACCACCCAGCTATAGTTCTACAAGTTAAGCCCATCTATATCCTCGTTATTTGATATGATATAGCCAAGTATCAACATATCATTCCTATGTAAAATTTGATCATGAGCATTACTGGATGGTTTTTATATAGTTCTAAATTGCTTATACTCGTCTCCTCAAGTGGAAGGAAATTTTCCCTTTAAGCAGAATTCCGTTTGTCTATCACAACCAATACAAGCATAGCCTAACTTCGTGACACTGGATTCTAAATATTAAGTATCAGGACTTTGCTGCCAGAAACAAAAAAAATAATTCAATATTCATCTTCTTAACTAAGCTGTTCATGCTGATGATGAAATTTATGGTTCTGTTGTCTAGGAGAAGTAAATCATTACCTTTGGAGCATTGATGCGGTCTATCTGATCGTATCTTTGAACATGCAAGTCAATTTTGTCAGGTAAAGTTGTGAAAAACAGGAGGATACTCCCGTGTGGACTTAATCTAAAGCTTGTTAAAAGAACATGCAAGTCAATTTTGTCAGGTAAAGTTGTGAAAAACAGGAGGATACTCCCGTGTGGACTTAATCTAAAGCTTGTTAAATGAGATAGTTTACGTTAAAGACTGAATCTGTACCCTCTGTGAGTTTGTTAATCCGCTTAGGCCTGACTGTTTATAAAAGTTATATCCAACTCTGCAAGTCTGCATCAATATTAAGCCTAAGTTTATATCCTCCCCAGGATTAAAATTTGAGCATACAATTCAAATTTGCCATGTAAAGATTAATAAATAAAAAAATATATCTCAAGACTGCTGCTAAGTTTTCATAAATGAGCAAGCTTACATTTAAGCCAAATCTGCACTCTGTCAACGCCTGATGGCCTTTGCTGAGTTTGTGAATCTACCTAAACCTGACTTTATAATATTATGTCCAACTAAGTATCAATAGTAGGAAAAAGTTTCTATTCTGTCCGGGATCAGAAATTGAAAAGAATACCAACTGAAAGCTACCTAATCTAACTAAAGCGGATTCAGAGTATGTCTCAAAGAAAGATAGTTTCCTGCTGAGAAAATATTGAAAGATTCAAAAGAAACACATTTAGCATTATCACTTTCAAATGGGTATCATTTTCTCCCAAAATAACGAAAAACATTACAGCTTTCCTCTATCATCATTTTCTAATGTGTGCATTTGCATTTCCATCTTGTGGGTCGCATTCAGCTTTTTTGACGTGCCATAACTTTCTATGCCATACCAGAGTTACTTTAAAAAAGAAATGAAATAATTATGTATCTCATCACATTGTCCAGCACAGTTTAGATTCTGCAAAATGCACCAACTTCATTTCAAAGTATGTTAATGTGGACGATCAATCAGAGTTTACCCACTGCAGCACAAATCACAATCTTGATGAAAGCATGCATCTAATGTGCACCGCAAATAACAGCAAAAGGGAAAAAACGAAGCTGCTTGACAAATACTACACAATAATAAGCTGCTCAAATTGGAAGTCTCCTGAAATACAACTTGGAAGGATGTGCTTCAAACTCGGAGCTCTGAACTCTGAAGCCAGCTGGAATCATATCAACATTCTCCAAATAACAAAAGATTAATCGCTGCTAAAACTAAACAGAAAAAAGTAAAATACATACTTTTCCTTCCATTCCCAAACTTTGTTGATGAACTCTTCCCGACTCATATCTGTCCTGTTTAAGCCTTCAGATGCAAGCATTCTTTCCACTACTAACTGACAGATCACATCAAGAAAACATTGTGAGAAAAGAAGATAAATATGAAAATAAGAAAGAAGAAAACCCAATGACCTAGTATGACAGAATAAATGCAGCAAAGCATAACAAACTCCAGAATGATATTCCAATTACAATGGCAATGGTGAAGCAGGGAAGAGTGGGAAAAAAAATTCTAAGCAAAAGTCAATTAAGAATGTTAGCACGCTTAAACCAAGGTTAATTTTTAACATGGAAAACTAAAAGGTGACCTGAGTTGCAATACCAGCATGATCAGTTCCTGGAAGCCAAAGTGTGGCCCTGCCCTTCATGCGGAAGTACCGAATCATGATATCCTGTTCACATAGGACTGACTAGAAAATAAGATACGAAACTGTGACCGTATACTCCAAAAACAGGACAAAAAGGTATATGAACAGCATTTAATGAACCATAGGACAAATCTAAGGAAAATTTTGAAATACATCAAAACAAAGCCTTAAGAACAGCCAATGTAATCGAACATACAGTACATTGTAGATTAGGCTGCATCCCTAATAACTCCATAACATTAGTCCATTAAAAAAGCACACGCATGAAATGTTTAACAAAGACAAGGCAATACCAGATAACTTTATGGCTACAAATATAAATGAAATTATTTAAGCATAACCCTAGTTCTCCCAAGTACAAGAAGGCAAAACTTCATCCGTTGAAATCAAATGTAATGTTGGTTTTAACTTTCATTTTTTTTAATTAAATAGTTACGTATTGTGCTAAAGATAAAATATTAGCCAAATTACAGCATCGCCAACAACCTGGTTCCATGCATGTGGCAATAACCAATTGCTTGCTTTCAGGAGCTAGGGGAAAGTTAATTATCAACAAATTACAATTAATTCAAACAACATAACTTCTTAATTGCTTATAAACAATTAAAACATCTAAAACTCATCCTAAAAGATAATTATTGTGAATTTAATTGTTGAAGCCCACGTGCCAAGAATGAATGGTCGTGGCTCCAAAAGAGCCTCAAGTCTATACCCCTCACAGTGGCAATAGTTGAGGAAGGTCACAACACATCTCAGAAGACATTCCACTACACCTTGGTACAATGCTTCCACCTATACAACATTAGCCAAAACCTAGTCAACAAGTCAGAATTGGTTAAAAGGATCAACCAACTCAAATCATGCCAAGATACACCCATTAAGTCAAACACATCAATATGGGCTCAAAAAGAACCTAGTCGGACCCAACCAAACCCTTAAGCCCAACCCCCCCCCATGCCCCCCCCCCCCCCCCCCCCCCCCCCCCCCCCCCCCCCAGCTCCAATGTCCCACAAAACTTATAAGATGTCCCTCTAACTCTATTATATGGAGGTGCTCAACCAGTCACAATGAGATTCGCCATAAGGATGGTGAAGCCTTGCTTGAATCTCATTGCGACATCAGAGGTATAAGAAGATCCTTCTCCTAGCTACTCCGAACACAACCAATGCCTGCCTTGGTAGGAAACCTTTCATGCAGCATGGTTTAAAGTTGCGCAATATGAGGCTCGCCTTTCCGCAATTCTAGTAAAACATGTCTCGATGCTTATGCCTCGATTTTTTTTTTTATGAGGCCCGCCTCGCCTCATTGGCATGAGGCGTACGCCTCACGCTATATATATTAAAACTTACATAAATTTTGAAGTAAATACCCAACATTGGACTCTATAGGAGAGGAGGAAGCGGACAGAGCAGTTCATCCTAATGATGATTCAAATGAATAACCCCTTAGTGATGACAGTGCTTATGACTTATGAGTTCTTATGTGATATGTCATTGCTATTTATTTTTAGAAATTGAAATTATATTTTAATGAAAAGAATACTGGGATTTGTGAAAGATAGAATTTTGAGTTGAACTATATTTCATGTTGTCTTATTATTGGGATATTTTGATTTCACTTCATATCTTATGCTTTTTTATGTTTTATATTATTCACTCATTAGTATATAAAAAATTTATCATTTTATGTTTACGCAATCTTTTGATTTTGAGGCTTACGCCTCAAAACGCCTTGAGGCTTACACCTCGCCTCACGAATAAAAAACGTCTCAATACCCAAATACGTAATTTTAAACATTGCTCGACACCTCCATCACCCGTATCAACACCACTGATGAGAGCTTAGGATGGGCGGTACATCCTTGGGTATTGTAAGCCTAAAGCCTACAGAAGTTGATGTAAGCCCATAGCATCAAAACCTGCTATAAAAGAGCAATTGAAATACATCTATAGATGGAGCGCATTCTCCATTAGCTGTTTTGTGTTTGTTCAAACAAAACCAACGAAGCCTTTTTATAAGTAAGGAGGTCCTCAAGTGGGTTGGCAAAATGGTGAAAGATCCAAAGAATAATTATCAAGCTCACTACCTTCAAACATACTCTAAAAAAGACCCCCAGAAAAACAGAAGCTTAGATATTCATGGTGGTACAACTTTGCAGCTTTGGAGTTGTTTTATTATGCCTCCATTTTCTATGGCCTATTCAAGGATTCTTCGACCTTGTATGCATGATTGGCCTCAATTGCTTCCTCAAAATCATTGATGCCAACTCCAATCATTATTTTGGCATCACATTGAGATGCCCCAATGAGCTCATCACATAACTAGTATCGCTCCTCATGTAGCACACACCAATTTTCTATGCAAGTGTGGATTGTTCTCCTTTGTGCTTTTTGAGCTCCACAAAGTTTGCAATCATCCTTTCAGCCTTTGAATGACATTGTACAAGCAACACAAGGTAAGAAATGAAAAGGGATTTTATTTCGTTAGGTGGAATACATCAAGCGAGAAAAAGTTCATTAGCATCAACATTGGTAAGATGAACATCCCACCATCATTTAAAAAAACTTTGACCAAGATGGTTGCATCCAAGATTTAAAGTTGCGTAAATAAGCCTCGAGGGGTTTTCATTCATGAGGCGAGGCGTAAGCCTCGAGGTGGTGTGAAGCGTAAGTCTCACGAACGAAGAATTGCATAAATGAGAATTTAAGTATTATAGCAGGCAAATAACAGTAAGAGTCTATCATACAATAAAAACATCTAAATAAAAAGTGAAATTAATGAAAACAATAAAATAGATGCAATATATGCATCTCATAGCATAATTCAAAGTACAAAATCACAAATATAAGTCTATCAAAACTCCCAAAGTACAAATAAGAAAGAACATCTAAAATTCAATCATGTCCCATCACTAAATGAATCTTCAAGGGAGGCATCTCCATCTCCAATTGTATCTATGAATGTCAAATCTTCATCATCTACAATGTTACCCACTTTTCTCTTCCATGTTCAATAAGAATGATTAGTGTATTATTAATTGCATATATTTAAAATATAATAGCACATAAGAAATTGTGAGATACCTTTGTTTGCTTGTTGTGTTGCAGTACTAGTGAATGTGTGTGGTGTGGTACTAGTTGATGTGTCTGCTTGATCTGTTTCACCCCTCAAGACATCCACACTTAGATCCTCTAGCTGCAGGTCTTCTTCATGTAAACAGTAATTTCCTCCTTCACCTTATCTAACATATTTGCACAAGGTGCTACATTTTTATTTGAGCCGGATAAGTGTTCCTTCATACGGATAACTCCTCCCTTCACCACCTTATCAATTTTAAATACACATGTCTTCTCACCGCTACCTACGTCAACCTGTACACTGTACTTCCAAGAAGGGTCCCACCGCAATGACGTATTTGACTTTTCCTTGCCCCTAACCATGTTTCCTAATGCACATGCAAAATCAAACCAAAAATCTCAAAAAAAAATAAAAAAACCCTAGATTTTCTATAACTTGAAAAATATTACCTTGAATTAAAAAATACCTAAAACCAGTAGTGGAGTTGTCGTAGAGGGCAGCCGGACACTAGAAGCTCACTGGCGCGAGGCGACGCCAACGAGAGAGGTGGCGGGAAGGGAGGCCGAGCAATACTATGTCGCGGAACTGGGCTTGCGGAGAACTCCGTTCGTTTCGGGTAGGCCGAATGAAAGGATAGAAGAAATAAGGTTTTTTAATTGGAACTTAAGTTGGTGGGACCCGGCATCATGAGGCATGCGCCACACCTAACATTGCGCAATTAAGCCTCTGAGGCGCGCTTCATGGACCCTGAGGCGTAAGCCTCACCTAGACCCAAAATTGCTTAAGCAATGAGGCTCTTGGGGGCTAAATTGCGCAGAGGCGCGCCTCTAAATTAAGCGGAGGTGCGCCTCTTATTGCTCAATTTTAAACTATGGTTGCATCCTTTGACAAAAATGTTGCCTCTTAGATTTTAAAGGTTATATTGGCTTAGAAGCATCATTAGCTTTTACAATAGGGGTAGGTGTTCAAATCTAGTTCGTAAAACAGCCTCTCACAATATCCTTCCACTCCAAGTTAGTAGCATTCTTAAAGTTGTCAAATCATCTTCTTAGTTTTCCAAGAAAGTGTGAGTTACCACTCACCGACCTCTATAGTAGTCGTTGTTTCTACCCCAACCCTTGGGGAATTAAGGAGACAATTACCATCTTTATGGCTTTCTTTGTTTTATAGATCAAGAACTTGTAAAAGAGTTAAATGTGTTTAGATTTAAAAAATTTTCTCCCTCCAATCCTAAAAGATGTAAAAATATTCCATCAAGTAGGTCCTTGAGCACAAACTGCATCCACAGTTGAGATCAAATCATACAACATTTTCAAAATTACTCGGCCACCCCTACCACTTTTTTAAGAAAATTGTGTATAGTCAATTTATCCCCATAGAGATAAGAGGATAAAAGTCATCACCAGATAAAGAGGGCACCTAATCCCAATCCTTTTAAGAGTTGTTCAATGCCACAAAAGTGGGGCATGATTTACTAATTTGCATGGTGTTCTCCGAGACTCAATGATCCCTACTCATGCTTCATTGAAATATTTGACACATCCATCTACATATAGCCTTAGGGAAAGAAACCATCCGCATATAGCCTTAGAGCTACCTTCATCATATAAATTACAATGTCTTTAGGGGTATTTGCCTATAGGGTGAGTTCTTATGACCGACCATTGGAACTTCTTATAATCGAGAGGTTGAAAGTCACATTCATGAACTTCCCTAACAATGCAACAGGAATATCTTACCCATATTCAAGCTTCCCATATATTCAAGGTTGTAAGTCCCAATCTCATGGCATCTCTAAGAAAAGAATTATAAGCCATAGCTCTCGATCGAGCTTAAATCAAGCATCCATAGTATCACTAACCTAGTCAAGCATCTTCAAGTAGGTTCGTATCCACCCAAGTCTCACAACCCCTTTAGTTCAGGACATATACATGCATGTCCCAGTCCAAGACTTCTTTAATTTTATCATTGTAAGACCTAACTTTCTAAAAGATGCTTAGTGAGTCTTACTCCAAATGTAGCTCTCACCTTCCAAACATTGGAATTCAGCTGCTAGTATAAACCACACTCTCAAGATAGTGAAATCACTCTACCTTTCTGCTCAAATCATTTCTTAGAGTAGGTCAAAATGCATCTCAAAAGTCGAGCTACTTGTGGCTCCAGGGCAACCCAGAATACGATATAGTTTCCTCTACCACATTGTTTAATCATCGCAGCAACAAATGGACCCTTAAGAATCACCTCAAGTCAAATGTTCGATATGGATTACAACCTCAAAAGGTGTCTCATAGCATTCACTCTATTTCTTCATCCATTTCCGTAACAATCCCAAAATACTAATTGGCATCTAAAGTGCAGTCAATGTCCTTAATCAAGAGTGTTCTTTGGCACTGAGCCTAGAATGTAATAAACCATATGAGCTTGGGCACATGGAAAACCTCTAGCCTCCAAATCTAAAATAACCCCTAGCCAACTCACCTTCTATCTAAAAGATCTATCTAGGGTAATATCCTTATTTACCTTTGAAATTTTATGTTGCTCTACATCATTTTGCAAACTCTAAAAGAGTCAAAAGGAGATTGAACTGAGCCAATAAACACTTTCAAAACCAACAGTTCCAAAGAAGAAAGAAAATAATAAGGAATAGTAAAATGAGATCCTATTAAAGATAAACATAGAAAATATATGGCATTAAAGCACATACTGCCATGGGAGTAAGAAAAAAGGTCCAATGGATAATGTGGAATGCTAAACATGGTATGGTCCACCATTGGCTCCAGCACCATAACTTGAAAGTTTACATTCCTTCCCCATACATAAGAAGGTTTATTTTGTATTTGTACCACTAATGTGTCTACTTATAGCCCTTGATTGAATTCACTATTGGATTGTCTTAGAGTCGGTAAGCATAAAAGGCTATTTTAATATGTTTGTCAATATTTAGAATATAAATCATGCACCCAAAGCTAATAAGGTCGCACAGATTAGAAGAGACTTTGATGTTCAAAAAAATAGCCAAGTCTACAATATTCCTAACCTCAAGAGTTACGAACATTGCGTGCCCCATATGCAGCGAGCCAGTAACATTTGGAGGTGGCATGGGTATAACAAAAGGATCCCCTCCACGATCAAAAGTAGGCTTGAAATAACCTTGAGACTCCCACCTGATGTTATGAAGAGACATAGTAAGTGATTTCCGCTCAAATTCAAGGTTGCCAACAAGAATAAATAAGTACAAGACAACATAATTTGATGTTTCATATGAAACTTAGTGCAAATTTCAAACAGCAAAAAAGGATGCCCATCAAACTTTTCTTGGGGCAAGAGATTTCAATGTCCAAGTAAACAAGTGGAACTGAAATGATGGATTGTGAAAACAACGGTTTTGTAGAAATCCCTACTATTTAAGAATAAAATTGCAATATAAATAAGTCATATTTCTGCCAATAAACTTTCCTATAGAGGTGGACCCTAGATCCATTGATCTCCTCACAAACAACCCCTTATCTTGCTTATTTTTAACCCACACACCCAAGCCTAGAAATCACATCTTTTAACAAAAGTACATCTACATCCTATAACCTTGTAATATTCCCCTCATACAATATGGTGTCATGAAGGTGCTTATAAGACAAATGTTGTATTAATAATAAAACTCGATCCTCATCAACAAAAAACATCAAAGCTTTCAAATCATGAATAATTTAAATAAATTAGTTCAGAAATATGAATTGATCACTGCACCTTCCAACATGTGAATTAAAAACATACTACTAGCAAAGTTTGTTAAAGAGGCTTTTGGTGGAGAATAATGACTCAAGCTAGAGCCATAAACCTTTTGTTATGGATTCCTCATACAGAACTAAATTAGTGTTTTTTCATTCTTTTTTACATTTTCATATTCACTCATGATGATGAGAATTTTGAACATCAAATGAGTGCATCTATAAAACTAGTTGAACAAAGCACCACCATCTTGATTCTCAAAAGGCCAAAATTACTTGATCTATCAAATTTCTCAATCTCAAATTCCATAGCCTTCAATCTTAAAATCGTGCTCTGATACGAGTTTATAAGAGAGTGTGGATAAAAAGGGGATAAACTTTAGGCTAGATACATTGATTGTCAAACATATTTTTTATCCAAAAGCTTAATTCTATGGGTGAGGCCCATGATCAACCATTTCATATTTCTAAACCAATATATTATTCACCCATTCAAGACTAACCTCACTACTCTATATGCCTTAACAAAAGAATACGTCATATTAGTTCATCCATCTCTTCTCAATACTAATCTTTTTTTAAACTATCTTATAACTTAACTTGAGAGGCTTAAGCGCTAACCACATTTATGATATCATCACTAATAATTATCTTAATAACAAATGCCCCTTTACTAACCCAATACAGCTCAAATTTTCATCTTTCTCTATCCACTACTATCTAAAACTCATTATTGTAAGCATTTTCAACATACATTAGAACCTTTCCAAATGTCTTTAATTTTTTCCCTTTCAATTAACTTTCTTTTAAATAAGTAATATTTACTTCTCTTCAACCATTGTATCCACCAATTCTCTTTTCTTCATAAAATCTCCAAATTTCATATCTCAAATTTAATATTAGTTCTAAACCATGCAAACCACTACAAACTTTTCACCTCAATCAAACTAGTTTGGGGGGGGGGGGGGGGGGGGGGGGGTGCCATAACTTACAGGTGTCACCTAGCCAAGTTTACCTATTCTTCACCAAAATCTAGTTCATTTTTAGCAAGTCACTTCGGAGTAACAGCCTAGCAAATTCTTGGATATTTCTCACCATAAGCAAATTAAGTTGCAGAACCAAGCACACCCTTGCACTAGAAAATTTCAAAAATAAATTCATTTCATTATTTTAGCACAAGTTTTAAGTTTGATTATCAACCCAACATCAATTCTTAACCTTCTTCATCTAAACTTGAGAACACAATAACAATTTCAACTATATGGCCCATATTAACTTTCAAGTATATAAAAACACTTTTGAGAGAATTTCCAATGAAATTAACAAACTTGCAAATTATTTACACTGCAAACTATCAATCCAATGCATGACAAAGAACAAAGGATATTCCAAATTTTTATTCATATTTCTATAGCTTTGGTTGCATCAAACTGATCAAATAAATTTTATAATTTTCATTTTGCATGAACTGTAATTTTCCATAATTATAAGGCATGCATCATTACAGCTGCTCCATCTTGTATAAAATAAATGTAGATTGATTACCCCCTTATGACTACAAACAGCATCCACATCATATAAAAATTTTTTGTTGAGCCTTTTAAAAAAAAAAAAAAAATTCGGTTATAAATGCAGTTAATTGTGCACAGCGTGAAAAGAGAGAAAATGAGTTGACTGCTTCCAAATAAATAAACTAATCCCCATGCTGAAGTCCCAAAGCTAAAGCAACATCTTCTTAAACTATAAACTTACAGATATGCTATTTCTGGTAAAATTAAATAGGTAAAAGCAAGGGCTGGCATATTTCTCCAATTATGGCTATTATGAGGCATAGAAAGTCAAATTTCCCATTTCATATTTGATGCTTGGTTAGAAGATAATTAATAGGTGATTGTATTTATCTAAGAAATGTGAACAAATCCATTTTCCAATAATAATTCCCTGCCTAATCCTAGCTAAAAAAAAAAACACCGAAGAAAAATTTATCAATCATTTGATACTCACATTTCTCTCCAAATATTTTATTAAAAAACTTAATTTCTTATCAACCAAATAAGCAAATGAATTCTTGTTCACACAACCACTCATCTACCAAAAAAAGTAGACGAAAACTAATCTCATTACTAAAGAAATTTCAACGCAATTAGTTTAGCATATTCAATTCAGTTTCAGGTTCATTTCCACTCTTTCAATTCTCTTAAATCAAGCACAGCCTAAAATTATTAGAAGCAGAGATAGAACGTAGAGATACGTCCTAATATCCGCTTAAAATTTGACACGTTGAGTGCACTTTGGTTGCAATTTTTTGTGTGCTTTACATGCGTTTTAGTTGCGCTTTGATTGCTCTTTTGTAGCGCTTTTTTACTGTGCTTTGATTGCGTTTTACCTGCGCTTTTATTGCGATTGGCTTAAAGTTACACGGACACATTAAATATATAAAATAAAAAATAAATCCAATTGAATATCCACGTGTCCACTCCACGTGTCAACATTTTATTGAAGTCCGGACGTATCTCTAATTTTGGTCTCCGCACCTAATAATTTCTCCAGCCTTAGTGAGCTCCAAGGATATTGCTTCTCTGTATAGAGATCGCCCAAACATTCTTTAATATTATATCAACAACATAACAACATAACCTTGGCCTCTCTGCTCTAAAATAAACACAGGTTCAGTTTGGTTGAAAGAATTGAACTAGATGAAATGAGAATAAAATGAAAATGGTAATAGAATCAAATTCAACATAGTTTTCATCAACTGATATGAGGAGAAAATTATTTTAAAAAAAATTGATCTTTAATTGATTAGAATTTGAATTTTTTATTGAAATGAGAGGATATGTGATTTACCATAATGTCCAATTTTTTTCTTCTTAAATTTTATTAAGGTTGAACTGGATTTGTCACTGAAAAAAATGAATTTATTCATTTTGTAGAAAAATTCAATTACATATTAATTACATTAGAGCAACAAATACGAAATTATAAAGTTAAATGCATTTACATTCCTTTCAACCAAACATACGTGGCCTTCGGAGCAAATAAGAAACAATTCTCCCATTCTGGCAGGGAGAAATAATAAAGAAACATAGTTCCTATCGTAAGCAAGAACCAGCAATAAAATACCAGTCATATATTCGTTCCTCTGATGCAAAATCGAAAGATTTTGCAGTTTCTGGAGAGTTGAATATACCATTCCTCATAGCCGCCACTGTTCAACAAAAGCGGCGTTAAATCCAACTCCAAGAACAGGAGGTATGAAATTAAGATGCGTGTGTAACCAAACTTGAGAAGCATTTCTTGTTCGGGCAGCTTAGATTCCAGCGGAACGATGCAATTCCTAAGCAACTGGAGCGAGTAGTATAGAAAAACGGACATAATCTGTACACGGAGCGCTGAGAGAGAATGAATGGCGCAGCGACGGCCATCCGAGAGAAGCTGGTAGGAATTCCGACTGAGCAGAAAGGACACTGGCTGATAAACCCTAAAATGGGGATAAAGCGGGTCAGATGGATATCAACAAACCAGCAACAATAGCGACGCTTTGCAATAAGGCGCCAGTCCATTTCCCGGTAAATTTCATTTATTTCTTTTTTATTTAATTAAACATCATACTATTGAGAATAATACTAAATGTTTCTTTGGATTTAACTTTTCTTTATTATTTGGATATTATTATTATTATCATTAAAAAATTTAAACTTGAGCTATACTAATTACTTATAATTGAAATTAATAAATTTAGTTTTATATATATTAAAAATTTTATAAATGATGTAGACAAACATTATTATTATTTAGTTTTATAATCCCTTTATTAAAACTTAAATATACTTTAAAATTCAAGTATATTTAGATAATTTATAACATAAAATTTTTTTAAAAAAAATCAAATTCTATTAAAGTACAGTATTTTATCTTTATCAAATTCTTAGGTTATTATATGTTAGAGTATTGATTTGCTGAAATAATGATTGATATAATTGCGAGAAATTAAGAGGGCATTGTATTGCTTATGGGTGTGAACAAATTAAAGAAGAGATAATATATATGAGATTAGAATGAGGTGGCTGGTCAAAGGAAGGGTAAACGGGTTTGAGCCCTGATAATAGAAAGAGAGAGTAGACGAGGTTGATATTAAGGAAAGTCCCATCCTTAATACATCCATAAGAGCTATTGGGGAAGAGGGGGATTTGAGGCAACCTTGAGGAGCTCCGGCTACAAATTAATGACATTTCAAGAGATTGAGTTTTAGGAGCTCAATTCTTTCAATTCATGGGTATATTGTCAATTTGCAAGGAGATTGATAGAGTATACTCAAGTTTTAAGATCGTTTGTCGGTCCTTCCCCATATGCTTCATTGATAGAGATGAATGAAGCAAAAAAAGAAAGTTATAGAGACTAAGGTTTCGTTTGGGACGACTTTTTTATTGCTTCTTAAAGCAACTTTATAGTACAAAATTTAAAAACTTTGTAATAAAAAGCTGCTTTAAGAAGCAGTAAAAAAACCGTCCCAAACGAAGCCTAAGGCTTCATTTGGAACAGCTTTTATACTGCTTTTTAAAACGGTGTTTTAGTACAAAAATTTAAAATTCAAACATTTTTGTACTAAAAAACTATTTTAGAAAGCAAGAAGAAAGTCGTCCTAAACGAAGCCTAAATGGAATAATTTTCACTATGAAAGAATTTTGGAGATAGAAGAGTAGAATCAAAAGATGTATTGAAAGCAAAAGGGTATTAAATACTATGATTCTTGGGTTAATAGGCTTTGGTATCTTAATAATATTTATATGATTAAAAAAAAAAAGATGGTTCTCAACTCTCCAATCAATTGTTCATAAAGGACTCAAATTTTGAAGAATATAAAAATATTTTTATTATAAGAATTTCAAATTTTATATATTCTAACTTTTTTAACATTGATTATGATGATGCCATATTCAGGAATAATTGAAAGGAATTTTTCTTTTTTATTCTCAAATACTTGAAAATTTATTATATAAACTAAACCTGAGCACTTACGGTCAATTTTTTCGAATAAAGCTACACCTTTGTACCTCTCTTTATTTGCATGGAGAATATTCAATTATTTTATTTATGTTGGTATTAGTATTCAATAAAACAAGTTCCTTGTAGCCTTTAGATGCCAATTTTATGAGAATATTAAATCAATTTAGCATACTTTTATATATAATGAAATTTCTGGTAAACATAATGGAATTATTTTGTTTATTACTTTAACATTATTTTTTATATTGAATATGACATGAACTATATATATTTCAAGTGTGTTGATACCAACTTCATAGCAACATAAATTTCATATCATCATTATTCTATTTTTAATTATATGTTGGATGCCTTGGAATGTTAGGAATCATGCTAGATATAATAATATCTTAGCTAGCTGCAATTATAACACTAATCTTATTATTCATTAAGCCATTCATGATATTTTGTTTCTTATACAATTTGGTGTAAAGCATAGAGATAGACAAATAGTTATACTTTTTAATGGGTTCTTAGGGGTACAATATATCTTGAGAAATTTAATTTTCCTTATCTTACTATTTTTTTGTTACATTTTTGGGTTTTGAATATCAATGCATTGGCTCTCTTGTTTGATATTTTTTATCCTCTTGTGTTATTTTGATCCTTAATGTTGAATGTGGCTTATAGCTTTGTTGGGATTTATATTCATTGATATCTAATCTTTTTTTGCTTTACAACTACACATTTTGTTCTATTTTTAATATAGTAATTGTTTATTTAAGCCATTATTTTCCTCTTTCATTATAACAAATTTTATTTATCTCTTCATCTTAGATGTTGTTCTTTATATGTTTTTGTTGTATGTATTCATCTTTTTGTACAACTTCCTCACGTGGGGTGTGGGGTGCCTCTTAGTAGGTTATCAGAACTTATAATTACAATCAATGCAAGCAGTAGAAACAATATGCATGTAATCATTCAATCCAAAACAATATGAATGTATAACTGTAAGAACATATAGCAATCAATATGAATAGTATAATATCATACGAGCAATAAAAATCAATGCAAGCTATATATTTATATGGACAATAGTGATCAATACTTATGTAAATGATCAGTAGATTATGTCATTCCAAACCCCCACAATTATAAAATAGTTTATATAAGTTTATTAAATGCATACCATACGACGTCTATATATGTATATCAAATTCCTATCAAATGCATTGTTTCAAGTATCAGATCATCATATCAACTAGGGGTGTCAATATTTGACACGACACGACAACCCGACCCGGAAAATCCGGGTTGGACCCGACCCGTTTGATAAACGGGTCGGGTCCGGGTTTGCAGATTCAACCCGTTTAATAAAACGGGTCGGGTCGGGTTGACCCGGCGGGTTGCCGGGTCAACCCGAAAACCCATTTAATTAAAAAAAAAATGAATTCCCTCTATCCCGCTGCTGCCCGCTGCCCCGCCTGCCAGCGTGCCCCGCGCTGCCCAGCTTGCCCGGCTGCCCCGCGTGCCCTCGCCTCGCTGCCTCCGCGCGCGCCTCGCTGCCGCGTGCCGCGCACCTCGCTGCCTCTGCTGCCGCGGCCTCGCCGCGCGCCTCGCTGTCGTTGCCCGCGCTTGCCGCGTATGCCAGCGCTGCCGGGCGCGCTGCCTGCCGCGCCCGCGACGTCGCCGCTACGCGCTGCCGCCGTTGCTCGCAGCCGCGAGTGAAAAAACCGGGTCACGGGTCGTGTCGGGTCAATGACCCGTCAGTCGGGTCCGGGTTGTTTCGTTTTATAAAAACGGGTCGGGTTCGGGTTGACCCGTTTATATACGGGTCGGGTCGGGTTCGACCCGAACCCGACGGGTTGACCCGAATTGACACCCCTAATATCAACTCTTTGTAATGTTGTATGTAATATGCAATATGTATCATGTATATTAATTATATAGTTCATGTGAATCATGTTTCCTTGTATTGATCTTATCAGTCATGTCATGTGTCTATATCAGTGATGTCATGTGCATGTATATGTCGTATCATATCGTTCTACTTATGTAATATATCATGTATGCTAATATCATATGCCATACAACAACAACAACAACAACATCAATCCTTTATCCCACTACGTGGGGGTCCGCTACATGAATATATCCTTTTTCTCCTAATATCATATGCACATATAAATAATATAAGCAAGATAAGGTGTCCTACTACAAGTGGTGTTTTCCTTATATCATATCATGTAGCCCAACCCTATAGAAATAAGTCTCAATCAGATCAATCTCATTATCAGGAATTAGTCTCATTTTACATATCACAAGTCAAGTAATTTATGTAAGAAGTCATAACTTCCTACTCGTCGGTGTATCATATCATATAAGTTAGTCTCATTATGCCTTGTTGTTCATATCACTTAGACGGGTAACATATCTCTAACCAGCCTGAATCAATCAATCATTTCCAGCATGTATTTTTTTTTTGCTTTTACACACATTACACATCTATAGACTATAATAACACACTTCATGTACACTCAATATAATTATCAATATACTCATTAGTATATTTGTAATATGTCTAGAATACATATTGAACTAAATGAATAGTAAATATATACATATTATGTATTTCATATCTAAATGCAATACATTGACTCGTGATTAATTTTATATTCAACATCATACTACTCATGTAAATTAAGAAGATATAAGTAAAATCACATAGTGAAATTTTCATTTTAACCAATCAAAAAACTTAGGATAATGATATATATCATATATCTAAAGTTACATTATGAAAAATCACTAAAATAAGAGATATTACAATATTTTAATTGATTTTAGGAGAGATAAAATATGATAAATAAAAATTGTTGAGATAAAAATAGGATTTGAGTTATCTATCACGATCAGAATATTTCTTTCCAACTAAAGTGACAAAGGGAAATGACTTCGGATCTTGGCACCACAACACTCTCACATACCAAATTCTAGAAATTTTAGAGAAATGAAATGAATGCTATTACAATCTACCCACCTTTAAAAATACCATCCTATATATTTCTCACTATTGATCACTGACAAAAAGAACATAGTCACTGATCACCTGTCACATCAATCATTAATTAAATAATGTATTCATTCATTCACAATTGTATACATGTTACTTAATCAATCATATGACATGTTATGCAATACATTTCAATCATTAATAATTGCACTCAAAATAATGAACTATACTATTGGACCCAAAAAAAAAGTGAAACCATTTAAGTAAAAGAAGCTAAATTCTTAAACATCGATCCCTCTTTTCGGTGTAATTGTTAAAGTTTATTAAGAAGCTTTGCAGTTAAGAGTACTCATCCCGAATAAATTTTGTGATGGGTGACCTCCTCAGGAGTTTCACCAACATGATAAATCATGAGGCTATTAGTCCAAAATAGATAAGATCTTGATAGTTGAGAGTTTGAGCTATTATAAATGGTATCAAAGAAATACACTAGCTAGAATCTTATCTGGCTGGTGAATAATTTTGGGATAAAGATACTAAAAAGGGCACCAGTTACTTAAGTGGGAGAGATTGTGAAATCCCTTAAATAAAAATAAGCTAAACTCTTAAACATCAAAGCACCTTTTTGTGTAATGGTTGGAATATTATTAAGAAGCTCTGATGTTAAGCACGCTCATCCTGAAGAAATCCTGAGATGGATGACTTCATGAAAAGTTATACCAACGGGATAAAATTGTGATGCCCTTAGGCCAAAGCGGACAATATTTTTATAGTTAAGAGAGTTTGGACTATTACAGGATCTCTTTAAAATATTTCTCACTTCCTACTTACTCATATTATATACCCTTAAATGTATTGGAGGCACTGTCAACACTGAAGGTGTGAGATGTATTTAACTTCCACTCACATTTCTAGCGTTAGTCTTGCCCATAAAATATTAACTAAATAATCTAAATCCTGTAGGTCTCTACTCATATGTCTGTAAATTGATCCATCATGGACCTAGATCTCTCTCTATATCCCTTCTATGGAAAATCAATCATCGTGTATCCATACAGACCACATTTAAAACACTATCCTATAATCATATAGCAATATTGCCATGTATGCCTCTTACCACATTTGAGGCATTTTGGTATACCACCAATTGGTATCATAGGTCCTCTTCTAACATAAACAAACTTGCTTCTCTTCTCACTACTATGCCATGTAGTTATCTCTTCATCTTCTCTCTTCCTACTAATGACATGTTTGAACTGGGGAATTACAAAATCATTTTTCATTGACCTAACTTTCTCAACTAATTCTTAAAACTTCTGAATCCTCAGTGGCACAAGGAGATCGATTTTTTTTTGCTTATCCTTTAGAAATCTAGAATATTTCTCCTCATTGGTACTGACTAGTTGAGGTGCATATCTAGCTAGTTTAATAAACTCACCCTTGTATTGTATCACTAACATGCTCCTCTGCCTAGCCTTATGAAAGCCTCTTACATTGTTATCTTGCCAACGAAGGTATGAATCAATCTCTGAAGATAAAAACTAAGTTTGTCTAAGTAATCTCTATTGTTATCTTCCCTTGGAATTTCTCCTACTATTGTCCTATCCAAAAGCTCTCAATTTCACCTTCAAATAAAATCATTGACAGTGGTACTTCCATGCTCTCTGGGCGCTGCATACTGTCATATATCTTTTTTAATTCTCAGCAATCAATCGTCTACTACATGTGGCTTTACAACTCCCTTAAACAACAGGAGCTTCTACTTGTGGAACTCCTGTGAATATTTATTATCCTATGTTTTCTTATTCCTAGTTTGACTACTTTAAGCATCATTCATCAACTGCGTTATCAAACTAGCAAATTGAATCATAATACTAGAACTCACTCGGGGTACTCTACTCTGCTCATTTGGTACTTTAAATGGATACACTACACAATATGGTTCTCTTTCCAATCAAATGATAAATTCATGCATATGCATGGTATGAACGCTAAGAAAATTAATTATATTCCTATCGATTTTTGTACCTCTCAAAAATAATTCTTATAGCTCTCGTTATAATCTAATTTTTTCCAATAACCATTACTCATATAAAATTTGTGTTGTCCTAAATCTAATTTTGGAAAAAATATCCACTTTATATTTTGACTAATCTACTAGAACAAGTAGCTATAAATTATATATATCAAAATATTTCTATCTTCATTCATTAAAATGTACAACTATAGTTGTTGCTCAAAATTTAATTTATCATAAATAGGAGATCACTTACAATATCAATTTAAATCTTTCTAAACTCTTGACTACAAAAGAACAAAATAAAATATAGAAAATTAAATAAAACATGAAGATTTTGATCTATTTTACTCAACTAGATCCTGATCCTATCCATAAAATATATAAGAATCACATAATGAGCTAATAATTCAATAAGTTACCAAACACTACAACTACAATAAATGCAAGGCACTAGAAATGGTATGCATGTAATCATTCATTCAAAATCAATGTAAAAATATATATGTAAGAATATGTAGTAGTCAATATGAGCATTATCATATCATATGAGCAGAAAAAAATAGTGCAAGGTGTGTATTTTATGGGCAATGATAAGTAATCATGTAAATGATCAATAAGTTATATCATTCCTATATTTATATATTTTTATTAAAAAAAACTTTTGACTAAGCGACACTGCTCTCATTTATTTCCTCAAAAACCCAAAAGCTCATTGTCGCGACACCCATCCCAGCGCACAACTCTCTCACATACAATTTTTTGGAATTTCACAGAAATGAAATTGAGGTTGTTACCAACATCACCCATGAACAAATTCAAATTCAACAACTTTAAACCCACATCCTTCCTAAGGATAGCGAAATCCCCAATCATTGGAGCAATCACAAAGCAGTTAATTAAAAACATTATCTTACACAAAGTATGATATACTGTCTTGTAATTTAATTAAGTGCTTTATATGCTAATTTTAATTAGGGATATATATATATATATATATTGTCACAACCAGGCCCGATTAGCTCGCAAGTGCGAGGCGGGAACAGAGAATATATATACATATATTGTCACGACCAGGCCCGGTTAGCTCGCAAGTGCGAGGCGGGAACAGAGATCGGACATAAAGAAGATGAAAGGAACATTGCAAGACAATTAATATAACTCCAAAATGAAGCATCAACATAAAGAAAGAGCCACTAAAATTTCCAAACATAAACTTTTTCTTTTCTTTCTTTCAAGGATCACCAATAAAAAATATTTATCTTTAAGATTACAAAAGATACAAAAAGGATCCATAAGTATAACATTTTTCTCTTTCATTCTAATTCTAATCTTTCACTACAAAACACCAAAACACAAAAGAACTTGCCGCCCGTCGTCTCCCTACGACGGTAGGTGCGCGGTGGTTGGTTGGCCATCTACCCCTTTCTAGTTCCTCCTGAAAAGTATTCCTACAACAAGGGTGAGTCTTACACTCAATAGGTGAGAATGGAAATTCAATTAAACTTAAAATCAAGAGAGAAAACTATAACATGCTTTGGGAAAATTTTAACAAAAGAATCATCAATCATAAAACAAGTTGTGCTCAAAGAAAAACATACATTTATCTCAACTTTCAAATGCATAATCCTTCCATAACCTTTTTCCTTTCTTTCTTTTTAAAATCATGCCTCAAGGGATAATCTCATTTGCATGTAACATGTGTATGAAACATTCATAATAGTTTAATATGCATATAACTATAACACCTGTCTCAGGAGTATCACTTGTACTGATCAGGTACATATAAATTGGCCATTTTCTTTTCCATTGGTTCATAGGAACCATCCTTTTTCATGGCTCATAAGAGCCTCTTTTTTCATGTGATACTCCCGCGTCAACATGCACATACATCTATTACTTAATTAATCATAAAGATGCTCCATGTAGAATTATCCATAAGCTATGCAAGTGTATGTTTCCTCAAAGATGTGTATGCTTGCTATGCTTATATGTACATTGCATGTAAGGTAGAGAAAGTCATGTAGAGCAAGTGTAGGAAATGAGTATGTAATCCAATCATAAGTTGAGCATTTCATAAGGGAAACATTTGTAATTGCCTCAAGTATCCATAAACTTACAAAAGAAAAGTTGAGACATAAGAGTTCAAATGGGCATAAATGATTTGGCAATTTCTGTGTAATTCAATGAAATAAAAGTTGTCTAACTTTTAAAAGAAAATCCATTCCACCTACCTCAATCCGTGTAATTCTTTCCTTTGACCAATCAATTCTTTCCCTCCACACGATTTATATCTAAAAGAAACATACAAGAAAAGCATAAGTAACTAGTTCCTCTTACAATTTCCTAAATTCTTAATCGAAAGTAAGGTGGAGTTCAATCTAATGTCTTGTATAAGTTTTAATTCAAACCCCTCCATACTAAAACATAATATCTCTCACTACCCTTCACTCTCAATTAGAGTTTTGTTAACAAAAATAAGGATCTTATATAAGCAAACATTCATCCTACTACCGAACATTAATTAAAACATCATTGACTTTCTTGGATTAAAGTAATCTACAATAATGAAAACTTGCCCTTCAAGTAAAAGCCATAAATCAATGTCAAAAATCTTTCAAAAAGTCTTTTTAGAACTATAGGAATCAAATTTTCTTCATTAGGGAGAAACCCTAAATCCCTAAACTCAACATTTAGCTTAAACCTTACAATGTCTTTACATAAAAGCTTTCTCATGTCATTAGAAACAACGTTTGTGAAGACGTTTCCAAAGAAACAACTTTTAAGAGAAAACCCTAATTTTCAAAACTCATATTTTTATGAAAGAAAATATACATTAGGGTTTAGAAACATCCCCCTAACCTTCCCTAAACTTTTCTCAAAAGGATCTCAAAGAAAACTTAAGTTTTTCTCAAACCCTAGAAATCTTCTCATCCAAAAATCTTGAGAATAAGAGGGAAAAACCTAGTTCTATTGCATACCTTTCACTTCCCTTAGTCTCCTCTACGATTTTCCCCAAGTTTGGCCGCCGGAATCCGCCGCCGGAATCCGCCGCCGGAGCCGCCCGTTCTCCTCTCCCGTCCGCCTACCCGTCCGCCTTCTCCCTCATGCGTTCGGTTCGGGCTGTACGAAATAAATGGGGAGGGCTCGGTTAGTTCATTTAGGGAGAAAGGGGATATGCCAAAAGACTCAAATGCCCTTATTTAAATAGATTTTGCTTAAGAAACACTTAGGGGTAGAATTGTCATTATGAGACTTCTCTTAATTTTAATTCCTAAATTAAGCAAAATTAAATATAAGTCCTTTACATCAAATTTCTTAGAATTTTGCGTATAATTTTTCAAAATTATTTCCATCAAAATCCGGCATCCTCAAATTTTTCACTTAAAACTCGTCGCGACGCTTTGAAAAGCGTGCGAGGTCTAAAACGACGTTTTGCGGGTTTTACAATTCTCCCTCTCTTATAAAAATTTCGTCCTCGAAATTTAAAACAAGCTTAAGAAACCATACCTTAGTCAAATAGGTGAGGATAGCTCTCCCTCATCTCTGATTTCTTCTCCCATGTAGCATCTTTCTCCATTCCATGCTTCCACATAACCTTGACATAAGGAATCTCTATACTACGAAGCTGCTTAACATCATAATCTATGATCTTCTCAGGTTCTTCTACAAATGTCAGATCTGGTTGGATGTCTATTGCTTCAGTACTTATCTTCTGAGCTTCATCAGCAATGTATTTCCTCAAGGAAGAGATGTGGAATACATTATGTACTCTACTCATGTGAGATGACAAAATCAATCTGTAAGTCACACTGCCAACTCTTTCTGAAATTTCAAATGGGCCAACATATCTTGGACTCAGTTTTCCAATCTTGCCAAATCTCTTCACACCTTTCATGGGACTCACCTTGAGAAATACAAACTCTCCAACCTCAAACTCAACAAATCTATGTTTGACATCATAGTACTTCTTCTGTCTATCTTGCACAGCCTTCAGTCTGTCACGAATCAGTCTTATCTTTTCAGTAGCATCATCTATTAAATCAGCTCCAATGATATTTCTTTCTCCTGTCTCAGCCCAACATAAAGGAGTTCTACACCTCCTTCCATACAAAGCTTCATAGGGTGCCATACATATACTTGCTTGGAAGCTATTGTTATAGGCAAATTCAATCAATGGAATATGTGTCTCCCATTTGCCACCAAAGTCTAGTACACACAATCTGAGTAAATCCTCCAATGTCTGAATAGTCCTCTCTAATTGACCATCTGTTTGAGGGTGAAATGATGTACTGAAAGTGAGTCTGGTGCCCATTGTCTCTTGAACATTCCTCCACAATCTAAAGGTAAATCTCCCATCTATATCTGATACTATCGATCTTGGTACACCATGAAGTCTAACAATCTCATTAACATAAACACTTGCCAACTTCTCAACAGCATCAGATTGTTTGATAGGTAAAAAGTGTGCTGACTTGGTCAACCTATCAATGATCACCCATAAAGCATCATGACCAGTTCTAGATCTAGGCAATCCAACCACAAAATCCATGGCTATGTCTTCCCACTTCCATTCTGGTATAGGTAAAGGCTGCAATAAACCTCCTGGCTTTTGATGTTCTACCTTAATCATCTGACAAACTGTACACTTAGCCACAAATTATGCTACACTTCTTTTCATCTCTAGCCACCAAAAATATTCCTTCAAATCTTGGTACATCTTGTTACTACCTGGGTGAATGGTATAACTTGAATAGTGAGCTTCTTGAAGAATGTCCTTCGTCAAATCTCCAACATATGGGATGCAAATTCTGCTTCTATACCGTAGTAGTTCATCCTCATCAAGTTCAAACTCCTCCACATGACCAACCTTCACCCAATTGAGGACTTTCTCAAATTCTGTATCTTGTGGCAAAGCTTCTCTTATTCTATCCTTCAATGTCGACTGAATGATCATCTGATTTAAAACAACAAACTCTGCATCATCGGGCTAAACTACAGAAATATCTAACTTCTCTAGATCTCTTACCAACTCTTGTTGTTGTGTAATCATCCAACTGGCACTACTAGAAGTCTTCCTGCTTAAAGCATCTGCTACAACATTTGTCTTGCCTGGATGATATTGGATATCCAAATCATAGTTCTTAATAAGCTCCAACCATCTCCTCTGCCTCAAATTCAACTCTTTCTGTGTGAAGATGCATTTTAAACTTTGATGATTAGTAAACACTTCACATTTCACCCCATACAAGTAATGTCTCCATATATTTAAAGCAAAAATCACTGCAGCTAACTCCAGATCATGGGTTGGATAGTTTCTTTCATGGTTCTTCAGTTGCCTTGAAGCATAAGCAACAACCCTTCCATTATGCATCAAAACACAACCCAACCCTTTGTGAGAGGCATCACTATAAAGCTGAAATCCATCCGTCCCTGAAGGAATGGTAAGCACTGGAGCAGTCATCAAACACTATTTTAATCTTTGAAAAGCCTCTTCACATTGATCTGTCCATACAAATTTCACTGTCTTTTGGGTTAATCTAGATAATGACATAGCTATTCGAGAAAACCCCTCAACAAATCTTCTATAGTAACCAGCTAAACCCAAAAAGCTCCTGATCTCCGTCACAGTAGTGGGTCGTGGCCAATCTGCTATAGCTTGTATCTTGTGCTGATTCACAGAGATTTCTCTATTGCCAATCACATGACCCAAAAAGTTCACACTTTTCAACCAAAACTCATATTTAGAGAACTTAGCATACAAATCATTATCCTTTAAGGTATACAATACTGACCTTAAATGATTTGCATGCATCCTTTCATCTGGGGAGTAAACAAGAATGTCATCTATGAATACAATCATGAATAGATCTAAAGAATCCTTTAAGATTCTATTCATGAGATCCATAAACACTGCAGGGGCATTTGTTAGGCTAAAAGGCATCACTCTAAACTCAAAATGCCCGTATCTAGTGTTGAATGCTGTCTTTGCTATGTCCTCTTCTCTGACCTTGAGCTGATAGTATCCTGATCTCAAGTCTATCTTGGAAAACATAGAGGCACCCTCCAACTGATCAAACAAGTCATCAATTCTCGGAAGAGGGTATTTATTCTTTATAGTCAACTTGTTCAATTTTCTGTAGTCTATATAAAGCCTTAAACTCCCATCCTTCTTCTTCACAAAGAGCACAGGAGCACCCCAAGGAGAAGTGCTTGGCCTAATGAATCTTTTATTAAGCAACTCTTTCAATTGTTCTTTCAATTCCTTCAGCTCTTTTATGGCCATTCTATAAGGGGCTTTAGCAATAGGATTTGCTCCACTAACCAGTTCAATGGTAAAATCAATCTCCCTGCTTGGAGGCATTCTAGGTAAATCATCTGCGAACACTTCTGGATACTCTTGCACAACATGTATCTCTTCTAATCTCCTCTCTTCTTTCTTCTCCTCTTTAACATAAGCTAGAAAACCTTCATTACCATTCCTCAACAATTTGTATGCCACCAAAGAAGAGATTATCATTGAAGTTATGCCTCTCTTCCCCATGAATTTAAATTCTTTCTCCCCGGGCATACAAAATTTAAGTTCTTTCTTACTACAGTCTATGGTCACAAAGTGACTAGACAACCAATCCATACCTAGAATCACATCAAATTCCGTTAAAGGCAATACCATAAGATCTGCTCCCAAATTTCTATCACCAATAACCAATTCCACATGACACCCCTTGCTGGTTTCTAACTGATTCCCTTTGGGCATCAAAACTGTTAAGGGTTTGAGCATACATGAGGGAGACAAACCAATAAACTCAACAAACTCCTCTGAAATGAAAGAATGCGATGCTCCCGTATCAAACAACACCTTAATAGGCTTGTTACATACAAAGATCGTTCCTAAATATCATGCATGTAACATAACATAAAGCTCATCTTACTCATAAATCATAAAGGAATTCATTGACATTAAATAAAGTTCATACCTGTGATAACATCAGGAGAGTCTTTTGCTTCTTGTTGTGATATCCCATAAACTCTCGGCTGAGCAGGTTGTCGAGCTTGAACTTGACTTGGAGTTGATGCAGTAGACTCCACCATCCTAGGCCTTCCAACTGTCCTCTGAGGAGCACTATATGTTCTGGCCTCTGGAGTAGACCTTTGTCTCAAGGTAGGGCAAGACTTTGCCATATGTCCTGGTTGATGGCACCAAAAATAGGTATTGGTGCCAGAAAGGCACGCTCCCCTATGAGCCCTTCCACACTTATTGCATATAACAGAAGGAGTGCTAATCTCTGAAGTGTTGGGCTTGGGCTTCTTCCAATTAGGCCTTTCAGAATGAAAAGATTGGGCAAGCCTTGATCTATCTTCATTCTTCCTCTTCTAGAAGTCTCTCCTTCTCTGAGTACTTTGATAATCCAGCTCAATCTTCCGTGCTCTATCAACTAATGTAGGGTAATCTTCAATACCCAAAGGAACCAATGGCTGTCTTATGCTATCCCTCAAGCCACTAAGGAAGCGGTGGCATTTCTCTTCTGTATTAGAGATCAGATGGGAGGCATACCTAGAAAGCATTGTAAATTCAGCCTCATACTCTGTAATGATTTTATCTCCCTGCACCAGTCTATTGAATTGTCTTGCATTGATCTCCTGGCAGTCATTGGTACATATCAATCTCTAAACACTTTGACAAACTCCTCCCATGTTATCTGGTTGCTAGGTCTCCCACCAAAAGTTCCTTCCAACTGACTTTTCTACCATCTTTATGCTTCCCCATTAAAAGCATATGCAGCTAAGGCGACCCTTCTATCCTGAGGGCATAGCATTCCCTCCAAAATCTTCTCAACTTTCATCAACCAATCATTTGCTTCTATAGCTCCACCTCCCACAAATGATGGTGGCTTCATATATTGGAATAATTTTAAGTTCTTATCCATAACAGTGCCTCCACTACCTCTAGCTTGAGTTTGAGTATTCCTTATCATTTGTGTCATAGCCGCCATCATTTGAGTAAAAGAATCCAAAGTAGTATTAATGCTACTACCTTGAGGCTCTACTACAGTTGGCAATACTCTCCTGACCTCTCCAGTGTTGCGATTAGTGGCATCAGGTTCAGGTTCCTCAGCCCTGAAACATAAGTTAACAAAACAATCTAAGCATTAAATAACACAAGTACCTTATACCTACCCTAACCTATAAGATCATCCTATTGGCTCTTTCATGAAAATCAATATCCTCAAATCCTTTGCTCTGATAACACTCTTGTCACGATCCGGCTCGGTTAGCTCGCAAGTGCAAGGCGGGAACAGAGATCGGACATAAAGAAGATGAAAGGAACATTGCAAGACAATTAATATAACTCCAAAATGAAGCATCAACATAAAGAAAGAGCCACTAAAATTTCCAAACATAAACTTTTTCTTTTCTTTCTTTCAAGGATCACCAATAAAAAATGTTTATCTTTAAGATTACAAAAGATACAAAAAGGATCCATAAGTATAACATTTTTCTCTTTCATTCTAATTCTAATCTTTCACTACAAAACACCAAAACACAAAAGAACCTGTCGCCCGTCGTCTCCCTACGACGGTAGGTGCGCGGTGGTTGGTTGGCCATCTACCACTTTCTAGTTCCTCCTGAAAAGTATTCCTACAACAAGGATGAGTCTTACACTCAATAGGTGAGAATGGAAATTCAATTAAACTTAAAATCAAAAGAGAAAACTATAACATGCTTTGGGAAAATTTTAACAAAAGAATCATCAATCATAAAATAAGTTGTGCTCAAAGAAAAGCATACATTTACCTCAACTTTCAAATGCATAATCCTTTCATAACCTTTTTCCTTTCTTTCTTTTTAAAATCATGCCTCAAGAGATAATCTCATTTGCATGTAACATGTGTATGAAACATTCATAATAGTTTAATATGCATATAACTATAACACCCGTCTCAGGAGTATTACTTGTACTTATCAGGTACATATAAATTTGTCATTTTCTTTTCCATTGGTTCATAGGAACCATCCTTTTCCATGGCTCATAAGAGCCTCCTTTTCCATGTGATACTCCCGCGTCAACATGCACATACATCTATTACTTAATTAATCATAAAGATGCTCCATGTAGAATTATCCATAAGCTATGCAAGTGTATGTTTCCTCAAAGATGCGTATGCTTGCTATGCTTATATGTACATTGCATGTAAGGTAGAGAAAGTCATGTAGAGCAAGTGTATGAAATAAGTATGTAATCCAATCATAAGTTGAGCATTTCATAAGGGAAACATTTGTAATTGCCTCAAGTATCCATAAACTTACAAAAGAAAAGTTGAGACATAAGAGTTCAAATGGGAATAAATGATTTGTCAATTTCTATGTAATTCAATGAAATAAAAGTTGTGTAACTTTTAAAAGAAAATCCATTCCACCTACCTCAATCCGTGTAATCCTTTCCTTTGACCAATCAATTCTTTCCCTCCACACGATTTATATCTAAAAGAAATATACAAAAAAAGTATAAGTAACTAGTTCCTCTTACAATTCCCTAAATTCTTAATCGGAAGTAAGGTGGAGTTCAATCTAATGTCTTGTATAAGTTTTAATTCAAACCCCTCCATACTAAAACATGATATCTCTCACTACCCTTCACTCTCAATTAGGGTTTTGTTAACAAAAATAAGGATCTTATATAAGCAAACATTCATCTTACTACCGAACATTAATTAAAACATCATTGACTTTCTTGGATTAAAGTAATCTACAATAATGAAAACTTGCCCTTCAAGTAAAAGCCATAAATCAATGTCAAAAATCTTTCTAAAAGTCTTTTTAGAACTATAGGAATCAAATTTTTCTTCATTAGGGAGAAACCCTAAATCCCTAAACTCAATATTTAGTTTAAACCTTACAATGTCTTTACATAAAAGCTTTCTCAAGTCATTAGAAACAACATTTGTGAAGACGTTTCTAAAGAAACAACTTTTAAGAAAAAACCCTAATTTTCAAAACTCATATTTTTATGAAGGAAAATGCACATTAGGGTTTAGAAACATCCCCCTAACCTTCCCTAAACTTTTCTCAAAAGGATCTCAAAGAAAACTTAAGTTTTTCTCAAACCCTAGAAATCTTCTCATCCAAAAATCTTGAGAATAAGAGGGAAAAACTAGTTCTATTGCATACCTTTCACTTCCCTTAGTCTCCTCTACGATTTTCCCCAAGTTTGGCCGCCGGAATCCGCCGCCGGAGCCGCCCGTTCTCCTCTCTCGTCCGGCTTCTCCCTCACGCGTTCGGTTCGGGCCGCACGAAATGAATGGGGAGGGCTCAGTTAGTTCATTTAGGGAGAAAGGGGATATGCCAAAAGACTCAAATGCCCTTATTTAAATAGATTTTGCTTAAGAAACATTTAGGGGTAGAATTGGCATTATGAGATTTCTCTTAATTTTAATTTCTAAATTAAGCAAAATTAAATATAAGTCTTTTACATCAAATTTCTTAGAATTTTGTGTAGAATTTTTCAAAATTATTTCCATCGAAATCCGACATCCTCAAATTTTTCACTTAAAACTCGTCGCGTCGCTTTGAAAAGCGTGCGAGATCTAAAACGACGTTTTGCGGGTTTTACATACATATATATATATATATATATATATATACATATATATATATATATATATATATATACATATATATATAGCCTTAGCCATTAACTCCCAACCAATTGGACTCCTGCCCTGTTTCAACTGCACGCGCCAGCTAATTAATTAATTCAGTGATCATCAACATTTTAGTTTAGTTTAGCTTAATTAGAAGCACACTTTAATAAAATTACTCTAAAAAATTATTTTTATTTCTGGACTAAGCACCTTTTTCAAATAAATTTTGTTATTTGAATTAGCTGCGCGTTAGGAACCAATGATCCCAAATTCAAACCTTGTTGCGGTTTCTCTGTCGCTGCTGAAGGGTGCTGCATTGGCACCATCCTCCCTCAACTTTATTTCAAGCCAAAGTAACCAAATCATATAACATAGACTAACAAAAAATTTACCAAAAAACCAAGATAGCTGCTCCTCATCCATTTTTTTTATCAACTTTATACCATTTAAATCAACACTTTTCCTTCTCTTCCAGACTTCAGGTGCAAGACAAAAGGTAGTAGGAGGAAAACCCAATAGCAAGTAATCAATATCTGATTGATATTCTACAGTAAAATCATAACAAAATAATACTAATAAAAAGGAATAGGTATTCTTCTCATCAGTAAGAACCACTGCCCTTAGTTCTCTTCTAAGGGCATCTCCAACCGAAAATCTCATTTTTCACTCCAAAATGCAGTATAACAAGAAAGTGGCGTGATTCATCTCCAATCAAACTCCATTTTGCGCCTAGGTAATTGTCTTTCTCCTTCGCACGTTTCTTCGGAAAATCTGGTAGAGACACAATATTGACGTCTCACTGTTCACCCGCAATCAAATATCGGAAGTTTTACCGTTCAGCTGGAGCTCACGAGCGACGTCATTCATGCATTTTTGGAGTTCGGTTGGGCCTAAAAGAAGAAAAAAATTAATAAACCTTCCTGCATCTTGTCCACGTTTCATATAACCCCATTTTACTAGCGCAATGCCTAAGCAAAGGTAGGTGGTGGAAAGCAACCTGAGCTCAGCACCAGAAGTTAGAGATCCTCCTCTCCTATTACTTTCCACTGCTGCTCAGTTCCTCGTTCTAAGAACAAATTTCACTGAAGCTTTTCTTTGTTTTTGCCCTATATGCTTCATTGGTTGCAGGAAAGCAAAGGGAAGGATGCAGCTTCATATTTCACCAAGCCTGAGGCATGTGACTGTGCTTCCTGGGAAGGGAGTGAGGGAGTTTATTAAGGTGAAGGTGGCATCGAGGAAGCTCTCTTACAGGATGGTGTTCTATTTTCTGCTGTTCCTGACCTTCATGCTTCGGTTCGTGTTCGTCTTGACGGCAATGGAGACGATTGAAGGTGAAAATGAGTGCTCCTCCTTAGGTATGGGGAATGCTGTTATGTATGATTTCATTTATGTTTTGATGTTTGAACCTCCAATTGTACAGCAAGAAGGAAGAGCATAGTACATCATAAAATAGACATAAAAGTATACCCAATGCACATTTTTTTTATATATTATATTTATATAGGAGAACACTAAAAACAATGGGTTAATACCATACTTTTTTAATTAAATGTAATATGAAATAATATTAAAAATATGTTGTAAAAAATATTTAATCAACACATATAATAATATTTCAAAAATATTAAAAAGATATTAGGAATTTCAAAGTCATATTTGCATTGAAATTAAGGCTTCATTTGAAATAATTTTCTTACTATTTTTTAAAGTAATTTTTTAAGTACAAAAATTGTAATTTTAAAACTAAAAATTTATTTAAGAAGTGGTAAAAAAACTGTCTCAAATGAAGCATAATTATATTAATCTCAATATAAATCAGATAATTTTGAAGATTAACAAAATATTCTAATATAATTTTATTTCTAATTATTCTACTTGATCATTGATTCAACAAGATTTTAATTTGCAAAAGAAGGCCAGTTATACATTATCCATGGAGTAAAATATTTTAAGATATCCATTCCAAATGTACAAGCAAAAGAATTGCTTTGGTTGGAAATCATAAAGGAACTAAAGACCTCCAGTTCTACCTAAATATTGGTGGACAAAGGCAGCTTTAATGTCATTGTTGGAAAAAAAAAATGTTGCAGTTGTTGAAGGTGGAGCCATAGATGTTTTTTTAATAAGAGTACATAAATTATTTTAATTTTTTATGGGGCACTTAAATCATATTTATATTAAAAAATATTAGATAATAAATAAATAATTAAATAAATATATATATATATATATATAAAATTGAATTTCCTCATAAAAATAAGGCAAGAAATAATTTTAAGGTAGGTGTATGTGGGGGCCATTAAGGTAGACAGTAAGCTTAAATATTGAAAAAAAAAATGAAAATCAGCATTTATAATAATAATAATAATAATAATTATTATTACAATTATTATAATAAGAATAATAATAATTATTATTATTATTATTTTGAACATTTGATGGTAAAAACTATCATTATGACATTCATTTTCTTAATTAATGACATTTGATTTGATTGTAAAAAATGGAATTTAGCAATTTTATAATTAAAATTAAACTTAAAACTTTAATTTATTAATTTATTTTATTTAAAAAATCTCATAATTTACTTCGTTTTTCGGTTTTTCCTGTAGGGTGTGTGGGAAAAAGGCTGGGGCCCAAAATATTTGGAAGAACTATGGAACCTACGGTACTCTGCAAATCAGTTAAATCACCACAATTATTTTCTTATACTCTATATATCGTTTACTGAAATATTTCAAATAAGATTATTATGATCTTTTATGCTCGCAGAAGGTTCCAGAAGAAATATACCGGATTCTAGAAGAAGCTGAGGTCAAAATCCCACGGTTTGGCCCTGATGCTCCAGATTCTTTGGAGGAGTTCCTTGCAGAAATGAGAAGCAGTAAATCTGATGCAAAGACCTTTGCATTAAGGCTCAAGGCGATGGTATCTTTTCTTCTTCATCAACAATATTAATACATCTAAAAAAACTTAGAATTCTTTTGAGATGGCTATAATTTTTTATATAAATGATTGTAAAATTATTATAAAGAAAATATTTTTTAAAATATTATTGTAAAAAGCAGCTTCATAATACAAATGTTTAATAAAAATAGTTAAAAATATTGATCAAATAAAAAATATGATTGAACTTTAAAAATTGAAACGGTAAGCATATGTTCCAAATGAATCATTAAATAAGTATTTATTTACTGGAATGGTTCAAGAAAAATAAATTATTGATACTTGTAAACAGGGGCAGAATCAGTCTTAATTTTCAAGGGGGGCAAATTTATAATTAACTGTCAGGAGTCTAAAAGGGACAGATCTCCCTGCATAGTTTATTTTTTTAGTGGGGCAATTCTCCACCTTGAGCTCGAGTTTTTATTTGGTTCGGTCGACCGAATGAGAGAAACATTCGGTCGCATGCAAAAATCGCGCGGTACCGAGGTGTACCGAGTTTTTCAAAAAATTCAGTACACCTCGGTACCACGCGATTTTTGCCTGCGACCGAATGTTTCTCTGCATCCAGTCGGAGGACGTAATAATTGTTCCTTGAGCTCAAGGGAATCCGCCCCTGCTTGTAGAATTATTATTGACCCCTTGAGTTCAAAGGGAATCCGCCCCTGCTCGTAAAATTATAAGTAGAAACAATGTCCAATTAAAAGGTACAATATGAGGGCATTTGTTTTCTATGGATTTGTAATATATTTATATATATAACTTTATTCATGCACTTATAATTTTGATCATAAATATTTAAATCAGTAAATTTTTTGTAAGATAAGAATAATATTATGAGAAATTAAAATTTAAATATATCATTTTAGAATCATAATGATAGAAAAATTGATTTGAGTAAAAAAATAAAAGGATTTACATACAGAACACATAATTTATATATTTATATGTTTAGTGTTTAAATTTTAATATTTATTTATGTAATATCTAAAGTCTTATATTATATTAAAAAAATATATCACTATTAATTTTTTAATATTAAATATTTTTTAATTTGATTGAAATATTAAAATATTATGTAAATAAGTATAAAATTTTAATATTAGATTTATAAATATATAAAAAATTGTGTGTGATATTTTTTTTTAAATCCCAAAATTTCCCTTTATAATAATAATATAGTATATTCATGCGAGCTGGATCAAACAGGTCACCCTTCTGGAGCAGAAGACCCGGATCGCCAAAATCCAAGAGTTTCTTTACCGCCACGTGGCATCCAGCAGTATCCCCAAACCCCTTCACTGCCTCGCCCTCCGTCTCGCGGCCGAACACTCCACTAACGCCGCCGCACGCGCTCCACTCCCCTCCCCAGACCTCGTCCCCGCCCTCGTCGACAACTCCCGCCGCCACTTCGTCCTTGCCTCGACAACGTTCTCGCCGCCGCCGCCGTCGCCGCCTCCCTCGTCCACCATGCACTCCGCCCCTCCTCCGTAGTCCTCCACATCATCACTGATCGCAAGACCTACGCGCCCATGCAGGCATGGTTCGCGCTCCACCCGCTTGCACCCGCCGTCGTGGAAGTGCGGGGGCTCCACCACTTTGACTGGTTCGCCAGGGGGAGAGTTCCAGTGCTGGAGGTTATGGAGAGAGATCGAGAGATGAGGTCTCAGTTTCGCGGCGGCTCCGCTGCGATAGCGGCGAGTGACGGGGAGAAGCCGGTGGTGGTGGCGGCGAAGCTTCAGGCGCTGAGTCCGAAGTATCATTCGATTATGAATCATGTGCGGATTTACCTGCCGGAGGTACGTAAATGGGCTGGTTACCGTTACGTACGATTTATTGGGCCTTTTGAGATTTTTTCTGTTAGATTACAGATTTTTTGAAAAAAAATAATATTCATATAATCATGGGGGGTAAATTTTAAAAATTTTTGAATTTATTTTCACATACTTATAATATAAATTATTTATATATAATACTGATATTAAAATAGTTCAAATATTTTAAATTTTATTCTAATAAAAATTAGATTAAAATATCTTTACCATTTTTTTATCGAAGTTGAATCAAAATTGTACATTGACAGTGCTTCAAAAAAGAGATTAAGGTTTCGTTTGGGACGACTTTTTATTGCTTCTTAAAAAAGTCGTATCTTAACTCTTAAGCTTCGTTTGTGATTGTTTTTTTACTGTTTCTTAAAGCGACCTTTTAGTAAAAATTTAAAATTTAAAAAAGCCGTCTAAAAACAAAATTAAAAAAGCTTCATTTTTTAATGAAAACAATTAAAGCCTAAATCAAAATATTGAGCTGAAAAGAGAAGAAGGTCAAAATATCTGATTTAATTTTTTAAGAGATTAATATTCAAATATTGAAATGAATTAATTTTTCTATCATATTTATCATGCTTGTTATATAAAAATTGAATTATATATTTGATAATAAATATATTTTTTTAATTTAAATATATTTGTAATTAAAGATTATATCATCTCAGATTATTTAGATATAATATAAATATTATATTTCAATATTTTAAACTGATTAAAATTGAGTTAGAGATTCTAAACCAATTAATTGTTTACTACTAAATTTTGAACTGCAATTCATCTTTTAGTAGCATGACTAAACATATTTAATATTAATTAATTTCTTAAAGTATGATCAATGAGTTATTTTGGGAGTATTATGAGGACCCAAAGCACACTTATGCTTCCATATTATAAGCATTTCTACCAAAAATATTATATGTAGTTCTTAATTGAGCAGTAATGCTGATACTGAAATAATGTTAATTGTTTTCTCTCTCATGTTTGCAACAAGGCAGTTATTTCCAAGCCTCAAGAAGTTAGTATTTCTTGATGATGATATAATAGTCCAAGCTGATCTTTCACCTCTTTGGGAGATCGATCTCCAAGGTAAAGTTAATGGCGCAGTTGAGACTTGCAGAGGTGAAGACAAGTTTGTAATGTCCAAGAAGCTAAAAAATTATCTGAACTTCTCCCACCCTTTGATCTCAAAGACATTCAATCCTGAAGAATGTGCTTGGGCTTATGGCATGAACATCTTCGACCTCGACGCCTGGAGGAAAACAAACATCAAAGACACATATCATGAATGGATTCAGAAGGTATATTCAACTTCTCCTGATGAATCTCAAAGTTCTTGGATTTTTTTTTATATGCTCACTATTACCTCTTGTTTTGTTGTTAGAACTTGGAATTAGATTTGAGCTTGTGGCAATTAGGAACTCTGCCTCCAGGTCTTATAGCATTTCATGGCCATGTTCATATAATAGATCCTTACTGGCACAAGCTGGGGCTTGGATACCAGGAGAATACGACGCGAGATGATGCCGAGAAAGCTGCTGTCATCCATTTTAATGGCAGGGCCAAGCCTTGGCTGGAAATTGCATTTCCTCAGCTCCGGCCTCTATGGACAAAGTACATTGATTTCTCTGACAAATTTCTTAAAGCTTGTAATATAAGGCCTTAGTTACAGAAGTGCACATAGCATTGCTATTAATGATGATGTTCATTATATGAGGGAGGGTGGGGAGGGATAAGAACAAAATGCTCATTTTGATGAAGGAAGATGAAGGAGATAATTATGAAAGAGAGTTGCTTGTTCATGGGTTGAGATGGAAGATGAGCTTAGAGTGGGTCTTGTCTTTGTGAATTTCTGGCACTTGAGTGCAAAGTTTAGATCTTTTGTTAGCTCTTTTTTTTTTTCACTCATCAATTTTATTAGTTTAGAGAACACTTTATTACTCTGGAAGATGATTCTTTGATGGATTCATAGCAATGCAATTTACATAAATCTGCAGAAGAATGAACGAGAAATTTAACAAATGTTTTTCCTTTGCTGCTTCTTATGAACTCAATCTGTAGAGTGTAAAATAAGTGCTCCTGAGGCAGCGAAAAACATAGCCAAAAATTGATTTACGAGACATTTCATGTTCTGCCCGTTGCTCCTAATCTTGGACAATTCTTCTACCTACTTAGGTTTTATGAGTTTTTTTAATAAAAATTTGTTATTTTTTACTAAAAAGTTATTTTAAAAAGAGTAAAAAAGTCATCCTAAATAAAATCTTCGAATATTTATAATCATGGTCTATGGATTTATGAAAAGGCTGTAAACGAGCAATTTATCAAGCATAAGATACTCGATCTTCATGAAGATTGGTAAACTTCATAAGGAAAGGAACATACTTATAAAATAACTTCGGCTTCATTTGGGATGGCTTGATTACTATTTCTTAAAGTAATTTTTTAGTACAAAATTAATTTTTTGTACTAGAGAATTGCTTTAAGAAACAATACGGATGTCGTACCAAATGAAACCTTAAATTATGCCTCATTCCATTTTCCTTTTTTTTTTTAAACAGTTTATGAAGAATAAGAAAAATATTAGTACGGTCCTAAAAATAGTTTCTTATTTTGTCTCAGTTGTTGGTTATGGAGTAGTTGTCTGAGTATTTACTTCTCTTATTATCGATTGTCAGCCTATTTTTTGTTGAATATGAATGGTTTTCTTATTTAGGCATATAAAGTGGATTTATTTGGAAAGGAGGTTAATCCATTGCATCAAATAAGTCTTTAAGGCATCTTAGTTAACACTCAGTTTGTTGGAATAAGATCAAAATTTACCCATCGATGTTTAGCTTGATTTGTGGGCGAGTACAGTTGGGAACCCCCAACCGTCCTCGAGTCCCTTCGAGCAGCAGCGCCTTTTAAGTGGGACCCAATCAAGTGCGGGCTAGGAAGTTTTTGGGTTGGGTGTCTTTTCTAGATCAGCTAAGGATTAGTCATGCCACCCAACGTTCTTTCGAAGGTGGTAGAGGAAGGATCCCCCGTTCCAAAAAAAAAAGAAGAGATCGAATTTTAAATTCTCGAGAAATTGGTCACCCAATAACAAATTTCAGTGTATTTTGAAAGGCACTCATATCCTTGGTCCCAACCAGTTTAAAATGATCGATTAATATAGCCGGTCATATTGATCCACATTGTTGGTTTTATTGCCCAATTAAATTCTTTTGTCAACATGATCAAACACCTACTTACTCCCTAAATAAAATGAAAACTCTTTCTTCTCAATATTTGATATAATCATAAGATATGCAGCTAAAATTTATTGTTGATTGAAGTAATATTTGCAAAATTAAAAGAATTGACAATGTCTACAGCCTTGAGCTCATCTTGCATGCATTAAATCCAAGGAGATCTCATTCATGGATGGTCGTCTAGAATATCCGGAGCCCCCAGTAAATTGTTCTATTGACTGATAATCATAGTTAGTTCCACCCGGAGACGTCGATGATTCAGAAGACACACTTGTTGGGTTTTCCCCTGTAAAGTATCCTGGTAGTGATGGAACCAGAAGCGTTTCAGTATTAGTACTTAACATGAGCACTACAGAAGCCATGCTTGGCCTCTCCATTGGCTCTGCTTGAATGCAGAGAAGCCCAATGTTGATGCACCTCAACACATCCTCCAGCTGATACTGACCACCAAGGCCTTGGTCTATGACTTCTTCTGCTTTTCCTTGATTCCAATGCTGCCAAACCTATGAAACAGCCAAAAAAAGATTACTATGAGTTTTATGAACAACAAATGCAGTCACATTGTAAGTAAAGAGATAGAGGTTGGAGTTCTTTGAAGTTGCTTACATATGTTTGAAGGTTCAAGGCATTTCCCAGCTCTATGAAACTCCCATTTCTCCTTCCTGTTATAATCTCCAGCACCACCATTCCGTAGCTGAAAACATCTGATTTTGTAGAGAACATGCCGCGCATTGCGTATTCTGGAGCCATGTATCCACTGCATGCATTAAACCAGTGATGAAACATGAGGTCATTAACAGGGGCAGACCTAGCCTTAATTTTCAGAAGAGGGGTGGCAAACTTATAAGTAACTGCTAGTGTTGCCTTGAATTTGGCTCGACCTTTCGGTACAAAAAATGGGTCAATAGTGACCAAACAATAAAGACAAAAAGAAAATGGTCGCTAAAAGATGATTAATCATTCAATTTCTATAAAATGTATGTTGAAGTTGTCTTGAATTTGGCTCGACCCCTATTTGTTCATAACGTTGATCGTCGTACGCTACACAGATATGTCGGGGGTCAAAGGGGGCAGCGCCCTCTGGTAGGGTTTGACCTTTTTGAAATTCAAATTAATAAATAAAATGATGAATTCTCTTTACTATTTCTCTTTGTATTTGGTTCATCGTTTCCTAACAATAACACCTCTACACAATGTGTTTAATATATATTAGGGTGCGATTGCCTAAAGACCATAGTATTTTAAAACTTTTATGGGGGCACTTGCCTAAAAATTCTTGTAATAACAGCTAAAAAATATATTGAGAGTGACAAATTACCTAAAAAATCATATAATAAAAAATTAAAAAATTTTAATTATATGATTTTTTAGGTAGGGGGGGGGGGGGGGGGGGGGTGGGGCAATTGCCTCCCTGGGCTTAAAGGGGATCTGTCCATGATCATTAATGTACCTAGTAAGAATGATTACGCATGATTTTGAACATTAATATGCTTACAATGTTCCAGCAATCTGTTTTGTGTTCCATTGGCTTTCATTGATGCCAACAAGCTTTGCAAGGCCAAAATCTGAAATCTTGGGGTTCATATCACCATCCAGCAAGATATTGTTTGCGTTAAGATCACGATGAATGATTCTTAGACGCGAATGGTTATGCAGATAAACAAGGCCTCGAGCAATTCCTTCTATGATTATTTGCCTCCTTTTCCAGTCTAACTGTGCTCGCCCCGCTGGATCTGTTTAGATCGAGCAAGATTAGTTCATTTGGGATAATTTTTTTACCACTGTTATAGAAAGCAGTAAAAAAGCTATTTCAAACGACTCCTAAATCAGCTCACCATATAAGTGCTTGTCAAGGCTTGCATTGGGAAGATATTCATAGACAACTAGCTTCTCATCCTCTTGCATGCAACAGCCCAACAGCTTTACAAGATTTTTGTGTTGAAGTTGAGCAACCAAAGCTGCTTCATTCCTCAATTCCACCAGGCCTTGCCCATAAGTGTTGGAGAGCCTTTTCACCACTATTTGTCGCCCATCCCATAGCACCCCCTGGTGATAATATCAAATCAAGAAGTATAATTTCTTAACAAATGTGAACTGTAAATCAATTAAGGCTTCGTTTGGGACGGCTTTTTTATTTTTTTCTAAAACAGAGTTTTAGTACAAAAATAAAAAAATTTGTACTAAAACGGAGAAAGCAGTAAAAAAGCCGTCCCAAACGAAGCCTAAAATTAGGTTTGTTATGTTCCAATTAGAAAGCTTAACGGGTTGCTCGGCTATAAGTAGGAATTAGTAAATCTAGAAAATTGTTTGGCAAGTAAAACTTAGGTTTTATTTGGGACAACTTTCATGTTGCTTCATAAAACGGCTTTTTAGTATAAAATTTTCTAATTCAAAAAATTTTTGCACTAAAAAAATGATTTAGAAAGCAACAAAAAAGTTGTCCCAAACGAAACCTTAGTAAACTTTGTAGCATATATTCTTAAAATTTAGGATTTAAATGAAGGAAAAGAAGCGGCACATTGAGAAAAAATTATGTAAATCTCTTCAAACTTTTTTGACAAAATTTAACCCAACTCTTCATCAAGACTTTGCTTGGCACAATTTTATTATTGTTTTATAAAATTGTTGTAGAAAAAATAACTTTTTTAAAGCTATTATAGAAAGCAAATATCTATTGCAAATTTTTTTTGAAAGCAACAAAAAAGCAACAACCAAATAAAAATAATGGTAGCAATCTGAAATTCATAGCAATAAAAAAGTTGTCCCAAATCAAATCAAAGGTTTCATTTGAGACAACTTTCTTAATGCTTCTTATAGCAGCTTTTTAGTACAAATAATACATTTTTTGTATTAAAAAGTTGATTTAGGAAGCAAAAAGAAAACCATCCCAAATGAGGCCTGAGGCCTGAGGCTTCATTTGGAATAAACTTTTGACCGATAATTTTTCACAACTTTCAAAAAAAAAATTTGTGCTTATAAAAAAACACTTTAGAAAACAATAAAAAAACTATATCAAATAAAACCTAAATCTTTCAACCGCTATTTTTTTGTTTTTAATTTTTCAATCATAGACGAAATTTAATATTATCAGGCTCTCAGCTGACATGACATAATGGACGCCAATCTTACCTTATAAACAGGTCCAAATCTCCCTTCTCCGAGCTTATTTTCATTGGAAAAGTCGTTTGTTGCAGCTTTAAGTTTTACAAAAGGAAGTAGATGAGATTCAGTTGTCTTTATATCCTCTTCCACATAAAGCTCTAAGAAACAGCATCCACGAAAGGAAAAAATCTTTATCAATACACATTAATCAGCACAAATTTTAAGGATTCTACATTTCTACTCATTCGAAGAACAGGAAATTAAACTTACTGGATGATTTTCGCTTTGCAAATCTGCTTCGGCAGATGAGCAAAATGCAAACGACAATGATTGCTGATAAAATGGATGCACTGATTGACACTGCAATAATTATTTTCTTTGTTTGGCTACCTCTGCTTGTACCTACTTGCAAATCCTTCATCAGAACAGAAAACAAACCAAACTGGCAAATACTTTTTTTTTGTTAAAAATAGAAATATTTTTTTTTTTAACGTTACTTATTAGGCTCAGATATTTTATTATTAATGAATTTGGAGAGAAACATTAGGGCATCTCCAACGTAACTCCAAATACTTAAATGCCGTCGCCTCCGAGCTCCAGTCGAACGTTGAAACTTCCGCTATTTTCATGCGGGTGAACAGTAGGACGCCAATATTGGCGTTGAACTGTTCATCATCGCCATTTTTTTCAGTCTACTGAACTTGAAAAGAAGCGCGCGAAAGAAAAAAAGATCTTTACCTTCTCAAAATGAAGTTCCATTAAAGATGAATCGCCGCATTTTTAAGTTTCACAACATCATGGAGTGAAAAATGAGATTTTCCCTTGGAGATGATCTTAGAGCTACATCGCTTAGTTTATAGTTTAATTTGTCTTTTAGCTGACTAAGACCAGCTCAAAAGAAACCGCGACGCACAAACTGACAGAAGGTTGTTTGGAAGAATCGTTTGACAAAACTTACGGTATCTACGAAAAAAATATTAAGCCAGATATTCTAATTAAAATTTTAAATTTTTAATTTATATTGAGAATATCATAACGTTATTTTATAATTTTGTATTAAGGTATCTATTGTATTAATCCTGTTTGAGTTTATTTGAATTTTTATTTGATTATTATTCTCTAATAAATAAATAACATATATATTTTTCTAATTTTAAATAATATGAGAGATATAAAGTTAAATACTACTTTTTACAAGGCTTTATTCAAAATTCAAAGCTCCATAAATATTTTTCAACTTTTTAAGCTAGAATTTTTTTTTTTAAGTTTTAGAAATTTGAATCGCTTTGGTATGATTTAAAATATTCATTTTAATTTAGTTAATTTAAAATTAATTTTACTTATTTCTGTTAGGGAGACGAGTTATAATGATGATTTAATGAAATTTAAATTAATTTAAACAAAAATTGATTGGAAAATTATAAATAAAAAATATAAATATTTATTCATATTTCAATAATATATAAGACGCAGCTATATTAACTATTAAAAATAAAAAAACATTTCAATATTTTTAAAGGGGAAAAAAAGACCTAATCGCCGGATATCTCTTACCGGTTCCACCAGGAGTTGCAGCCATGGAACGAGCTTGAATCAGCGAGAGGTTGAAGAAGGGATAATTATTGTAAGTTACAATGCAGTTCGAAGCTATGGATCCTCCCCCGAGCCCGTAATCATAATGTTGCCCCGCGTAAAGATCGTATGCCTGACGCAAACACTCGTGACAAGTCTGCGGGTCTAAATCCATCGTGCACCACGCCAGCCCATATATCTGCTCATACGGACTGTTCGTCTTCCCCACCGCAATCCTCAAGTCACTACTTTTCGCCTCCAGCCACAGCTCCTCCATCAAATCCCTCAGTTGCCGGCTGTATTCCACCGGTGCCGTACCGTTTTCGATTCGAACGATGGTCTTGAAATTTAGATTCTCCAGCAACGAATAGAAGCTATGGTCTTCGTAGCGAAGAACGCAGTATTCGTTGCGCACCGCAGTGGACTTCTGCCCCGCGCATGTGCCGTGAAGGGCCTGTAAAGCAGATCTGGTGAGGCAGTCGGAGCAGACGACAAGGGGCGCGTCGGGGCGGCACTGAGCGAGGCCGAAGACAGTCTGGGTTTCCGTTGAGCCAGCGGAGTCTTCGAAGAAGAGATTTTCGGTTTTGGGAGTGTTGGAGATGAGGCGGTTGAGGAGGAGGTGGAGGTTGCTGGCATAGGGGCTTGGGTCAGTGTAGTTTCCGCCGGAGACGCAGGAGGTTAATAAGGGGTCGGCGGCGATGATCGGAGATGGTGCGCAGAAAAGAAAGGAGATTATTAAGGAAAGGAAGAGGATGAGGGTAGTGGAGGGAGGTGTCATGACTGTGGCTGCCATGCCGGGGATGTTGAAATGGTTTTGTGGTTTTATAGAGTGTTTTAATTTTTTTGGATATTATGAGGGAGTAAAAGGAATGGCGATGCCTTCTGTTTTAATCAGAGTAGGTTGATTTGTTCTTGCGGGAATACTTGAGCTCGGTGGAGGAGCATCCATGATCTGTTGGGTAATAATATTCTAAATATTGTTGAAGATGATGATTCCAAGTAAATTATATGGTAGCTTAAAATGGAACAAGTTTTAAGGAGGAGCACTATTAAAATTTAAATAAAAAATAATTTAGAAAGGAATATATTATTCAATTTTTTTGTGTTTTCAGAATGCGCCAAATAAATTGATGCATTCTATTGAATACACCAAGCTGATTGGTACATTCTATAGAATGCATCAAATGGTTTGATGTATTCTGAAAATGCCAAATTAGTTGGTGTATTCTAAAGAATGTTACAGTTGTTAATTTTCATTAGAGTTCATGCAAATTTTTACACTAAGTATCATTAGCATAGTAGTTAGCTGATTAAGCACGCGCAAAAAAAAAAAATTAACCAGGAAAAATCACCCATTTAGGGGAACGGGCGAGTTGCTCATTAAATTTTTTTTTAAATCATATATATTCTGAATTTGTAAATTCATATGTATTTATAGATTTGGTGAATTTTTTGGAACAATCAAAATGTCATTGCTGCCTTTTTTTATTTTGGAATGTTTATAAGTTTTACATAAATTAGTAATTTAATTAGGTGTAAGAATTTTAAACTTATATTTTGACATAAATTTTGAAATTGCTTATTCTATTGAATGTACCAAACAATTTGACTAATTTGCTCCTTTCTAAATTATTTTTGTATTATGCTTCTACAGCTAATTTAAACATTAATAGTGCTCATTCATAAAATTTGTTCCATAAAATGTTGCGCGATAAATTAGAAGGCTTAGTTTATGTAAAGTCATAAGAGTTATTTTATAAATTATGATCACAGGAATATTGTTTATTTGTGATTGATGATTGTGATGTATTGAAAATAGTATTATTTGGTGATATGATTTAGTTTAGTAGAATTCCAAATTGAATAATTCAAGTTGGTTTACTCTATTGAGGATAAATTGCCATCTTCAATGAAGAGTTGATGAAAATAGCTATCCATATTATAGTTATTGATCATATTTAAAGTGATTCCACTAGTCAAACCCGAGTTAATTGTAGAAAAAGTAATAAAATATCACAAGAGGGTAAAACAAGATAAATAAGATAACAAGCTCTCAATTATACTTTCTTTTGTAGAGTTCAATATCTCAACAAGTGTATGTTTTTCAAGATCATCTCTTACCATAAGGTCTCAAAAAGGAGGAAAATTAGCAATGCATGTCCTATAGACATGAGAGCACAATAGTGGATGAACATGTTAGTTAGTGGAGAGATTGATTCTAGTGGTGTGAAGCATTGTGGTCTACATAGAATACAAAGAGATAATTAATGATAACTTAATGGGGTGGGATGGCTTGATTTACAAAGGATATGATGATGGATCAATATTAGGGGAAATCTAATGATTGCATTCATAAGAGGGCTTGTACTTACTATGGAGAGCAAAGATGGGTCAACAAGATTATGGTAGAATTCATCTTAATGTGACACAAGATCTTCAAAGTACATGTTGAATGACGAACATAAACATTATTATTCAAGCGGTTGCCATTATTCAAACACAAAGTTAGGATAACTGACAGCGTTCCTTTGTCAACTTAGAATTCTATAGGTACTCAAATGCTAGACCTCTTTTAGAAAATGAGCATTGATCCATCAAATACCAATACAGGAAAATTAGGGATTACCGACGGTCGTATAACCGCTGAAATTATCGGTGATTTTTAATAATACACGTCGGAATTAGCAGCGGTATAATAATCCCCGACTAGGCCACAAGTTTTCTGTTTTTACGGCGCCTTTACCGGTGGCTAAGTCGTCGGTGTTAAGTACTTTTTTCCTGCGGACAAAACCGTCGGAAATTGCCCTAATATTGGCCAAACCGAGCCTTCCTCTTTATTTCTTCACGTATCTGTTTTCGCATAAGCTCGCTCGTGATCGCGCTTGGCCGCTGACACCCTCTCTCTGACCGCCGACACTCTCTCTCTGGACGACGATCTCGCCCTCACTCTGGTCGTCGATCACGCCCGCATTCTATCATCGAAAGCCATCGATCGGCAACGCACCGAATGAAAGGTTTGCATTTTTTTTTTCTTTTACTAATGTGTGATGTGTCATACTTTAAAATTGTGGGAGAGAGTTATGGAGCATAGATTGCGGCGTGATACCAAAGTTTAGCTAAATCAATTTGGATTCATGGATATTACTTGGTTCACTATCTTGTTGTTGATTGGATTGTTGGATCTATAGGTAGGCTTAAACATAACACTTCTTACTAATAGGTGGCTCCATGATTTTTGTTGGTGTAGTGTGGCTCCATGATTTTTTCATGATTTCTGATTTGTCCCCCTTAAATTCTAGTGTTTTTTCTTCACTGAACTTTATTTTTATTACTTCTTTATTGTATGATTATACGTCCCAACAACTGGTATTAAAGCCATATTCTTTGGCTTGAGTGAGAGTAATAGTTGACGAAATAAGGTAAAAGATTAAGAAGTTCAATGGCTCAAACCAATTAATTCAAATTTTATTGGAATAAATTATTAAGATGTTAATTAATTTCTTTCGTATCTTATGTTTGGCCATATGCATAAGAAAGGTATGCATTCACTTCTTAGTAGAGGAAGTCTTTCTAGTTTAAAATCTATAAATATATGGTGAGTTTTGAAAGATTAGTTTAAATGTGAAGTCAAAGAAGCTAGAGTTAGCATATACATATGTATGGGCTCATGTACAAGTTCTTTCTAAAGGAGGGTCTTCATATTTTATTACATTTATTAATGATGATAGTAGAACATTGTTGTATACTTCTAAAAACATAAGTTAGATTTGTTTGAAGTGTTTAAGCAATGGAAATTCAGGGTTAAAAATGAGATAGGTTTAAAGCTGAAGTGTCTTAGAAGGGATCGATAATGATGACGAGTATCATGATAAGAAGTTTAGGAGTTTAATGATTTTAATGTAATGAAACATGGATTCATTATTCCAAGAATATCATGGCAAGATGGTGTTGTAGAGTGTATAAAGTTAAGAGCATGAGGCTGCATGTTGCCCTACCCAAATAGTTCTTGGTAGAGGTAGTGAATACTGCTGTTAATTTGATCAATTATGGTCCATCAATTCTTCTAAATGAGAGTTTACCTGAGGAAGCTCAGAGTGGTAAAGAGGTAAGTTTATCTCACCTGAAAGTCTTTGATGTTTATATTGATGTAGGATCTAGGAGTAAGCTTGATCTAAAGTCTATCAAGTATATATTCATTGGATGTAGCTTAGATAAATTTGGCTATAAATTCTAGGATTATCATAATCTTAAATTCATCAAGAACAGGGATTTCACATTCAATTAAAATGAAATGTATAAGGATAAAAATAAGATTGATTTAGAAGATTCTTTTGAGTATATTGAGATAAAGAATGGTGATGATCAGGAAGACAAAGACAGGAGGTGTGCTTAAGATGTTGAAGCATATAGACGCTTATTTTTGAAGTAAGGAGATCCATTAGAATCACATGACTAATATAAATAAATTCTTCTTCTTTATGTTATCTATGACTGAGAGATGGAGGTGAACATGGTGTTATAATAAGGCCATTTAAGTTAATGATTCAAAGATTTAAATTTTCTTTCCTTTCCCTTCTTTAAAAAAAAAACAAAAAAGTTAATGATTCAAAGAAGTAGGAACAAGCCATGGATGGTGAGATCCATTCAATTAAGTTGAATCAAACTTGGGAGTTAGCTGGGTTACCAAAGGCAAGAAAATACTATAGAATAAATGAGTTTACTGGCTAAAAGAAAAATCGATGGTATCTAATGCTATAAGAATACACTTGTTGTTAAAGGTTTTCAGTAATAGGAAGGAGTGACCTACACTAAAATTTTCTCTAATGATAAAAATGACTATAGTCAAAGTTATGTCGAGCATAGCAGCAGTGGAGAATTTGCATCTCGAATAGATGAATGTAAGGGTAGCATTTCTTCATGGTTACCCACAAAAAGAGTTGTACATTGTGCAATCTCAGAGATATATGGTTACATGTAAAGAATATTTGGTGTGTATGTTCAAAATGAGTCTATATGGGCTGAAGTAGACACCAAGATAATGGTACAAAAGATTTAAAAGGTTTATGTTATATAAGGGATACATGAAGTGCCAATAAAATCACTATTTTTTTCCAATATTTTGATAATTTTATATATTGCCACTCTTATATGTGGATGAGATGCTAATTATAGGATCAAATATGGAGAAAATAAATGGCTGAAAGAGCATCTATTAAGAGAATTTGAAAGGAAATATTAAGGTTAAATTAAGAAAATTGGCTGATGGGAATCAATAGAAATATAAGCACAGATATACTGAAGTTCACTTAGGTTGAGTGTGTTGAAAAGTGCTATAAAGATTTAACAAGGGTGAGGCAAAACAAGTTTGCAGTCCCTTAGATAGTCACTTTCAACTATCTAAGGAACAATCGCCTAGATCTGAAGCAAATTAAGAAATATAGCCTAGTATGCTTTAGTAGTTGGATGTTTGACATATGCTACAATCCGTACAAGGCCAGATATAATAGATGTAGTGGGAGTAGTGAGCAGATTCATGAGCAACCCATACAAACTTCATTTGGAGGTGATTAAGTAGATTCTTAGGTACTTTAGATTATCAGTTGACAAAGCTCTTCCTTTGGACATATAGGGAATAAACTATAGGGATATTTAGATTATGATCTTATTGGAGATATTGATAGAAGGAGGAGCATAACTGGTTATATTTTCATTTTAGGAAAACTAAAGCGATTATTGCCCTCTCAACCATAGAAGCTTAGTATATTACTATTATTGAGGTTAGCAAGAAAATGATATGTATTCCATGCCAACGAAAACATGAGTGCTATTCATCTAGCTAAGAATATTGTATTCCATGCCAGGATAATGCATATCCAGCTTATGTATCTTCTAAAAGATGATCAATTATCTTTAGAGAAGATACACATAAACCAAAATCTTGCAGACATGATAACGAATACAATGACAATTGATAAATTAGAGTTATGTGTGTTTCAGTCGGTCTTTATGAAGGCTGAGGGTAGGGGTGAGCCACACTACAGGTATTATGATCTATCTATAGATTGTAAGAGGGTTTGATCACAATCAATTTCAAAGTGGAGGATTATTAGTACTTTGTGAAATCTAATTATATCAATCGATCGAGTTGTACTTAACTCAAACCACAATTATGTCGGTCGAGCTCGTCAAGGAATTCAATCGAGTTGTACTATATATATATATATATATATATATATATATATATATATATATATATATATATATATATATATAGCCTTGACATAATGGTTTGTAACCACAGTAATGCTAAGGCCCATGATGCAGATTGAGTCCTAATCATTGGCTACCACATTATTGTATCCAAAAGCTACCAGATGTAGCAGAAGTTTTTGGAGGCTACATGATGTGTGATACTATTACCTTACTACATCCTTATTGTTTCTAGAATCGTTAACATCACTAGTTCAAGAGATTATAACGTGTGGAGTACAAATGTAGAGTTATGTTCGGACTCTCTTGTACACACATTGTGTATATTTATACACAAGGTATGTAAATACGTGTACATATACTATGTACACAATGTATGTCGAATGGAGAAATGGGAGAACGAGTAAAATGCGTGACGACTATCTCTTTGAATGGGAAAATGGGATTAAAGAGATTAAAAATAGCGGTTTAGACTTGGCTACCTAAATTTTTCTATAGAAGTTGTTTTCAAATCATTGTTCGGAACTGCCGCGAAAGCATCATGTTTTTTAGCAGAGATATTTTTCTTCCAAGGGAATAAAAAAACACTTTCGAACCTTACTTGTTTATTTCTTTTCATGCCTAAGCAAAGAACCAAAAAAAAAAAAAAAACGTTTGAACATTTCTGATCTTTCTGTTTGTCTATTTGATGAACACAACTACTTCATAGCAGATGACAGTACTTCAACAATTAGAATAAGTTATATTTCAATTGAAGCATCTAGCTGACGCATAGAATGAGCCAATATCAAACTTCTTGCAAATGCAAATGAAATGCCATTTGTCAATCTTACTAATGAAGTAGATAAAGTGTTTTAGTATTTGAGTTTCAAATACAGACATTTGTATGAGGGGTGATAGCTGATTTTTATAAATATGATAAACGGTTGTCTTCATTTATGTAAGTTTTACTATATTATTATCCTAAGAAAAAAAAAATACAATGTTTTATAAACAACAAAATCCTTTTTTTGATGTAAAAATAAATAAAAAAAATTTGAAGCAAATTGACGAGCTATGGCTAGGGTTACAAATGAACTGAATGTTTGACGAGTTATTCGCGCTTCGACTTGATTACAGCTTTTTAATGATTGTTTGATTAGCAATTAAACAAATTTGAACACTTGTATGAATAATCGGTTGTCAAGCGAAAAAATTTGAATAACTTGTTTCTTGATTTCTTTATAACCATGAAAAGTATTGTTTAAAGCTCGTAGACAAGGTCATTGAGAAACTCGATTAATGAGTTACTTATGTAAAACTCGATAAGCATTAAAAAAATTGGACTTAAGCTGAGTTTGAGCAAGTACATATGAATATTAGGTTAATTAGAAGTGGTTGGATGGTTGTTGAGAAGTATTATATAAGTATATAGTCCCACATCATTTAAAAGTTAAATTTAGTATTAAATATTGAGCCTAAATTTATTATTGTTTTTTTTCTTAATTCAATAAATTAGACTTATTAAACCTCGTCTCGAAAAGGCTCGTTTATATTTTTAATGAGTTACATGTGTAAAACCCGATAAGCATAGAAGGAATTAGGCTTGGAGTTTGAGAAAGTATGAATTTAAACGAATCAAAATTGAACATTGTCATAAAAGTTCGAAGCAAGGTCGAGTAGACGAGCACAAACTTAAATAGCCCTAATTCAACTCGATTTATTTGTAGCCTTCATACGTCATAAAAAATCAATGATTGAGCACGAATCTTGAGGCATATTAAGTTAGAAACTTTCAAAATTAAATTTAGGGCTATCCAAACTCCAATTTCAGCAAACTTATAATCAAACCAACCAACTTGACAAAATGATCCCAACGACACAGAAATCAGTCCAATCCGAGCTCAAATGGGCTCAAATCAAATGAACAAAACATATTTGAAAACTTCAAAGCATTAATTGGATAACCATATGAAATCCAAATATGACATGTTTATAGTCAAATCGAGCATCTTCTCGACGAGACAAATCCAACTAGCCTAAGATCGCTTAATTCTGGCATCATTAAGGTGCTTAAATGCTTGACAAACACTTTATAATTGAGGGAAGTAGTAACGACTATCCGATGGAACACTCCAAAATTGTCCCTAATCTTCTCCATATTTATGGGATATGACACTATCAAAATCTATAAATAGATCTCCTCTTCCTACATGAAAAGGGCGTGGGCTTTTCGAGAATGCTTGGATCATGGGCTAGAGATTCAAGAGAGCTTTGAGGTTTGAAGAATCCCGAAGCTCCAGCTCAGCATCATCGTTTTGACGAACTCACGCAACTCGACCACCTTCGCCTGACCATCGTTGTCGAACATCCATCCGACGGTCACCACCGGATCTCTGATCGGACCTCCATAGCCTACTAAGATCCTTCTAATCCCTGTCACCCCCGACTATGGTCCCTCCGACATTATTGTCCGACTGTGGTCATTCTGATCTCCATTCGTCATCCGTATACAATCCCTTCGATCATGGTCGCCCGACCAAGGTACTTTTGACCACCATTGCCAGCTGACTACGGTCCCTTCGACCACTGTCACCCAACTACTGTCCTCCCTCCTTCCATCATTTGCCAACAACAGTCCCTTAGATCTCTTTCGCCCAAATACAACCCTATCAACCAAACGAATAGGCTAACACTCTCTTGAGAATAAATCTCATGTCATAGGATTCATCTAGCCCCAACAATGTAAAACATTCTATATGATGTATATTTACTACATTGAGCCAACACCTTTCCTCAAAAAAGGACATCATTTGTAATTAATAACAAATACTGGTAGATTCATTCAAACTAGGCGTGTCAATTATTGACATACCCGATAACTTGACCTCGCTAGCATCACGCATCCACGCTCACCTCTTGGCCCGCACCCTCATTTGCCTGCTAACCTGTCGGGTCGGGTCTGGGTTTGAATTCCTGACATGTTTGCCTAATTTGGTCGGGTTCATGTTGGATTAGTTGAAGGCTAGTAAATTTTGGGTTAAACCCAGACCCGACGCGAACACCTATTTTGACAACCCTAATTCAAATTGGGCAAGGCGCCGTGGTTTTTCCCTTTTTAGGAATTTTTACGTAAAAAATGCTACACCTCTCTCTCTCTCTTATATGAATGTGTGATGGATCTTCCTACAAAGCTTAAAAGCTAAACTCTATAACTTTCTATCGTCACGAATATTCAACACGCAACAAGCGCTAACCCTCTTGATCGCATCTTCATTTCAATCAATAAGCAATTCTCTTATGTTTAGGCTTCATTCGAGATAACTTTTGACCAATTCGTCTTTTGCTTATTTTAAAATAATTTTACACTATAAAATAATTTTAATGTAAAATAATTTTAAAAATCAGCAAAAAAAAAAACTATTCCAAATGAAATCTTAGCCTTTAGCAGCCGGCCGTTCTAAATCTTTTAATTTCGCCGTTCTACTAAACCTTTTATCATATATCAATGTGTAAATACAAATTTCGACTTCAAACTAACAAACCAAGACACTGCTCAATGACTTACTTAATATGCTTTTAAGCGTGCATTTAGCACTAATCCGCATCTTTGTATAGAACCCAAAGATTGTTTAAGAGTTAATTGACTGAGACTTTCTAGTTTATTCTATCCAACTGGCTGCTTTTAATTGCCGACCAGCCATTTATTTTAGCTTAGTTTGAATGGTATGAGCATACGTCCAGCGTCCACATGGCTGAGGCTCGTCCTTCATAGATATTAATTTAAGTCACATGACTATAATGCTTCCATGACCAGCTCAATTTCAGAATAAACTTTGTTCTCTATCTTTTAAAAGCAAGGCATTCCAAGAAAAAGGATTAATATTTTTGGATAAGTAATATGCGGCATCTTCATAAATTTCAACTTCACGAAAGATTATTTGATGCGCTATTCATAAGAGTATTTGATACACCGATGGAGGATTAATTATTCTGTACGGACGCCGAATGTCGTACGGAGACCAACCAGAATGCTTCACATCAACCAAAATGGGAGGCTAAAAGATGTGAAGAATGAAAAATCGTTTAAAAAAAACCAAAACAAAACTCAAATTTTATTAGAAATTTCATAGATAAGTGGGCTCGTATCAAAGCACTTTTAGAATGGATGAACTCCTGAAAAAGTTACATCAATATGATAAAATCGTAAAACTATGAGGCCAAAAAAGACAATATCTTCATGATTGAGAGTTTCAGAAAATTGATCATGTCTGTGATCAAACAAATGTTTTTTTTTTTGGCCTCTGAGACACCTAATCTTTTGGTTTAAATATATTTTATGATATTGGCTATGATTTCTAATTTGCTTTCTTTATTTTTGGCCGTCTAGATCAAGTGGTACTCAGTAAACCTTTTACAATTACTAAAGATATATTATTTTTATTTTTCTTGTCTCAATGAGAAGAGCTCAATGCCCAACTTTTTTATCAAGAAAAAAATTATATCGATAAGATAAACATTAGACTGAATCTAATGTTGTTTAGGTCTGCAGAAGAGCTGTCTCTGGCAACCTATGACTTGGACTTTATTCAAGAAATAAAGGGAATTAGCAAGCTAATAATCCTTTGAAGTCTATATACTTTTTAGAATATGGATTTCATAAAAAGAGAATCATAAAGGAACTTGGTCATTTCTTCATTGATGTCCTATTTGTCCACAAGGAGAGTTAGTTATATAAGTATAAAGACTCACTCATTAAATACATATTAACTCCTAACACAACTAAGATGACCTATTACCATTATTTAACTAATAACCCGCTTAACCCGTTATAGGATGGATTGAGCCACAAGACAATGATTAGGCGAAAGGAAGATCGATGAAATTTGCGAGATCTCGACAAGATGAGGCAGATCTTGGAGATTATTTGGAAAACTTCTACATGCATGAGAGTGGAGAAATAATATGGCTATCTATGAGATCTTTTGTGGATGAATCTAATGAGGAGCTAGTTAGTAGGGTTATCTCAACAAGATTTAGAAGTGGAGGAATGGAATCAATCCATAAATTGGCAATGTCTTTGATAAATATAGTAATGAAAGTCAAATGATGAATAAGGAGACACCAAATGATGAAGACACCAAAAGGAAGGATACTACTCTCAAAATCAAAAGGAAGAGTTAACAAACTTTATTATTTTATTGTGTCGTTTGATAACTTTATTATTAGTTAGTTCTCGTTCATCAAATAGTCATTTAGTAGATGTTAAATCGTGCATTTCTCTAACATAAAAAAGTTAAAATATGAACAAGCTAGTATGAACCAAAAATTTCTACCGAACTTCCATTTCAGTGATGGTAACGTCATTTACAGAAGGCGAAGCAGATGTATAGTTAGCAAACCTCTGCTTGAACTTGTTCCTAGAAAAACCTGAATGATCATCAGCTTGCTTCCCTGAAACACCATCCATTTTCTCATTCAGCTTTGTTGAATCAAGATCTATGCTCGCAACAGAAAAATCTTCGCTGGAAATGCTCGCATCACCACTGAAGGCCGGCTTCGTCAAAGATGGAAGCACCACAGATTGGCTGCTAAGCATCATAACCAATGAGGCCACATTTGGCCTCAGACGTTGGTTATCTTCTACGCAAAGCAATCCAATATGTAAGCATTTCAATACCTCTTGTGATTGAAATTTATCACATAGACTTCGATCAACAACTTTTATTGCCATTTGTTTCTTATAATATTGCCAAACCTACATGCAAAAAACACAAAAGATGGATTCAAATTGAGTTATCAAATGATCATTTCGGCAAAACAAAATGCCAGCTTCTTACATAGCTTAGAAGGTTCATTGCATGATCTGAACCTTGAAAATTGTTGTTTCTCCTTCCAGTAATGATCTCAAGTATTAGAACGCCAAAGCTGAACACATCAGATTTTGTGGAAAAGAGGCCATGTAATGCATATTCTGGTGCCATGTATCCACTGAATGGAGAAAAAATAGAATGAAATCTTATAGGAAAATGATTTGCATTGTATGAGATTACTATTCAAGAGCTAGCAGCTTTCTTACTATGTCCCAGCAATATGACTGGCATTTCTTTGTGTTTCATCAATGGGAAAGAGTTTTGCAAGGCCGAAATCCGAAATTTTAGGATTCATGTTCGCATCTAATAAAATGTTGCTTGCTTTAAGATCTCGATGTATGATTCTAAGACGTGAATCTTCATGCAGATAAAGAAGACCCCGCCCAATTCCTTCGATGATCTTAAACCTTGTTTCCCAGTCCAGAAACATTTTCCTTGCAGGATCTGTTTCCGTATATTTTGTCAAATTTATCAAAAACCCGCATATTACTTAAGAAAATAAAAATGGATAAAACCATAAGCAGTTGTAGAAACAATATAATGAATATTTAACAGTATAATATAAATAAATAATCAAGTTTGAATGAACAAACTATTCATAAACAAGAATTCTTTTATTAAAATTTTTTGTAAGAAATCCCTCAAAAAAGTCACAAAAGGCCGTTTTGCTGTCAAATTTATTATCAAATTTCATAAAGTTTTGATCTATCAAAAAAATTTTGCTGATCTGAACTTGATCTTGAAGATGTATAAATCTCAATATGAAAAAATTCAAAAGTCAATCCTTGGTAGACTTATTCTTAAAAATGCATAAATTTAAATGCAAAAAGAGTTACATGGTCACTTTTAGAGGAATTTCCTAAAGAACTTTCATAAGGAGTTCCCTATAGGAATTCTCTCCATATGCATTCATTTGTATTACTAGGCATGAGCAGAGGTGCTTTTTTGTTTAGATGCAAAAATTAGAAAAAATTTCTATCAAGATATCCTAATACATTTAGTATCAAAATGGAACTATTTTATTATACGCGTCATTGATTTCATGCATCACATGTCGTTCCTCAAACATAACGAAACAATTATACATTCAAAATTATACTCATAACAAAAAATGTATATTCATAAATAGTTTTGTTTTGTTATCTATATTTTAGTTTTATTTTTTTTTCAAATTTAGTTGTGTCGTCTAATAATTTAGATGCATTGAGAGATAATAAGTGGCTCATGAAATTAGGAATATGTAATGAAATTAGATTCATCCTATATCATTATAATCTGATAGAATTTTTTTCCAAAAAGAGTTATGCATCAGTAGAGTTGGACATACCAAATAGGAATTTATCAAGGCTGGTGTTAGGAAGATACTCATAAACTAGGAGCTTCTCATTCTCCTCAAGGCAACAACCCATCAATCTTACAAGATTCCTGTGCTGAAGCTTAGCAACAAAAAGCACCTCATTTTTCATTTCAGCAAGTCCCTGCCTTGATGTTCCTGATAGTCTTTTCACTGCAATTTGTTGCCCATCTGTGAGCAGTCCCTATTTCAGATTTAATTAAAGAAAGAATTAGTTATTTGCCTAAAAAAAAATTATGAACAAGCCAAATTTCCGCTCATTTTATTTGCAAGAATACCTTGTAAACTGGTCCAAATCCACCTTCTCCCAGCTTATTTTCCTTTGAGAAATTATTTGTGGCTTTTCTGAGTACACTTAATTCAAATAATAGAGAATCAGCACTGTTCTTAAGATCCACCTTCTTAATCCAAAATCCTAGATTAAGTTCCAAATATTAATTTTCACTTTCATCTTACAACTAATAATATCCAGAAAATATTGGAGAAATGAGGAAACCAACAATCTTACGTGTTCTTATTCTCTGCAGAGCTTTACTCCGTATCAGAAAAATTATTAATATTGCAGTGAGAGTCAATGTCGTGACAACTCCAAAGATTGCAATTAGCAAAATAATCTTGTTTGTTTTATTTTTTTCTGTATGAAGAAAAAAACCCATATTAACTGAATTAGATTGGGAGAAAAGGTATTTACTATCTATTGTACAAAACAGATATCTAATTTCATGATCTTTTATCAGGTGTTGTTGACACTTCTTAAACAAGGACAGCAAGACTAAGGCTCCATTTGGAACAACTTCCTTATTGTTTTCTGAAACAGTTATTTAGTACAAAAATGTCTTATATAAAAATTTTTTATACTAAAAAGTTGCTTTAAAAATCAATAAGAAATCTATCCCAAATGAAGCCTAATAAGTCTAAAAAGTCCCATAAGTATTCTAAAAGCTGTTAGAAAGTGATGAAATATTTAATTATTCATGCAAAAAAAAGGGATAATAACAAAAAAAGACAGAGAAGCTGAAGTTCAACAAAATCATACAATCAGATGGAATTTTCGCCTGCTTTTTTGTTGAAAATGCAAATGAATAAATGATGCTACACCAATCATCACCTATTCCAATATTTTCAATTTAAAATAAAAATTATAAGACACATTTGAGAAGTTTATTTTTTGGACAAATATTTTCCCTTTCTCCCGCATAATAGTCAATCTGTACATTCACATCATTTTAATTTTTCTATGCTATAAATATGTGGAGCTTTTTTTTATTTTATATTTTTAATGGCTAGATCTTTTAATTCTTTCAAAATGAGATCCATTTTTCTTAAAATAAATTTGAATGCTAGAAAGTCAAAATAAAAAATAAATTTCTTACTTGTCGGGACATTTGCGGTAGGAGAGATATAGAAAGTTTAACGTCTTAGTTTTGCGTGAAGAGCTAGCACACATAGATAAAAGAGAACCATAATTGAGAGAGGCACCAATGTTTCCTTTGAGTGGAAAACTCAGGAAATGGTAAAACCATAGGGTCTTGCCCTGTCAAAATGAATCTGCAATCATTTGTCATTGATGAGAAATACTGCCCTTCATTGGAAAAAGGCATTGATACAATGTGAAGAGTATATTACTTGGTTGAAGTTGGAAGAGCCCTGCCGTAGAAATCCAACATAGATCCTACTGTTGATATTGGGAGTCATAGTTGATGTTGATAGCATGCATCGATCTTATAAACGATGGCTTGCATTGGCATGATTAGCAATATTAGGTAAAGAAGTCACTAGGCATCAAAATACCTAGGCATCACTTAGTTGGGAGATTGTAGGTCAGAGAATTGTAGTCGAGTGGCGGTGGATGAAGAGTCATAATCAAGTGATGGCAGTCAGTCAATTAGACCACGGTGATCGAAGAACTGTATTCAATAGGAAATGAAGGTGGAAGGACCATAATCTGGTGATCTGGTCATAGGACTATAGTTGGCAGGGCGACGGAGGTTGAAAGGACAGTAGTCGGGCAACGATGGTCGAAAAATTGAAGTCCAGAGAAGGTGATCTGAGGATCGTAGTCGACCCGTGGTTAGCATAAAGTGATCTAAGGATTGTGGCCCTGAATTTAATTTTGAAAGTTTTCATTCAAATATGTCTCAAGATTCATGCCATATTAGGGCAATTTCAATGTGTATCAAAATTACTCCGTATTTATAATTAACTCATAAATTATTAATCATTTGCTACGCAAGAATTGTAATATATACTAGAATTTTTGCGTTAAAAACCAATAAAAGGAAAAACTATGGGATATGGCCTAGTTAAAATGATTCTAATATCGTTTATCATTGATTACAAAAGATGTTCTTCCTAAGGAGAAGGCATTGCTAATACACTGCGAACAACATATTACATGGTTGAAGTTGGAAAACCAAGGTGGTAAAAATCCAACATAAATTCTAGTGTTGAAGAAGAGAGTAAAAGTTGGTGTTGATAGAATGTACATATCTTATAAGTGAAAACCTATGTTGGCATAATTAGCAATAATAGGTGATGAAGTCAATAGTCATCATAGTAGGTAAACAACATTGGTCATTGCTATGTTTTGTTTATTGATTATTTCTCTCGTTATACTTGACTTTTTACCTTACGAAATAAATCAGAAAACTTTGTTACATTTTGTAATTTTAAAAACATGGTAGAAAAACAAATTGGTCAATCTATACTCATACTTCCAACTGATGGCGGAAGTGAATTCAACTAAATTCAAATTTCAATCTTATCTAGCCCAACATGATATAGCTCACCAAATAAGTTGCCCTTACACTCCTGAACAAAATGGAGTTTGTTGAACGCAAACAACATCACATAATTGAAACAACTCGTGCCCACCTATTAGATGCACAAATTCTCTATTCCTTCTGTGCACATGCCACATTAACGGATGTTTATTTTATCAATCTTATGTCCTCTCCAACTACTTCCAAGCTTTCTCCATACCAATTGCTGCATCGTAAACCACCATAATATTCTCATCTCCATATATTTGGATGCATATGCATCCGTTGTCTCCACCTAATCTTAAACACAAACTTTCTCCAACTTCCATTCCTTGCATATTTATTGGATATTCTCCTAAATATAAAGGATATCTCTGTTTAAATCCTGCCTCTGGAAAAATTATTACATCCCGCATGTCAAATTTCATAAAATGTTTTTCCCTTTCAACCCTCTGATACTCCTTCAATATATATATATATATATATATATATATATATATTGCATCTCAGCATTTCCTCTCCTCCCCCTCTCTCATTGGTTCCAAGCTCGTGTCTTCCTTCTCCACCATAATTCTTACTTCTATATCCTCCACTGCTCCCGAGGCTACACCCTTCTCTTCCACAGATCTGCATAACAACTCGCATGAAATTTCAGCTTCCTCGCCCCCACTTTTGCTACAGCTTCTACACCATCAGATGCTACTATTCCTGCCCCTGCATTGCATCCTATGCTCACTCGGTTTTAAAACTGGCCACCTCAAACCACGCAACATACTAAACCTTTCCCACCAGCTCACTGACTCTTCATATCCAAACTCATACTCAGCTGCAGTTAAATCTCCTCACTGGCTTCATGCAATGTCATAAGAGTTTCAAACATTACAAATGCAAGGAACGTGGAAGTTAGTTCCTTCTCACCTATCTCAACATATACTTGGTTGTAAGTGGCCGTTTAAAACAAAGTATCATGTGGATGGGTCTGTTACTCGACACAAAGCCTGTCATGTGGCTCAAGGTAATACAAAGGAATATGGTATTGATTTTCATGACACATTCAGTCCCGTCGCCAAATTGTCTACTATTCGCATTTTCTCCTTCTAGCCTTGCACTTTTATTGGCAAATTCATCAATTGGATGTGTCCAATACATTTTTACATAGAACATTATCGGACACTGTCTTTATGAAGCAACCGTCTGGTTTTCAAGACCCAAATTTTCCTTCTCATGTTTGTCGTCTAAATAAGGCGTTGTATGGTCTTAAGCAAGCGTCTCGTGAATGGTTTTTCCACATTCACTGATCATTTATTGGGTTTCAATTTTCATACTAAAGCAGCTGATCCATCTCTCTTCATCTACAAATAGCAGAATATCTATATTTATCTAGTTATCTATGTTGATGACATCTTAGTAGCGGGAAACAAATTCCACTCACATTTCTACTTTGTTTAAGGATATGCATTCCAGTTTTTCAGGTCAAGCTACATGGCCAACCCTCTCAGTTTCTAGGCATCGCCAACAATCTTATGCTGCAAATATTCTAAGAAAGGTTGGCATGGCGGAATGCAAACTGGTGGCTACACCGCTTGCACTTAAATGTCCTACTATTTCAAATGCTTCAGATCACCTCACTGATTTTAAACTCTACCGAATTTTAGTTGGATCCCTTTTATATCTGATGATAACCAGGCTAGATCTTTCCTTTACTGTCAACAAATTAAGTCAATTTATGCATTCACCTCAACAAATACATTTTCTTATGCTCAAGCGTACTCTCTGATATATTCAAGGCACTATGGCCTTCAGCTTACCTATACAGCCATAAAAATTTTAGCTCTCTGCATTTGCCGATTCCGATTGGGTTGGTGATTCAGTTGATTGGAAACCCACATCTAGATATTGTATTTTCATTGGCACTACACGTCTCCTGCTCAGCTAAAAAGCAGCACAATTGCTCGCTCCTCCACTGAAGTCGAATACAAAGCTCTATCTTCCACTGCTATGGAGATCATATGGATCTATCGCTTGTTGCAAGATTTTAATGTCCCAGTTACTACACCTACACCTCTTTACTGTGATAACGTCTCTGCAATTTCAGTAGCTCACAACAACCCTCTTTTCATGCTAGAACAAAAGGATATTGAGATTGATCACTACTTTATTCGTAAGTGCATTCAGTCTCAAACTATTGTGGTTCATCATATCTTAACACATGATCAACTAGCTGATATTTTTACAAAGCCGCTTTCTACTTTCAAGTTTTAACTTTTGAGCTCCAAATTAACAATTCATAATTGAACCATCAAATACAGAAATTATTCTCTGTTGATTTGCGTTTCACTTCCTTGCTGTAACAGCAGCTGTTTTTACTCATTCACTATCAGTCATTCATCTAATATAGCTTGTGAAATCTCTACCGTTGAAGAGGATATCTCTTCATGTAAAAACTGAAATCAATGTACCGTAGAAGTGGTGAAAAAGAAGCTTTACTGGAGCAATGAAGAAACCATTTAGTATTTTCTTCTTCTCTGTTTTCTGCTGAAACTTTTTTTTCTAATTAATTATTGTTTCTAATGAATACAGTTTTATAGATTTTATCAAAACAATATAACAAACGCTGCTTTAGCATTTGACGTACTTCTCGGTTATGTTTTTGGTGTTCTTCAGAACGTTTCTTAAGTTAATGAAATTGCTACTGATATTTGATATTTCCTTCTTAAATAAGAGCTAGGCAGACGAAATAATCATTGTTGCGTCTAGGAGTATTCCCGGCGGTAGAGAAATATAAAGTTTAACGTCTTAGCGTTGTACGAAAATTCGGCACGCAATAAGATAAGAGAGAGGGTGTAGCATTCATATGAGACACCAATTTTTTTTATGTGGAAAACCATTGAAAAGGGGGAAAAACCACACGAGGGCCTAGCCTAGTTTGAATGAATCCACTAGTATTTGTAGTTGATTACAAATGAGGCCCTTCCTTGAGGGGAAGGCCTTGGATCTATGTACATCATATGCAGTACATTATATGATGGGAATACAAAGAGCTACTGTTTACGTGTTCATTTGGTCAAACAGACAGTAGTTGGTGGGCGACATAAGTCAGAAGGACCGTAGTCGGTGAGCGACGGAGGTCAGAAGGACTATAGTTGGTGTGCGATGTAAGTCAGAGGGACCGTTGTCGGTGGCGACAAAGGTCGGAAGGACTGTAGTCGGTGGGCGACGTAAGTAAGGAGGACCGTAGTCGGTGGGCAAACAGAGGTCGGGAAAGACTGTTGTCGGCAGCCAAGGAGAACTCCGACGTTAGAATGTATTCGGGCAAAACTCCATAGTCACCTGCAGATCAGACAGAATGCTGGCGTCCCATGGAAATCGGGTGAAATTCCTGCATCACTTGGAAGTCGGGCCGAATTCCGGCATCCCTTGGAAGTCGGGCCGAATTCCGGCATCCCTTGGAAGTCGGGCCAAATTCCGACATAATTCCAGCGATGGTGGTCGAGGAGGTGTTTCTTCCCTCCTAATCTTATTCTCTTATCTTCTCCTTCTTCTCCTCTTCTTCTTGCTTGGGTCCCCTCTCAAGATAAATGAGGGTCTATTTATAGATATTATGGGCATGGCCTATAAATAGGTGATAGATCAGAGGTAAATGGGGAGTGGTTGGATGGACGGCCGATATTGATCGTGTACCGTTCGTCAAACATTTGAAATTCTTAGTGATGTCAGAATTCAGCGATCTTAGGCTCGTTTGATTTGTCTCGTCGAGCCGATCGATTCGACTATAAACATGTTATATTTGGAAACCGTTTGGTAACTCAAATTGTGGTTCGAATTTTCCAACAGCGCTTCGGGTCCCTGATTTGGACTCATTTGGGCTCAGATTGAGTTAAATTTGGTGTCATTGGGTTTTTATTTCGGTGACACTCAGTTTGACTGTAAGTTCACTGAAATAAGAGTTTAGGTGATCCCAAATTTAATTTTTGAAGTTTCCGGCCTCATTTTGCCTCGAGATTCGTGCCCGATCAATAGAATTTTTTGTTGATATATCAATCATAAAAAGAAATATGCATCAAATACAAAACTCACCTTTTCGTCCGGAGTTCGCAACTCCATTGTCTAGCTCCAACGTCTTCGCCTTCGGTTCCTTCGCCTCGGCAGGCGTCACGGCCGGGGGCGGAATCGCTGACAACAAATCCAACGAAAAAAATAAAAAAAACCTCATACCTCACCATACAACTCTGGGAAGAAACCTTGCCCCCAATTTTCAAGCTGTTGAGGAAGCGAGCAGCGGCAAAAAGACACTCCTCGCAGTCACCAGAAAATAAATCAGGCGTGCACCACGCCATCCCCGTAAATATTATCCATATCCTCAGACGTCCTCATCCCAACCGCAAACCTCGACGTGGCGGATGCGGCCTTCAGCGACAAGCCTCTCAACAAACTATGCAACTGGCTATCAAACACAGTGGGATTCGAAGTGTTATACACGCTCACTAAGCATACATGAACACGGTCATGTCAGGGATACCGAAGAATGGCCCATCCGAGTAGCGGAGTAAGCAGTAATCGAAGCGAAGAGTGGCTGACTTGTGGTTTCCGCAACGCCTTCTGAGGAGTTTCCAGTGGCTGTCGCGGCTGCGTCGGAGAGGCAGTCGGCGCAGATGGCGGTGGAGACGTCCGGGCGGCATTGGGAAAGGCCGAAGATTTGGGTGATGGGGGAGTTGCCGACGGAGAAAGTGGAAGAAAGGGTTGACGATGTCGGGGCAGAGGCGGTGAGGTTGGAGAGGAGGAGTTGGAGATTTGAGGCATAGGGGTTTGAGGATGTGAAGTTGTCTTGAGAACAGTATGTCATGATATGGGTGTTTGCAGAATCGGTTGGTAGATGAAAGAGGAGAATGAGTTGGAAGAGGAGGGGGACAGCCGGGCCGGCCGGCAGAGAAGGCATAGGTGCGAATGTGCGATTATGGAAGGCATTGATTCTGTAAAGAAGGGAAATAGGAATCTGGGAGGAGAGCACAACCGTCCAGGCGAAATAGACAGAGAATGTGTTGACTGGGCAATTTGTTTTTTTTTTTTTTTTTAAAGATTTACACACCATCCATAAAATAAATATAGATATATGACATAAAATATTAAAATTTTAAGTGTTAGATATGTAAATTATATCATTGAGTCAACTTATCATGTTGGCATAGTTGTTGGGAACCCGTTTGCTCTTTTATATCAGATGACCTATTATGTAATATGTCTTTAACCAATCTCCATCATATGAGTCAAACCTAACAAGTCGTCTTGACAAAAATTGAAATGAACAATTATAATATTTTTATAACTTGTGAGGGATGAGGTAGCATTTGGCCACACATCTTTAACATATACAAATAAAATCTATTAATACGAGCCTAGTTGATTCATTCATATTGCATAATATTAGGGGTGTCAATATTTGACCCGACCCGAAAATTCGAAAGCCGACCCAAAAAATTTCGGGTTCGGGTTAGGGATTTCGACCTGTTTGTAAAACCTGATCTGGTTCGGGTTGACCCGGAAACCCGAAATCAACCCAATTTGACCCGTTTTTAATTAATTTAGAAGGGTTTTAATGGATTTTTATGAAATAAGTAAATTAATATTTCAAAAAATTATAAACATTAGTGTCCAAAATTAAATTAATTGAACTAAATCTTACCTTAATTTGATTTAGATTAAAATAAATGGGAATTAAATAAAAAAATTTAATAAAATATACCCGAATCGAGTCTGGTTCGGGTTGACCCGGACCCGAAGCGGGTCGGGTTCGGGTTCGGAAAACCGACCCGTTTACAAAAACGGGTCGGATTCAGGTCGGGTTTGAATAGTGTCGGGTCAATTTCGGGTTGGACCCGAACCCGACCCGTGACCCAGTTTTGACAACCCTACATAATATCAAGACATGTCACTTTGTAATTTTAGAATTTTTGCATTTCTTTCTCATTATATTATAGACCCTTATATGCATCTTCCTTTATAAAAATCATTTTTATTATTTAATAAGACCCAGGGTCATAGCTTTAAATACATTTAGATTGTTTAGTAGGCATCCTATATATAGAGGATGTAAGTCTTGTCATAACTCTCTATGGTTAGCCATGCATGAGTTCATACCTCGCACTAGGTCCCTTCTCCCAAGTTCAAGAAGCTTAGTCTTTAGATTGTTAGTACGCATCATATACTAAAATCAAATTTCGTTTAACCTACCAACATTTTTGTCGGGCAACCAAATCGAAGTTGTGAACCGAACTCTCTGTAATATGTTAAGGTATCATGCTCAAGACCATTCAAAATAGTGGGATGATTTTCTGTGCCAAGCCAAATTTGCTTATAACTCTATGGCTAATAGATCCACGAGAAAAAATGCCCATTCAGCATCGTGTACACCAAGCTTCTTAATCACTTGATAAATGTGGGCCATACTTCCCAAATGCCGCAATGTAACTATTGCAAATACGAACTTTTATTACATCCGGTGCAAAGGACGTAGAGGAACGTCCGGTCGGGAGCTAAATTTTTCGCCAAAAATACTCGGTATTTTCTCGGTACAAACAACCGGTATTATTTTGATAATAACGATGAAATACCGCTCTTGGAAGACCCAATACCGAGTTTTATACCGAGCTATATCGAGAAAATACCGAGTTGTACCGAGTTTTTTTCTATGGAGAAAACTCGATACAACTTTTGTGTATAAATCGGTATTGCTCAAGATAGCTCGAAAAAACTCGGTATTTGGGGTCTTCACTTGATGTTATTCCTCGTTAGTATTTGATATTGACTCGGTATTTGACGGGAATTTGCCTCCGTCCTGTATCGGTCCCTCTACGTGCCGGTCGGAGGACGTAATATAGTGTTCTGCAAATTACGGCTTGGCACGTTCACAACAATGTTAGAAGAAGATTAGCACAAAGTTGCCACTTCAAATGCACGAATACAAGCATGTAGGTGGGACGCGCCCTTCGCTGCAAGATCGTGTCACCCATGGGATGATGTAATGAGTGTAGATGTGAAAAAAATGTGGTCCCCTCCTTGGCACAGCCGCTATACCTAAGGTCCACAAAAAGTGTGGGCATATATACCTAATGTTGTAACATTATTAATGATTAATACATGTGGAGTAAAACTTTCCGTCATGTCCAACTCGCTTTCCTACTATATGTATGTATTTTTTCGGACTCGCAATTCCACACATCTCTTTTCCTCGAGTGCCAAGGTTCCTTTTAAATACAATAGTTGTGTGAGAAGAAAAAATCGAATATTCATTCTAATTTCGCTTGGAGTATCTGTTATTTAAACACCACACACCTATCTTTTTTTTTTTAATTAAACGCTTTTATTCTTTAATACAACACCAATAACTTATTTATATTTTCCTTACGTAACAGATATAAAACAACAAAGACCATCAAAAATAAATATTATATATCAATATTTCCCCTCATAAACAACTACTTTTTAGAGTAAAAATCTCCTTTTAAAACTAAACTTCAGAAAACCCAATAATTTTCTTATATATACATTTACGGGTTATTACAATACATACCACTTAAACTATAACCCATCCTATCAAACACCTCTATTAGACTCATTTATTATTTTACCGACCTTAATTACTACATAATCCCTAACATACCACCACCGTCATGCTCCTACAAACTCCCACCCCCTACCTTCTTAAACACGTCACCCCCTCCCTCCAAACCAACCTCCCCAAATCTCCTCCCCTTTCCTTTAAAAAACTTTCTTCATTTTCTCTACCATTTCTATATATTCCAATACACCCTCACTTCACAATAAACCACATACAAATAAAAAAAAAAAAAAAAATCTAAAATAAAAAACATCCTCCCCCCCCTCTACCATATAATTAAACCATTCCTTCCTCCTAATCCCCACCTCCTCCCACCCCCACCAACCAACACCCCCCCCTCCCCTCTCCTCCACCACACATAACCTACAACAAATCCCCCCCACCCAAACCCCCCTATCCCTTCCCTCTACCACCCTCCCCACCCATCCCCACCCCCCCCTTCCCACTACATCCCTAACCCCCCACAACCCCCCCCCACACTCAACAACATCCCCCTACCAAAACCCCCCCCCTCATGCAAATTTTTACACTAAGTAATCATTAGCATAGTAGTTAGCTGATTAAGCACGCGCAAAAAAAAAAAAAATTAACCAGGAAAAATCACCCATTTAGGGGAACGGGCGAGTTGCTCATTAATTTTTTTTTAAATCATATATATTCTGAATTTGTAAATTCATATGTATTTATAGATTTGGTGAATTTTTTGGAACAATCAAAATGTCATTGCTGCCTTTTTTTTATTTTGGAATGTTTATAAGTTTTACATAAATTAGTAATTTAATTAGGTGTAAGAATTTTAAACTTATATCTTGACATAAATTTTGAAATTGCTTATTCTATTGAATGTACCAAACAGTTTAACTAGTTTGCTCTTTTATAAATTATTTTTGTATTATGCTCATAGATTTAATTTAAACATTAATAGTGCTCCTTCGTAAAACTTGTTCCTTAAAATGTTGTGCAATAAATTAGAAGGCTTAGTTTATATAAAGTCATAAGAATTATTTTATAAATTATGATCACAGGAATATTGTTTATTTGTGATTGATGATTGTGATGTATTGAAAATAGTAGTATTTGGTGATATGATTTAGTTTAGTAGAATTCCAAATTGAATAATTCAAGTTGGTTTACTCTATTGAGGATAAATTGCCATCTTCAATGAAGAGTTGATGAAAATAGCTATCCATATTATAGTTATTGATCATATTTAAAGTGATTCGACTAGTCAAACCCGAGTTAATTGTAGAAAAAGTAATAAAATATCACAAGAGGGTAAAACAAGATAAATAAGATAACAAGCTCTCAATTATACTTTCTTTTGTAGAGTTCAATATCTCAACAAGTGTATGTTTTTCAAGATCATCTCTTTCCATAAGGTCTCAAAAAGGAGGAAAATTAGCAATGCATGTCCTATAGACATGAGAGCACAATAGTGGATGAACATGTTAGTTAGTGGGGAGATTGATTCTAGTGGTGTGAAGCATTGTGGTCTACATAGAATACAAAGAGATAATTAATGATAACTTAATGGGGTTGGATGGCTTGATTTACAAAGGATATGATGATGGATCAATATTAGGGGAAATCTAATGATTGCATTCATAAGAGGGCTTGTACTTACTATGGAGAGCAAAGATGGGTCAACAAGATTATGGTAGAATTCATCTTAATGTGACACAAGATCTTCAAAGTACATGTTGAATGACGAACATAAACATTATTATTCAAGCGGTTGCCATTATTCAAACACAAAGTTAGGATAACTGACAGCGTTCCTTTGTCAACTTAGAATTCTATAGGTACTCAAATGCTAGACCTCTTTTAGAAAATGAGCATTGATCCATCAAATACCAATACAGGAAAATTAGGGATTACCGACGGTCGTATAACCGCTGAAAATTATCGGTGATTTTTTAATAATACACGTCGGAATTAGCAGCGGTATAATAATCCCCGATTAGGCCACCAGTTTTCTGTTTTTACGGCGCCTTTACCGGTGGCTAAGTCGTCGGTGTTAAGTAGTTTTTTCCTGCGGACAAAACCGTCGGAAATTGCCCTAATATTGGCCAAACTGAGCCTTCCTCTTTATTTCTTCACGTATCTATTTTCGCAGAAGCTCGCTCGTGATCGCGCTTGGCCGCCAACACTCTCTCTTCGGCCGCCGACACTCTCTCTCTGGCCGACGATCTCGCCCTCACTCTGGTCGTCGATCACGCCCGCATTCTATCATCGAAAGCCATCGATCGGCAACGCACCGAATGGAAGGTTTGCATTTTTTTTTCTTTTACTAATGTGTCATACTTTAAAACTGTGAGAGAGAGTTATGGAGCATAGATTGCGGTGTGATACCAAAGTTTAGCTAAATCAATTTGGATTCATGGATATTACTTGGTTCACTATCTTGTTGTTGATTGGATTGTTGAATCTATAGGTAGGCTTCAACATAACACTTCTTACTAATAGGTGGCTCCATGATTTTTGTTGGTGTAGTGTGGCTCCATGATTTTTTCATGATTTCTGATTTGTCCCCCTTAAATTCTAGTGTTTTTTCTTCACTGAACTTTATTTTTATTACTTGTTTCATTGTATGATTATACGTCCCAACAACTGGTATTAAAGCCATATTCTTTGGCTTGAGTGAGAGTAATAGTTGACGAAATAAGGTACAAGATTAAGAAGTTCAATGGTTCAGACCAAATAATTCAAATTTTATTGGAATAAATTATTAAAATGTTAATTAAGTTCTTTCGTATCTTATGTTTGGCCATATGCATAAGAAACGTATGCATTCACTTCTTAGTATAGGAATGCTTTCTAGTTTAAAATCTATAAATATATGGTGAGTTTTGAAAGATTAGTTTAAATGTGAAGTCAAAGAAGCTAGAGTTAGCGTATACATATGTATGGGCTCATGTACCAGTTCTTTCTAAAGGAGGGTCTTCATATTTTATTACATTTATTAATGATGATAGTAGAACATTGTCGTATACTTCTAAAAACATAAGTTAGATTTGTTTGAAGTGTTTAAGCAATGGAAATTCAGGGTTAAAAATGAGATAGGTTTAAAGCTGAAGTGTCTTAGAAGGGGATAATGATGACGAGTATCATGATAAGAAGTTTAGGAGTTTAATGATTATAATGTAATGAAACATGGATTCATTATTCCAAGAATATCATGGCAGGATGGTGTTGTAGAGTGTATAGAGTTAAGAGCATGAGGATGCATGTTGCCCTACCCAAATAGTTCTTGGTAGAGGTAGTGAATACTGTTGTTAATTTGATCAATTATGGTCCATCAATTCTTCTAAATGAGAGTTTACCTGAGGAAGCTCAGAGTGGTAAGGAGGTAAGTTTATCTCACCTGAAAGTTTTTGATGTTTATATTAATGTAGGATCTAGGAGTAAGCTTGATCTAAAGTCTATCAAGTATACATTCATTGGATGTAGATTAGATAAATTTGGCTATAAATTCTAGGATTATCATAATCTTAAATTCATTAAGAATAGGGATTTCACATTCAATTAAAATGAAATGTATAAGGATAAAAATAAGATTGATTTAGAAGATTCTTCTGAGCATATTGAGATAAAGGATGGTGATGATCAGGAATACAAAGACAGGAGGTGTGCTTAAGATGTTGAAGCATATAGAGTTTTTTAGACACTTATTATTGAAGTAAGGAGATCAATTAGAATCACATGACTAATATAAATAAATTCTTCTTCTTTATGTTATCTATGACTGAGAGATGGAGGTGAACATGGTGTTATAATAAGGCCATTTAAGTTAATGATTCAAAGATTTAAATTTTCTTTCCTTTCCCTTCTTAAAAAAAAAAAAAAAAGTTAATGATTCAAAGAAGTGGGAACAAGCCATTGATGGTGAGATCCATTCAATTAAGTTGAATCAAACCTGAGAGTTAGCTGGGCTACCAAAGGCAAGAAAATACTATAGAATAAATGAGTTTACTGGCTAAAAGAAAAATCGGTGGTATCCAATGCTATAAGAATACACTTGTAGTTAAAGGTTTTCAGTAATAGGAAGGAGTGAACTACACTAAAATTTTCTCTAATGATAAAAATGACTATAGTCAAAGTTATGTCGAGCATAGTAGCTTTGCATCTCGAATAGATGAATGTAAGGGTAGCATTTCTTCATGGTTACCCACAAAAAGAGTAGTACAGTGTGCAATCTCAGAGATATATGATTACATGTAAAGAATATTTGGTGTGTATGCTCAAAATGAGTCTATATGGGCTAAAGTAGACACCAAGACAATGGTACAAAAGATTTAAAAGGTTTATGTTATATAAGGGATACATGAAGTGCCAATAAAATCACTATTTTTATTTCAAATATTTTGGTAATTTTATATATTGCCACTCTTGTATGTGGATGAGATGCTAATTATAGGATCAAATATGGATAAAATAAATGGCTGAAAGAGCATCTATTAAGAGAATTTGAAAGGAAATATTAAGGTTAAATTAAGAAAATTGGCTTATGAGTATTAATAGAAATAGAAGCACATATATACTGAAGTTCACTTAGGTTAAGTATGTTGAAAAGTGCTATAAAGATTTAACATGAGTGAGGCAAAGCAATTTTTGAATCCCTTAGATAATCACTTTCAACTATCTAAGGAACAATCGCCTAGATCTGAAGCAAATTAAGAAATATAGCCTAGTATGCTTTAGTAGTTGGATGTTTGACATATGCTACAATCCGTACAAGGCCAGATATAATAGATGTAGTGGGAGTAGTGAGCAGATTCATGAGCAACCCATACAACCTTCATTTGGAGGTGATTAAGTAGATTCTCAGGTACTTTAGATTATCAGTTGACAAAGCTCTTTGCTTTGGACATATATGGAATAAACTATAGGGATATTTAGATTATGATCTTATTGGAGATATTGATGGAAGGAGGAACATAACTGGTTATATTTTTATTTTAGGAAAAACTAAAGTGAGTTGGGTTTCAAAGTTATAAAAGATTATTGCCCTCTCAACCATAGAAGCTTAGTATATTATTATTATTGAGGTTAGCAAGAAAATGATATCTATTCCATGCCAACGAAAACATGAGTGCTATTCATCTAGCTAAGAATATTGTATTCCATGCTAGGATAATGCATATCCAGCTTATTTATCTTCTAAAAGATGATCAATTATCTTTAGAGAAGATACACATAAACCAAAATCTTGCAGACATGATAACGAATACAGTGACAATTGATAAATTAGAGTTATGTGTGTTTCAGTCGGTCTTTATGAAGGCTGAGGGTAGGGGTGAGCCACACTACAGGTATTATGATCTATCTATAGATCGTGAGAGGGTTTGATCACAATCAATTTCAAAGTGGAGGATTATTAGTACTTTGTGAAATCTAATTATATCAATCGATCGAGTTGTACTTAACTCAAACCTCAATTATGTCGGTCGAGCTCGTCAAGGAATTCAATCGAGTTGTACTATATATATAGCCTTGACATTATGGTTTGTAACTACAGTAATGCTAAGGCCCATGATGCAGATTGAGTCCTAATCATTGGCTACCACATTATTGTATCCAAAGGCTACAAGATGTAGCAGAAGTTTTTGGAGGCTACATGATGTGTGATACTATTACCTTACTACATCCTTATTGTTTCTAGAATCATTAACATCACTAGTTCAAGAGATTATAACGTGTGGAGTACAAATGTAGAGTTATGTTCGGACTCTCTTGTACACACATTGTGTATATTTATACACAAGGTATGTAAATACGTGTACATATACTATGTACACAATGTATGTCGAATGGAGAAATGGGAGAACGAGTAAAATGCGTGACGACTATCTCTTTGAATGGGAAAATGGGATTAAAGAGATTAAAAATAGCAGTTTAGACTTGGCTACCTAAATTTTTCTATAGAAGTTGTTTTCAAATCGTTGTTCGTAACTGCCGCGAAAGCATCATGTTTTTTAGCAGAGATATTTTTCTTCCAAGGGAATAAAAAAACACTTTCGAACCTTACTTGTTTATTTCTTTTCATGCCTAAGCAACGAACAAAAAAAAAAACGTTTGAACATTTCTGATCTTTCTGTTTGTCTATTTGATGAACACAACTACTTCATAGCAGATGACAGTACTTCAACAATTAGAATAAGTTATATTTCAATTGAAGCATCTAGCTGACGCATAGAATGAGCCAATATCAAACTTCTTGCAAATGCAAATGAAATGCCATTTGTCAATCTTACTAATGAAGTAGATAAAGTGTTTTAGTATTTGAGTTTCAAATACAGACATTTGTATGAGTGATAGCTGATTTTTATAAATATGATAAACGGTTGTCTTCATTTATGTAACTTTTACTATATTATTATCCTAAGAAAGAAAAAATACAATGTTTTATAAACAACAAATTCCTTTCTTTGATGTAAAAATAAATAAAATTTTTGAAGGTTAAATACAAATTAATTTCTAGCTAAGGATAGGATTGCAAATGAACCGAATGTTTGACGAGTTATTCGCGCTTCAACTTGATTACAGCTTTTTAATGATTGTTTGATTAGCAATTAAACAAATTTGAACACTTGTATGAATAATCGGTTGTCAAGCGAAAAAATTTGAATAACTTGTTTCTTGATTTCTTTATAACCATGAAAAGTATTGTTTAAAGCTCGTAGACAAGGTCGTTGAGAAACTCGATTAATGAGTTACTTATGTAAAACTCGATAAGCATTAAAAAAATTGGACTTAAGCTGAGTTTGAGCAAGTACATATGAATATTAGGTTAATTAGAAGTAGTTGGATGGTTGTTGAGAAGTATTATATAAGTATATAGTCCCACATCATTTAAAAGTTAAATTTAGTATTAAATATTGAGCCTAAATTTATTATTGTTTTTTTCTTAATTCAATAAATTAGACTTATTAAATCTCGTCTCGAAAAGGCTCGTTTATATTTTTAATGAGTTACATGTGTAAAACCCGATAAGCATAGAAGGAATTAGGCTTGGAGTTTGAGAAAGTATGAATTTAAACGAATCAAAATTGAACATTGTCATAAAAGTTCGAAGCAAGGTCGAGTAGACGAGCACAAACTTAAATAGCCCTAATTCAACTCGATTTATTTGTAGCCTTCATACATCATAAAAAATCAATGCTTGAGCACGAATCTTGAGGCATATTAAGTTAGAAACTTTCAAAATTAAATCTAGGGCTATCCAAACTCCAATTTCAGCAAACTTATAATCAAACTAACCAACTTGACAAAATGATCCCAACAACACAGAAATCAGTCCAATCCGAGCTCAAATGGGCTCAAATCAAATGAACAAAACATATTTGAAAAATTCAAAGCATTAATTGGATAACCATATGAAATCCAAATATGACATGTTTATAATCAAATCGAGCATCTCGACGAGACAAATCCAACTAGCCTAAGATCACTTAATTATGGCATCATTAAGGTGCTTAAATGCTTGACAAACACTTTATAATTGAGGGAAGTAGTAACGGCTATCCGATGGAACACTCCAAAATTGTCCTTAATCTTCTTCATATTTATGGGATATGACACTATCAAAATCTATAAATAGATCTCCTCTTCCTACATGAAAAGGGTGTGGGCTTTTCGAGAATGCTTGGATCATGGGCTAGAGATTCAAGAGAGCTTTGAGGTTTGAAGAATCCCGAAGCTCCACCTCAGCATCATCGTTGACGAACTCACGCAACTCGACCACCTTCGCCTGACCATCGTTGTCGAACATCCATCCGACGGTCACCACCGGATCTCCGATCGACCTCCATAGCCTACTAAGATCCTTCTAATCCCTGTAACTCCCGACTATGGTCCCTCCGACATTATTGTCCTACTGTGGTCGTTCTGATCTCCATTCGCCATCCGTATACGATCCCTTCGATCATGGTCGCCCGACCAAGGTACTTCTGACCACCATTGCCAGCTGACTACGGTCCCTTCGACCACTGTCACTGAACTACTGTCCTCCCTCCTTCCATCATTTGCCAACAACATTCCCTTAGATCTCTTTCGCCCAAATACAACCCTATCAACCAAACGAATAGGCTAACACTCTCAACTCTCATGTCATAGGATTCATCTAGCCCCAACAATGTAAAACATTCTATATGATGTATATTTACTACATTGAGCCAACACCTTTCCTCAAAGAAGGACATCATTTGTAATTAATAACAAATACTAGTAGATTCATTCAAACTAGGCGTGTCAATTATTGACAGACCCGATAACTTGACCTCGCTAGCATCACGCATCCACGCTCACCTCTTGGCCCGCACCCTCATTTGCCTGCTAACCTGTCGGGTTGGGCCCGGGTTTGAATTCCTGACATGTTTGCCTAATTTGGTCGGGTTCATGCTGGATTAGTTGAAGGTTAGTAAATTTTGGGTTAAACCCAGACCCGACGCGAACACCTATTTTGACAACCCTAATTCAAATTGGGCAAGGCGCCGTGATTTTTCCCTTTTTAGGAATTTTTACGTAAAGAATGCTACACCTCTCTCTCTTATATGAATGTGTGATGGATCTTCCTACAAAGCTTAAAAGCTAAACTCTATAACTTTCTATCGTCACGAATATTCAACACGCAACAAGCGCTAACCCTCTTGATCGTATCTTCATTTTAATCAATAAGCAGTTCTCTTATGTTTAGGCTTCATTCGAGATAACTTTTGACCAATTCGCCTTTTGCTTATTTTAACATAATTTTACACTATAAAATAATTTTAATGTAAAATAATTTTAAAAATCAGCAAAAAAAAAAAAAACTATTCCAAATGAAATCTTAGCCTTTATCAGCCGGCCGTTCTAAATCTTTTAATTTGGCCGTTCTAGTAATCCTTTTATCATATATCAATGTGTAAATACAAATTTCGACTTCAAACTAACAAACCAAGACACTGCTCAATGACTTACTTAATATGCTTTTAAGCGTGCATTTAGCACTAATCCGCATCTTTGTATAGAATCCAAAGATTGGTTAAGAGTTAATTGACTGAGACTTTCTAGTTTATTCTATCCAACTGGCTGCTTTTAATTGCCGACCAGCCATTTATTTTAGCTTAGTTTGAATGGTATGAGCATACGTCCAGCGTCCACATGGCTGAGGCTCGTCCTTCATAGATATTAATTTAAGTCACATGACTATAATGCTTCCATGACCAGCTCAATTTCAGAATAAACTTTGTTCTCTATCTTTTAAAAGCAAGGCATTCCAAGAAAAAGGATTAATATTTTGGGATAAGTAATATGCGGCATCTTCATAAATTTCAACTTCACGAATGGTTATTTGATGCACTATTCATAAGAGTATTTGATACACCGATGGAGGATTAATTATTCTGTACGGACGCCGAATGTCGTACGGAGACCAACCAGAATGCTTCACATCAACCAAAATGGGAGGCTAAAAGATGTGAAGAATGAAAAATCGTTTAAAAAAACCAAAACAAAACTCAAATTTTATTAGAAATTCCAAAGATAAGTGGGCTCGTATCAAAGCACTTTTAGAATGGCTGAATTCCTGAAAAATTACATCAATATGATAAAATCGTAAAACTATGAGGCCAAAGAGGACAATATCTTCATGATTGAGAGTTTCATAAAATTGATCATGTCTGTGATCAACAAATGTTTTTTTTTTTGGCCTCTGAGACACCTAATCTTTTGGTTTAAATATATTTTATGATATTGGCTATGATTTCTAATTTGCTTTCTTTATTTTTGGCCGTCTAGATCAAGTGGTACTCAGTAAACCTTTTACAATTACTAAAGATATATTATTTTTATTTTTCTTGTCTCAATGAGAAGAGCTCAATGCCCAACTTTTTTATCAAGAAAAAAATTATATCGATAAGATAAACATTAGACTGAATCTAATGTTGTTTAGGCCTGCAGAAGAGCTGTCTCTGGCAACCTATGACTTGGACTTTATTCAAGAAATAAAGGGAATTAGCAAGCTAATAATCCTTTGAAGTCTATATACTTTTTAGAATATGGATTTCATAAAAAGAGAATCATAAAGGAACTTGGTCATTTCTTCATTGATGTCCTATTTGTCCACAAGGAGAGTTAGTTATATAAGTATAAAGACTCACTCATTAAATACATATTAACTCCTAACACAACTAAGATGACCTATTATCATTATTTAACTAATAACCCGCTTAACCCGTTATAGGATGGATTGAGCCACAAGACAATGATTAGGCGAAAGGAAGATCGATGAAATTTGCGAGATCTCGACAAGATGAGGCAGATCTTGGAGATTATTTGGAAAACTTCTACATGCATGAGAGTGGAGAAATAATATGGCTATCTATGAGATCTTTCGTGGATCAATCTAATGAGGAGCTAGTTAGTAGGGTTATCCCAACAAGATTTAGAAGTGGAGGAATGGAATCAATCCATAAATTGGCAATAACTTTGATAAATATAGTAATGAAAGTCAAATGATGAATAAGGAGACACCAAATGATGAAGACACCAAAAGGAAGGATACTACTCTCAAAATCAAAAGGAAGAGTTAACAAACTTTATTATTTTATTGTGTCGTTTGATAACTTTATTATTAGTTAGTTCTCGTTCATCAAATAGTCATTTAGTAGATGTTAAATCATGCATTTTTCTAACATAAAAAAGTTAAAATATGAACAAGCTAGTATGAACCAAAAATTTCTACCGAACTTCCATTTCAGTGATGGTAACGTCATTTACAGAAGGCGAAGCAGATGTATAGTTAGCAAACCTCTGCTTGAACTTGTTCCTAGAAAAACCTGAATGATCATCAGCTTGCTTCCCTGAAACACCATCCATTTTCTCATTCAGCTTTGTTGAATCAAGATCTATGCTCGCAACAGAAAAATCTTCGCTGCAAATGCTCGCATCACCACTGAAGGCCGGCTTCGTCAAAGACGGAAGCACCACAGATTGGCTGCTAAGCATCATAACCAATGAGGCCACATTTGGCCTCAGACATTGGTTATCTTCTACGCAAAGCAATCCAATATGTAAGCATTTCAATACCTCTTGTGATTGAAATTTATCACATAGACTTCGATCAACAACTTTTATTGCCATTTGTTTCTTATAATATTGCCAAACCTACATGCAAAAAATACAAAAGATGGATTCAAATTGAGTTATCAAATGATCATTTCGGCAAAACAAAATGCCAGGTTCTTACATAGCTTAGAAGGTTCATTGCATGATCTGAACCTTGAAAATTGTTGTTTCTCCTTCCAGTAATGATCTCCAGTATTAGAACGCCAAAGCTGAACACATCAGATTTTGTGGAAAAGAGGCCATGTAATGCATATTCTGGTGCCATGTATCCACTGAATGGAGAAAAAATAGAATGAAATCTTATAGGAAAATGATTTGCATTGTATGAGATTACTATTCAAGAGCTAGCAGCTTTCTTACTATGTCCCAGCAATATGACTGGCATTTCTTTGTGTTTCATCAATGGGAAAGAGTTTTGCAAGGCCGAAATCCGAAATTTTAGGATTCATGTTCGCATCTAATAAAATGTTGCTTGCTTTAAGATCTCGATGTATGATTCTAAGACGTGAATCTTCATGCAGATAAAGAAGACCCCGCCCAATTCCTTCGATGATCTTAAACCTTGTTTCCCAGTCCAGAAACATTTTCCTTGCAGGATCTGTTTCCGTATATTTTGTCAAATTTATCAAAAACCCGCATATTACTTAAGAAAATAAAAATGGATAAAACCATAAGCAGTTGTAGAAACAATATAATGAATATTTAACAGTATAATATAAATAAATAATCAAGTTTGAATGAACAAACTATTCATAAATAAGAATTCTTTTATTAAATTTTTTTGTAAGAAATCCCTCAAATAAGTCACAAAAGGCCGTTTTGCTGTCAAATTTATTATCAAATTTAATAAAGTTTTGATCAATCAAAAAAATTTTGCTGATCTGAACTTGATCTTGAAGATGTATAAATCTCAATATGAAAAAATTCAAAAGTCAATCCTTGGTAGACTTATTCTTAAAAATGCATAAATTTAAATGCAAAAAGAGTTACATGAATCACTTTTAGAGGACTTTCCTAAAGAACTTTCATAAGGAGTTCCCTATAGGAATTCTCTCCATATGCATTCATTTGTATTACTAGGCATGAGCAGAGGTGCTTTTTTGTTTAGATGCAAAAATTAGAAAAAATTTCTATCAAGATATCCTAATACATTTAGTATCAAAATGGAACTATTTTATTATACACGTCATTGATTTCATGCATCACATGTCGTTCCTCAAACATAACGAAACAATTATACATTCAAAATTATACTCATAACAAAAAATGTATATTCATAAATAGTTTTGTTTTGTTATCTATATTTTAGTTTTATTTTTTTTTTCAAATTTAGTTGTATCGTCTAATAATTTAGATGCATTGAGAGATAATAAGTGGCTCATGAAATTAGGAATATGTAATGAAATTAGATTCATCCTATATCATTATAATCTGATAGAATTTTTTTCCAAAAAGAGTTACGCATCAGTAGAGTTGGACATACCAAATAGGAATTTATCAAGGCTGGTGTTAGGGAGATACTCATAAACTAGGAGCTTCTCATTCTCCTCAAGGCAACAACCCATCAATCTTACAAGATTCCTGTGCTGAAGCTTAGCAACAAAAAGCACCTCATTTTTCATTTCAGCAAGTCCCTGCCTTGATGTTCCTGATAGTCTTTTCACTGCTATTTGTTGCCCATCTGCGAGCAGTCCCTATTTCAGATTTAATTAAAGAAAGAATTAGTTATTTGCCTAAAAAAAATTATGAACAAGCCAAATTTCCGCTCATTTTATTTGCAAGAATACCTTGTAAACTGGTCCAAATCCACCTTCTCCCAGCTTATTTTCCTTTGAGAAATTATTTGTGGCTTTTCTGAGTACACTTAATTCAAATAATAGAGAATCAGCACTGTTCTTAAGATCCACCTTCTTAATCCAAAATCCTAGATTAAGTTCCAAATATTAATTTTCACTTTCATCTTACAACTAATAATATCCAGAAAATATTGAAGAAATGAGGAAACCAACAATCTTACGTGTTCTTATTCTCTGCAGAGCTTTACTCCGTATCAGAAAAATTATTAATATTGCAGTGAGAGTCAATGTCGTAACAACTCCAAAGATTGCAATTAGCAAAATAATCTTGTTTGTTTTATTTTTTTCTGTATGAAGAAAAAAACCCATATTAACTGAATTAGATTGGGAGAAAAGGTATTTACTATCTATTGTACAAAACAGATATCTAATTTCATGATCTTTTATCAGGTGTTGTTGACACTTCTTAAACAAGGACAACAAGACTAAGGCTCCATTTGGAACAACTTTCTTATTGGTTTCTGAAACAGTTATTTAGTACAAAAATTTCTTATCTAAAAATTTTTTATACTAAAAAGTTGCTTTAAAAATCAATAAGAAAGCTATCCCAAATGAAGCCTAATAAGTCTAAAAAGTCCCATAAGTATTCTAAAAGCTGTTAGAAAGGAAATATTTAATTATTCATGCAAAAAAAAGGGATAATAACAAAAAAAGACAGAGAAGCTGAAGTTCAACAAAATCATTCAATCAGATGGAATTTTCCCCTGCTTTTTTGTTGAAAATGCAAATGAATAAATGATGCTACACCAATCATCACCTATTCCAATATTTTCAATTTAAAATAAAAAATTATAAGACACATTTGAGAAGTTAATTTTTTAGACAAATATTTAACCTTTCTCCCGCATAATAGTCAATCTGTACATACACATCATTTTAATTTTTCTATGCTATAAATATGTGGAGCTTTTTATTTTATTTTATATTTTTAATGGCTAGATCTTTTAATTCTTTCAAAATAAGATCCATTTTTCTTAAAATAAATTTGAATGCTAGAAAGTTAAAATAAAAAATAAATTTCTTACTTGTCGGGACATTTGCGGTAGGAGAGATATAGAAAGTTTAACGTCTTAGTTTTGCATGAAGAGCTAGCACACACAGATAAAAGAGAACCATAATTGAGAGAGACACCAATGTTTCCTTTGAGTGGAAAACTCAGGAAAGGGTAAAACCATAGGGTCTTGCCCTGTCAAAATGAATCTGCAATCATTTGTCATTGATGAGAAACACTGCCCTTCATTGGAAAAAGGCATTGATACAATGTGAAGAGTATATTACTTGGTTGAAGTTGGAAGAGCCCTGTTGTAGAAATCCAACATATATCCTACTGTTGATATTGGGAGTCATAGTTGATGTTGATAGCATGCATCGATCTTATAAACGATGGCTTGCATTGGCATGATTAGCAATATTAGGTAAAGAAGTCACTAGGCATCACTTAGTTGGGAGATTGTAGGTCAGAGAATTGTAGTCGAGTGGCGGTGGATGAAGAGTCATAATCAAGTGATGGCAGTCAGTCAATCAGACCACGGTGATCGAAGAACTGTATTCAATAGGAAATGAAGGTGGAAGGACCATAATCTGGTGATCTGGTCATAGGACTATAGTTGGCAGGGCGACGGAGGTCGAAAGGACAGTAGTCGGGCAACGATGGTCGGAAAATTGAAGTCCAGAGAAGATGATCTGAGGATCGTAGTCGACCTGTGGTTAGCATAAAGTGATCAAAGGATTGTGGCCCTGAATTTAATTTTGAAAGTTTTCATTCAAATATGTCTCAAGATTCATGCCATATTAGGGCAATTTCAATGTGTATCAAAATTACTCCGTATTTATAATTAACTCATAAATTATTAATCATTTGCTACGCAAGAATTGTAATATATACTAGAATTTTTGCGTTAAAAACCAATAAAAGGAAAAACTATGGGATATGGCCTAGTTAAAATGATTCTAATATCGTTTATCATTGATTACAAAAGATGTTCTTCCTAAGGAGAAGGCATTGCTAATACACTGCGAACATCATATTACATGGTTGAAGTTGGAAAACCAAGGTGGTAAAAATCCAACATAAATTCTAGTGTTGAAGAAGAGAGTAAAAGTTGGTGTTGATAGAATGTACATATCTTATAAGTGAAAACCTATGTTGGCATAATTAGCAATAATAGGTGATGAAGTCAATAGTCATCATAGTAGGTAAACAACATTGGTCATTGCTATGTTTTGTTTATTGATTATTTCTCTCGTTATACTTGGCTTTTTACCTTACGAAATAAATCAGAAAACTTTGTTACATTTTATAATTTTAAAAACATGGTAGAAAAACAAATTGGTCAATCTATACTCATACTTCCAACTGATGGCGGAAGTGAATTCAACTAAATTCAATTTCAATCTTATCTAGCCCAACATGATATAGCTCACCAAATAAGTTGCCCTTACACTCCTGAACAAAATGGAGTTGCTGAACGCAAACAACATCACATAATTGAAACAACTCGTGCCCACCTATTAGATGCACAAATTCTCTATTCCTTCTGTGTGCATGCCACATTAACGGATGTTTATTTTATCAATCTTATGTCCTCTCCAACTACTTCCAAGCTTTCTCCATACCAATTGCTGCATCGTAAACCACCATAATATTCTCATCTCCATATATTTGGATGCAGATGCTATCCGTTGTCTCCACCTAATCTTAAACACAAACTTTCTCCAACTTCCATTCCTTGCATATTTATTGGATATTCTCCTAAATATAAAGGATATCTCTGTTTAAATCCTGCCTCTGGAAAAATTATTACATCCCGCATGTCAAATTTCATAAAATGTTTTTCCCTTTCAACCCTCTGATACTCCTTCAATATATATATATATATATATATATATATATATATATTGCATCTCAGCATTCCTCTCCTCCCCCTCTCTCATTGGTTCCAAGCTCGTGTCTTCCTTCTCCACCATAATTCTTACTTCTATATCCTCCACTGCTCTCGAGGCTACACCCTTCTCTTCCACAGATCTGCATAAAACCTCGCATGAAATTTCAGCTTCCTCGCCCCCACTTTTGCTACAGCTTCTACACCATCAGATGCTACTATTCCTGCCCCTGCATTGCATCCTATGCTCACTCGGTTTAAAACTGGCCACCTCAAACCACGCAACATACTAAACCTTTCCCACCAGCTCACTGACTCTTCATATCCAAACTCATACTCAGCTGCAGTTAAATCTCCTCACTGGCTTCATGCAATGTCATAAGAGTTTCAAACATTACAAATGCAAGGAACGTGGAAGTTAGTTCCTTCTCACCTATCTCAACATATACTTGGTTGTAAGTGGCCGTTTAAAACAAAGTATCATGTGGATGGGTCTGTTACTCGACAAAAAGCCTGTCATGTGGCTCAAGGTAATACAAAGGAATATGGTATTGATTTTCATGACACATTCAGTCCCATCGCCAAATTGTCTACTATTCGCATTTTCTCCTTCTAGCCTTGCACTTTTATTGGCAAATTCATCAATTGGATGTGTCCAATGCATTTTTACATGGAACATTATCGGACACTATCTTTATGAAGCAACCGCCTGGTTTTCAAGACCCAAATTTTCCTTCTCATGTTTGTCGTCTAAATAAGGCGTTGTATGGTCTTAAGCAAGCGTCTCATGAATGGTTTTCCACATTCACTGATCATTTATTGGGTTTCAATTTTCATACTAAAGCAGCTGATCCATCTCTCTTCATCTACAAATAGCAGAATATCTATATTTATCTAGTTATCTATGTTGATGACATCTTAGTAGCGGGAAACAATTCCACTCACATTTCTACTTTGTTTAAGGATATGCATTCCAGTTTTCAGCTCAAGCTACATGGCCAACCCTCTCAGTTTCTAGGCATCGCCAACAATCTTATGCTGCAAATATTCTACGAAAGGTTGGCATGGCGGAATGCAAACTGGTGGCTACACCGCTTGCACTTAAATGTCCTACTATTTCAAATGCTTCAGATCACCTCACTGATTTTAAACTCTACCGAATTTTAGTTGGATCCCTTTTATATCTGATGATAACCAGGCTAGATCTTTCCTTTACTGTCAACAAATTAAGTCAATTTATGCATTCACCTCAACAAATACATTTTCTTATGCTCAAGCGTACTCTGATATATTCAAGGCACTATGGCCTTCAGCTTACCTATACAGCCATAAAAATTTTAGCTCTCTGCATTTGCCGATTCCGATTGGGTTGGTGATTCAGTTGATTGGAAACCCACATCTAGATATTGTATTTTCATTGGCACTACACGTCTCCTGCTCAGCTAAAAAGCAGCACAATTGCTAGCTCCTCCACTGAAGTCGAATACAAAGCTCTATCTTCCACTGCTATGGAGATCATATGGATCTATCGCTTGTTGCAAGATTTTAATGTCCCAGTTACTACGCCTACACCTCTTTACTGTGATAACGTCTCTGCAATTTCAGTAGACCACAACCCTCTTTTCATGCTAGAACAAAGAATATTGAGATTGATCACTACTTTATTCGTAAGTACATTCAGTCCCAAACTATTGTGGTTCATCATATCTTAACACATGATCAACCAGCTGATATTTTTACAAACCCGCTTTCTACTTTCAAGTTTTAACTTTTGAGCTCCAAATTAACAATTCATAATTGAACCATCAAATACAGAAATTATTCTCTGTTGATTTGCGTTTCACTTCCTTGCTGTAACAGCAGCTGTTTTTACTCATTCACTATCAGTCATTCATCTAATATAGCTTGTGAAATCTCTACCGTTGAAGAGGATATCTCTTCATGTAAAAACTGAAATCAATGTACCGTAGAAGTGGTGAAAAAGAAGCTTTACTGGAGCAATGAAGAAACCCTTCAGTATTTTCTTCTTCTCTGTTTTCTGCTGAAACTTTTTTTTCTAATTAATTATTGTTTCTAATGAATACAGTTTTATAGATTTTATCAAAACAATCTAACAAACGCTGCTTTAGCATTTGACGTACTTCTCGGTTATGTTTTTGGTGTTCTTCAGAACGTTTCTAAAGTTAATGAAATTGCTACTGATATTTGATATTTCCTTCTTTAATAAGAGCTAGGCAGACGAAATAATCATTGTTGCGTCTAGGAGTATTCTCGGCTGTAGAGAAATATAAAGTTTAACGTCTTAGCGTTGTACGAAAATTCGGCACGCAATAAGATAAGAGAGGGTGTAGCATTCATATGAGACACCAATTTTTTTACGTGGAAAACCCTTGAAAAGGGGGAAAAACCACGAGGCCTAGCCCAGTTTGAATGAATCCACTAGTATTTGTAGTTGATTACAAATGAGGCCCTTCCTTGGGGAGAAGGCCTTTGATCTATGTACATCATATGCAGTACATTATATGATGGGAATACAAAGAGCTACTGTTTACGTGTTCATTTGGTCAAACGTACTGTAGTTGGTGGGCGACATAAGTCAGAAGGATCGTAGTCGGTGAGCGACGGAGGTCAGAAGGACTATAGTTGGTGTGCGATGTAAGTCAGAGGGACCGTTGTCGGCGGCGACAAAGGTCGAAAGGACTGTAGTCGGTGGGCGACGTAAGTCAGGAGGACCGTAGTCGGTAGGCAACAGAGGTCGGAAAGACTGTTGTCGGCAGCCAAGGTGAACTCCGACGTTAGAATGTATTCGGGCAAAACTCCATAGTCACCTGGAGATCGGACAGAATGCTGGCGTCCCATGGAAATCGGGTGAAATTCCTGCATTACTTGGAAGTCGGGCCGAATTCCGGCATCCCTTGGAAGTCGGGCCAAATTCCAGCATCACTTGGAAGTCAGACGGAATTCCGACAGAATTCCAGCGATGGTGGTTGAGGAGGTGTTTCTTCCCTCCTAATCTTCTTCTCTTATCTTCTCCTTCTTCTCCTCTTCTTCTTGCTTGGGTCCCCTCTCAAGATAAATGAGGGTCTATTTATAGATATTATGGGCATGGACTATAAATAGGTGAGAGATCAGAGGTAAATGTGGAGTGGTTGGATGTACGGCCGATATTGATCGTGTACCGTTCGTCAAACATTTGAAATTCTTAGTGATGTCAGAATTCAGCGATCTTAGGCTCGTTTGATTTGTCTCGTCGAGCCGATCGATTCGACTATAAACATGTTATATTTGAAAACCGTTTGGTAACTCAAATTGTGGTTCGAATTTTCCAACAGCGCTTCGGGTCCCTGATTTGGACTCATTTGGGCTCAGATTGAGTTAAATTTGGTGTCATTGGGTTTTTATTTCGGTGACACTCAGTTTGACTGTAAGTTCACTGAAATAAGAGTTTAGGTGATCCCAAATTTAATTTTTGAAGTTTCCAGCCTAATTTTGCCTCGAGATTCGTGCCCGATCAATAGAATTTTTTGATGATATATCAATCATAAAAAGAAATATGCATCAAATACAAAACTCACCTTTTCGTCCGGAGTTCGCAACTCCATTGTCTAGCTCCAACGTCTTCGCCTTCGGTTCCTTCGCCTCGGCAGGCGTCACGGCCGGGGGCGGAATCGCTGACAACAAATCCAACGAAAAAAATAAAAAAACCTCATACCTCACCATACAACTCTGGGAAGAAACCTTGCCCCCAATTTTGAAGCTGTTGAGGAAGCGAGCAGCGGCAAAAAGACACTCCTCGCAGTCACCAGAAAATAAATCAGGTGTGCACCACGCCATCCCGTAAATATTATCCATATCCTCAGACGTCCTCATCCCAACCGCAAACCTCGACGTGGCGGATGCGGCCTTCAGCGACAAGCCTCTCAACAAACTATGCAGCTGGCTATCAAACACAGTGGGATTCGAAGTGTTATACACGCTCAAAGCATACATGAACACGGTCATGTCAGGGATACCGAAGAATGGCCCATCCGAGTAGCGGAGTAAGCAGTAATCGAAGCGAAGAGTGGCTGACTTGTGGTTTCCGCAACCTTCTGAGGAGTTTCCAGTGGCTGTCGCGGCTGCGTCGGAGAGGCAGTCGGCGCAGATGGCGGTGGAGACGTCCGGGCGGCATTGGGAAAGGCCGAAGATTTGGGTGATGGGGGAGTTGCCGACGGAGAAAGTGGAAGAAAGGGTTGACGATGTCGGGGCAGAGGCGGTGAGGTTGGAGAGGAGGAGTTGGAGATTTGAGGCATAGGGGTTTGAGGATGTGAAGTTGTCTTGAGAACAGTATGTCATGATATGGGTGTTTGCAGAATCGGTTGGTAGATGAAAGAGGAGAATGAGTTGGAAGAGGAGGGGGGCAGCCGGGCCGGCCGGCAGAGAAGGCATAGGTGCGAATGTGCGATTATGGAAGGCATTGATTCTGTAAAGAAGGGAAATAGGAATCTGGGAGGAGAGCACAACCGTCCAGGCGAAATAGACAGAGAATGTGTTGACTGGGCAATTTGTTTGTTTTTTTTTTTTAAGATTTAAGTACATACCACCCATAAAATAAATATAGATATATGACATAAAATATTAAAATTTTAAGTGTTAGATATGTAAATTATATCATTGAGTCAACTTATCATGTTGGCATAGTTGTTGGGAACCCGTTTGCTCTTTTATATCAGATGACCTATTATGTAATATGTCTTTAACCAATCTCCATCATATGAGTCAAACCTAACAAGTCGTCTTGCCAAAAATTTAAATGAACAATTATAATATTTTTATAACTTGTGAGGGATGAGGTAACGTTTGGCCACACATCTTTAACATATACAAATAAAATATATTAATACGAGCTTAGTTGATTCACTCATATTGCATAATATTAGGGGTGTCAATATTTGGTCTGATCCGAAAATTTCGGGTTAGGGATTTCAACCCGTTTATAAAATCGGGTCGTGTTCGGGTTGACCCGGAAACCCGAAATCAATCCGATTTGACCCATTTTTAATTAATTTAGAAGGGTTTTAATGAATTTTTATGAAATAAGTAAATGATATTTCAAAAAATTATAAACATTATTGCCCAAATTAAATTAATCTTAATTTATTTTAAATTAATTGAACTAAATCTTACCTTAATTTGATTTAGATTTAAATAAATGGAATTAAATAAAAAATTTTAATAAAATATACCCGAATCGAGTCTGGTTCGGGTTGACCCGGACCCGAAGCGGGTCGAGTTCGGGTTCGGAAAACCGACCCGTTTACAAAAACGGGTCGGATTCAGGTCGGATTGAAGTGTCGGGTCAATTTCGGGTTGGACCCGAACCCGACCCGTGACCCAGTTTTGACAGCCCTACATAATATCAAGACATGTCACTTTGTAATTTTAGAATTTTTGCATTTCTTTCTCATTATATTATAGACCCTTATATGCATCTTCCTTTATAAAAATCATTTTATTATTTAATAAGACCCAGGGTCATAGCTTTAAATACATTTAGATTGTTAGTAGGCATCCTATATATAGAGGATGTAAGTCTTGTCATAACTATCTATGGTTAGCCATGCATGAGTTCATACCTCGCACTAGGTCCCTTCTCCCAAGTTCAAGAAGCTTAGTCTTTAGATTGTTAGTACGCATCATATACTAAAATCAAATTTCGTTTAACCTACCAACATTCGTCGGGCAACCAAATCGAAGTTGTGAACCGAACTCTCTGTAATATGTTAAGGTATCATGCTCAAGACCATTCAAAATAGTGGGATGATTTTCTGTGCCAAGCCAAATTTGCTTATAACTCTATGGCTAATAGATCCACGAGAAAATGCCCATTCAGCATCGTGTACACCAAGCTTCTTAATCACTTGATAAATGTGGCCATACTTCCCAAATGTTGCAATGTAACTATTGCAAATACGAACTTTTATTACATCCGGTGCAAGGACGTAGAGGAACGTCCGGTCGGAGCTAAATTTTCGCCAAAAAACTCGGTATTTTCTCGGTACAACTAGGTATTATTTGATAATAACGATGAATACCGCTCTTTAAAGACCAATACCGAGTTATACCGAGCTATATCAAGAAATACCGAGTTGTACCGAGTTTTTTCTATGAGAAACTCGGTACAACTTTTGTATAACTCGGTATTGCTCAAGATAGCTCGAAAAAACTCGGTATTGGGTCTTCACATGATGTTATTCCTCGTTATTATTTGATATTGCTCGGTGTTTACTCGGTACAACTCGGTATTTGACGGGAATTTGCCTCCGACCGGACGTTCCTCTACGTCCGGTCGGAGGACGTAATAATTGTTCTGCAAATACGGCTGGCTCGTTCACAACAATGTTAGAAGAAGTTTGCACAAAGCTAGCCACATCAAATGCACAATACAAGCAATTAGTTGGTACTCGCCTTCGCTGCAAGATCTTTCACCCAAGTGATTATGTTATGGTGTAGATGTAAAAAATGTGTTCCCCTCCTTGCACATCCTCTAAACTAAGTCCACAAAAATGGGGGCATATATACCTAATGTGAACATTATTAATGATAATACATGTGGTAAAACTTCCGTCATGTCCACTCGCTTCTCCTACCTTCAATATGTATGTCATTTTTTCGGACCTCGCAACCACACATCTCTTTTCCTCGAGTGCAAGTTCCTTTTAATTACAATATGTTGTGTGAGAAGAAAAAATAGAATATATAATTACATTTCGCTTGGAGTTATCTGTTTGAATATACAATATTTTTGCTTTTTTTTTTTTAGGAAAACGCTTGTATTGCTTAATAAAACATAGAACTTTTTGTGTTTCCTTTAAGAAAATGATAAAAAAAAATGACAGAAAATGAAATATTTTAGCATTTTCAAAAAGCTGTAAAATATTTTTTGAGTTTATGCTCCTTTTTTAAATATTCTTCTGATTACAATTTTTTGCTTATTTAATTTTAGGAGTTTTTACATACATACCACTTAAAACTATTAAAATTACATATCTAACACCTAGAGTAGACTATTTATTTTTTTACCGCCTAATTACTATTCATCTCCCCTAAAATACCACTCCGTCAGCTCCCGTCAAAATCCCACCCCGACCTTCGTTTCACGAACCCCGCCCCGACTTTCATTTCACGAAACATTGCCGAAGACAGGGAAGGTGTTTCTAGGGAGGATGAGGGAGAGTGTGAGTGTGATGGCTAGTATACCGATGGCTATTGTTGTACTATGTCTTTGTTTTTTTTTTTTTTTTGTAAGTTTTTTTTATATGAAGAAAACAAAAGCAGATAATGTGTTGGTTTCATGGAAGGAAAGAGCTTGCAATCGAATGCAATCCTAATTCATATCTCCACAACCGCCAGAGAAGCATCATCATATGATAAGCTATCTCCTTCTGCACAATCCTTTCCAGTCGAAAGGCAGAGTACTCAAGCCCATCATGACACTACGGCAACTCGTCTGCGAAACCCCATATCTTCCCAAATCTAGCATCTACTTCTGCACAGTCCTTTTCACCACCGCAGTTTCCGGCGCCGGCGTCGGCGCTGGATTGAGTAGAAGTTGTCGAAAGTACGACTACAAGCAGAAGTCCCGCATCGGACGAGTAGAAAATTATTTCAGAAAATAATAAAAAAGCTATCCTAAAGCGAGCCTTAGTTTTGTTGTCCTTATTTAAGAAGTGTCAACAACTCCTGATAAAAGATCATGAAATTAGATATCTGTTTTTTACTGTTTTTTAAAATAATTTTTAAAATTTTTATACTTAATATCAGCTCCAGTATCGTTTTTATTGGCCTCATATGCTTCTATTGATATGAGAGAGAATTCTATGCAGCAATTTAAATTCCCGATTTTTTGGATAAGATCATAAGATTTAAATGTAAGATTGAAATTTGGCTGATTGCGTTAATCATATCTACTAATCTAGTGATGAAAAATCTATAAATAGATGATCTAAGACGTAATTTAGCAACTTGGAATTAATGAATAAATTTCTTATTTCAACTTTCGATCATTACCTAATTCCAAGGAAAGCCATTTACTTATATCAACGTTGGGCATGGATCATATCCTTGTTCTACTTTCTTCCACATATCTTAATATTGGCATTTTTAGTGTTTTCAAAAATCATTTAGATTTGATACAATTAGAATCTCCTTAATATGAGCTCCAGTATCATTTTTATTGGCCTCATATGCGTAGTGATGTTTATCGATTTGTTGAACGATGTTCCGTTTGTCAAACTTGTAAGGGAAATGCTCAAAATACCGGCCTCTACATGCCCCTGCACGTTCCATATTCCATTTGGGAGGACCATAGCTTTGACTTCACATTGGGGTTACGAAGGACCAAAAGAGGCGTTGAATCGATCATGGTTGTAGTATATAGATTTCAAAAATAGCTCACTTCATTCCGTGCAAGAAAATTTTTGATGCTCTACATATAGCTCACTTGTTCTTTAAAGAAATAATCCGCTTACATGGCCTATGACGCAACATTATTCTGATTGCAACGTTAAATTTATCAACCTTTTTTGGGGAGAATTGTGGAATAAGCTTAAAACTGATATCAAACTTAGCTCCGCTTATCACTCCAAAACGGATGGACAAACTAAAGTAGTTAATCACACCTTGGGAAGTATGCTTTGTTGCTTGGTACGGCAAAATCCTAAACAATGGGAGGAGCTACTATGTCGGGCTGAATTTGCTTTCAATGCTATGCAGAATCTGATGTGAAACTACTAGGAGTTACGTTCAAAATTAAAAAGAGAGTTGTTAAAGTTTGCTATTATAATTTTATGGGATCATGCAAGATAGAGTTAAGATTTAGAAACGTTAACTTGGGGCCATGTCACTCAAAGATTGGTGGACTTTTGGCGGAGATAGAAGACCCAAGCGATGACGGAAGTTACCACTAGAGAAAGGGCGCCAAGGAACTTCGTCGGAGGAAAAGTAGCCGGCGGGGATGGAAGACGTAGGTGACCGTCAAGGCTCCACGTGTGCTTTGAAAATTGTCGGTCGTAGATGCTTGCAAGGATCGGAACGACTCTCTCCAAGTACTCTTCCACGGTTGTCTCGTCTTCAAATCCTACGTCGAAACAAGGTGAACGTAGAATGTTGATGCTCCCGTCGGCGTTGAACACAAGACCCCACTCAAGCTCCGGATCCGCCATTCAACATTGAACTGGATGTTGAAGAGGATCGTCGTCTTCTCTTGATCCCAAAGGTTGTGAACATCCAATGATACCCCAAGGAGGATGGGGGAAGAGGCTCGGCCAAGGTGGGAGAAGGGGTGGGGCGGCGGGTTATGGGGAGGGGAGTTGGGTTTAGATGAGGAAGAGGGAGAGATCTAACCAAATCTGAAATTAGTTCAGATTTTGATTAGATTAGGAGGGAGGTTACTTAGAATTTGAATTTCAAATCCCATATGATCAATGCCATGAAATGGCAATTAATGGGCATTAATCCCAATCAAGGCCGGCGGCCAATAGGGGGAGAAAAGGGATTAATTCCAATCCTGAAATTAATTTCAGGATTAAGTAAATTTGGAGGGAAATTTATTTGAAAATAATTTGTATTTCAAATAGGATTGGAGTTATATTAGGAAACAACAAGGGGAGAGGCATGAGAGGGGGCCGGCGGTCCATAGAGGGAGGGAGAGATTTGAAACTTTAAAACTGAAATTAGATTTCAGTTTTAAGTGAATTAGGAGGGAAAATTGATGTGAGTTAATTCCTCATTCAAAGGTGAATCAATGCCTTAATGGAGCATTAATGGGGCTCCATCCAAGCATGGGGCCGGCGGCACCTAGAGAGGGAAATTTGGTGTGGGAGCAATTGGATGGTTTCCAAATTGGGTGCATGATGAGTAAGAAGAATTAACACAAAATCCGTTGGAATTCGAATTTTGTCATGAAAGCGGAGTTACAACTTTCCTAATTTGGAAGTTCCAAATTTGGAAAGTTTTCGAAATTCAAATTCTGAATTTCAAAATTATCCGTTGTAGAGAATGGGGAAAAGGAGATCGGTGAGGATGAGGTTTCACCGGCGGCAAAGGGAGGGGTGGTGGCCGACGGGTTGGGTGGCTTGGGTCGGCGGTTTTGGGGAAAATGAGGAAGAGAGGAATGACGGGGATAAGCCACGAGTCACGGACTCTTCCAATGACTGGTGGGTGTTGCTTTTGGCCCTCACCTTGGGCTTTCTCTCTCACCTCTCTCTAGCTCTCATGCAAGAAGAGTAAGAAGAAACGAAATCAAAATTTTCATTCAATCATTCATTAAGCTCAAAATGATACAAGAGACCACTATATATAGGTCTTGACTCATAAAAGTGAAAAAGACTAAATTGCCCTCTGGGCTACAAAGAAACATAACTCCCCACAGGGGTAAAATGGGAAAACAGTAAATCAAAACAAGACAATAATAAAATACATCATGTCATCTCAATCAAAAGTAGAGGCGCTGAATCGTGGCCATCGATCTGCGGTTTCGCCGGCGATAAACATGTCGGTAGCGTCTGTCGATGTCCTCATCATTCTCCCCAGGTGGGAGAAAACTCGACCCTGTCGAGTGAGTGTCTCTAGAGCTCTCGTACCACTCTAGAAGGTCTGGGTCTAGACTATGCAGCTCCTCTCGGTCAACCCACGTATCCTCCGTCGCCGGGGTCCCTTTCCAGTGGACTAAGTACCTTCGACGTCCGCCTCCTTTCGTAGTAATGATCTCATCATCTAATATGGATTCAACTATCTCCGCATTGGGTAAGGGGGGTAATTTTGGGAGTGGAGGAAGGTTGGGGATCTCACCAGGTATGGTCTCACAAGGCTCATTTGTAAGTGGATTGCATGGGTTAAATTCTGGTCCCTCGAAGGTTACTAAATCTTCTATGTTAAAGGTGGGGTTAATGTTGAAACCTTCGGGAAGGTCTAGTACGTAAGCATTGTCATTCACCTTTGAAATTATCTTGAACGGTCCGGCGCTTCTCGTATGCAGCTTCTTTGCGGATCGAGGAGGAAAACACTCCGGTCGGATCCAAACCATCACAAAGTCTCCAATTTCGAATCCTTTAGCTCTTCTTTTATGGTCAGCCATAAATTTATAATTTGCATTACTTTGCTCAATTTTCTTTTTAATTTCTTTATGTAACTCTTGTAGATGCGATGCATATGATGATGCTGACTCAGATGTTCTAACTCTAGTGCTCATGAGAATCAGGTCAATGGGTTGGTTGGGGAGGTATCCGTACACTATTTCAGCAGGGCTAAGACCCGTAGTTCGATTCACAGAGTTATTGTAGGCAAATTCAGCTATGGGCAACTTAGAGTCCCAGTCCTTAATATTTTCTCCAACCAAGGTCCTTAACAGATTTCCTAGACTCCTATTCACTACTTCCGTTTGGCCGTCTATTTGGGGGTGAAAGGCGGTAGAGAATTGCAGTTTGGTCCCCATTTTATGCCATAAGGTCTTCCAAAAATAACTAGTAAATTTCACATCTCGGTCCGAAACTATGGTTTTAGGCAGCCCGTGAAGTCTCACAATTTCGTCAAAGTACAGTTTGGCTACTCTAGAGGCGTCGAAAGTCTTGGAGCAAGGGAGAAAATGGGCCATCTTAGAAAACCTATCGACAACCACACAGACTGAGTCATGTTTCCTAACGGTCTTGGGTAGCCCTAAAACAAAATCCATGCTGACGTCCTGCCAAGGTTGGTTAGGCACGGGGAGGGGTGTGTAAAGGCCGGTGTTTTGTTTCCGTTGTTTGGCCAGCTGACAGGTGTGACACCGCCTTACTAATCTGCTAACGTCCTTCTTAAGACTTGGCCAGTAAAAACAATTCTCCACAGCTGCAATTGTCTTGGTCTGACCAAAGTGACCCGCTAAACCTCCAGCATGCAATTCCCACACAAGAAATTCTTGCAGTGAAGTTGTGGGAATGCAAAGTTTTTTAGCCTTAAACAGGTATCCATCTTCCAGTATAAAATCTCCTATGATACGCTCATCTCCAGTTGTTAGTTTGGAGTAGGTTTCTCCAAAATCGGGGCAGTCCGAATAGTTTTCTTTAATTTGCTCAAAACCAATCACTTCAGTCCTCATTTCACGCGTAACCATCATCCTACGACTTAGTGCATCCGCAGCCTTGTTTTCAGAACCGGCTTTGTGCCTAATGGTGTAAGTGTATTCTTGAAGGAATTCAACCCATCTTCCGTGCCGGGCATTCAGTTTCTTCTGGGAATTGATATATCGTAAAGCTTCGTGGTCAGAGAAGATAACGAATTCTTGGGGAAGCAGGTAATGTCTCCAATACCTGAGGGATTGAATTATGGCGTAGAATTCCTTATCGTAGGTGGAGTACCGTTGCCTGATGTCATTTAATTTCTCGCTGAAGTAGGCAACCGGGTGTCCTTCTTGGGATAATACTCCTCCTATTCCTATACCAGATGCGTCGCAGGTCACTTCAAAAACTTTTGAAAAGTCGGGTAGACGCATGACTGGTGCTTCAATCATTTTCCTTTTTATTTCCTCAAAAGCCTTGGTGGCAGATGTCGTCCAGACAAAATCTCCTTTCTTTAAACAATCAGTTATGGGACCCACGATGGTGCTAAAGTTTCTGATAAATCTCCTATAAAACGTGGCCAGTCCGTAAAAACTCCTGACATCTCTAATATTCTTTGGTATAGGCCACTCGTTGATTGCTCGCACCTTTTCAGGGTCGGCAGATATGCCGTGGGAAGAAATTATAAACCCAAGAAAAGTTACTTGATTCGTGAGGAAAGTGCATTTCTTAGGGTTGGCATACATTTGTTCTTTCTTCAAAATCTCACAGACTTGTTTTAGGTGATTCAAATGTTGTTCCACCGAACGACTATAGATCAGAATGTCATCGAAGTAAACTACAACAAATTTTCCAAGTAAAGGTTTAAGGATTTGAGTCATTACTCTCATGAAAGTGCTGGGCGCGTTACTCAATCCAAAAGGCATTACTGTCCATTCGTACAACCCATCTTATATATATGTCCTTCAATATATATATGTCCTTCAATATATATATATATATATATATATATATATATATATATATATATATATATATATATATAATATATATATATATATATATATATATATATATATATATATATATATATATATATATATATGTCCTTCAATATATATATATATATATATATACTGCATCTCAGCATTCCTCTCCTCCCCCTCTCTCATTGGTTCCAAGCTCGTGTCTTCCTTCTCCACCATAATTCTTACTTCTATATCCTCCACTGCTCCCGAGGCTACACCCTTCTCTTCCAAAGATCTGCATAACAACTCTCATGAAATTTCAGTTTCCTCGCCCCCACTTTTGCTACAGCTTCTACACCATCAGATGCTACTCTTCCCGCCCCTGCATTGCATCCTATGCTCACTCGGTTTAAAACTGGCCACCTCAAACCTCGCAACATACTAAACCTTTCCCACCAGCTCACTAACTCTTCATATCCAACCTCATACTCAGCTGCAGTTAAATCTCCTCACTGGCTTCGTGCAATGTCAGAAGAGTTTCAAACATTACAAATGCAAGGAACGTGGCAGTTAGTTCCTTCTCACCTATCTCAACATATACTTGGTTGTAAGTGGCCGTTTAAAACAAAGTATCATGCGGATGGGTCTGTTACTCGACATAAAGCCTGTCATGTGGCTCAAGGTAATACAAAGGAATACGGTATTGATTTTCATGACACACTCAGTCCCGTCGTCAAAATGTCTACTATTCGCATTTTCTCCTTCTAGCCTTGCACTTTTATTGGCAAATTCATCAATTGGATGTGTCCAATGCATTTTTACATGGAACATTATCGGACACTGTCTTTATGAAGCAACCGCCTAGTTTTCAAGACCCAAATTTTCCTTCTCATGTTTGTCGTCTAAATAAGGCGTTGTATGGTCTTAAGCAAGCGTCTCGTGAATGGTTTTCCACATTCACTGATCATTTATTGGGTTTCAATTTTCATACTAAAGCAGCTGATCCATCTCTCTTCATCTACAAATAGCAGAATATCTATATTTATCTAGTTATCTATGTTGATGACATCTTAGTAGCTGGAAACTATTCCACTCACATTTCTACTTTGTTTAAGGATATGCATTCCAGTTTTCAGCTCAAGCTACATGGCCAACCCTCTCAGTTTCTAGGCATCGCCAACAATCTTATGCTGCAAATATTCTACGAAAGGTTGGCATGGCGGAATGCAAACTGGTGGCTACACCGCTTGCACTTAAATGTCCTACTATTTCAAATGCTTCAGATCACCTCATTGATCTTAAACTCTACCGAATTTTAGTTGGATCCCTTTTATATATGATGATAACCAGGCTAGATCTTTCCTTTACTGTCAACAAATTAAGTCAATTTATGCATTCACCTCAACAAATACATTTTCTTATGCTCAAGCGTACTCTCTGATATATTCAAGGTACTATGGCCTTCAGCTTACCTATACAGCCATAAAAATTTTAGCTCTCTGCATTTTTCGATTCCAATTGGGTTGGTGATTCAGTTGATTGTAAACCCACATCTAGATATTGTATTTTCATTGGCCCTACACGTCTCCTGCTCAGCTAAAAAGCAGCACAATTGCTCGCTCCTCCACTGAAGTCGAATACAAAGCTCTATCTTCCGCTGCTATGGAGATCATATGGATCTATCGCTTGTTGCAAGATTTTAATGTCCCAATTACTACACCTACACCTCTTTACTGTGATAACGTCTCTGCAATTTCAGTAGCCCACAACCCTCTTTTTCATGCTAGAACAAAGGATATTGAGATTGATCACTACTTTATTCGTAAGTGCATTCAGTCCCAAACTATTGTGGTTCATCATATCTTAACACATGATCAACTAGCTGATATTTTTACAAAGCCGTTTTCTACTTTCAAGTTTTAAGATTTGTGCTCCAAATTAACAATTCATAATTGAACCATCAAATACAGAGATTATTTTCTGTTGATTTGCGTTTCACTTCCTTGCTGTAACAGCAGCTGTTTTTACTCATTCACTATCAGTCATTCATCTAATATAGCTTGTGGAATCTCTACCGTTGAAGAGGATATCTCTTCATGTAAAAACTGAAATCAATGTACTGTAGAAGTGGTGAAAAAGAAGCTTTACTGGAGCAATGAAGAAACCCTTTAGTATTTTCTTCTTCTCTGTTTTCTGCTGAAACTTTTTTTCTAATTAATTATTGTTTCTAATGAATACAGTTTTATAGATTTTATCAAAACAATCTAACAAACGCTGCTTTAGCATTTGACGTACTTCTCGGTTATGTTTTTGGTGTTCTTCAGAACGCTTCTATAGTTAATGAAATTGCTACTGATATTTGATATTTCCTTCTTAAATAAGAGCTAGGCAGACGAAATAATCATTGTTGCGTCCAGGAGTATTCGCGGCGGTAGAGAAATATAAAGTTTAACGTCTTAGCGTTGTACTAAAATTCGGCACGCAATCAGATAAGAGAGAGGATGTAGCATTCATATGAGACACCAATTTTTTTACGTTGAAAACCCTTGAAAGGGGAAAAACCACGGGGCCTAGCCCAGTTTGAATGAATCCACTAGTATTTGTAGTTGATTACAAATGAGGCCCTTCCTTGGGGGGAAGGCCTTGGATCTATGTACATCATATGTAGTACATTATATGATGGGAATACAAAGAACTACTATTTACGTGTTCATTTGGTCAAACAGACTGTAGTTGGTGAGCGACATAAGTCAGAAGGATCGTAGTCGATGAGCGACAGAGGTCAGAAGGACTATAGTTGGTGTGCGATGTAAGACAGAGGGACCGTAGTCGGCGGCGACAAAGGTCGGAAGGACTGTAGTCGGTGGGCGACGTAAGTCAGGAGAACCGTAGTCGGTGGGCAACAGAGGTCGGAAAGACTGTTGTCGGCGGCCAGGGAGAACTCTGACGTTAGAATGTATTCGGGCAAAACTCCAGAGTCACCTGGAGATCGGACAGAATGCTGGCGTCCCGTGGAAATCGGGTGAAATTCCTGCATCACTTGGAAGTCGGGCGGAATTCCGGGATCCCTTGGAAGTCGGGCGAATTCCAGCATTACTTGGAAGTCGGACGGAATTCCGACAGAATTCCAGCGACGATGGTCGAGGAGGTGTTTCTTCCCTCCTAATCTTCTTCTCTTATCTTCTCCTCTTCTTCTTGCTTGAGTCCCCTCTCAAGATAAAAGAGGGTCTATTTATAGATATTCTGGGCATGGTCTATAAATAGATGAGAGATCATGAGTAAATGGGGAGTGGTTGGATGAACGGCCGATATTGAATCCCTTGATCGTGTACCGTTCGTCAAACATTTGAAATCTTAGTGATGTCAGAATTCAGCGATCTTAGGCTTGTTTGATTTGTCTCGTCGAGCCGATCGATTCGACTATAAGCATGTTATATTTGGAAATCGTTTGGTAACTCAAATTGTGGTTCGAACTTTCCAACAGCGCTTCGGGTCCCTGATTTGGACTCATTTGGGCTCAGATCGAGTTAAATTTGGTGTCGTTGGGTTTTTATTTCCGTGACACTCAGTTTGACTGTAAGTTCACTGAAATAAGAGTTTAGGTGATCCCAAATTTAATTTTTGAAGTTTCCAGCCTAATTTTGCCTCGAGATTCGTGCCCGATCAATAGAATTTTTTGTTGATATATCAATCATAAAAAGAAATATGCATCAAATACAAAACTCACCTTTTCGTCCGGAGTTCGCAACTCCATTGTCTAGCTCCAACGTCTTCGCCTTCGGTTCCTTCGCCTCGGCAGGCGTCACGGCCGGGGGCGGAATCGCTGACAACAAATCCAACGAAAAAAATAAAAAAACCTCATACCTCACCATACAACTCTGGGAAGAAACCTTGCCCCCAATTTTCAAGCTGTTGAGGAAGCGAGCAGCGGCAAAAAGACACTCCTCGCAGTCACCAGAAAATAAATCAGGTGTGCACCACGCCATCCCGTAAATATTATCCATATCCTCAGACGTCCTCATCCCAACCGCAAACCTCGACGTGGCGGATGCGGCCTTCAGCGACAAGCCTCTCAACAAACTATGCAGCTGGCTATCAAACACAGTGGGATTCGAAGTGTTATACACGCTCAAAGCATACATGAACACGGTCATGTCAGGGATACCGAAGAATGGCCCATCCGAGTAGCGGAGTAAGCAGTAATCGAAGCGAAGAGTGGCTGACTTGTGGTTTCCGCAACCGTCTGAGGAGTTTCCAGTGGCTGTCGCGGCTGCGTCGGAGAGGCAGTTGGCGCAGATGGCGGTGGAGACGTCCGGGCGGCATTGGGAAAGGCCGAAGATTTGGGTGATGGGGAAGTTGCCGACGGAGAAAGTGGAAGAAAGGGTTGACGATGTCGGGGCAGAGGCGGTGAGGTTGAAGAGGAGGAGTTGGAGATTTGAGGCATAGGGGTTTGAGAATGTGAAGTTGTCTTGAGAACAGTATGTCATGATATGGGTGTTTGCAGAATCGGTTGGTAGATGAAAGAGGAGAATGAGTTGGAAGAGGAGGGGGACAGCCGGGCCGGCCGGCAGAGAAGGCATAGGTGCGAATGTGCGATTATGGAAGGCATTGATTCTGTAAAGAAGGGAAATAGGAATCTGGGAGGAGAGCACAACCGTCCAGGCGAAATAGACAGAGAATGTGTTGACTGGGCAATTTGTTTTTTTTTTTTTTTTTAAGATTTACACACCATCCATAAAATAAATATAGATATATGACATAAAATATTAAAATTTTAAGTGTTAGATATGTAAATTATATCATTGAGTCAACTTATCATGTTGGCATAGTTGTTGGGAACCCGTTTGCTCTTTTATATCAGATGACCTATTATGTAATATGTCTTTAACCAATCTCCATCATATGAGTCAAACCTAACAAGTCGTCTTGCCAAAAATTTAAATGAACAATTATAATATTTTTATAACTTGTGAGGGATGAGGTAACTTTTGGCCACACATCTTTAACATATACAAATAAAATATATTAATACGAGCTTAGTTGATTCATTCATATTGCATAATATTAGGGGTGTCAATATTTGACCCGACCCGAAAATTTCGGGTTAGGGATTTCGACCCGTTTGTTAAACCGGGCCGGGTTCGGGTTGACCCGGAAACTCGAAATCAACCCGATTTGACCCGTTTTTAATTAATTTAGAAGGATTTTAATGGATTTTTATGAAATAAGTAAATGATATTTCAAAAAATTATAAATATTATTGCTCAAATTAAATTAATCTTGATTTATTTTAAATTAATTGAACTAAATCTTACCTTAATATTATTTAGATTTAAATAAATTGAATTAAATAAAAAATTTAATAAAATATATCTGAATCGGGTCGGGTTCGGGTTGACCCGGACCCGAAGCGGGTCGGGTTCGGGTTCGGAAAACCGACCCGTTTACAAAAACGGGTCGGGTTCAGGTCGGGTTGAATAATGAATAGTGTCGGGTCAATTTCGGGTTGGACCCGAACCCGACCCGTGACCCAGTTTTGACAGCCCTACATAATATCAAGACATGTCACTTTGTAATTTTAGAATTTTTGCATTTCTTTCTCATTATATTATAGACCCTTATATGCATCTTCCTTAATAAAAATCATTTTATTATTTAATAAGACCCAGGGTCATAGCTTTAAATACATTTAGATTGTTAGTAGACATCCTATATATAGAGGATGTAAGTCTTGTCATTACTCTCTATGGTTAGCCATGCATGAGTTCATACCTCGCACTAGGTCCCTTCTCCCAAGTTCAAGAAGCTTAGTCTTTAGATTGTTAGTACGCATCATATACTAAAATCAAATTTCGTTTAACCTACCAACATTTGTCGGGCAACCAAATCGAAGTTGTGAACCGAACTCTCTGTAATATGTTAAGGTATCATGCTCAAGACCATTCAAAATAGTGGGATGATTTTCTATGCCAAGCCAAATTTGCTTATAACTCTATGGCTAATAGATCCACGAGAAAATGCCCATTCAGCATCGTGTACACCAAGCTTCTTAATCACTTGATAAATGTGGCCATACTTCCCAAATGCCGCAATGTAACTATTGCAAATACGAACTTTTATTACATCCGGTGCAAGGACGTAGAGGAACGTCCGGTCGGAGCTAAATTTTTGCCAAAAAACTCGGTATTTTCTCGGTACAACTAGGTATTATTTGATAATAACGATGAATACCGCTCTTTGAAGACCAATACCGAGTTATACCGAGCTATATCGAGAAATACCGAGTTGTACCGAGTTTTTTCTAGGAGAAACTCGGTACAACTTTTGTATAACTCGGTATTGCTCAAGATAGCTCGAAAAAACTCGGTATTGGGTCTTCACATGATGTTATTCCTCGTTATTATTTGATATTGCTCGGTGTTTAGTCGGTACAACTCGGTATTTGACGGGAATTTGCCTCCGACCGGACGTTCCTCTACGTCCGGTCGGAGGACGTAATAATTGTTCTGCAAATACGGCTGGCTCGTTCACAACAATGTTAGAAGAAGTTAGCACAAAGCTAGCCACATCAAATGCACAATACAAGCAATTAGTTGGTACTCGCCTTCGCTGCAAGATCTTTCACCCAAGTGATTATGTTATGGTGTAGATGTAAAAAATGTGTTCCCCGCCTTGCACATCCTCTAAACTAAGTCCACAAAAATGGGGGCATGTATACCTAATGTGAACATTATTAATGATAATACATGTGGTAAAGCTTCCGTCATGTCCACTCGCTTCTCCTACCTTCAATATGTATGTCATTTTTTCGGACCTCGCAACCACACATCTCTTTTCCTCGAGTGCAAGTTCCTTAGGGGAGAACTGATGTTGACAATTTTGAAACTACGGTACTAAAACAATTTTGTTTTTTTTTTTCGCTACTATGAATTCGGCTTTATTATCGTTTTTATGCATTTCCAATATATATCTTGCTTTTTAACGGCTTCTGCTAGAATAGTATAAATATATATATATAGGTTTTGTTTGGGATGATTTTTTTACTATTTTTTAACAGCTTTTTATTATAAATTTTTTTAAAAGTAAAAAATTATGCTAAAAATTTACTTTTTAAAATAGTAATAAAAACATCCCAAATGAAACCATAATGTTGGGTGTGAAGAAAAAATAGAATATATAATTACATTTCGCTTGGAGTTATCTGTTTGAATATACAATATTTTTGCTTTTTTTTTTTTTTAGGAAAACGCTTGTATTGCTTAATAAAACATAGAACTTTTTGTGTTTCCTTTAAGAAAATGATAAAAAAAATGACAGAAAGTGAAATATTTTAGCATTTTCAAAAAGCTGTAAAATATTTTTTGATTTTATGCTCTTTTTTAAATATTCTTCTGATTACAATTTTTTGCTTATTTAATTTTAGGAGTTTTTACATACATACCACCTAAAACTATTAAAATTACATATCTAACACCTAGAGTAGACTATTTATTTTTTTACCACCTAATTACTATTTATCTCCCCTAAAATACCACTCCGTCAGCTCCCGTCAAAATCCCACCCCGACCTTCGTTTCACGAACCCCGCCCCGACTTTCATTTCACGAAACATTGCCGAAGACAGGGAAGGTGTTTCTAGGGAGGATGAGGGAGAGTGTGAGTGTGATGGCTAGTATACCGATGGCTATTGTTGTACTATGTCTTTGTTTTTTTTTTTTTTTTTGTAAGTTTTTTTTTATATGAAGAAAACAAAAGCAGATAATGTGTTGGTTTCATGGAAGGAAAGAGCTTGCAATCGAATGCAATCCTAATTCACATCTCCACAACCGCCAGAGAAGCATCATCATATGATAAGCTATCTCCTTCTGCACAGTCCTTTCCAGTCGAAAGGCAGAGTACTCAAGCCCATCATGACACTACGGCAACTCGTCTGCGAAACCCCATATCTTCCCAAATCTAGCATCTACTTCTGCACAGTCCTTTTCACCACCGCCGTTTCCGGCGCCGGCGTCGGCGCTGGATTGAGTAGAAGTTGTCGAAAGTACGACTACAAGCAGAAGTCCAGCATCGGACGAGTAGAAAATTATTTCAGAAAATAATAAAAAAGCTATCCTAAAGCGAGCCTTAGTCTTGTTGTCCTTATTTAAGAAGTGCCAACAACTCCTGATAAAAGATCATGAAATTAGATATCTGTTTTTTACTGTTTTTTAAAATAGTTTTTTTAATTTTTATACTTAATATCAGCTCCAGTATCGTTTTTATTGGCCTCATATGCTTCCATTGATATGAGAGAGAATTCTATGCAACAATTTAAATTCCCTACTTTTTGGATAAGATCATAAGATTTAAATGTAAGATTGAAATTTGGCTGATTGTGTTAATCATATCTACTAATCTAGTGATGAAAAATCTATAAATAGATGATCTAAGACGTAGTTTTGCAGCATCGAATTAATGAATAAATTTCTTCTTTCAACTTTCGATCATTACCTAATTCCAAGGGAAGCCATTTACTTATATCAACGTTGGGCATGGATCATATCCTTGTTCTACTTTCTTCCACATATCTTAATATTGGCATTTTAGTGTTTTCAAAAATCATTTAGATTTGATACAATTAGAATCTCCTTAATATGAGCTCCAGTATCATTTTTATTGGCCTCATATGCATGGGGATGTTTATCGATTTGTTGAACGATGTTCCGTTTGTCAAACTTATAAGGGTAATGCTCAAAATACCGGCCTCTACATGCCCCTGGCTGTTCCATATTCCATTTGGGAGGACCATGGCTTTGACTTCATATTGGGGTTATGAAGGATCAAAAGAGGCGTTGAATCGATCATGGTTGTAGTATATAGATTTTCAAAAATAGCTCACTTTGTGCAAGAAATTTTTTGATGCTCTACATATAGCTCACTTGTTCTTTAAAGAAATAATCCGCTTACATGGCCTACGATGCAACATTATTCTGATTGCAACGTTAAATTTATCAACCTTTTTTGGGGAGAATTGTGGAATAAGCTTAAAGCTGATATCAAACTTAGCACCGCTTATCACTCCAAGACGGATGGACATTTGGGAAGTATGCTTCGTTGCTTGGTACGGCAAAATCCTAAACAATGGGAGGAGTTACTATGCCAGGCCGAATTTGCTTTCAATGCTATGTCGAATCGTTCCACCGGTCGAAGCTCATTCAGTGTTGTATATACTAAATTACCAAATCAGCTAATAGACATAGCAATTTTGCCAAAATGCAAAGTCTTGCTGCCGCCCATACTACTGAAAACTTTTCAGATATGCTGAAAATAGTATAAACTAAATTAGCTGAAACCAATTCCAAATACAAACATCATGCAGACACTCATAGAAGGCCAAAGGTTTTTCAACCAGACGATCTCGTCATGTTGCGTTTTCGTAAAGAAAAAATTGCCCCATGCACATACTCCAAACTCAGGCCAAGAAAGTTCGGTCCTTTTCCCAATTTTACGCAAGATTAATGACAACGCCTACATTATTGATCTACCTAAAGATTTCAAGCTTCAGCGACCTTTAATGTGTCTAATATGTCTACGTACCATCCCCCAGACAGTACAGATTCCAACATTATCTCATCGGAGCTGAGTCCTTCAGAAGCAGGGGAGACCTGATGCGACAACAGCCAAGAGACAACCTAGAGACATGTTATCGCAGGGCTACCTCCCCCTATCCTTGCTAACCATTTTTATTCCCTTTTTCTGTTTTAATACTGCTGCAAGTTGCATCTACTTTTACTTCTCTTACCAAAGATAGTTACAAGGTTTGTTTAATGGTTTACATATAGTGACAGCAGGAAGATGAAATACAGCTTTATCTCCATTAACACAATACCAAGGTTCTAGCATTTCTCTGTTTCTTCTCTTCCTGTCCGAGCTTTTCAGGTTTACTGAAGTTGATGCACCAGATTATCTCTTATAAAAGCTTAAAGCTTGATAATTACCTATTTATAAAACATAGCAATGTCATAACAAGTAGTATAGATAATATTTTGTTAAAATGTTAGAACCAAAACAAATTTATTAATTATCACATGCTATTAAAAATTTCCATGAGCCCATATAACTTATGTATGCTCATTATTGAGTTGATAATCATAAACCTTATATGATGTTTTATATAATAAACTAACATTTACAAAACTATTTTTGTTTATAAGCATAACAAAAGTCTATATTAAATATATTTATGCTTAAATATTAAATACAGCATTACCTTGTAAAATAAAAATTTCCAATCACAAATATATTACATTATATGAATCAATTATATGATATGACATATATGTCAGACCAATTATGTGAATTTGCATTCACTCTTATATGCATCATATAATATGATGATAATCACATTATATAATCATCTACGACTAATTGTCACTTAATCATTATAAATCATTTGATGGAAGATCAAATGACGTTTATGGATCATACCGCGCAATAGACATACTATAATATCCTCAACCAATTCTAAAATAAACTAATCATATTGAATGATATGATCATTCATATAATATGATTATCAAAAATATTCTTCTAAATTCATCTTTCCTAATGATGTTCTATTCCTCAATCTCCCCAAGAAAGAAAATAGAAGAAAACACAAAAGAGAAGAAAATTCCAAAGGCTTGTGTTTCACTCTCTTAAAAAACCTATTCTTCACCTTGTAGGGTTCACATCCCCAAAGGGAACCCTAGCCCTTATCCTCCACTTCTAAAATCTCTTACACCCCGCTTCATTAACCTTTCCACATTCATCTCCATGAGGGCAACATCTATTTCAAAAGGCCACATTTCATCCTACCTTATATGCTCCAATATATAACATAGATTGTTTCAATTCGCTACATTATTATTATTTGGGTACCAATATTTTGTAAGAACCAAATTGATGTGAAATCACTAGGAGTTATTTGAGAAATTGAAAGGAACAGTTGATTAAAACTTGCTAATATAAAATTATTGTTGAAAAATAAAGAAGAGTTAGGAATTCAAATATTCAACTTGCTTAGGTAAAGAAGCACTCTTGAGATTAACCAAACAATACAATCAAAATCCAAAGACAATAATAAATGTTGCATGCACATAACGTAATCCACCACTTAATAATGAGAGGTTCACATTGAGTACATTCTCACTCAATCACTCTTAGGCTTTAGCGGAGAAAGATGAACCATATGAGGAAGGATATTACCACTAGGAAGATGGCGCCGAAGACCTTCGTTGATGGAGCGGTAATCGGCGGTGGAGGAAGAGTGGATCGTCCGATGAGAAGCCAAGGTGCTCTGTGTTGTTAAATCTCGATCATCTTGACGAGACAGTAAATAATGCGATTGACGTAGCTTTCCACTGAGTTGTCATAATCCCAATCCGTTTTGCAGAAAAGAGAACGGAGGATGTCGATCAAGACCGTTATCAACCTCAAGGTCGGCCATAAATCAGAGGAAAGGGGGAGGAAGAAGCTTGCCTTCGTCTTGTGGTTTCAAAATACATGAGAAGCTTAGAGTTTCTAAGAGGCAAAGGGAGGCTAGGTAAGTTAGGATCTAGGTTAGGTTGGGGTTGGGAGGGAAAGTTTTAATAAATATGAAATTAATTAAGATTTAAGTGGATTTGGAGGGAGTTGGATTTGAAAATTCTAATTCTAATTCAACCAAGGCTTAGGATCCAACTAGGCAATCAATGCGTGAAATCCATTAATGGGTCGGCGACATGATGAGGGGAGGGAGGAGATTTGGAGAGCTTTAAAAGTTTCCAAATGGGGTTTACTAATTAAGGAGTGGAGTAATTAAATCCAATCCAATTCGAAATTAAATTGAATTTGGATTTAAAACTTTCCAAATATAGCTATGTCAATTTAGGAAGTTATTTGAAATTCAAATTTGAATTTCAAATTGAAGAGTTATCTTCCTAAAACACTTGAGTAAGTTTTGGTAAGTGGTAATGATGATGGAAAATCATCATTAATGGTGGGAGGGCCAAGGTGGCCGACGGCAAGGTGATGGGACAGGCTTAGGAGTTCGGTTGGAGGGGAGAGTGGGGCTAGGCCAGTGGTGGGGGTTGAGGTGGTAGAGTTGTGAGGGGGATTTGGGTGGGGAAAAATGGCCGGCGGTGGAAGGGCTAGGAGCCGACGGATGGGGTGGGGACAAAAAGAAGAAAAACAAAGTAAAATAAATTAACCACGGGTCGCGGACTCTTCCAACGACTGGTGGGTACTGCACTCTCACCTTGAGCTCTCTCTCGCTTCTCTCTATTGCTCACACAAGAAGAAGAAGAAAACAAATGAAATTTTCATTATCAAATCGTCATCCCATTACAATAGATGAGGCATCAATATATTGGCCTAAAATAAAATAAAGGAAAAGACTCAAATGCCCCTTAGGCTACAACTCAAATAAACTCATGTAAAAAGGATACAATCGGAACTAGAAAATAAATAATACATAAATGCATCAAAAATAAAGTCTGTGAATCGTAGTCGTCGATCTACGATTCCTACGCCGATAAACTTATCGATAACGTCTGTGAATGTCCTCATCACAAATTTTAAGTTTTACCAAATATTTAATTATGTTTATAGTCTTCGCACTCTCAAAAGCTTAATCTTTTTTAATTAACACCTTTGCATATAAATAGGATTTATTAAATTGATACCAAGTTTGTGCCTTTGTGTTGTTGAGCATTACATAGGTAATATTGTGCTTAGCATGGTTCACTCACAGCATAAAAATATTACACATTTTATTATTTCGTAGCTGCACTTGTATATATTGTCATTACTTCTATTATATATATTTTGTGGTTTGTTTAGCTTTTATATTACATTTGATTGAGCATGTTTTAAGTTGAGAAGAATTTTTTAAAATTCTTCAAGTGTAACTTTACATTTATCTTCCTCCTTGACCGGCTCTTAAGGGGCGATTTGGAGGGGATTAATTCAAAAATATTTTCTAATTGAAGAATGCAAATTTTGGGGCTGATTTAGGGATTAATTAGGAAATATTTCCTAATTGAATAGGGCAGATTTTGGGGCAAGTTTGGGGGCTGATTTGGATAGGATTAATGTTTCCTAATTTAAGATGGTAGATTTGGGGGGGGGGTTTTGGGGGGGTTGGGGGGTGATTTGGAGATGATTAATTAAGAAATACTTCCTAAATGAAGAGAGAATATTTGGGAGTTGATTTGAGGGTTGATTTGGGAGCAAAATAATTAAGGAAATATGACATTTTTAAGGGAACTGGGGGAGAGCTATTTGGATTTTTGTTGTTTATTGTATAATTTAAGTAGGGAGATTTTCCTAGGGTCAGGGCTATGTGTTGTTTGTTGAAATCAGATTGTTCTTAGGGTGTCTGGGCTCTAGCTAGCAACTAGAGATTTGAGAGAGTCATATCTTTCTCTCCAATTAAAGATCCATTTGTATCTTGTATTTTCTTTCATAAAAATTTCAATAAAAAAGGGTTCATGTGTGGTCTATTCCTGATTTTCTTGTTGTTGGTTTGATGAAATTGCTGAAATCAGATTTTAATCAAGGTTTTTCCTAAATTTTTACAAGCACTTCCTATCAGAATGATGGTGATGCTACTTTCTAAGATCAACATGATAGTGGATCTAGGGATATGCTTCTGCAATACATAGTTCACCCATGGGTTGATATTCATTTTCCTGCTAGAGGTGGCAAAGTACTTAAAGGATTGTCAATTTATCCCAACAAAGTTTACCCCATTAACCCATGGCCCTTACGAAAGGTGATATACTATTTAACAAAGTATAAGCAGGCGTTGAAAACCCAAGGGCACCTCACAAAGCAGCTCAAGTTATCTCTAACTCCACATAGAAAGAAAGAGGCGAGGCTGAAGAGAAGGTAGGCATAGCTTTCTGATTGCCTATTTTTTGGATTAGGTTTTGCCTAGCCATACTCTAGACAAACCCTAATATGCCTAATACCGCTTAGTTTGCAAGTGGCCTTTTCCTAAGATCCTTGGACCCTCATTAGACTCTCTTGGACCCCCAAGACCCTTTATAATATCCATATAGCTCAAACTTAGGTGCTTAAGTTTTGTTACTATAGAATTTAGGATTCCTAACTTATTTCAACCTGATAGACCTAAGTCAGACATAATCTAGCTTAGGCCTAGATCAAAATCAAATTAGCTTCATCTTAATCACTAGGATGGACTGATTGCAATTTGCAGTAGGTAGCCAAACTATTAATGACAATTAAGGTTAATTGAACCTAAATTCATCGATTTAACATTCGAATATAAGACATATCCTTTAGTTCTTAAATCTTCTTATGTTAATCCAAACTACTTTGAATTCACTTTACTAAATATTGAACTTACATAAGATTTCTCTTTAAACAAAAATTAAGTGGTTAGAACCCAGCAATCTATTCAACATCTTGTGGACCCACTAGACCCCAATTTACCTTAGTTGGCCCTAGGACTCCTTAGCTTATGCCCTAGGAGGCTAATATATGGTTTAGCCTAGTCCAACCATAGATAGTATAACCTATGATTGACCCAAATAAACCCAGTTGGGTCAATCACTTTTACTCAATGAAACTGTCAATTGAGCATGTGACCAATATTATCCATCAAGTAGCTAGCCTAGAACCCTAGTGGAACAATTCCATTAAATTCCACACTTGACCAACTTAGATGCACTTAAACCAATTAATTGATTCACTTGAGCCTAATTTGGCTAATTCAAGCCAAATTAGCCTACCCATTGGCCCTTCTTTGTTCCCAACTAGCCTCTACCCCAAGCTCCATCGCCTTTACATCTTAAAAACAACAAAAAGTGACCACCTAGCAATCAAAAACCATAGCAGGAAGGTGTAACCGTGTAAGCAATTCATGATTCTTAATGCTTTAATTCACTAGGCACTCGCATATTGGCCCCCTAAAATTTGTTGTCATTCATCTCCTATTTGAATTATCTCTCATTCTAATAAAAACGAGAGGAAATTTATTTTAAAAGTATGATCCGATTTCTTCATAGATATAGCCCGAGAGAATTTCCCAAAGCTCCCAACATTTTCTCTCCTCTTAGCTTTCCTGTGTCATTTTCGAGCCTCCACACAACTTCAATATGTAGCCTACACTAGCTTTAACAAGGACACAAGCCTTCCTTGGTCAATACAGTCATCTAGAGTGAGCCACAGGCCCACAGTCTATGTTTCTCAAACCCCTTTGCCTCATCCAAGTCAAGGTTCAACATCTAATAGTGAAACTAGAAGCCATTTGGTTAAATTATAATCTAAAAAACCCTACTTCTCCTTATATTTCGTTGTCTAGAAAGTACACACCATGGATGTTGTGTTTTAGCCAAGGTTTTAAAAGGCGAAATCGGGAATCGAGGCGTTTTTTCTAAACGAGACGAGGCGTAAGCCTCAAAACCATTAAAATAAATTAATTTAAAATTATAAATAATAAAAAAATAACAAAATATTATGTCAACTATGAATTTGAAGAATTGTTTTAAGATAATATTACTGGAATACAAGATTTAAAATAAACTCACTTAAAAATAAAACATCCCCTTATGATCAAGACCCAAAGCAGGCTCATCATCACTTTGATTGTCTTCAGAAGAATCTTCATAATTAATGTCAAAGTCATCCTCCAACTCTTCTTTATCTATAATATTTTTTCCTTTATCTCCTATATCAGTTAATATTTCAGTAGCTCTAAAATGAAATAATAGTAACATACAAAATAATTCATTAATCATGCTCGGTACCGCTTAGTACATGCTCGGTACCGAGTGTGTACTTGCTCGGTACCGAGCATGTACCGCTAAGTATCGAGCATGTACCGCTAAGTACCGAGCATGTACTTGTTCGGTACCGAGCATGTACTGAGCGGTACCGAGCATGTACTAAGCGGTACCGAGCATGTACTGAGCGAAACCGAGCATGTACAATCTGATGAAGCGAGACATGAAGCAAATAACGGGAAGAAAGATCGTTACCTAGCCGTGAAAAAAGAACCTTCGATTACAAGAAGCTGGAGAAGAAGAAGCGAGACATGAAGCAAATGACGGGAAGATTACGGGAAGCAAGAGAAGAAGAAGAAATAAATCGTTACCTTCGATCGCCTCCAGCTATGTTCGAACTCGACCGAACTGTGGTCGTCCAAGTTGGCGGAGTTCGCCTTTCAGTTCTCACCCGAAGCAGAAGCAGGTATGTTACCCTAATACTCGACTCTTATACGACTCTCACCGCTCGATCTATATACTTACAAATCGAAGCGGTGCCTCGTTTCGCTTCGAGGCGTTACGAACCGAAGCCTACGCACCGTGCGAAATAAGCGCACGCTACGCCGAATCCAACGAGGCGTAAGCCTCAACACGCAAATGCTTCGCCTCGCCTTAAGTCGCGTCTCAGTGCGTATGCCTCTTCCGCCTTTTTAATCGTTGGTTTTAGCTCACCACATTGTAGGGCTCATCAAGCTCAATAATTTGGACACATCTATTGCCCAAATTGATTAAGTATTAATCGAGCTCTCCACTTCGAGGCATGAAGACCACCATTTGATGTTGAAGGTATGCATTTGGGGGGGGGGGGGGATAGGACCAAGTTCCTCGCCAACCAGTCCTGTAACTTGTAGCTCCTTCAATGAACTTGCCAACTCGTCCAAACCTTCGTATAGGCCATCACATTTAAGAGCACAGGTTCCTTAAATATGCCATATTCGATTCTTAAGGTCATACAGACCAAGTCCCTCGCTCCATTGGAGTCATTGCTCCTCTCATGACCTGCTTGTTCTCAAAAACTAGTATGAAACTATTAAAACTAAATAAATGTCTCATTTGAGTATGCATTAGCACCCACATGATCAAGCTGCCTAAGTTCAGTAGCTAAATCATAAGACCTAGTGCTTAAGACTACTACGACAAGACTTCAATTTGGAGACCTAGGTGTTTGGATAGAAGTATAGAACCAAATCTGATAGTTGGGATTAGGCACAGGATGGTGACTATGATGGAGATGGAGAAGCTGCAGATGATGACGATGATGATGATATATAATGGGATTAATTTTAAATTTCGTAAATATATTTTAAAGATAATATGCATTGCCTGAGTTAACTTGAAGGTCATTTTGAAAATAGATCATTTCAACTTAACTTGAACTAAAAATGAAATCTTCAAGTAAAATTGAGGCTGGCTAGCTCGAACTAATCTTCTTGTTAGATCTATCTTCATCTGAAATGAAAGAGGACAGACATATATACAAAATTTTAAATAAGAATTTTTACCTGCTATATTTAAAGAAACAATTTAACTTCACCATGTCCTATGATCCCAGCTCGGATAAAAGTAATACGAATCTTAATGATTACTCCCCAAATAATAAATTTGAGTAGTCGATCAAGGGGGATTTACATACATACCACTTTATTTCAAATAAAAATGAAACAATTCCCACAAATTCAAGAATCAAAATCCTGCAAAGTTAGAATTTAAGCAACAGATTTCAAATGCATTGCAAGTAAAAGAAGTTGTTTCATAAAGTTTCATATTATCAAAACTAGGTAAAGGAGTTTCTACAGATACCCTGGAATCAAAAGACAATCCGAAATAGGGGCGCGTCTGATCCGGCAGCCGGGATGATCTCCCAGCGGCAAGGTTCCAGCTCTTCTGTCACCGGGCAATACCCAGCAAGCGTTACCTTCTCTCCAGCAGCCGCCGCCGAACCGAACTCGAACACCGTCACGTCCGCCGGCCGGCGAACCTCCATCGCGCCGTTTAGGCCCGAGGTCTCCACCGCCCATTCCTCTGACTTCGCTGCAACACCCTCTCCACCGTTGTTCGTTCCTGAAGAGCCAGCGTTCGGCGCCACCGCCTTCCCCTTCCACCAGGAAAGCAGACCCATCGATATGGGTTGTTGAAGTGAGCTCGGAGCGATACGGAACTTAGGGCTTTGGATGGATAGAAATGCTAATAAGAATTTCTTAAAACTTGTGAAAGGATTTTTTTTTCTTTTTAGTAAACATTCGCCTTTGTATGATCAGAATATCATAATTTTAAAAATATGTAGATTGTTTATTTATTTTTTAAAATATGCTATAAAATTAGGGGGTCGGCTATTGACACGGTCCGATAATCCGATTTGAAACATTTGAATTTGGGTCAACCTGTTTAACAAACGGGTATGACCCGTTTGAAAAATTAGATTGGATTCGAATCAACTCAACAACTCAAATTTGACCCGACTGACCCGAAAAAATAAACTTTTTTAAGATCCTTAATCATACCTATTCAAACAAATGATCGAACATGTCTTTGACCCTTCCCAAATCAAGTTAAACTATATATGAGGATATGCCAAAGAAAGTTTGATTGAGGGTTTCAATAATTTTTAACTATCTAAAAAATTTTACAATAAGGTATTAGCAATATTATAATTTTATTGGACACTTAGTTGAATCAATATTAATTACTGCTAGGGGTGCAAATGAGTCAAGTCGAACTCGAGTCGAGTTCGTCTATCAACTACAGAGCTCGAGCTCGAGCTTGAATCGGCAAGGGAAAAAAGAGGTCGTCAAGCGGCAGTTCGAGCTGCTCATCCACATTTGTCCGCCGCCAGCGTTAGTTAGTAAGAAGTTGGATTATTTGTATTCTCTGGGCAGAATACAGAGCTTATGACCTAACTCCAAAATTCATCCACCTTCAAAGCAACTCTAATATAAAATTAATCTTAACTCTTTTAAGTATATAAGAGGAATCTCCTAAGTCCACATATTGATCACATCAGTGATCTAAGGCCCCCATCCATCCATCCATCAACATTACCCCCATTAATTGTCTTTATAACAAACAATATCTTTTATTATATCTCAACATACTTCAAAGAAACCTTTCCTAAAGTAAAAAATGCTTATGACATATTGACATAACATTGCTTCTATGATAAAATGATAAACAAAAATGGAAGAAAAAATCGAGAAAAAAAAAAAAAAAAACTTGTAGGATTGAATTTAAAAAAAAAACTTATGAAAAGACAAAGAAACCCATAAACACATAAAAAAATAAATTTATTTTTAAAGAAATTTTTCATGGATCTCTTAAAATTAATACAAGATGATCATGAAGCTCTTAACTATATGTATGAGTATGACTGATCACAAAAAGTTCAAAAATTTATACGAGAAAGAGCCATCAGTGAAAATATAGAAGCACTATCAATTACATAAGTAAATACTACAATGAGAAAGAGAATCACCACATATTATAATTTAAAGAAGAATAAAAATATAAAGAAATATACAAATAATATTTTTGGATAATTCACCAAATAACCCTAATGGAAGAAAACTCACAAATTTTATCTTTCATTGCACACAAATAATGCCTTATATTGTGTTAACTCAATATGATTTTCTAACACAAATCTCTCCATATTTCAAGGCCTTAATTAATTGAAGCTAACACAATTATGTAAGGCTTCGTTTGGGATGACTTTCTTACTGTTTCGTAAAACAATTTTTTAGTACAAAAATTTTATTTTTTGTGCTTGAAAACTGTTTTAAAAAGTAATAAGAAAGTTGTCTCAAACGAAACCTAAACGTGTTTCATTGGGCGAATTATTACGTCCGGTCACTGGACGTCCAGACATCCAATCCAGATGCGCCACGTCACCCGAATACACTGGGTCCCGATATATTTTAATGATGTGGGGCGTCTGAATTGGTGTCCGAACGAATCGAGACACCGGACGCAATAATTTGTCGTTTCATTGATGTTAATTTGTAGCTTGAAGAAGCTGTGAAGATGAAGGATGATCCTAAGACACGGCTGTGCTACGATGAAACTAAGGTTGTTCTCAAGGAAGTCATGGAGAGGATGGCCAGAGCTTGAGAATTCTTTATTGGCCTGTGGTTTATTGGTTTAGTTAATGTGACACGAAATTTCATTTCTTTGGTCCTTCTAAAAGGAAAGTTTCATTTCTAGTAGTTATGGCTTTTCTGCTTCAGTATTTAACAAATTAATCAAACTAAACATAGCTATAGTGAAAATATAAGATTTTATATTTGTTGTCTTTTTCTTTTTGAAAATAGCGTAAGAATGAGAAAATGATCAAAATGGTCCAATAGTTTCATAATGAGATTATTATGATTCATTTTTTAAGACTTGAGGAATTAAAATGATCATTTAATATAGTTGAAGGCCATTTTATTTCTTCATAAAGAGTCAAATGGATCATTTTAGTTCCTTCTCAATAAAAATTTGAAAACCGACTTCCACACAAAGGAGCAAATGTAGAACAGAGAGATGCTTCAAGTTAACTCGATGCCTATGGCTCAATTGGTTGTTTTTAGTTGAAAATATGTTTAAGAACCCGAAGAATATATATATTTTTTTTAATTTTACCATTTGATTGGTAGTAATATATAGTTTTTCTATAAAGTTATTTTCTACAGTAATTTTAAAAATTCAATTTCTCTACAGCAACTTTATAAAAAACAGCTAGAAAATTATCTCAAACGAAGCCTTGGATAACTTTTTTACTGAAAAAAATTTTGTATTAGAAAGTGCTTTAAGAAGTAGTAAAAAAACCGTTCCAAACGAATCCTTAATCTTCATGGATGAATAATGATGCAAAGTACAATATTTGATAATAAATAAATATTGTTAAATAAAAATTTTTTCATGCAAAAATAGAAAGACTTTTATTGTGGGCATTGAGAGAATATAATCTTCATAATACATAAATTTATAGTTAGACGTGTTAGAATGCTATCAAGGATTGTTGTCGCTTATTTTTGATAAACATAAAAAATAATTAAAAAACTCTTAAATTAACCAAACAAATTTTATAAATATACCCTTATCATTTCTTTTGAAAATAAATACATTAAAATGATTTAGAGAAAATGTTAACTTTCATCTAAAACATCATTTGGGACAACTTCCTTACTGTTTTTATAAAACTGCTAAAAAATAATATATGATGTAAACATGAAACTAAAGAGAATTTTTTGCTCTGTATTGTTGGGCAAATTATTGCGTACGGTGTCCGGATTCGTCCGGACACCAATCCGGTGTCACCACGTCACCAAAATACACCGAGACCCAATGTATTTGGGTGACGTAGCGTCACCGGATTGGATGTCCGGACATCCGGTGACCGGACACAATAATTCGCCGTATTGTTGTTTTTCTCTTTGCCTTGCTTAAGATCTACAGTCCAAAGCTCTCACATTCATTATTATTGCATATCTGGCTTGGATAATAAATATTTTATGTGGATACACACTCTCTCATCTTCTTTGTAATTATCTGAAATTTGAAAATATTTGAAAATGAAGAATTTTTGAATTTTTGTTTGAATTGCAACGCAGCGGAAAGAAAGGGAAATATGGGTTTTTGGTCTCTGGATCGGTTTGTTGTTTTTACTTAAATTATTCAGATTGATTAGGTAATTCTAATCATATCCATGTTTTTAAATATTTTGATATTAACTGTTTTATTCTCCGCAGACCTTATTTTATTGCAATTTTCCTGAATTTATTAAATTTTTACTACACAACTTTTTATATATTATCGCACTGATTATTCCCAATATTTTGATTGCGAAATTTATAAATTTCACTTGGTAAAATAAAAGTTATTAAATATGTTCAATGTATAGAAATTAGGTATTTTATTTAAGCGTATTATTAATAAAATATTAAGAATGGAAATGAACATGAGATTCGGTAAAACTAATTGTTATTGTTTTTATTGTAATGTGTAAAAGAAAAAAAAAGATTGGTTGATCCGTTGATTGAAAATTGATGGCATGTACATGATGGTGGGTCGATAGACCTTTCTTTAAATATTGTGGTTGATTTTATCCTCTATTAATTCACGTGATATAATGATATAATAATGCAGTGATTAGGAGTTAAAAGTATTACTGTGCCGACGAGTAAAGAATGATGACTCTGTTTACTGAGCCAATATTTACTGACTACCGATTACTGAAAAATAATGTGATAGCCAAAACTCCTTACGTGTTGAATGGTGTAGCATATGATTATTGAAATGCATGTTATTGATTCATTGTTGATATTATTATATAATTTTACTGTTTTACTATTATTATTTATTAATTTACTACAATTGTATATATTTATTGTTACTACATTGCTTTATTGCTATTGCCATCGATTTTATTGATGATAATGTACTGACATTGTTTGTTATGGACATCAATACTATTTAATACTACTATTGATTCACTATAATTGTTATTGTTATTGATTCATTATACTAATATATATTGAGCATGTGATAAACTAAGCAGGATGTGATAAAAATACTAATTTAATACTGATATAAAATGATTGAATAACATGTGTACATTGTTATAAGATTCTACTGCATTGATATGATTTCAACAGTATTTATTGTTGCTTTGATTTTATCATTTTATATGATTTATTTACTGATTGGTAGGACTGATATGCTGACTACTTTATTGATTCGACATATATATTGATATATTAGTTTCCCCACAGTCTTATTTTACTGACTTCCATGTCGCACTATTTTGTTATTTACATATTATATTGCTACTGCATGTGAGCTTTACTATTTCTGTACATATTCATGATATATGTTATGATTTGACCACTCACATGCATATTGCTCCTTTGTAGTGTTTTGAGTTTAGTTGTATGATTTGATTGTTTGATAGACTATTGAGTTCATTATATATGGTTAAATGATTTTAGATCAGAGAAGAGATTCAAGAGTATGAGACTTATCAAGATTCCTCATATTTTATTTCTGAATGATATATTGTGATTATATGATTCACGAGTATTATATATGATTTATTTTTAGGTCAATGAATACAGATGTATATTAATGTTTTGAATTATAGAATTTATTTTTGCTATTTATTATTGATATAAAAATTAAATAGCTCTAATTGTTATATAATAAAAAAATTCAAATTAGACAATGGGCATTACATTCTCTCTTTTTTCTCATATTCAAACTTAATTATCTTCTCTTCACATGCTATCAATCTACAAATGACACAAAATACAACCTGACATCATCCACCGAATAAAACATGATTCATCATGACTCGACATTATCAGATAAATGCTTAATATTATTGTTGTCATCGTCCAATCACATTTATTTAAATGAGGAATATAACAATCTTTATTATTTTATAAAACATAATTTCTAAAACAATTGAGCCATTAAAGATTTATCTTGGGGATATTTGAGTCGTTGATTCGATTCAAAATCAAATGAAAATTTAAAAATCCAAGGGCCTCTTTCTATCCACGTGTGAAGCCTTCATTGGCCAATGCCAAACACAATCCACCTCAAATTAAGCTCAAACCACACGTTGTAACACGTGGCCACCATCCAATGGATCTCAACTTATCCAAATCGGAACGCACAGATAAGGCATCCCATTCGGTGTCCGAACTCCGATTAAAAGTCCACTCCCTCTTCATTCTTCAACTCAACCAGAAAGGCAGAAGAAATGGCGCAGGCGATGGCTTCAATGGCTGGCTTGCGTGGCTCCTCGCAGAAAGTTCTGGAAGGAAGCCTCCAGCGCAGCGGAGGAAGCCGGCTTGAGGGTCCGGCGAGTCTTCGGGTCGCCGGCTGTGGCCGGGCTGGGCTCAGTGTTATAAAATCTCAAGGTCTGCCGGCGGAGACAGAAGCTCAGAGTGGGCGTCGCGCCATGCTTGGACTTTTCACCGCAGGGGTCGCCGGCGTCGCCTTCGTCAATAGCGTGCTCGCCGAACCGAAGCTTATCAAGATTGGCCCTCCGCCAGCACCCTCCGGCGGCCTCCGTAGGTTTCTCTGCTTCATCTGTACAGTAATTTTTACTAAATAGAAACGAATCTGAACAAAACAGACAAAGAGCGATTATCTAAGGTTCAAAGCAAATTTTGGATTTATGTGATTCATTTATTATCTTCAATTTGATTTAAAAGATTTTGAATCTCATAGCCGGTACACTGAACTCTGATGAGGCAAGAGATCTGGATCTTCCAATAAAAGAAAGATTCTTCATTCAACCGCTGCCTCCAGCTGAAGCCGCCCAGAGGGCCAAAGAGTCAGCGAAGGACATTCTAAATGTCAAAGAGCTCATCGACAAGAAGCAATGGCCATACGTCAAGAACGACCTGCGCCTCAAGGCTCAGTATCTCCGTTACGATCTCAACACTGTCATCTCAGCTAAGCCAAAGGAGGAGAAGAAGGCTCTCAAGCAACTTACTTCTAAGCTTTTCTCTACCATCGACGATGTGAGTTCCTTTCACCTCTTGCCTGAACTATTATTGCAGGACCCAATTTATTGGGTTCAACGATGTCATTAAATTGAAAGCTTAAATTCTCAACAGACAGATTATGAATATGTTTGGGACAATTTTCTCTCTGTTTTGTACTAAATCTATAAAATCTTACTTAAATCAAATCTTGGGCGCTACCAAACAGCCCCTATATGTCTGCTTCCTTTAGTCTTCTCTGCCTTAATTTTCTATTTTGGGTGACTCTAATTCCCAAAATTTGCCTATATTTTCTTGATTGTTTGATTTGTGTCCGATTTCTGAAGCATTTTTGTGCTTGTTTTGTTGACAGCTCGACCATGCAGCAAAAATTAAGAGCTCTACAGAGGCTGAGAAGTATTATGCTGAGACTAAATCTCAGCTGGATGACTTGATTGCCAAGTTAGGCTAGATGAATGAAAGCTCCACCTCTTATGTATTATGAACTTTCTGCAATTTTTTTTTTTTTTCTTTTGTCCTTATAAATTGAGCTTTGTTATGCTTTAAGGTGAATGAATGCTATATCAAACTAGCAATGCATAAATTTTTTTTAATTAGTAAAAATTTATGTGCTCATATTGCACTTAATTATGATTACTTAGACATAAAATATTAATGGTTAATTTAAAAAATTTATAGATTATTACTTAGTATTTGTTGGGAAAAATTTTATATATTTTTGTAAATATTATTCTAAAGTTGTTGGAGGTAAAATAATTTTTTTTAAATTGTTTTGAGTACTATAAATTTTAAAATAACTGGGACAAGTTTTTTAGAGCTACCACACTCACGTAGATCTAGCAGGTTCCCTTCACATAAATTTTAAAAGAATAACAAAAAAAAAAGTAGTTAAAATATGTGTAACAAAAATCTAAAAAAAGTCAAGAAGCTGCCTCAAATATACCCTCAATCTATTTATATAAATGGTTCTTAACATTGTTGAAGATTGGAGAAATTGTTTATTTTCTTTGAATGTAGATAAATTTTATTAGCCTACAAATAAGTATGCGCGCATAAACTTGAAAGGCAATTGTTATGGGGAAAAAAGTAATTTAGCTAAAATATGAAAATGATTTCTTTTTCAACTGAAATATTATTATAATATGATATACAAATATTAGAAGGGAAATGCAAATGCTTAAAAACTTGGCTTCCCTTAGGGTTTTGGGTGAACTAAAAAGGCTTTATGTTGTTGTTGCGTCTTGGAGTATTCGCGGTGGTAGAGAAATATATAGTTTAACGTCTTACCATTGTACGAAGATCCAACACACAAGCACATTAGATAGAGGGTGTAGCATTCATAAGAGATACCAGAGTTTTATGTGTAAACCCCTAAAAAAGGGAAAAATCCACGGGGTCCGGCCCAGTTTGAAAGAATCTTTGTAATTGATTACAAATGAGGCCCTTCCTTGGAAGAAGGCCTTGGTTTGATGTCACAAATGTACATCATATAGAGTGCATTACATCAACATAGACATATGTGTTTGGTTGGTAGGACCATAGTTGATAGGACAGAGGTCGGAAAGATTGTAGTAGGCCACGGAAGTTGGAAGGACCGTAGTAGTAGGGCGGTACTCCAATATAACTCCGGGAGTTAGGTGGTGGTCCGATAGAAGTTTGGGCTTTAGGTGTTTGTCCGGCAGCACTCCGATGTCAGGCGGCGTTTCGACAGTGGCACTTTAGCGTCAAGGGGCACTCCAGCTTCGGGTGACACTTTGACTTCCTTGGATGGTCTAGTGGTGGTTTGACAGAACCTGGCGGTGGTGCGGCAGAACTCTGACGGTGGTGCGGCAGAACTCCAACGGTGGTCGAGGAGGAGCTAGGTAGCTGGAGCTTTCTTTCTTCTCTTCATTATTCTCTCTTGGCTCTTCTCCCCCTTTCAAGAGGAAATGAAGTTCTATTTATAGAATTCTTGAGTGGCATGGCTTGTAAATAAGTTGAAGTTCAAGGTAATTGGGAGTGGTTTGGATGGACGACCGATCTTGATTCCTACGATTGTACACCGTTCAATGGACCTTTGACTTTCTTAATGATATTAGAATTTGATGATCTTGAGCTCGTTGGATTCATCTCGTCAAGCCGTTTGATTTGATTATAAGCATGTCACATTTGGAGACTGTTTGGTAACCCAAATTGTGGTTAGATTTTTCGAAAAGTGCTTCGATTCTTTGATTTTGCCTTGAGATTCGTGCTCGATCAAGGTAATTTTTTGATGATGTATCAATTCCCCCCCCCCCCCCCCCCCTATTTTCGGACATCAAAGTTTCAGAAGTTCAAAAATATTTGTAGCTCCTCATGGATGTTGAACAAGATAAATAGCAAAAAATGATAAATAATATTCATAATTATTTTGTTCAAATTCATAACATATTTGTTAATTACATAAATACCAATTTAGGTATATAGGCAATTTTAATGAAGTTTTTATAGAATTATGCATTTATTTATTTTAATAACTTGATGATTTGATTTGATAGATAAATTGAAGAAAGGATATTGCTTGGTTCAATTTATACTATTGATTGGACTTTTGAAGCCATATATTGCCTTAAGCTGTAATAATTTTCATATTAGCCAAAGATCCATACATTGCTTTAAGCTACAAAATTTATTTGTTTTTATTTCTTGTACTGTCGGAGTTCTGCCGCACCACCATCAGAGTTCTACCGCACCACCGCCAGGTTATATCAAACCACCACTATACCGTCCAAGGAAGTCAAAGTGCCACCCGAAGCTGGAGTGCCCCTTGACGTTGAAGTGCCACTGTCGAAACACCGCCTGACATCGGAGTGCTGCCGGACAAACACCTAAAGCTCGAACTTCTATCGGACCACCACCTAACTCCCGGAGTTATACTGGAGTACCACCCTACTACTACGGTCCTTCTTACTTCCGTGGCCTGCTACGGTCTTTCCGACCTCTGTCCTATCGACTATGGTCCTACCAACCAAACAAATATGTTTATGTTGATGTAATGCGCTCTATATGATGTACATTTGCGATATCAAGCCAAGGCCTTCTTCCAAGGAAGGGCCTCATTTGTAATCAACTGCAAAATACTAGTGGATTCTTTTAAATTGGGTCAGACCCTGTGAATTTTCCCCTTTTTTAGGGGTTTCCACGTAAAAACTCTAGTATCTCTTATGAATACTACACCCTCAATCTAATCTGCTTGTGTGCTGGATCTTCATTCAATAAACAATATATTTCTCTACCACCGTGAATACTCCAGGATGCAACAATTATAGATATAGAAGAAAAGTAAATAATAAAAATTCTTCCAATTAGGTCTTGAAAAATAGGTAACATGTTATGGCTTTGACATGGTACAACCCGTTTCAGTGAAACCGATTATATTGGGTTGAGTTGTAACACGTTTTCCACCATGCAGTTATTAGATAAAAGCTAAAAAAATATTCAAAAGCTTATTCATTAGAATGTTATCGATAAGATATGCAAAAAAATATGCATTGATTTTTCATTTTAATGTCGATAAACAAGAATGCAAAATAAAGTAAAATAAATATGGTATAAACAGTTTTAAATTTATATTTAAGGTAAACTAAACTTGCTCAGTTTCGAGTGAGAACAATTTATACCACAAACAAGCTCTCTTGACCTCCATCATCGCCGACTGCTGCCACTCATCTTCGTCCACCACGACCAGCCACCACCGTCCCCACCATCTTTGGACGTCACGCTACATCCGTTTTACTTCAAACCAAATAAAAGAATTGAAGCATTCACTTGTATTTACTTTACACTCATCCAAAATAACTCCAAAGTATTTCTTTTACATTATATTTCATTTATAATGCATTCATTTTTTAGATAATCAAACAACTCCTTAATCATAATAATCTACACACTATAATGTTTTGAGCTATATATATCATATACCATTTGCTTTATATATCTCATTAGATATGTGATAAGTATAAATTGTGTAATATTTTGGTTATGTTAAATACAATAAAAATGTGTTATTTTAGTTATTTTTGTACAAGAATTGTGCAGGAAAAAGCCAATATTATAAGTTTCAGGCAGTGTCACAACGCCAACAAGTTTAATGTCGCAGCATCGTATTGATCCACGTCGGAGCACTGATTTCAACACAACGATGCTGACCTTGATTGTCTGCAAGGGGTACGACATCACAGATGTTAGTGCCGCATCACGTCACAGCGTCGTTGCGCTTGAAATTAGCACTGCAACATTGGGTGTCCTGGGAAAATTCAACGTATAAGCGTTAGTCTTTCCTATGTCGCAACGTCAAAAAGTTGTTCCAAGCGCTACAATGCTCACATTTCACAGCGACGTGGCAGAGCAGTTTTAACTGCTACGAGTCGGACCGACTTAGCTAAGAGATGAACTGATTCATGTTGTAATTGTGTCATGTCATCCAGCGCCACAACGGAACCAACATCATAGCTGTAACGCCCCAGGCATCCATAGTGAAAGGATTCGTCGACAGTCTTGATCAATAAATCCATTCCAGTTGCCTTGCTCGGACCTGAAATTGTTAACCACATATAATGAGCTTAAATAGCCCAGCAGGTCACCAAAGCCTACAACTGAAATCAAAGCACGGCGATGCTATCAATATGCATGTCAGTCTATCAATCTGAATCAGTCAATGGTCAATGAGTCTATGCAGTGGAAATCAAATCAGTAGTCGATGCAATCCGAAAATCAATAGTCAATAAAACCAGTCAATGCAGCGGCAGGCAAATCAATCATTTCAATTCAATCAATCAATATCCGTCAATCAAATCAATACGGTCAAATCAATGAAATCAGTCGAGAAAAGCAATACGGAACAATGAATCTATACGACAGTCAATACGGTACAGAAACAGTAGGCAGTAGTACGATGTCCATGTTCATGCTATCAATACAGTATCTATATCTATCAATATCCATATCAATGCTCAGTAGTATCAATGTTCAGTAGTCAATCGATGAAATCAGTGAAATCGTACGATACAGTAAACCCGATCAAATCCGTAAAATCCGTAAATCAATACATTAAACATGCAATCAATACGATAATACTGAAACAATGTATAATCAATGGTCATGTTGCTGTTGTAGAATTCATATTGCTGTTGTAGATATCAATACATTGGTTCTATGAAAAGAGTCGTCACTCTATTGCCCGTCGGCCGCCCGTCCGCCCGTCGGCATATAATCTCCTTATGACTCCCATCGTTATATCCATGATCCATGATCTATGATTTAAAGGAAAGCCCGTCGGCCCACCATCCTGTACAGGTATCATCTCCAACCAATGTTCAACCAGGTTATACATGTTTCAGTATCAATAAGCAATCAATAATCAATATTAGAGCAATCATATCAATAATCATAGGCATATCGATTCAATCTATCAATTTCAGTCAAATCAGGAATCATACAAAAATCGGGCAGAGTAACAGTAGTCTATCGAATTTACACAAAAATCCTGCAAAATCACAATTCACCAAATTACAATAGAACGTTCACAACAACAATATAAGACTATTCTTCTACTGAATCAATATCAATAAACATCCTGATATTTTTCTATTCGATTAAAATCGCGTAGAACCAATTCCGACCGGTAAAATCATCGTAGAAAATACTCAAATCGTGTACAATATTCATATCTATAACATACTAAAAGTTGTGCGGTGAAAGTCGTGTCAATACGAAATCAGGTCAAAAGTTCGACTACAAAAACACAAAACAGTGCACAACTCGATCAAAATACAAAATCTTCGAAAACAGAAATAGGGTTCGGAGTCCTTACAGCGAGACAAACAAATCTTCTAACAGCGTCGTCGGACGAAAAGCGCTCCGTGGCCTCCAAAACCAAGCTTCCTTCTTCTCTTCCTTCTCTTTCTCTCTCTTGCCTTTTCTCTCTCTCCAAAATGAATCCAAAATATCTAAAATCCGATATTTATTAACACTGATCGTCCTGGACGATCCAAATTTCGTCCTGGTACGATGGGTTCTCTGGACAAATTTCGTACAGACGAAATCCAAATTCGTCCCGGGCGACTTGCTCTCTGGACAGATTTCGTACAGACGGATCGTCCCGACTGCTCCAGGTTCGTACAGACAAAAATGGCAGATTTCTTCACAAATTTCTTCAGTTCGTCCAGTACTAAATCCAGTTCGTACAGACGAACTGCACTAAAAAAAAATCAGCTTTTTGAAGGGTTTTACAATAGCATCTAGATCTTCTGTTTTGAACTGATGATGTAAAGATCATATTAAGTATTAATGTAGACTCTTTTTCTTTAATAGAGATAATGATATTTACAATATATTTCGTTCTTAATTTAATGCATATAATGATCATGTGTGCATTTAACATCTAGTGTGATGTATAACATCGACGAAAGAATGCAAGAATAATAAGGAATATTGAAATAAAATATTGGCATGCCTAGACATATGATGTTTGAATATTTTAGGTTCTATGGAGATAATAAAATTATAATGAGACTAATTTAATTTAAAAATTTTTATCCCTAAAAGCTCGACAGAAATATAAGGATGTACATGCTCTAATCCACATCTATAATTAAAAGACTCATTAGAAAAAAGATATGTTATTTACATGCATCAAACCAAAATATTTATCTAAATTATATTAACTTTATTACTTAATTTTTATTCAATGGTAGGAACTCAAAATCCTCATTTTCATTTTAGTAGGATAAGTTAATGTATTTTGAAAAGAATAGTAGTTTTTTTGTTGTATAGTATATCACTTTCTTGTGAGTTCGACGCTTTACTTTATCGCTTTATTACTTGATTCAGCATGTATACTTGCATAAATTAGTTAGCTATTTTAAATTTTATATCAAAAAAATTTAAGCATATTTCAAGTCTATTAAGTTTTATATTAGCTCACCATTATCTTATTACATCATACGTCCATGTCTAATTTTTAGCTTCATATTATGGGAAGTAATCTGCTTCTTGCAAAATACTATATTGTTGAAATAATTGCATATTTAGACCTACTTTTATCCTTTTTCTTTATTCTATTGTTAAAAAAAATTAATTTTTTTTTTAAAAATTCAAAGATATTTTTTGTTTGATTATTTGATTTCTAGTTTTAGTTATTATATCTTGTTGTATGGTTGATAGATTCAGCAAGAATTATTTATTGTGGTTGGATAAATTATGCATATAAACACACAAGATTTATAAAATTGGCACCTAAGCATTTAACATAAATCACCCAAAACCCTATTTATATTATTTCTATAAATATACACAATTGTGATATGCACAAAATTACCCTAAAATTTGATATAGTTTTCGGAGGGGTAATCCGGTAAAATTACTTCCCAACCAAACGGTCCAAACCAGAGGCGTACCGGTCTCGGATTCCCCTCTGTCCGTTAAATCTAACCGTCCAACGCATCTGCAACTAACGGTACCCGATTGAAATCCGTGTGCTCTACTATGATTGGTCACCTTAGGACCTCATCCTATAAATAATATTTTGGCGTTCTTCTGGAACAGTAGAGAGTAAGCGGCGCTTTATTTCCGACTTGGAGGTAGATCTGGTGCGGAGACCTAGCAGCCAGTTCGCAATGGCCGGAAGAGGGAAAGCTATAGGGTCCGGAGCTTCAAAGAAGGCCACTTCAAGGAGCAGCAAGGCGGGGCTTCAGTTTCCCGTCGGTCGTATAGCTCGTTTTCTCAAGGCTGGCAAGTACGCTGAGCGCGTCGGTGCTGGTGCTCCAGTCTACCTTGCGGCCGTTCTTGAATACCTTGCAGCCGAGGTTTGTGTGCTCTTTGTTCGTCTTATTCTTCCATACTGGTAGGGCTTAGAGTGGGTTGATCTTGCTGTCACTTTTATGGAACCGGATTGGCAGCTTAACCCTCATGATTGTATGGTTGAAACATAGTGATTGCCGTTTTTCTTCAGCAGCTATTGATTTTAAGGTTGGATTTTCCCATCTTAATCCATTATCTATTCATTTTTGCCCACCAAAATATTTGTTTTCATGGTTAATGCTATGTGGTTCTTCATTCCTTTATTGCTTTGTTTTTCGTTTGTTTTCCTAATTCATTTAGTTTCTTCCAAAAAAAAAAAAAAATCAGTGAACTTTCGGGACGGTTAACGATTTATCTGAATCATTTACTTTTGGAACATGAACAGGTTCTGGAACTGGCCGGAAACGCTGCTAGGGATAACAAGAAAACCAGGATTGTTCCGAGACACATCCAATTAGCTGTGAGGAATGACGAGGAGCTCTCAAAGTTGCTTGGCACAGTGACTATCGCTAATGGTGGCGTGATGCCCAATATCCATAACCTTCTCCTTCCAAAGAAGGCAGGCGGATCATCTAAGCCCGGTGCCGCAGAAGAGGAATAGCGGAGCCATAATCCCTATCATTATTCCTTGTTTTAAAATTCTGACGTTGGTTTTGTACATCGGTGATGTAGTTTATATAGCGCAGCAACTCTGATTGTTTTCTTTGTTACTTCTCTGTGGCTGTTCCGTTGTTTCCGTTAGTTTTAACAATGCCAGCGAATTGATCGTGAAGGGTTCTGCTAATGTGGATTACAGTTTTAGTTGTTTCTGGCAGAATTGTGCTGAAACTTATTAAAATTAATGATTTTAACTTAATCAATGAGTACGAAGTGTGGGAAATCTTTGGGACTTTCGAATTGAGGCGATGCTTTTATGACAAATGCCTAAACTTTGAGAGAAAATTATCATTTTTGTAGTGTTGTTGTCAGGTTGATGCTTCTCTTTATCTAATTAGAAAGAAATCATCTTATAATATTTATGGTTCATTTGCCAAAGGAGAGAGCCATATTTTCACGGTCATGTTTTTAGTCATATATTTTATGATTTATTATTCATTATTAGAAATAAAAAATAAATACTTATTTTTTAATAGTTTATGAATGTGTTTGATTGCCTAGTGTTGCTTGGCTTGTTTGCTTGGTGAATATGGTTGGAAACTCTCTACCTTGTGCTTGATTTTTCTCAAGTTGCATCATTCTTTTAAGTGAGGTTAGAGTTAGGCCGTTTCCAGTTGGTCGGTATACGCCTGAATGGCGTTTGGGGATCATCTCATTCGAACGACAGTTTTGCCGACATTCATATGCCAATGAACAGTGAGACGCCAATAATGGCATCGCATTGTTCATACGCTATTTTTTTTAATATATATAATTTATTTTTAATTGTAAATGTTTAAATATAAATTTATATTATAAATAATTAAAAATTAAAATATTGGCAGCAGGATTACATTAAAGATATTAAAATAATTCAAAAATTAAAATATATGTAATTATTTTTTAAAAGATAAACATTAACATTAAAATTACTATAATTTTCATATAATATATATTTATGTTGCGGGCTAGAAATTAAGCGGCGATAGAGATTTGATTCTACGTCTTAGCGTTGTACGTATAACTAGCACACACAGAGAACACAGGATTTTTTACGTGGAAAACTCTAAAAAGGGAAAAAACCATGAGGCCTAGCCCAGTTGAAAATGATTCCACTAGATTTTGAGTCGGTTACAAAAGACTGAATCACCTCCAGGGGTGAACAAATTACAATCAATTACTTAAGTAAGGCGTCGGGTCCTCGGCAGGACGTAGGGACTGAATGTCGGGCCCTGAGTAGGACGTAGGGACTTAGTGCCAGGTCTTGAACAAGACGTCGGGTCTTTGGCAGGAAGTAAGGACTGAATATTGGGTCTTGAACGAGACGTCGGGTCTTTGGCAGGACGTAGGGACTGAACGTCGGACCTTAAAGTGGTGGTCCGGCGAGGTTCCTGCGGTGGTCCGGCGGTGGTCCGACGAGGTTTCTGCGGTGGTCCGGCGGTGGTCCGACGAGATTCCTGCGGTGGTCCGGCAGTGGTCCGGCGAGGTTCTGCGGTGGTCCGGCGGTGGTCCGGCGGCTGTCGAGGAGGAACTCCTTCCTTCTCTCTCTCCTTCTCTTCTTTCTTCTCTCTCTTGCTTAGATGCTCTCTTGTGAAGAATGAGAGCTCTATTTATAGATTTTCTAGAGTGGCATGGTCCGTAAATAGGTGTGAGATCAAGGGCGAACAGGGAGTGGTCAAATGGACGGCCGATATTGAATCCTACGATCGTGCATCGTTCGTTGGACATTTGGAGGCCTTAATGATGTCGGAATTTAGTGATATTGGGCTCGTTGGATTCGTCTCGTCGAGCCGTTCGATTCGAGTATAAGCTCGTCAAAATCGGAGACCGTTTGGTAACTCAAATTGCAGTTTGAACCTTTCAACAGCGCTTTGAGCTCTTGATTTGGACTCATTTGGGCTCGGATTGGGTTGATCTTTGTGTCGTTGGGTTCGTATTTCCGAGACGCTCAGTTCGACAGTAAGCTTACTGAAATCGGAGTTCATATGCTCCCGGATTTAATTTTTGAAGTTTCCAACTAGCTTTTGCTTCGAGATTCGTGCCCAATCAAGCTAATTTTGTGATGACGTATCAGTTGCCCCCCTATTTTCGGACGTCGAAGCCCCAGGAGTCCGAAAATATAAGTGTCGACATTTTGCGTTGGCCGAATAGCAAAAATTGCTTTCCATAAGTTGAAATTTTGCAAAAATCAAGCCAAGGAGGCCTCGATGAGCTCTGAAAGTGCCAAAATTGAGTCTGGAACGTCGAAAAACGTGTCCGGGGACCCCAAAAACGTCGAAAACGGAGTTTCCGGGACGAAAATCGGGCCCAAAATGGGCTAGGCGGCCAGACCGGCCGGACCGGCCGGCCGGCCCGCCGCCGCCGCCGCGGCACGGCACCGCCTGCCGGCGCCTAGACACGCGCGCGGCGCGCCTTGGGCCGCGCGACCCGCCTGCGGCCCGCCTGGGCCAAGCCCTGGCCCGCGCGCGCGGCCTGCCTGGGCCGCGCGCTGCGGCTCGCCTGGGCCGCGCCTGCGGCCCGCGCTGCAGCCCGCGCCGCGGGCTGCTGGGCCCGCTGTCGGCCCGCGTGGCGGCCCGCCTGGGCCGCCTGAGCCCGCGCGGTCAGCCCGCCTGGAAGCTTCCCACCGCCTTATTTGAACGAACGGGCGGGTCTGTTCAGCCCACCGACCTAGTGGGCCCCACCTGTGCAGAAATAATGATTTTTTAGGCTTTTTTAGGCCTTTTTTGGCCGTAAAAATGCCTAAAAAATCCGAAAAAATCCCAAAAAATTCTGAAAAAATTCAGAAAAATTTAGAAAAATTTGGGAAATTAAATACTCTAGAAACTTTCACTCTTTCTCCCAAAAAGCTATAAATAGGGCCTTAATTCCTTAAGAAATTCACTCCACTCCTCTTCTTCTTCTCTTTTCTTCTCTTCTTCTCCTCCTTTCTATTGAGGCCTTCCCTCAGTTTTATGAGGCCCCTCTCTTGGCAAGGAAGTTCGGAGATCTTCTCCCTCTGTCCTTTCTATTGAGGCCTTCCCTCAATCTTCTGAGGCCCCTCTCTTGGCAAGGAAGTTCGGAGATCTTCTCCCTCTGTCCTTTCTATTGAGGCCTTCCCTCAGACTTCTGAGGCCCCTCTCTTGGCAAGGAAGTTCGGAGATTTTCTTTTTTCCCCCTCTCCCTCTAAGAGAAATGTCAGGTGATCACCCCCTACCGAGAGATCCTGCGATCCGGGGGGACCCCGTTGCGCCGCATGATGGCGAGCAGAGGCCAAATAAGGAGGTGGATGTGTCAGCGTCGACTGTTACAAATGACTTCATGTTTCTTTTTCGCAAGAATTATTACTTTCCGAATGATGTGAAGACAATGGTCCCGAGGAGGTCTGATCGGGCGAATCTTCCTCCTGCTGGGTACGTGACTGTTTCTGAGGCCCACTTGCGGGCTGGTTTACGTTTTCCGCCTCCTACTGAGCTGATTGAAGTCTTGCAATGGTGCGGCGTGAACATATTCCAACTTTCATTTAGAGCAATGTCAGTGGCTATGGGATTGATTGCTCTCTTTCGGGATCGAGGAGCTACTATGACCCCGGAGCATCTTTCACGGATGGGTAAGTTTACCAGCGATACATCTGGGCGTGTGACTTTTAGATCCAAATTGGATGTGCGTACCCGCGATTCTTCAAAGAACTGGATCAATACTTTCTTTTTTGTGAAGAATGATTGGGGCTTGATAGAGAAGTGGGGGAAAATGAGGGATCTGCCATCCCCTCTGCATGTCAGTGAGGAAGACATAATAAGAATTTTGAAAGTTTCTGATCTCGAACATCTTCTATTTGAGGTTCGTCATATGAGCAAATACACTGAAGAAGAGTTCTTATTCAAGGTTGGGATTTCATTTCATACTGGGAGATCTGATGCAAGGAAGTTGAAGCCGACATCCAGGATTCCTGAGCCCCCTGCCCCTGCTTCAAAAGCGGCTCCCAAACGACCGGCAAGGGTTGACGACCCCCCGATTTCGAAGAAGAAGAGGTTGGAAGAAACGAACACTGACAAGACCTTACCTGACTCTTCCCCAGCCAAGCTGCATATCCCTGATGATGTCATGAATCATCAATGCCTCGGACATAACAAGACCAGTAATTTGGTGAGTAACATCTCCTAATATTTTTTATTTCATTTGCTTCTGAGGTGACTTCTAATGAACTTTTCTTTCTATTTTCAGCTGTCACGTGCTGTGATCGCAGTTAATGACTGGAACACTGAGTTTGTTAAGATCAAGTACCTCCAGGGAGAGTTCAAACGAAAATATGATCAGAAGGTTAAGGAGGTGAAGGTGCTTGAAGATGAGTTGAGCGAGTGCAGGACTGAGCTGGCTAACTCAATGCGCTCTGTAACTCTCCGGAATCAGCAGGCAGATCGGCACCAGATAGATCTTGAGGAGGCTCACGCGACGATCACCAGACTTTTGAGGAGCAGAAAGTTTCAGAGGAGAAGATTGCGTCGCTGGAGATGAAGGATAAGGAGTCTCAGGCCATTATAGCTGAGAAGGAGGCTGCCTTGTCCAGCTCAGAACCTTCAAGAGTTATTGAAGACTTCAAGAAGTCCATAGCATTCAAGACTATCGTCCAGGATCACGTTGAGGAGGCCCGAGATCACATCTATGCTATAGAGGTGAAGGGTTTGGAGCAGCAGTGCACTGAGGACGGATTTATTAGAGGCTTCTTTAAGGGGGTTCGCCTGATGCAGCGAAAGACCGGAGTTCCAGCCGAAGAGGTGACCCCTAGCCAGGCTTCAGCTGACTTTCCTTCAGGCTCTGATGGTGATGAGGTAGAGAGTGATCTTCGGAAGGTCCTCGATCTTGATGCAGATGATGAGATAGTAGATGTTGAGTAGACTTTCTAGCTCCTGTTGTTTGTTTTAGTTTGTCTTTTTTAGTTATTGTGATGTACCTGATGTTTTATACTGTTGTGTGATATCTACTTTGACTTAGTAGTGGATTATCGTTCTGTTGCTATATGACTTAAATATTCCAGTGTATTTATCTATTCTGAGTGAATTTCTTTTATGTTTGTTTAAGGTATTTATCTTCCAACCTGTGCTTAAAAATTTAAAAGGATCCTCTAAGGATGTACTGTTTACTCTAAGTTGTACGCCAGAGCCTTGCTTGATGACGCCAACCTGTATGAAAGAGGTTAAAAGAATCTATAAGAGATGTAAGACCTATCCGAGGTTGTGAGTAAGAGCCCTGCTCGATGACGTTAACCTGTGTGGAAGAGGTCGGGAGAATCCACCAAGGATATAAGACCTATCCGAGGTTGTGAGTCAGAGCCCTGCTCGATGACGTTAACCTGTGTGGAAGAGGTCGGGAGAATCCACCAAGGATATAAGAACTATCCGAGGTTGTGAGTCAGAGCCCTGCTCGATGACGTTAACCTGTGTGAAAGAGGTCGGGAGAATCCACCAAGGATATAAGACCTATCCGAGGTTGTGAGTCAGAGCCCTGCTCGATGACGTTAACCTGTGTGGAAGAGGTCGGATCAAATCCCCCTGGGATTGATCAACTAACGATTGAACAATAATCATCAACTGCTCAAAATTAAAGTTCAAAACTTAACAAAGTCTTTACTGCTATTAAACGAAGAACATTGCTCCCGAAAACAGTTTAAGGGAGAAGGAAACTAGAAAACACCACAAACAAAGTCCGAAATTAAAGACATATACAGTAAGCAAAAGACATACAACATTCTAAAACGAACGACACGATTACGCTCTACTGATAGTATTTGCGGAGGTTCTCGATTATATTCCAAGTTCGAGGAAGCATCTTCCTTTCAGCATCCTTTAATTTGAAAGTCCCTGGCTTCACCATAGCTGCTACTAGGTACGGACCTTCCCAGAGGGGGGAGAGTTTGTTTCGTTGAGGGCCTTTGCCTGCCGCCTCAATGCTGCGTAGGACCAGATCTCCTACCGATATATGTCGTGGCTTCATCCTTCTGTTATAGTGACGGGCAACTCTCTGGTGGTAGGCAGCAACCTTAAGTATTGTCCCGTTTCTTACTTCTGGAAGGAGGTCTAGGTTGTGCCTGAGTTTTTCATCGTTGGTATTGGAGTCGAAAGTTTGCACTCTATGACTGGGGACTCCAATGTCGACTGGAATGACAGCCTCTGTACCAAAGCAGAGGTTATACGGTGTCTCTCCTGTTGGAGTCCTTGATGTCGTACGATAGGCCCAAAGGACGTTTGGGAGCTCGTCAGCCCATTGCCCCCCAGCCTTCTCCAGCCGTGTTTTCAGTCCTCTCAGAATGGTCCGATTAGTGACTTCTGTCTGTTCATTAGTCTGAGGATGAGCCACAGCCGTGTGTACTAGATGAATGTGGAGATCTTTACAAAATGTGGTAAAGACCCTTCCGGTGAACTGTGTCCCGTTATCAGTAATAACTTTTGCAGGAATGCCAAAGCGACATATTATGCTCTTCCACAGAAACTGTTTGGCATTTGCTTCAGTGATCTTCGCTAGTGGTTCTGCTTCTACCCACTTCGTGAAATAGTCGACAGCTAATATGATGAATTTTCGCTGTCCCGTGGCCATAGGAAATGGTCCCATTATGTCGATCCCCCATTGGGCAAAAGGCCAGGGACTCTGTGATGTCGATATCTCTACGGCGGGTAGATGAGTGAGGTTGGCATGCAACTGGCAACTGTTACATTTTCGTACAAGTTCTAATGCGTCTTGTTTTATCGTCGGCCAGTAGAACCCTTGTCTCAGGACCTTTTGGGCTAGCGCCCTTCCACCCAAATGTTCCCCACAAATGCCCGAATGTACTTCGCGAAGTGCATAATTTGCCTCCGAAGGAGGAAGGCATTTGAGGTATGGCCCCGTGAAAGATCGTTTGTATAACTCTCCGTTAATAATGGTGAAGTTGACTGCTTGTCTCCGAAGTCGTACTGCCATAACTGGGTCTTCAGGGAGAGATCCTTCTTGTAGGAGAGCTAGAATGGGATCGATCCAAGAAACTTCTTTTGATTCATCTATTGATTGAAGTACCCATGAGCCTTGAATGCTCGGGAAGTGGATCTCCTCAATGAATTTCCTTTTAAAAACATGTCCCGTTGTAGAGGTCGCTAGTTTGGAGAGTGAGTCTGCCCTTGTGTTTTGCTCTCGAAGGATATGGATGACCTGATGCTTTGCTATTTGAGCTAACAAGGTTTTAACTGTCTGACAGTATTGAGCCAAAAGTGGGTTGTGAGTATCGAATTCCCCTTCTACTTGAGAAGCAACCAGTTGGGAATCAGTGTGAACCACTAAGTCTTGGACCTCGCAATCAATTGCAAGCCTCAATCCAGCGATCAAAGCTTCATATTCAGCAACATTGTTTGTTGCTGGGAACTTCAGTCTAAGCCCGTATTCGAGTGTGGCTTTCTGCGGGGAGATTAATAAGATTCCAGCGCCAGCACCAGAATTCCCAGAAGCTTCATCTACATACAATGTCCAGCAGGAGGAGGAAGGAGACACATCGGGCGATTCCTCGGATGTATAGCTAGTACATTCGACCATAAAATCGGCAAGCACCTGTGACTTGATGTCGGGTCTAGGTAGGAACTGTATATCGAACTCTCCAAGTTCTACTGACCATTTGATCAATCTTCCGGATGCCTCGGGTTTTTGAAGAATATTTTTCAGCGGTAGGTTTGTATAAACCCTGATCGCATGTGCCTGAAAGTAAGGTCGTAACTTCCTGGCTGAGAAGACCAATGCTAAGGCTGTTTTGTCTGCCAATGGATAACGCATTTCAACATCCGAAAGTACCTTGCTGATGTAATAGACTGGGCGTTGAATTGAATCATCTATCCGAACCAAGACCGAACTTATAGCTTGAGAAGAAACGGCCATGTACAAATACAAAATTTATCCTGGAATTGGCTTTGAGAGCAGCGGTGGTGAGGCTAGATAAGTCCGGAGTTGTTCGAAAGCTTCTTGGCATTTATCAGTCCATTGGAATCCCGAGTTACGATCCCCTCTGAGAATCTTGAAGAAAGGCAAATATTTATCTCCCGAACGAGTTAGAAATCGAGAGAGTGCTGCAATCCTTCCATTCAGTCTCTGAACTTCTTTGATGTTTCGGGGGGGTAGCATGTCCCTTAGGGCCTTGATCTTTTCCAGGTTGGCCTCAATCCCTCGTTGGGTAACCATGAACCCAAGAAACTTTCCTGAGGTGACTCCAAATGCACATTTGGAGGGGTTGATGCGCATGTTGTAAGATCGGAGGAGGTTAAAACATTCTTCCAAATCTGAGATATGCTGAGATTTCTCGAGGCTCTTCACCAGCATATCGTCCACATAAACTTCCATGGTACGCCCAATAAGGTTCTTAAAAACCTTATTTATAAGTCGTTGGTAAGTTGCCCCTGCATTTTTGAGCCCGAATGGCATTACCAGGTAACAATATAACCCTTTATCCGTTTGAAAAGATGTTGCCTCCTCATCGACGGGATCCATTTGTATTTGGTTGTATCCGGAGTAGGCATCCATAAAGCTTAACATCTGATGTCCGGAGGTGGCGTCGACTAGCTGGTCTATTCGGGGGTGTGGGAAGCTGTCCTTGGGGCAAGCTTTATTGAGATCCGTATAGTCCACGCACATTCTCCAAGTCCCATTTGTTTTCCGAACCATCACGACGTTGGCTAACCAAGATGGGTAGTGTACTTCCCTTATGAATCTTGCTTTTAAAAGCTTATCAACCTCTTGTTCGATTGCCAGCTGACGTTCTAGGGCGAAGTTTCGTTTCTTTTGAATCACTGGCTTACATGCTGGGTTGATCTTCAGGGAGTGCATAATTATTTCAGGATTAATACCGGGCATATCTGCTGAACTCCATGCGAATACGTCTTGGTTTGTACGTAGAAAGTCTACATATTCTTTTTTCTCTGTATCTGAGAGGAGTGATCCGATCTGTACTGTTCTCGAGGGATGTTCTTCTGATAGGGAGACACAGGTAAGATCTTCTACAGGGGAGGCCCTTTGAGGGGTATCTTCATTCCGAAGATCGAAGTCTTCGATGCTTAGAGTAACTGATGAGTGTGGTCGAGCCTGCCTAAGATAGCATGACTGTGCTACTTGTTGATCTCCTCGTACTGTTCCGATCCCTGATGGGGTAGGAAACTTGAGCTTTAAGTGGGGAATTGAAGCAACAGCCCCGAAAATTGTTTGAAGTGGTCTTCCAAAGATTGCGTTGTGGGCTGATTCGGATTTCACCACAATAAACAGAATGGGGTGCTCAACTTGACGGGGGAATTCTCCAAGCACAACCAGAAGAGTAATGGTTCCTTCGACTCTTACAGGCTGGTTGTCAAATCCGTACAGTGGACCGGCAGCAGGCTGGAGTTTCTCTCTAGATAGGCCCATGCTAAGAAAAGTGGAGTAGAACAAAACATCTATTGAGCTTCCATTGTCTACCAAGATCCTTTTAACATTGTAACATGGGTCGCCGATTCCTGCGCTAATCACCAGTGGGTCTTGATGAGGAGTCTTTACACCTTCTAGATCAGACTCCTTGAAGGTGATGGAGTGATCGACATGAAGCTTTTTTGTTGGTGGCTCCTTGTTTTCTGCGATTAGAACTTGGCAAGGCGTTGAAGGACCTCCAGCAATAGTTTCAATTTCACCGACCATCTGGCGGTTGTTCGTCGACTGTTTTTGTTGATCTTGCCCCCCAGTCGGAACGGTTTCTTCTCGAGCTATTGGATTCTTGATGAACTGTCGGAGATATCCTTGTCGGATCAGTCTCTCAATTTCCTCCTTGAGCTGCCTGCATGCTTCAGTGGTGTGTCCACGACTGCGGTGGAAATGACAATACTGTTCTTGATTTCCGGTATTAGGCTTTAAAGGGTACGGCCACTTTACACTTTCTTGGTCTCGGATGGCCATTAATACATTTGTTCGGGATGTATTAAGTGGTGTGTACTCTTTTTCTTGTCGGGGCTCTCGTCGTGGCTGAGAGGGTCGAGGAGGAAGATTGTAGTTTCCTTGCTTCTTCCTTTGTGAGGGGGGATTCTTCGTCCCTGGGAGATTTTTTCGCTTTCCGGTTGTTTGCTCGAATTGCTTTCTATGAGCATTGATGGCTTCGTCGACAGTGATTTGGGCCTCTACCCGATGGATTAAATCCGCATAAGAGTGGACTGTTTCTCGCATAAGTGCCGAGTAGAAAGGGCCTGGACGAAGCCCTCCAAGAAATACACCTCGTAGCAATTCGGGATCCACCCCTGGAATTTGTCGGGCTTCTGTAGAAAACCTTTGAAAATACTCTTTGAGAGATTCACCCTCGTTCTGTCGTATCCCCGAAAGGTGGGAGGAGTCTTTAATCATCATTCGGTTGGCGACAAATTGTTCGACAAACAATTTGGCCAATTTAACGAATAGGGGAATGGACCGAGGGGGTAGGGAGTAGAACCATGTCCGGGCCTGCCCTTTAAGGGTGGCCGGAAAAACTTGACAGAGCAGAGCGTCTGGGGCCTGCTGGATATGCATAATAGTGCGGTAGTGATCAATATGTTCGTAGGGGTCTGAAGTCCCATCATAAGAATCAATATTTGGGAGTTTGAATCTTGCCGGAACGGGATATCGGAGGACAGCTTCGGTAAAAGGTGATGACTCCTGAATGTCCCGTTGGTGAAGGGACTGCCTAATACCCCCTGTGAGGAACTCTTCTCGGACTAATCTTCGTAACTCATGCCGTAGAGTATTACGGGGGAGTTCAGTGACGCGTTGTTGGTCCAAGTCCTCAGGGACGTCCGGTGGCATATGCTGTCGGTGACCCGTGCGCGAAGGATGGGTAGAGCTTGCTGTATCAGCAAGTTCATTCTCTGGACGTGTAGGAGGACGCATCCTTGGTGGAGGAAGGGGGACTTCGACATGAATAATGTCTTCAAATCCTGGCTGATCTCGAGGGAGAAGAGCATCTTCTTGGGGTACCGGCATTGGTCCTCTAGCTCCCCTTAAAAGCTGAAGGATCTCATTCTGAGATTCCTCCATTTTTCTGATACGTTCTTCTAGGGACGGCCCTGAAGTTCCTTCTCCTATAGGGTGTCGGTTATTGGGGTGAAAGGAGGCAGATGCCTGTCGTCCTTGATTCAGGGACTGATTCCTAGATTGGTGTGAATTAGAGCGGGAGATTCCCATGATGCGATGGCTACGTCTATTGACCATTAGAGGATTCCTTAGTGTAGTGGGATTAGCGTTCCCACAGACGGCGCCAATCTGTTGCGGGCTAGAAATTACGCGGCGATAGAGATTTGATTCTACGTCTTAGCGTTGTACGTATAACTAGCACACACAGAGAACACAGGATTTTTTACGTGGAAAACCCTAAAAAGGGAAAAAAAAAAACCACGAGGCCTAGCCCAGTTGAAAATGATTCCACTAGATTTTGAGTCGGTTACAAAAGACTGAATCACCTCCAGGGGTGAACAGATTACAATCAATTACTTAAGTAAGGCGTCGAGTCCTCGGCAGGACGTAGGGACTGAATGTCGGGCCCTGAGTAGGACGTAGGGACTTAGTGCCAGGTCTTGAACAAGACGTCGGGTCTTTGGCAGGAAGTAAGGACTGAATATTGGGTCTTGAACGAGACGTCGGGTCTTTGGCAGGACGTAGGGACTGAACGTCGGACCTTAAAGTGGTGGTCCGGCGAGGTTCCTGCGGTGGTCCGGCGGTGGTCCGACGAGGTTTCTGCGGTGGTCCGGCGGTGGTCCGACGAGATTCCTGCGGTGGTCCGGCAGTGGTCCGGCGAGGTTCTGCGGTGGTCCGACGGTGGTCCGGCGGCTGTCGAGGAGGAACTCCTTCCTTCTCTCTCTCCTTCTCTTCTCTTCTTCTCTCTCTTGCTTAGATGCTCTCTTGTGAAGAATGAGAGCTCTATTTATAGATTTTCTAGAGTGGCATGGTCCGTAAATAGGTGTGAGATCAAGGGCGAACAGGGAGTGGTCAAATGGACGGCCGATATTGAATCCTACGATCGTGCATCGTTCGTTGGACATTTGGAGGCCTTAATGATGTCGGAATTTAGTGATATTGGGCTCGTTGGATTCGTCTCGTCGAGCCGTTCGATTCGAGTATAAGCTCGTCAAAATCGGAGACCGTTTGGTAACTCAAATTGCAGTTTGAACCTTTCAACAGCGCTTTGAGCTCTTGATTTGGACTCATTTGGGCTCGGATTGGGTTGATCTTTGTGTCGTTGGGTTCGTATTTCCGAGACGCTCAGTTCGACAGTAAGCTTGCTGAAATCGGAGTTCATATGCTCCCGGATTTAATTTTTGAAGTTTCCAACTAGCTTTTGCTTCGAGATTCGTGCCCAATCAAGCTAATTTTGTGATGACGTATCAATTTATAATAGAAGACATTGAATATTACAATACTTAAAAAAATATTTGAATCAAAATACAAAACAAGTTCTGATATTAAATAAAATAAAATAGCAAGTTATGACAATCTAGTAATCCGGAAGACTGGTGTTAGCTCCTCCAAGATATGCGAGAAATTGTCCAAACAAGCTTGAAGGAGGTTGTTGTTGATCTTGTTGTTGTCCGAACCTCTTTTTTAATATTCTTGCCCACATCGCACTACGAAATGCATTAATTGAGCATTTGTGGGATCAATATATTAATTCTAATGTTTAGTTGCTCTTATATTTTTTTTGTTTTCATTTATGTGTTCTAATGTAATTTTAATTGTATTAAATATATATTTGCTTATTTAGAAAATATTAATATCCCAAATTTTTTATATCGAGAAAAGAAACATAATTTTTAAAATTATAATAGGTTTAAAATTGATAAATATAATATATGATTAAAAAAATTTAAAATAAAATAAGAAAAAGAATATGCTAAGAATATTCCTTTTTTTATGTTAGAAAATGAAGTTCGATTGGAGTCAAGTTACAGCATTTTGGAGTGAAAAATGAGTTTTTCGGTTGGAGATGCCCTAAGTGTTGCAATGAATGCCGCATGTGTGTAACAGTATTTGATTATTTGCTAAAAAAAAAAAAATGGAATGCTGCAAAGTTATTTATTATTTTTAAAGTAATTAAAAAAATTATTTTAAAAGTTGCTTTAAAAAGTATTTTAAAAGTTATTTCAAATAAAATTTTGTTTATATATTTTCTTCTTGTTGATCCTAATATTGCATTTTTTTTTCTTATTGAGGATATTGTTGTAATGACATGGGATTGGATCTATTGCCCAGTGGTGATTGAATTATGATATTTATGAGGTGTTTTTATAAATATTGTATGTGAAACATGCTAATTAGGAGAAATTTAACACATCATGTATTTAACCCTAAATTCAATATGTGTAGGGCTGCAAATGAATTGAGTCGGGCCAAGTATGTGAGTGTTCATTTAATGTTTGTTTAGTTAATTAAATGATCACAAACGAGCTTTAATTAAATCGAACAATGAGTAGCTCGTGAAATGCTTGGTTTGCTTGTAGCCCCAAATATATGTATAAGGAATGAATCCATCTTGCCACACTCAAAAGGAGAAAGTCAACTAGCTGTTCTAAAAAAATATTTTAATTTCTTATAATTTTCTTTTATTAATACATTGTTATTGTTATAATAATAATCATTATTATCATTGTTGTTGTTGTTATTGCCACTACTAAGTCTTCGCCCGACCTCTATTCCTGGTTGTCTAGTCTTTTTTGATTTTGTTGTCGATTGCCTATGAACCTGAGACCCCCACTTGCTCGACTATGATCCCTCTTTATCTCCATCACCTGACTACGTTCATATCATTGATCCCCCCTAATGTATTGCTCTTTTTTTATTTTTGTTGTCGGTTTCCATTTTTAGGATTTTCTCATAAAAATATTGACAGTTTATATGACCCATACACCCTTCTTTCTTATCTATATATACTTGATCTTTATATAAAATTAATGCATTATAATTTATATATTTCTTCTATCAGGTATGTTCCCATATACAACTATTATTATTATTATTACTATGCTTAATTTTAAAGTTCTGTAAAAAATATTATTTCTTAACAAAGTTCAAACCCTCAAATTCGATTAAAATGTCTTAAAAAGGAGCTGTTTGTTTGCTAAATAATAATAATAGAATTGGGCCACATCATTTAATAAAACCCATAGCCTGCTTAGCTCAATAAATACTCATTTAATGCAATACTTAACTGCCTCATGGAAGTCACCGTCATTTCATCTCCTGCATATTGTAGAAATGAAGGATTCTTGAGGAGGTAGATTCAGATCACGAGCAAGAGAAGAAGAGATGAAAACACAGTAGAGACGTAGCAGACAATATCATTTCTATTATATCCATCACGATTATAAGGGATAGCTATAAATAGACATTACAATACAAGCTCAAGAGTTGGCCAATCATAATTAGCCACCTAATTATTTTGTATTTAATATATGATAGAAGATTAATGTTGTATGCAATATACGATCACATGAGTGAGATATTGAAGAGATCCTGTAAGCCTTCGGTATAGTGTTGGATCGGAGAGAAAGTTATCCGGCAGAAGATCTGTAGGGAATTTGGTACAAGTTGGACAGTATTGCTTTTGAGAGAGGAAGTATTGATGAGCTTGACGATCAATTTGGATACTAAGAAAGTTGTGAGCGACGCCAAGATGCTTCATAGGGAATTTCGAGTTCAGCTGTTCACGAATCTTAGCAAGCATATTATGATTATTGCTAGTAAATAAAATATCATTGACGTATATGAGCAATAATAACTAAACGTTAGCTTTGTTAAATAAAAACAAGGAAGGATCAGAGGTATTTTTTGTAAACCCAAGAGATATTAAGTAAGCCGTGAAAGTGTTGTACCATTGTCTCGGAGCCTGTTTGAGATCATAAATGGCTTTGTGAAGACGACATACGTAGTTTGGATGAATAGAGTCTTCAAACCCTTTAGGTTGTTTCATATAGACCGTTTCCATGAGATTGCAGTGGAGAAATGCTTTGGCAACATCCAATTGGTGTACTTGCCAATCACGAGCTAAAGCGATTGTGAGAAGTATACGAATGGTGGGTAATTTAGCCACGGGGCTAAACGTCTCAGTATAATCGAGATCGAATTCTTGATTGTTTCCCAATGCCACGAAGCGAGCTTTATGTTTGTCTATAGAACCGTCAGCATGGAATTCTAGTTGATAGGTCCATTTGCAACCTAGTACTGAGGAGTTAGGTGGAGGGACCAAACTCTAAGTACCCTATTGTTGCAATGCAAGAAATTCATAAGCCATAGCTTGACGCCGTTCAGGATACTTGACAGCGTCGGTATAAGTTGTTGGGTCGGTTTTGATGTGCTCGGAGGCATGCTGGTGGAGTAAATTTAATCGAACTACAGGTTTTAATGATCCTGTCTGATGTCGAGTTATCATGTGATGGTGCGTGGGAATAGGTGATGAAGGCAATTGTGAATGCAGCTCCAAATGTGTTGAGTTAACCGTAGGCTGCGGAGTTATAAGGCGTATATTTTGTTAAGGAGACAAGTCGACCGTCCGAGAAATAGACTGAGATTGCAGTGGCTGAGAGTTACAGGTGGAAGCTGGGGTTAGCAGAAAGGGTGAAGTAGTAGAAGGTTGAGTTGTATTGCTCGAACTGGTGTGTGAAAAAGGGAATTGTTGCTCGTCAAAGGTGAGATGCCGAGAAATTATAATTTTGTTTGTAGATAAGTCTAGGCATTTATACCCTTTATGAGCATCAGAATACTCAAGAAACACACATTGCTTTGATTTTGGCTGAAGTTTGTGACGAGCGTGAGAAGGTATAAGCAGAAAGCATGCACAGCCAAAAGTGCGAAGGTTAGTGTAGTTGGGTTTTGTGTTGTGTAATAGTTCAAACGAAGAAGTATTCTTGGTGTTGGTAGATGTCATGCGATTTATAAGATAGATAGCCGTCAGAACTGCGTCAGGCTAGTACGTGTAGAGGACATTAGCCGTGTGAAGAAGGGAGCGTGTGGTCTCAATTATATGTCGGTGTTTCCTTTCGACAACACCGTTTTGTTCCGGGGAGGTTCTTGGATTGCCGGCAACCAAAGCCGTATTAGAGCTGTTTGAGGAATGAGGAACGTAATGCGGATTTAATCTATGCCAGCAGTAGGAAGCTCTGTGACCTTTTTTTAAGCAAAATTGACAGTTAACTATGGCATGAGGATTGGATATCTGTGAGTTGGAGAAGTTAGAACCCCTGCCACGGTTACGTCGACTCCGTCCATGATTAGAAAAGAGGGCAGTGTTCGGATCTGGTGCGGAAGAAATTCAAGACGCATCAGAGGCAATGTTTACCTCTTCGCTAAGAATAAGAGCATATAGATTATCAAGGCTAATGGGGGTTAACATGGCGCGAATGGCTGTTTTAACGGATTGATAAGTTGGAGGAAGCCCGTTGAGGATGTATAAGATGATATCTTCGGTATCTACTGTGGATCCCGCCGAAGCAATGTTATGAACCAATGATTTTATATCAGCTAGGTGTTGAGTCATTGAGGAATTTTTGAGAGAAATGTGATGTAATTTGTTCTTTAGTTGAATCACTTTAGAGCGATTTGTGGATTGGAAACGAGTTTCAAGGGTATCCCATAGGCAGCAGTTGAATCAAGATGAATGATATAAGGAAGAACATTAACAGAAATAGTAGAGCAAATTGCGGCGAAAAGGTTTTGATCTGTGAGTAGCCAATGCGAGAAATCTGGGCTTAGCGAAGAAGACCCGTCGGATTGATCAAGAAACCGGAGGGGTTCAAGGTTTTTCGAATCAAGAAAGGATTCAAAACCATTTGCACGAAAAACTTTGGTGATTTGAGATCGCCATATGGAATAATTTTTGGGTGTAAGCTAGATTTGCACAATAGATTTGAGGTTAGAGACAGCAAATTTTAGTGTAGAGGAAAGAACCGGAGGATCTAGTGTTACGGGTTCTTCTCGTTCTTCTATTTGGGATGAAGCCGTGTTCGTCATTTTCGCGATTCTTGATCGCCTACTTTTGATACCATGTAGAAATGAAGGATTCTTGAGTAGGTAGACTCATATCACGAGCAAGAGAATAAGAGATGAAAACACAGTAAAGATGTAGCAGACAATATCATTTCTATTATACCCATCATGGTTACAAGGGAGAGCTATAAATAGACTTTACAATACAAGCTCAAGAGTCGGCCAATCATAATTAGCCACCTAATCATTTTGTATTTAATATATGTGGTTTATCTACTAATACATATGATATGGGCATCTGCAGAAAAATAATTATCCGAAAGAGATTTTTTTTTAATTTAATAAAAAATAGAACTTTAATTTATTTGTAATAAATTGATTTTTTTCTAAGAACTCATGAAGATATTAGAGTTATTGGTTAGATGTATTGTAGATGTAAAATAAAATGTTTGCAGGGTTTAGTTGTAAGTATTTTAGAATATGGGTGTTTTTTAAATGAAGTGTAAAGTAGAATAATATATTTGAAATATTAATATTGGTAGGTTTTAAAATAAATTGAGAGTAAATCATTTTTTTGTTTGTTTTATTAGAAATTAAATGAATTTAAATTTTCATATTAATTATTTTAAAATGTTTATTTTGTGTAAATATATGTGTTTTGATATTTTTTAAGAGTTTGCTTTTAGAAAAATGGATCTCGAGCACGACAAGGTTGACAATGTCGGATGGGTTTGACATTTTCGACGTGAATGAAATGCACTGTGAATGAAATGAACTCATAATACACTCAACTAAACATACCATAAATATAGTTTTACTCGTCATCCTCACCACTTTATCGATGTGATTCTTTGAACTTTTGCCAAGTTATCTTGTTTGATTGCGTATAATTAAAAAATCAAGATCATTAAGGCTTTACTTGGAACGGCTTTCTTACTGCTTCTTAAAATTGATTTATACTAAAAAAAAATTAATTTTTATATTAAAAAGCTGATTTAAGAAGCTGTTTGAAAACCATCACAAACGAAGCCTAAGTTTTTAATTTTTTGCACCATTTAATTTTCTTACGAAACTCCTTCCAAATCAAGTCTTGCACAATCGAATAAAATGTAATGTTAACGCTATAATGATATAATGCATGATATAAACTATTCATAGTATGACATGTGAATTTTATAAATATGTTGACTAGATAAATATTCTAGTATATATATAAGTGTCATAATGCATATATACTCATATATAAAAGTGCTTATGTGATTCATCATAATCTTAAAATTATACTCACTAATATCATAAAATGACATCATATAATAAAACTATAGTGAAGATATGTTTATAATATTTTAGTGAGTTACTATAATGCATAATGCTATGTTCATTTCAACTACACTAGTTAATGGAAGTAAAATGTTTACACCAATAGTTGAACTAGAAATGACAAAAATTGAGATATTGGTGGTGTGATAGATCAAGCTCATAGAAGTGAGTTAAAGATCATTTAATTACACAAATTTATGTGATTAATCAAGTTAAACACTCCCAATGCAAGGTAATATGTTGAAGATTATATAATTAATACAATAATGAAAAATTTATTTGAGCGCAATTATATATGATATCATCACCACATAAATATGAAAGCATAAGCAAATATTGTTTGTGCAAATAAAGCTTCATTTGGGACAACTTTCTTATTACTTCTTAAAGCAATTTTTTAGTGCAAAAATTTTAATTTTTGTACTAAATAGTTGATTTAAGAAGCACTAAGAAAGTTGTTCGAAACAAAGTCTAAATCAAGCATATAGAGTAATGTTAGACGTATAAATATTTGCATAATTTAACATTATTGAATACTTTATTTGATTATTTCATCTTATACCTAAAATTCACTTCACTCCTCAAGAGGGAAGAAACCCTCTCTCTAAATATTTTTATTCAAAAGTTAGTTATCTCCAACTTGGTTCTTCTCTCACCCCCTTGCTCCCTAAGGTTTCCTCCCAGTTACGTTTGATGCCACTGCCGATGAAGCAATTGTTCTTAGGAAATATATTTCTTATCCTCTTCTCCATAGTCGCAATTTTTTTTTTTTTTTTTTTTTTTTTGTGTTTTTTTTGCTTTTTGTTTTCAATTCATCCACCTCTGGTCCTTCGCGGCTGAACTGGCGGTGAATTGGTTTTTTTATTCTAGTTTTTCGAATGGGTAAAAGAAATAGCACTCTTTCTTAGACGCCCTTTCAAGTTCTTCCTATGATGCAAGTTTTTGAGAGCTCAAATAAATTACGTTAAGTGGTTTACCCTCTTTGTGGATCTCAGAGGAGGATATCCATGCACTTGATGCTCCTCTTCAATTCGCGTTGGCTGGTAATTTCCCTTCTTGCATATCGAGGCTTGATTCTATTTGGAAGTTCTTCTTCAATCTAAAGCTTAATGGCGGTTTTTCTGTAACCTCGTTGAATGCTTTACATGTGTTGATTAAGTTGGTTAATGACCTATACTATAACATAGTTTTCTCTCAAAGATCTTACTTTGTTAACAATTGTTATATGAAATTGAACAAATGATCTCCTCTATTTGATGTTGGTGTGGAGTCCCCTGTTATCCCTATTTAGATATCGTTCCCTAACTTGCAGCCTCACCTATTCTCCCCCCGTATTCTTTACGGTCTGGGATCATTGTTTGGTCATCTGCTTAAAGTTGACAATGCTACCTCTATTGGCTTCCACCCCTTTGTTGCGCGTGTTTTGGTCGAACTTGACATTGCAAAAAAATTTATTGATTGAGTGTGGTTTGGTCCTGAAAAACTTGAGTACATACAACACATCAATATGGGGGATTTCCCTCCCTTTTGTGATCAATGTAAATGTATAGGGCATTCGAAGGGTGACTGTCACTCCCAGTCATCCTCTGTTTCGGTGATTGTTTCAGCTAATGATATTAATTATGTTACTTTTGATGGGAATGTTAATGCTATTATGAAAAAATAGGATAATCTTATCCGTCCTTTTAGTCCTTTTAAGCAGAATATTGAGTTGGTGTTTAATTGGGAGAAGTAATTTGAAACTGGTTTTGTTGTGGAGAATGTTCCTTATGTTGTTGATAGTGGGGTTGGTGGTAATGCTGAGGAGGAAGCTACTCTATTGACTAATATTGTATCTATGGCTTTTTCTTGTGATATCAGAGAGGGTGTTAATGATATGTTAGGAGCCAACAGTTGTATGGTTAACCTCATAGCTAGTCCCATTGCGACACTTCTTGTTTATATTATTGACGGTGTTGATGTTGTTGAGGGTTATGATGTTAATTCTGTTCCCTTGGAACCTGTGGTCTATGTAGTTGTTAGCCCTATGGGTGTTTTGGTTTCTACCATGCATGTTGAAAGAACATATGGTTCGGATACTCCAGCACTTAATAATGTTGCTATTTTAGACGGTGAAGATCCTATGGATGTGCATCCTGAAATGCCTCTCATTGATGTTCACATCTCTCTTGTCTCTAATGATGCTTTGTTAGCTTAATTAGCTTTCAAATCAAAGGAAAATGAGATGGTTCAAGGTGACTGGTTAGCTGATTGTGATTCATCAGCTAATTAAAATGTTGAGGAGGAAATTGATGTTGAAGGAGTGGATTCTTGGAAAATTTATGACTTAAATTTTATTTAAATTGTTGAGGAAGATTATTTCAAAAAATTTTGTTAAACGTAAATGACAAAAATCCAAAAAAAATAAAATAAAAAATAATCATCTTCTTTTGGATCTTGTCTCCCTTTTTATGTTGTTGGGTCCTTTTTGGTTTGGGTTGTTGACTGGTTCTATCATTGTACCTTATGTTGTTCTTGGGTTATTTTGGATGTTTTGGGCCTGTGTTGGTTGCTAGCTCTTGAGGTTGAGGTTTTTTTCCCTTCTTGGTTAGCTGGGTTTGTTTTGGTGGGCTGTTGTTTGTCTTCTTTGTGTTTGTTGGTTGGCCTGTGAGTCGTTGGCTTTTGTGATGACTCTTTGTTTGCTCTGTTTGTTACCTGCTGGGTTATTGGATTTTAGTATCCTATTGCAGGTTTCTTTTATATATTATTTATGTAGGTTATTGTGGCATTCGTGTGGGTTCAATCTAAGTGGTTTTGCTCATTCATGATGCTTCCTTCACCTGGCTTGTTCCTCTTGTGTTTTATTTTTCACTAATTTTCTTTTATTTTTTTATTGTAATATATAAAACCATCGGCTCTTACGTTTTATTTTTAACGCGTAAGCCCCTATGAGGATTTTATCAAAAAAAAAAAGGATTTAACCCTCATAACACTTGTTCAAGATGAATCATAAACTTACATTTAACTTTTAAGTAGTAAACACTTAGAAGTACTTTCTTTCAAATAATCCAACACTTTTTAAGATGACTAAGGTGATCAAGAACTACAATAAAATAATACAATGTATATAGGTATAATCAATGCTTTAAAATCTGGACCGGAACCCGGTTTGGAAAAGAACCGCCGGTTCAACCGGTTTCTTAAAACCGGCCGGTTCAAAATTTTTTAATATAAATAATTATATAAATTATTTAATATTAAATAAATATTAATCTTAATAAATTAATATAAAACTCTTAAATTTAAATTAAGTGCTTGATTAATATTAAGTTGAATAACCTCATATCTTTGTTTCTCCAAATGAACTCTTGGCATGAAAGAAAGTAAAAAGTTATATAAACTATGCAAAGCAAAGACCATCTTTAGTTTCATAGTTTTATGCTTTGTATAGTTTTGTTTTATTTTTTTAAACAATTTTTTTAATTAGGTTTTATAATATGAATACTATTAATTTTTTTAGTTGATAATATTTATTTTCTTAGTTCATAATATTTAATTTTTTTCTATTTATTTTTTTATATTTTTATTATATATATTATAAAGTTTATGTGAATTCATTTTTGTTTGTCAAATCACTCGAGTAAAAAATATATCATAAAAATTATAATAGAAATAATTATTTTTTATAGTTGAATAATATTTTAATATTTTTTAAAGTTTTTTACATATTTAGATATCATACTTGAAGGAGCATCTTGATTTATTTTAGGTTTTTTGTTTCCTGCATAAGGATAAACACATGTATAAGCTTGAGCAAAGTCAATTAGTTGGTTTGTAAGGTATACTTGGATAAATCTCCAAAGCATGAACAATGTGCAGCACATTGTGGAAGCATAATAAATTAAAATATTAAATCCTTCGCAACTATCTTCCACTATATCCTTTAGATTTAAATGTTTGAATTTATTTGACTAACATTTCTCTATTAGATAAATAAAAATATTATAATTTTTTTTAATTTTTGCTATATATTTATAAATAGTTGTGTCATTATTATAATATTTAAATATAATAAATATTTATTATGTCATCCTGTTCGACCCCGGTTCGACCCCGGTCGAACCATCAAACCTCTAACCCCTCCTTCTTCCGGTTCATTGACCGGGTTTTAAAAGCCTTGGGTATAATGATTGCAAATAAATTTAAACCCGAGATGAAGTTGATTAAAAGTTTGATATCTTTTCTTAATAAGATATTTCCTTAAAGCTCAAAAATTGATCTGCTTTATATATGAAAAAAATTTGTGAAAATAATCAATCATAAGAGTAGAAAAAATATAATGATGTAACATCACCAACATTTGTAGTAGATAGACGAATTGTAAGAGTTATGACAAGAATAAAATAATACATACCTTGTATAAATCAAATAAAGAAGTTTATACTCCTTAAATGCAGAATAAAATCATCACCAACTTCCTCACTTTTTATTTCTAAACAAGTAATGTAACCACAAATATATATATGGAGAATCTTAAGAGCTTTTACATTGCAATTCAATTTACACAAGATTTATTTTTGCACATAGATTTTCACAAATAAAAAAACTTATAATAACTTAAGATCTTATCATAATTGTAGCATAATAGAATATTCATGATGATAGAGAAATATAAAATTTAACGTCTTAATTTTGTACAAAGATCCAGCACACAATCAGATAAAAGAGAAGGTGTATCGTTCATAAGAGACACCAGAGTTTTTATGTGGAAATCTCTAAAAAGGGGGAAAAACACAGGTATTGACCAAGTTTCAATGAATCCACCAGTTTTGCCAGTCGATTACAAATGAGGCCCTACCCTGGGGGAAGGTATTGACTTGATGTATCAAATATACATCATATAGAGAGCATTACGTGGTGGGAATTGAAAGAATCAGAATTCACATATTCGTTTGGTCGGCATGACCATTGTCGGCAGGCGATAGAGGTCAGAAAGATCATAGTGGGGTGACGGTGGTAGGAATAAATGTAGTCGAAGGGCGACAAAGGTCAAAAAGAATGTAGCCTGGTGGTGGAGGTCGGACGGACCGTAGTTAGTAGGAGATCGAGGTTAGAAGGATCGTTATCTGGCAATGAAGGTCAGAAGGACCGTAATATGTGGGCGAAATATGAAGGTCAGAAGGATAGTAGTCTGCAGGCTACGGTGGTAAAAAAAGATTGTTATTTGACGGCGAAAGTCAGAAGGACCGTAGTCAACGGGCGACGGAGATCGAAAGGATCATAATCTGGCGACAAAGGTCGGAAGGACTATAGTCGGTTGGTGATGGAAGTCAGAAAGACCATAATCTGACGACGAAGTTCAAAAGGATCGTTGCTGGCATGCGACGAATGTTAGAAGGACCATAATCTGGCACTAATTATCGAGTGAAAATCTAACGATAATCGGTGGCCTGATATAAGTCCAAAAATAATTGGTGGCCAGACATAAGTTTGGCGATGGTCGGTGGTCGGGCGTAAATTCGGAGAATAGTTGCTGGCCGGGAGGATGTCCGGTGAAAGTCCAACGATGGTTGGTGACCGGGCTTAATTCCGACAATAGTTGGTGGCTTGGAGGAGCTTGGTAACAAGAGAGATCTCAGATTTATCTTCCTCTCCTTTCTTCTTTCTCTTTCTTGCTACTTTGCTTCCTCTTTCATCCCTTGCTTGGTCCTCCCCTCTTTCAATGAAGAACGTTGAGTCTATTTATAATTTTTTGGAAGTGGCATGACCATTAAATAGGGAGGAGATCAAGGGCATGTTAGAAGTGTTTTGAATGGACGTCCGATATCAACTCCTTTGATCAGAGACCATTTATCAAGTATTTGAGTGCCTTAATAATGTTAGAATTCAACAATCTTTGGCTCGTTGGATTCATCTCATCGAGCCGCTCGATTCAACTATAAGCGTGTCACATTTGGAAACCGTTTGGCCATCCAATTTATAGTTTTCACCTTGCAAATGAGCTTCGGGTCTTCGATTTGGTCCCATTCGAACTTATACTATGTCAAATTTGGAGTCGCTGGGTTCATCTTTTCAAGACGTTCAGTTAAGCTATAAATTTGCTGAAATCAAAGTTGGGATGGTCCCAAATTTAATTTTAGAAGTTTTCAACTTAATTTTGCATCGGGATTCGTGCCCGGTCAAGATATAATAATTTCATTATAAAATGTTCGCATTCATGTTTAGTTTACCTGCAATTCTTACCACCGGCAAGACCTTTTCAGCGTTTTTTTTTTTCTTTTGAAAGGCCACTATATTAAAAACCACGGCTGAGCCTATTAAAATCTTCCCACCATTTCATCTCACAAACCTTCTGATGACCAGAAGAAAGAGAGATATTGATTACTAATAAGTCCATCAAAATCCTTCTATTCAGAACCAACTTGAGAGAGTTTCATGTAAAGTTGAGAACATAAACAGCTCCTGCTGCAATTTTCCAAACTGGTCTTCTTTGATTCCCAGCTCAAGAAGCCAAATATTCCATGCCTTCAATGCTTCTTTGTTGTTTCATCTCTTTATGATTTGTCTTTGCTGGTCTTTATCCTTTTTTGTCTCCTTCCTCCATTCCCATTGATTAAATCCTTTTAATGCCGCAGTTTAGATTGGTTTCCCCAAGGTTTGATTACCTCAGCTTGTCTTAAGCCATGGGGAGTGTTGTTCTCTCGAAACAAAGGAGTAAAAAGGAAGAGAAAGGGAAGGATAAAATGCCCCGTGTATGGGTTTCTCTCAAGAGATCTCTCCACTGTATGCCAGAGCCAGGTGAAGTACTTGATCCAGAAGCTAGAGGCCATGTTGGTTCCATCCTCAACAGGAGACTTAGTAGGTCTGGCTGCTCAAGATCCATAGCCAATCTCAAGGATGTTATCCATGGAAGTAAAAGGCACTTGGAAAGACCGCAAAGTTGCAGTCCAAGATCGATAGGAAGTAGCGAGTTTCTCAATCCAATAACACATGAAGTCATTCTGAGCAATTCCAAGTGTGAGCTAAGGATTACTGGCTTCAATGGCTGCTATGAGGGAGATACTGAGGGGATGAGTTCTACCTTCGTGGGCACTCTGAGGCCAGGGACTCCAGGGCCTTTGGGGCATTTGAGAGGGATGGGTACTCTCACTCCTCCAAGAAGATCACCTACTGTGTTGGTTGCTAAGAGAGAGGGCAATGGATTTGGGGGATCAAGTCTTGCTGGTTCTATAGGTGGAAATAATGGAACTGAAATAGGATTTCATGGCGTTTCTACACCCAGGACTTCAGTTGAGTATGCTTCTTTTAGACTGGCATGTCATAAATGTGGAGAGAAGCTTCTCAAGTTTGATGACTTGGAAGCTCATCATTTATCCAAACATGCAGGTAAGATCTGGGTGCATAATTCTGCTTCTTTGTTTTCTAATTTTGTGTATTTTAAAGAGTGCACATCTTTATTTCTGATTTCCTTGCTTTGAGTAATTGATTATCAAGCTGTAATTTCAGAACACAAAACTTGCTATTTTTTCTATGGTTTTGTATCTCTCCTACCATGGAAATCTTTTCTGAATTGCAGTTCTGCTTATTCCAATCTAAATATAAATACCAGTAAGATCTATAACAATATGGGTCTAATATGTTTTCGCTTGTTCATATTTTGAAACGAGATGCAAGTTTTGATTCATTTGTGCATGAGTGATCTAATTGTTTTCCTTTATTCACCCAAAAGATCATACCTGTATGCGAATTTTCAATTCTTTTATAACGGGGTTTTCTGAAAATATAATTTTTACTATTTTTCCTCTTTTCCTTTGTAGTTTTGTTGTATTAAAGAGTATTACTGGGAATTTTTAACATGTGTGATATTACTTTTGAATTCAGAATGATTTTAAACAAGTTAAATCTTTTAAATTAAAAAAAAAGGATCGAAGATATGAAAATCATAAAGAAATTCCATTCTTTTTCTCAAAAACCACTATTTTCCGGTTTGAAACTAGCTATATTATTTTTGGATCTTCTTCTTCATAACATACGCATAATTTTCTTCCCCTAAGTATTCATAAGATACACTCTTCCTCATCTTTGCAGTTACTGAACTAGTAGAAGGAGACTCCTCCAGAAAAATAGTGGAAATAATCTGCAGAACAAGCTTGTTAAAATCTGAAACCCATTGTGGCCGAATTGATCGAATCTTCAAAGTCCACAACACCCAGAAAACTCTCGCTCGCTTCGAAGAACATCGAGAAATGATAAAGAACAAAGTCAGCAAACTTCCTAAGAAGCATCCTCGCTGCCTTGCTGATGGAAATGAGCTGTTGAGATTCCATGGCACAACAATTGCCTGCAATCTCGGCATTAATGGCTCTTCAAGCCTCTGTGTTTCAGAGAAATGCAGAGTTTGTGAAATCATAAGGCATGGATTCTCTGCAAAGGAGCTGAAGGGAGGATTTGGAGTCTTCACAACTTCAACCAGTGCAAGAGCAATTGATTCGATTGAGCTATATCATAATGATTGTTCAATAAAGAAGGCCCTGCTGGTTTGCCGAGTTATTGCAGGGAGAGTCCACAGGCCATTAGACAACTTCCAGGAGATTTCAGGTCAATCTGGATTTGATTCTTTTGCTGGAAAAGTTGGTCTCTATTCCAACATTGAAGAGCTCTATTTGCTAAATCCTCAAGCTCTTCTACCTTGTTTTGTGGTAATTTTTAAGGCTTAAACGAGTTTAGTAGTTTTTGTTTACTGTAATATTTATTTAAGATTTGAAACCACTGTTTCAGCTATTTTGAATAACGGTCAAATTTCATCTAAAGAACTATCAGATCTCTGCTTCACAACTGGGAATTCTTAATCTAATAAAGATATGATGATTATTGTAAACTAGTATTTTACTTAGCAAAACACATACATTTGATCCCCATTATGATTAAATTTGTTAAAAAAAAAAAACTAAAAATCATAATTAAAATCCGTCCGTAATGCCAATGAGACTCTCGTGCCTTTGTTTATTGTCCAAAGTCTGATACTTATTAAAGTCTTTTCTTGCCTTCACAGATCTAACGAATGGTAATCAATTGCTACAATTAACTACTATTTAAACCCTAAGGGGTTGTTTGGTAGCACCTAGGATTTTATTTAAGTAGGATTTCGTAAATTCGCTAAATACGGATTTTGGAAATCTTAAGGGGCCTAAATCCTGAAAAATCGTGTGACTTTTGGTTATAGAACGGATCTAATGAACAGACTCTTCTGCTCGAGCCAACGGATTTTGTAAATCCGACAAAAAACAGGGTTTAGGAAATCCGGGATTTAGCATGAAAATGCGGAGTTTTTTGTCTACGGCGGCTTTCATTTGCCGTGAGATTTGGTTTTGCCTTTTAGCCCGTTTAGCTTGATTTCCCTCAAATCTGCCTCAAATCCGGCCTAAATCCTGCTACCAAAAAGCCCCAAAAAATCCACTGAAACCTACAGCCATTGATATGAGCCTATTCATCTTCAAACAATCTGTACTTTTTCTCTCAGTTTTCTTCCTATTACTAACCATTTAGCAATTTGTAAAGCCTCCTGCTTTTCTTATTGATGATCTCCAGCCTTACAGATTTGCCTGTTTCTTCTCTGCATCATCATTTGCAATATGAAGCATATAATTACGCACAGTTTTCTTCATATAAAAGTCAATGAAATTATAACTAAGTTCAGCCATAAATATTGATCATATGGCTTTAATAATTAAGTGTACTTTGTCATACAAAATTGACAATGATGTGAACGCTATCAAATCTCTATCTGTACGTCATTAATGACATTAATTAGGATCCTGTGGATTAATTAATCAGAATGTCTTCCCTACAGTTTAATTGAATTGTGCTTAATGTTGACCTTGAAGCTTGGCAGTTGTACTAAACCTAACATGTAGACCAACAAGCACTTTGAATCATTAAGATCTGAAGTTAAATTACTGTAATTAATGAAATATTATAATCTAGAGAACAGTCCTGTCTCAGGTTACATCAAAAATTTATGGATGAGAAGCTCAGTTCTCTCCAACCACCCATTGAGGCTTAGGGTGGTTGTTGGTCGAGCACGGTTGGGAACCCCCATCTCGGGTTCGAATCTCCTTTGCTATGGCCTCGTCTTTTCAGTGGGGCAAAGCCAGTGTAGGTCCGATGCCAGTGGATGATCTTGTTAGTTTCGGTCGAGGGATTAGTTACGCCGCCAAACTCTACATTTGGAGTGACAGCGAGTAGATACCTCCGTTCCAAAAAAAAGTTCTCTCCAACCACCTTGTTTAATGGCAATACAAGATGCCAGTCTCTATTGTTCATTCTTATTAAAAACATATGTGCCATCATTTAAAGTGCAATAAATTGCACCTTCAAATATGCTCTGCAATTTAATGGATATTGTTTCAAGTCGAAAAGGTTGTGCTGGTACAAGTCTAACTTGAATGGCTTTCTGAGTGAAGATACATACCTGACCTATAAAATTCTAATTTGGATCCATTCGTTTGATAAGGGGGTCGGGTTTAAGTCCTTGTCCAAATTTTAATTAGTAGGGCGGATCTGGGTTGACTTGCAAACTAGATTCTCGCATGATTTTAACCCGATAACGATCCATTTATTTATTTAATTAATTATTGGGTTGTTTGTATGTAGTTCTTCCTTTCGATCAATTAACTTGAACTGTATAGTTGACAAGTTAGAATTTTTTTTTTAAATCAAAACAAGTTATCAGATTAGCCTGGTTTCGGTTGATTGGGTTCAAGTCCATCTTTTTGACCAATTTATTAAATCGGCCGGAGTCATATTGACTAGGTTCAATTTGATCAATTTTGGATTGATCTGGAACCCTTCTTCTCTGCCAAGCACAGACTTTTTTTTTTCCCTTGACGGCTGATTCTAATCTTTGGAAGTGGCTTGCGATGCTATTATCCATTGTAAAGAATAGTACATGAGATTTTCACCTCATACGGCTCCTCGTTCAATTCTTTCAAAGTAATTGGATCCTTTTATTCATTCGAGAATCTCTTCCCTTCTTCTACTCCGTCACGAAGAGTAACTCGACCAAATTTCAAATCAAGAACTTGAATGGGTCAAAACGTAGGACTCAAGAAGCCCAAATATGTCAGAGTTGTTGACAATTCTTCAAGGGTCGACTATTGCCTTCATCAGTGGAGCAGTATTCAGAATCCATTTTGACACTTATATATGAGATAATTAAAGTGCATAATCAACATCCACCCGTATTAGAAATGATGGATTTTCATGCCTCCCTTCAATTTTCAATAAACCTTCATGTATAACAAATATATTTTAATTTGTCATTTTTATTTGATATTTTTAATTGTAAATATTTAATTTTACGCTCTCAAAAAATAAAATTAATATATACCCACTGATTAATTTTTTTTTAATTCCACTATTGCGTGTAGGATAATTTTTCAAGCAAAAAATTTGTTCTTTCAGCATATTTAACACCACAATAATTAAAAAATCTGACCCCATCAATCCATTTAAAAAAAAAACATTTTTTAAGCTTACAATGGGATTAACCGATATATTTTGAATAAAAAATAAAAAAAATAAATTAATAAGATCATCAATTGGATCACACTTCGGTTATTTATTTATTTATTAGGTTAATTGGATCACACTTCGTTGAAGCAAAGTTAGGTTTATATTCCATCGCTAGTGTTTATCTCATTATTCATTTTAGAGAGGTTGAAATATGCCTTTCCTTGAGTGGCTTGCAATTATATTTTTCAAATATTATTTTCTATCTCTTTGACAAAATCGAAAAGCTCCAAAATTAGAAAGGGTAAGCTTTGATAAATTAGGCATAGAAATTTGACTCTTGCAATGTTTCATTCATTATTTTTGCTCAACCTAACAAATATATTTTCTTAAAACCGAGAAATTATTCTGTTCAGAGTCCGGACGGGAAGAACAGTCCGAACATGTGAGTTTACACACTTGTACACGGTGTGAATCAAATTTTTGTACATACTATTTGTACACAGTATGTCTACTCATAGTTTGAACTGATCTTCCTGTTCGGACTTTGCACAGAATAATTTCTTCTTAAATTCTAGGTTAGGGTTTTACGTGACTATTGCAGAATCTTCTAAAATTGTTGTAAAAAAAAAATATTTTTAAAAAAGATTGTGGATATTATAAGGATTTTATTAAAAAAAATAAATATTGATTCTATAAATTACCATGTATTAGTAACTCATGCAGTAAAAAACAGCTTTTCATCACAGAAATTTTAAAAAACAACGTGAAAATGGTAGCAAAATGAAACCGTAGTTACGGTCTAAAAAACAAAATAGAGAAAAATCTGTCCAAACAGAACCTTAGTCAAATGTGCTTACACAATTTTGAAAAAATGGAGCTTTGCCCACTTGAGAAATAAATTTAAAATTGAGCACATTTTTTGAACTATATAATTTTTAGTTTTTTTATTAATTAGGTGATCGTATGGTGCTGAAATTTTGATTTGATAAATAAAGAGTTATTTTATAAATCATTGAGTTGAGCATTTTTTCTTGATTGGCTCTGACTTTCTTTCTTTGAAATATAATTAATCAGCTAAATTCTTTGAGTTATTTTATAATGTTCAAGCTGATTCTGATTTGACGGTTAGGCTCACAAGTAAATTCTTTTTTGCCTAATGCTCATCACGTTTAAATTCCAAAAATCTGATCAGAATTAAGGCTTTGTTTGGGACAAATTTTGGCCAGTGTTTTTTCCGAGAAATTTTGGGGCTATGCCCATATCATTAAAAAAAAGGAAAATTACGTGTGTAAATGTAAAGAAAAAACTGAAGTCCTAGATCTCAACAACAAAAAGATAGTTCAAGGAACCAAAATAAAGCCTAAAAGGCCAAAAAGGAATACAAAAACTCAAGCTAAGAGAGGCGGAGGACTCAGGTAGCTCTTGAAAATACGCAGGTCGGACCAAAGTTGCACCAAAGAGTCGCACAAAAGCGAAGCCCATGGTTGCAAATAAGACCATCCTAGGAGCAGCTGAATAAACCAACACTCATCATTGTCCTTCCAAAAGAATAGACGTAACATGGCAAAATGCAAAGAGAAACCCACAACTAAACCGAAGGTTTGTCTTTCCAATTAGAGGTCTTGCGCATGAGAACTTTTTTAATTTTTATAATTACAGTTGCTTGACAATCTAAGGCTTCGTTTGGGACTACTTTCTTCATGCTTCTTAAAGCAAGTTTCTAGTACAAAATTTTAAATTTTTTAACTAGAAAACCGCTTTAAGAAGCAGTAAGAAAGCCGTCCCAAATGAGGTCTAAGATTCTTCCATAAATTCTATCATTTCTAGCTCTTCAAATATGATAAATGACGGCACAGGAAGCAAGCTTGTAAAAGCTACTACGAATTCCAGCAATTCCCTGCTCTTGGATGGTTTCAAATACTTGATGGATATTCAGTCTCATGAGAAAATTAGAAAGCGGCTTTCACCGTTTTTTTTTACTGTTTTCACTATTTTCTAAAATAGTTTTTTAGTGTAAAAATTTATTAAAAATATGAAAAAAATAATAGTAAAAAACAGTCACAAACAAAACCTAAATTAGAGTCACAAAATTGATTAAAATTGAACGTATTTCTAAGTCCAATTTTTGAAGTCAAAATTGAACTTAAACTAAAAGAAATTTGCTACAGAGCAAAAATAATCATAATAAAGCCTGCCATGTATTGCATAAATATCAATTCATGTGGGCAATCAAGAAGATCTCAACATTTGTGATATTTTTTTTATAAAAAATAGTTTTAAAAGAAAATAAATAGGTTTATTTATTTATTTAATTTTTTCTTTTACTTTCTTAAATAACTTCATTTTTAAGAAATTTTTTGAAATGGTTTTAATACTTCAAGAATATATCTTTCCTTCAAACTCCAGACTTAAAAGAAATTGAAAAGGAAAAAAATTATAAAGTGTACTTTCACGCAACTTTTTATTTCTGGTTTTCCATTTTTAATTTAATTTATTTTTAATATTGAAAATGAAATAAAACATTGTTTTTATTGAATATTGAATAAGTTGATTTATGTTATGATAGCGGATGCCATTGAGGGGGTAGCAGTGATTGGCTAGGTGGTGATGATTGCAGGGAGGCCATGGTCGATGATGTTATTGGCAATGGTCGCTTGTCATGGGTGTAATTGAGTCACGCTGGCAAGAATAACTCATGAATGAATTTGTGCTTAAGTAACAACTCATGTGCTAAATGAGTTTGAATTTAAGCTTGACAATGCTCAATTCATTTGCTCAAGAACAACTCAATTAATCTAGGATTTTTTGCCACTATTCAATTTGGTGTTCGTCCTAAGTTTTACAAACACCTTTCTTCTTCAATCCTCGCTAACCATGAATTATCCTATCTAGGGAGCTCTCATTGTAGCTTCTCTAATCCCCATTGGTCTCATTGATGGAAAATTATTACGTCCGGTGTCTGGATTCATCCGGACATCAATCCAGACATGCCACGTCACCCAGATACACCCGAGGCCAGTGTATCCGGGTGACGTGGCTCATTTGGATTGGTGTCCGAACGATCCGGTCACCGGACGTAATAATTCGCCCTCTTTGATGCCTTCTCCAGGGCACTCCCATCTAAACTTTCACACTCCCTACCAATCCCATCAATGCCAACTCCAAGAAACTCTTATCATATGACTTCAAGTTCTTATAACTACTTTTGATGCCATTTCCACCAAGTTCCAACACAATTTCCTCACCTTTGGTTCCACGAGCTTAAATTCTGAAGAGCCAAGCTCGAGCTCATCCTATGAGCTTGAATCCAACTTGGGTTTGCTATGGCTCAACCTTAACTCAACTCGTTTGCACTTATATTATCATTGGTGTTGGCGGCATCAATTTCCAACATTGCAATGATCGGTGCCAATTGTCGTGCTTCTCAGAAACACTAAAAAAAAACTTTGATTAGAGTTAACAGAGGGGAGGAATTATGGCGTGTTGAGTTTTTAGCTAGGAAGGGAATGGCGGGGGAAGACAAAAGCGATGATCTATTGCAGCTCAGGGGAACTGGGGGAGCTGTGGTTTCGGCTAAGCTCTAAATTATCTTGACTCACCAATGAGGACCACAATATAAAATATAAATCACAAATGATCACTAAACTTACATTCCATGATTCTGACGTCTGAAGTTATTGACGTATTCGTGAATTGGAGAAAAAAAAAACTCTAATTAAAAGTTCATAATTTACGGAATATATAAATCTTTTATATGTTTGAGCCATTTCCTAAGCAGACGTGCGCTTTTTATGGGGAAGAAAGGCAAAAGGCTTGTTACCTCAATATAGGAAACTTGAAAGGATTAAAAAACATAAATAAATATATTTGAACTCTGTAGGAAGCTGGGATGCGGCGGGCACTGACAGCTGAACTGGAGTGTTACTGCCTCTACAGAAGCTCCGGCCCACGTGATAGAAGTTTTTTGTTTTGTTCTTATTCTGTTTCGTTCAGATTTTTCTTTTTAATATTTCATATTCTTGCTTTTTTTTTGTAAGATCAAAGATAAAAAAAATCAATTATCTTTTTGAAAGGAAAGTAAAAAGAACTCATCTCACATAGCCTGCTGCGTTTAAGTTTAGTTATTCTATAATAAAAATGAACTATATGTCTTATAACCTATCAAATCAAAACATTAAAAGGCGGGTAAATATTCGATCTAAGTGCAGAAGTTTGTATACTTCGCTATTCTGATTCCATATCCGCATTCTTAGACGTAGAAAAAAAGAAAAGAAGCTTCTACATATTCTACCGTTTTCTACATCCATGAAAACGATCTCAAGCGAGACCATCATCGCAAATTAAAACCATACTAAATCCTAACCCTAATCAAAATAAAAAAAAAGTAAGATCCTATCGAAAAGCTTAAGCGAAGAGTAAACTCATTACTCACCGCCAAGGTGGCCAAGGAGCAGAAGCGGCTGCAGGCGACGCTCCATTGCCTGGCGCAGCATCGCCACCTGCTCCGCAGAGACTACGCAGAAGCCCTTCTTATAAAGCATGTCCTGAACCTTTGCTGAGGAAACCATCACTTGTAGCAGCTGCTGCCGCGTGAGCCGCTCAAGTCCGAAAGCATTTCCCGGTGGGTTGGAAGACGGAAAAAACCCTAGAAGCTGCCGGCATAGTCTCCAGAGCAGTGACTTGAGCCTCCAGGAACTTGACATACTTACACGCTTCTTCCAGCATTGTACCTGTGTCAAGCCGCCGCTCCCATGGCATCAGCTTCTCAAGGATTCTCGTACGCTCGCTGATTAACTGCCTTCGTTGTCGGGATCTCTCTCTGTAGACCGCGCAGATGGCGTTTGACGAACGTTTTTCCCTGGGTCCACCAACTGCCGATTCGGCACTGGAACTAGCGACGGAGTGCACCGCCAGTATTGAGAACACATACGCGTTCTCTTATGAGGCGCGGATGATTGAATAAGGGAGATATGCTCGACAGATTGACAACGAGTTGCGTTCGAAACGAATCTCTCCATGAATGGATCTTGAAGCGGCTCCAATGATAAAAGATTTGGAAGTTGGAAGAATCCAGTACTGGAATCAATCTTGAAGGATGTCGCCGCGGGAATCAGTGTTCTGCTTGCCGGGTCCACTTGCTCGATCATCATGAACGGATGAAATGAGAGATGATCAGAACCTGAAAAACCAATCGCGGAGGCGGTTCCTGTTTGATCCTGCAGAAGTGACGGAAACGGAACGAAACCCCCGCAGTCTGCGTCGTTCAGCGAGGCGCCATCCGTAAAAGTAATCGGCGTAGATAGTGATGGCGAGACGAGAATTCTTGTTCTGTAAGAACTCTCCATTTCGCCTTCTAGGAACCAAAACCCTTGAAGGAAAGGAAACAGAATCGCCGGAGAAACCGCAGATGGACCAGCGTAGCGTTTATATAGCAGCGGTTGTGAGGTGAAGGACACGTGGCGTACTATGGTTTGTAGTCTACCGTGTGCGGAAAGACACTGGCTGTAGCGATTCACACGGGAGGCGAAGGAGGCGGCCGCGCCGCACGATCCTAGATGATTGCATTATTTGCAACGTACCGGATTCCACCGGCACGTGACGATAGCGCTATTTCTTTAGCAAAGTGAAATCTCTACCGTTCGTAGAAAATCATGATTTCATCTGACGGCTGTGGAGAGCTATTTCCTGACACTGTTGCCGGGCGTGGGTCTCTCACGTGCCTGCCGTTGCCGTTATCTCCCTAATCAAGAAGCCTGTTATTAACCAAAATCACTGAAACGCCCTCATAAAGAGCCAGTTACAGAATGGCATTTTCGTAGATAACTTGCAAAAAATACCTTTTTCTGAGTGCTTTGTCGTCACGTCCAACAAATGTTGAGTACTTACATTTTTAACCCTTATCAGGGGCAAGAATAAGATTGGTTGAATTTTCATAAACGGACGATATTTTTATATAATAACAAAATTGCCACTATGGAATTATCTCAAAAAAATTTTAAATATGCCTTCAGTTATTAGAGGACGGTGGCAGGCTCCGAATGGTTTTTTTCAAAATAATAATAATAATAATAAATAAATAAAAATTTTATAAACTAAATTTATAACCTGTTAATAATTATTTATTTTTTCAATTTAATATCAAAAATTCTACTTCTTGATGGCCATTAGGGGTGTGAGTAAGGCAAGCCGACTCATGAACCAATTAGGATTTGATTCGATAAATAGCTCTTGGATGAGCTAACATGTCAAGCTTAAGTTGGCTCCGACTCGACTCGTTAATTTTCGAGCTAGCTAATTTATATTAAAAATATTAATATAAAATATAATTAAAATATATTTGAATTCATGATTGAAGTACAAAGTTATTAAAAAATGGTTAAAATCATATTCATTTTTTTTAATAACGAGTTGGCTCATGAACCGGCTTGAACCCAATTAATAAATCAAGTTCAAACTTAAACCATAGAAGACTCAGCCCAACCCATCTCAACTAATTGTATTTGTTGTATAAATTATTTAAAAATAAATCAACTAATTTCTCCTTAATATGTATATTATAGCTTTGATGGGGTTCATTATAATTTAAGATTTATTTGAGATAGCTTTTGACTATTACTTATTTGTTATTGTTGCGTGCGAGAATATACACGGCGGTAGAGTTTGTAAATCTGCGTCCTAGCGTTGCACGAGTATTTCACACACAAACAGAAAAGAGAAATTGAACACCAAGGTTTTTACGTGGAAAACCCAAAAGAGGGAAAAAACCACGGGGCCTCGCCCAGTTGCAAAGTTCCACTAGTGTTTTTGTCGATTACAAATGACGGATTCGTCCCACAAGTTGGGATAATCTGAATACACTTTGTTTCCTCCAAAAAGTTTACAAAATTATGCAAATTCCTTGTGTTTCCTGAAAATCCGGCAGAGTTCCAGCGTCTTCAGGCGGCAGGAAGAGTTTCGGCGGTGGTCGAGGAGGTGATGAATCTCCTTTTCCCCTTTTTCCTCTTCTTCTTCTTTCTTCTGCGAATTCCTGGCGTTTCCCGAAAATCCGGCAGAGTTCCGGCGTCTTCAGGCGGCAGGAAGAGCTCCGGCGGCGGTGGTCGAGGAGGTGAGGAATCTCCTTTTCCCCTTTCTCCTTCTCCTTCTCTTCTTCTTCTCTCTCTTCACTTGAGTCCCCTTGGTGTAGAATGAGGGCTCTATTTATAGTTTTTCTGGAGTGGCATAGCCCGTAAATAGGCGTGAGATCATGGGCGAATTAGGAGTGGTTTGAATGGACGGCTGATATCGAATCCTTTGATCATGCACCGTTCGTTGGACATTTGAAGGCCTTAGTGAAGTCGGAATTTGATGATCTTGGGCTCGTTGGATTCGTCTCGTTGAGCCGTTCGATTCGAGTATAAACTCGTCAAAATCGGAGACCGTTTGGTAACTCAAATTGCGGTTTGAACCTTCCAACAGCACTTTGAACACTTGATTTGGACTCATTTGGGCTCGGATTGGGTTGATCTTGGTGTCGTTGGGTTCGTATTTCCGAGACGCTCAGTTTGACTGTAAGCTCGTTGAAATCGGAGTTCATATGCTCTCAAATTTAATTTTTGAAGTTTCCGAACTGATTTTGCCTTGAGATTCGTGCCCGATAAAGATAATTTTTGCATGAGGTATCAGTTATTTTAAAATATTTTTATACCAAAAAATTGACGTAGAAAGCTATCTTAAGCAAGCCTTAGGATTTGTTTAGGTCGACTTTTTATTGCTTTTTAAAATATAATTTTAGTAAAAAATTAACTAAAATTATGTATTAATAATCAATAAAAAGTCGTCCCAAATGAACCTTAATTTTAATGTTATTTAGTGACTAGAGAATATACTAAATATTTGTTTGGGATATTAAATTTTTTATATTAAAAAACTTCTTTTTTAGAAATAATAAAAACGTAGCCCAAATGAAACCTAAATCAGGATAAAAAAATTTATTTTGTGATCAAAATTTATATAAAATTACACACGTTTTTCTGTGTTTTATTATTATTGTTATTACTTATTATCATTTTTAATTTTTTATTATAACAAAAATATAGAACAATACATAGGCGAAAGGACTACCTAATTTGAAGCAAACTTTATGAGTAATACAATATCCTGACTAGGGGTGCAAACGAGTCGAGTCGAGCTCGAGCCAGAGGTTGTTCGAGTCAAGCTCGACTCTCAGATACCGAGCTCGAGCTCGAGTCGAGCTCAAAATCCGAGCTCGAGCTCGACTCGTTTCGCTGTTGAGCGGCTCGTCGAGCTCAATTCGAGCTCAAAATGTCGTCGCGTACTCGCGTTCGCTGCAGTGCAGACGTCCGTCGTTGTCGCGTACTCGCGGTTTGTCGCCACGTTCTATGTCAAGGTTGCGTCCAACGATGACGCTCAATCTCGTGAATCCTGCCCAGTCGAGCTGCTCGTCGAGCCGACGAGTCGAGTCGGATGCCTGTTCGAGCTCGACTCGCGAGCTCGCTTAGCTCGGCTCATCGAGCCTGTTGTCGAGTCGAGCTCGAGCCGGCTCGCTTGACTCAGTTGCACCCCTAATACTGACATTTCAAAGGATTTAAAAAAAAAAATAGAGAATTTAAGGATCCGGAGGAACTACCACAGCGGCTTGTAAAAATAATTGTAAAATTACAATAAAAAATAACATTTTTAAAAGTTTTTATAGGTATTATAAATACATTCATTTATAAAAAAAATCTAATAATTACTTTCTTAAAATTATTCTGATTGTTAAAAATAACTCTCTCATAAAAATTTATATAAAAAAATCAAATAAAGCCATAGTCATGATTAAAAAACAAATAAGTGAGAGTGTTATGTCAAACAAACACTAAAACTTAGCAAATATTCTTTTTTAAAATATAAGCTCTCGCTTTCAAGCCTTTATTAATATTAGAATGAACTAAATCATAAACTCATATATAAACTGCATATGCAAATCTCAAATTTAAAATCTCTTCATGAAAATACTTTTGTTAAGAAATTTAAAAATACTTTTGTTAAGAAAGTTAGAGGTAGCGGTGAATCGAAGGAATCCGTCGTCCGCCATCGGATCATAAGAGAATATTAAAGGATCATCATCTTCTCCCACTCTCCACCGCCACCGGCAAGCGGTGAAGAATTTAACGGTTGGAAAGCGTCCCAATCATCACTTAGGTTTCGTTTGGGACAGCTTTCTTCCTGTTTCTTAAAAGAACTTTTTAGTAAAAAATTAAATTTTTTTTTACTAAAAAACTGATTTAAGCAGTAGTAAAAAAGCCATCCCAAACAAAGCCTTAGTATAACGATGCAATGTCTTTTTAGTTTTTGTTACTTTCGGAGCCAACTCCCCATGCATACTTCCAAGCAACAAAGGCCAAGAAGCAGCGACTTTGACAGTTGAAGACACGTAAGGAGAAAATGGAGAAAAAAAATATTACCTTTGCAGCAAACTCCCGTCTCGACTTCCAAGCCAATAGGAACGAGAACAAAGAAGGCTTGATAAAGATCATTACCTTCACAGTGAACTCCCGAGGTGACTTCCGAGCAACGAAGCAAGAAGTAGTGACTTTGACAGGACCAACGAAGGCGAACAAGTAGTGACTCTTTCTTCATGCAAAACCTTAAAGCCTAATTGGGGTTGTATCCAAAGGGACTCGCGTTCGTTTTAGATATACTTGACGTGAAACATGATCCAAGAGGTGCTTATTAATACATCAAATAAAGTTATAATTACTGAATAATTATAATTATAATAAGAAAAATGAAAGATTAAGATTGAATTTGAATAATTAAAATTAATTAAAATGGATAACCAGGATTTGCTATGAAAGAAAACTCAAGCTCCTTTTATAATAGTAGTAATAATAATAATAATATAATTTTAATTGATTTGATTAATTTGTTTACATTATTTGGTCGCTAGAAAAGCAAAAAAACTATTTTTTCTAGCTTTTTTTCGATTGCATGTCGTGTTTTGATTTAGCCTGAATACGTTTGAAGGCTACGAATAAACTTTTTCTACTTAAAATATGAAGTAGGCATGGAATTTATCTTGCAAAACTATGGGGTTACAGTGAAAATCAAGCTAGGGTAATTGTAGATCATATGCTACAATGTTTTTTTATCGAATAAATAATTCATGCTCTTTTCAGCTTGTAAGTAAGCGAAAGCTGGACCCGTCGAGTTTTATATCATGCAACACTGTTTTAAATCTCTCTATACGTCATTTTTTTTAGATATTGGAAGGTAGCAGTTTTAGCCTGTAAGCATAGTAAATGGCTGAAGCTGGAAGTAAGGGTGTCAATTTCGAGTTACGGGGTCGGGTTCGGGTCAATCTAAAACTGATCTGGCACTATTCGGGTCAACCCGAACCCGACCCATTTTTGCAAACGTGTCAGTTTTTTTGACCCAAACCCAACCTGCTTTGGGTCCGGGTCATCCCGACACAACCCAAATGACCTGTGGCCAATAAAAAATTGCTAGTTTTCGGTTAAAAAAAAAAACGGGCCAATCTCTGATTTTCAGGTCAAAACTGGTCATTCTCGGGTTTTTGGGTCAAAAATTGAGTTTCAGATCAATTTCGGATTTCTGGATCAACCCAACCATGCTTTTTGAAATGGGTCGATTGTTAAACCCGAATCTGACCCGTTTCGGATTCGGGTTGACCCTAACACTATGAAAGACAATACCTCCATCATCTAACTTCTACATATTCTTATGCTAGGAGTTTGCTAGTTCATTGGGAAAAAAGGTACTTGATACTGAATTCACAAGCGTAAAAACAAATCTAATGTTTCAATTCCATTACAGAAAATTATCACCACTGCCAGAATCTGAACATATTTTGCATAAAAAGAGTATCTTCCATTTAAATTAATGGATTAACAAAACAAACACTTAAAATCAGGCAGTTTTCTTCTTTGACTTGAGCAAAACATACCCAATAAAGACAGATAAGAAGCTAAGGAGTGTGATGCCAGCAAACAAAGGTATGATGATAGCATACTCACGAGGCAAGAAGTACAAATGAATGAAGTGATCGCTCTCCACAAAAGGCTGCAAGTAAGAAATTCAATAAAATAGAATATAAGTTTTGAAGTGATAGAACAAATGTAAAATAACATAGCGAGAGCAGTTAAACTTACCAAAATGATGACCCAAAAAGTATAGTAAGAGAATATAGACAAACTGATAATAGTTAGCAAGAATCCAACCGCCTTATCAGCCAATTCCATGGCGTTGATCGAAGTCTTTCTTCTTAAAATTAAATACAACAGAATTAATTTAAAAATTCAAATCAGAAACTAGTATACAGTACTCAACTTTTCCAAAAGAAAAAGTGTACAAGAAAGAAAAATGCTCGAACATTTGTGGCCAATCGTCCATAGATGAGATAAATCCTCAGGGGCCTATGCAACAAGAAAATGCTAATGGTGGAAATCTTATCCAAGTAAGATTGACGAAAGAATTTTAAACATTTAATTTATAGCTTCAATATATCAGGCTTTTTGAGCAAAAAGGAAGATGGAGAACACTTACATCTTACCATGGCATTACACTATTAATACTATTCTGATATTTCATCTGATATACATGCAACTAATCATTTATTTCCTTCTATTTCTATCACTAGAGTGATTTGTAGAGAGAGAAGCTTCATGGGAGAGGGTGACCCAGGGTCACCTCCTTGCTCCAAGATGGGTGAAGTCGGAATGTGCTAAGAAGGTTCTCAATGAAGGTGGCTCTGAGATTATCGGCCAAAGTGCTTGGGTCAACCTGGTGAAAAGGGGTCGGGTCGATAGAGCTTTGTCAAGTTCTGGACAATCACGGGCAGGTCGAGGGATAGATCTCGCAACCGCTCGACAGAGAGGGTCAAGAAGATGGTTCTCTTCAAGATGACGAAGGAAATTCAAGACATTGTTGATTTCACCCCTTGAGACACTTCACTAACAGCACAGGTTGCAAGGTTCGGTGGGATTGGACATAAAAGTCAGCATGACCAACAGGTCGTGGAGGCTTGCAACTTCCAACCAGCGGCTACTACCATAGGAGGAGAGAATGTAAGGTCGGACTACAGTTCACATTCAGCTCAACTTACTCGAGCTAACACCGGAGACCATATGCGGTCCAATTTGCTGAACTGTGGTACAATACTGATAGAAAGTTAACTAAAAGAGTTGGAGAAATGCAAATGGAATAAAAGTTCTAGCATAGATGCCTCTGAAGTCATTGTCAACCCGCAAGAAACTTACGAGCAGGTTCATGAGCCCATGCAGGTAAATGACATGCCATTGGATGAATCCTATAGGGGCTGTGCAGATCAAGAGGTTTTGGTGAATAATTGTATGAGAGATGGCTCTAGAATGATTTATGCGTTGATGGGAAAGTATCAAGCAGGTGTGTGAGAATTCATATTGCCATAATTTACCAGAAAAGGTTTTCTCACTGCACGTATGGTGCTTGCTTGAATGCCCAAGAGACTCAACGGGATATTAATTATCAAAACCTAGAATTTGAATAAAGGGCCTTTATGGCAAGTTCTTCCAAAAAGTAGAATTTGAGGGGCTTTCTCCAATCTGCTTTCAGTGTGGTCTTATTGGTAATAAGATGGATGAATGCCCAAAAAACAAGCCGAACCAACCAAGTCCAATGCAGCCCCAACCACAGCTTTCACCTCATATGCAGAAAGGTGATGTCAATACCAACTCTCAGCCAATCCAAATGTGGGCAATCATTGCATAGCCCAAGCCCATGGCTCTCAGCCAGCCCTTAACATTGATAGTAGCAACACGCCCCTTTGTGAAAGAGCAGGCTTCACCATCCAATCCAGCAACCCACTCATTAGATGATTGCATCCATGAAGAACCAAAACTCGATGGATTGGTAAAGGAAGCGGACATAATAGAACAAAACAATGATAGTAAGAGGAAGAATGGTATGGGCCTTGGATTTTGGTCTCAAGGAGGCGCATATCTAAATCCTAGGCTGGGAAAGACGGCGACACAAGATAGATCCAAAAAAGGAGCACTAAGGGCGTCGATGAATCAAAAAGGAGGGACAAGCTTGTAGAAAGAGAAGTTGATTGTGTCCTTGACAGTATACAACATGTGTTCTCAGCCAAAAAGTTCAGCTAATGGAGCACATTTCCAAGAAAACCTTAACTACCACAAAACAAAGTAGTAGAGTCACCAAAGCACACTTCCACAAGGAATTTCTACAGCTTTGTCCAGTTACAACATTCCTGAGGAAAAGAAGGCAGCTCCATATGACATAACAAGTGAGGATGTGTTCCCCTCCAGTGGCCAATGATGCGGTTCTTTTATGGAAGTTGCAGAGGGCACTGCAACATAGCTGGACAATCATTGGAAACCGAGGTTTTCTTTTAGGCCTTGTTTGTTTCGGCCTTTTTTTTTTTCCTTTTATATTTAGAAACGGAGAAATTTTTTTGGTCATTGTTTAGATGGGAAGCTTTTATAAAAATGCTTTTTAGGGAACTTCATTTTTCTACTGTTTTGAGAAGCTTTTTGATATTTGCTTCTCCGTTAGAAAACTCAATTTCTTTAACCATTGTTTCTAAAACTATCTTTTACAATAAGAGAGAAAGAACCAAACAAAACCTTAGTCTTAGCTTGTTACGCCGGCCCAGGAGGGGCCGGCTGGACCGGTCCAACCCGGACCGGTCCGGGTCTTCTCGCGACGGAACCGCAGCCAGCAGGCGGAACCGAGCGGAGGGAGCAAAGTCGACGGGGGCCAGGGAAGAATTTTGGGAGGGAAATTTTGAATGCGAGGGGCTGTTTAGACATTTTGTAAAACTCCTTTATGGTTAATTAGGAGGTTAGGAGGAAAAGGGGGGATTATCTTGCATTTGAATTTTGTTGGGAGATCTAGGGTTTGTGTTCTTGGGCTCTCTAGGCTACGGCTAGAGATTTGGAGAGTCATTCCTTCCTCTCGGATTGAAGGAAATTGTATCTTTGTTTGTGTTCTTGAATCTACTAGTGAAATATATTGTTTTTTCCATTTTTCCTTGAGTTTTCTCCACTAAAACTGCTGCGATTTGCTGTTTTTTCTGCTGAAAACAGCAGTTTTCTCTTGTTTTTGGTATTGATTTCGGTTAGGTTTACTTGCGAACCCAAGTATTTCCTATCAAATTGGTATCAGAGCGAAGATCCGGACGGTGGGGGGGGCTGTTTTCCACTGTTTCGCTGCAGATTTTTGCTTCTCGGAAGGGATCCGGAGACCATTTTTTGGTTCCCATGGCATCTAAACGTGTAGAAGTCTTGGAGACCGAAGTGGGTCAATTTAAGGCGGATCTGGAGGAGAAGATGGCGACGTTGAGTGAGAATATGGAAGGGAAATTCATGGCATTGGAGGAGATGATGAAAAAGTTGTTGGAAGGGCAAGCAAGAGCTGTGCCAGCGGAGGAAAGAGGAGAAGGTAGTGGAAGCAGGGGTAAGGAGAAGGTGAATCCAGAAGAGAAAGAGGAGGTGGAACTGCTTAACAGCAACGGGAGGATGCCACCTCGGGAGTCCATCAGGCGAGAAGAACATGACAGAAGGAGAGACTTCCGGGAAGGAAGAGAAGATGATTGGCGACGTCGGAGGCCCGACCCAGTGGACCGGCCGTGGGGGATCTATAACCACCATGGCGGGGCACGAGGGGAAGATGGCTACCGGCAGCCAAGGAGGGAGGATGAGCCCCGATATGGAGAAAGAGGAACTTGGGAAGACCCCATAGCTTGGGACAGAGGAGGCCATGGGGGGAATAGGGCATACGGGGTGGACACGAGGGCCAGAAAGCTGAAAATGCCAGTGTTCGAGGAGGGAAATGTGTATGAGTGGATCCACAAGGTGGAGAGGTATTTTGCAGTGAACGGCCTGATGGAGGAGGAGAGACTGATGGCTGCTAGTATGTGCTTGGAAGGGGCGGCTTTTGCCTGGTTCAAGTACATGGATAAGTGGGAACCGGTGAGGTCCTGGAGGGACTTCAAGGAGGCTATCAGGGAGAGATTCAGGGGGAGCAGCCCATGGGAGATATCAGAACAGTTCTATGCTCTCACTCAAGAGGGAACAGTGGAAGAGTACCGGAAAAAATTTGAGAGTCTGGTGGGTGACATGGAGGGATTATCGAACAGCACTCTGGGGGGAAACTTTATGAAGGGCCTCAAGCCAGAAATTAGAGATGCTGTGAAGGTCATGAGATCGAGGGACCTGAGGGAGGCCATGGAGTTGGCTCAGCTGGTGGAGAACCAGAAGACCAACGCCCGAAGTTGGCGGAACAACCACTCAGGGGGTCCCACCAGGACAACTACCACTTACTTGGCTCCAAAAGGGCCAAGCCCTACTGTCCTTAAAGAGAGTGGGAAGGAGAAGAGCGGGGTGACCAGATCGGCTGGGAGTTTCAAGAAATTGACTGAGGAGGAGATGCAGGAGAAGAGGGCCAAGGGCCTTTGTTTCAGATGTGAGGAGAAGTTTGTTCCAGGGCACAGGTGCAAGGATCGCGCTCTTCGGGCTCTCACCGTCTATATAGACGAGGCGCCTGAGGAGGGTGATGATTCTGATGAGGAGCAGATTGATCCCCAGTTGGAGGTAGCCGAGGTATCCCTCAATTCTGTGATGGGATTCACTCCTAGCCATACGATGAAGGTGAAGGGGAAGATCCTTGGGAGGGAGGTAGTAGTTTTGATCGACAGTGGAGCCACCCACAATTTCATATCCATTCAGGTGGCAGAGGAGCTGGGAATGGAGCCTACTAAGACAGGCAGTTATGGGGTGATGATGGGGACAGGAAAGATTGAGTCCAGCACTGGGATCTGCAAGGGGGTGGAGATTAGGCTACAGGAGATCAGGGTGGTGGAAGACTTCCTACCCCTGAGGTTGGGTAGCACAGACGTCATTCTGGGCATGAAGTGGCTACAGACCTTGGGTGAAACCAAGGTGAACTGGGGGACCATGGTGATGGAGCTGATGGTAGAAGGAAAGAGGGTGAAGCTGAAAGGGGAACCAGGATTGTCCAGAGCTGGAGTGTCACTCAGGTCGATGGTGAAGATTATCCATGAGGAAGGAGGAGGTTTCCTTGTGGAGTTGCAAAGCTTAGAGGATCAGCAGGAGGGGGAAGAAAAACCCATTCCTGCGTTAGTTCAGCCTCTTATGCAGGAATTTGAAGATGTTTTCCAACCTCCGGTGGGACTACCACCTGACAGAGAGCAGGAGCACCAGATTATCCTGAAAGAGGGAGTATCTCCTATCAGTGTGAGGCCTTACAGATACCCTCAAGTGCAGTTTTGCTAGAGAAAGATGAGATTGAGAAGCTGGTGGGAGAAATGCTAGAAGGAGGGATCATTCAGCCCAGCGTGAGCCCTTTCTCTAGTCCAGTTTTGCTTGTGAAAAAAGAAGGATGGGAGTTGGAGGTTCTGTGTGGACTATAGAGCTCTCAACAAGGAGACTGTGCCTGATAAGTTTCCTATCCCTGTGATTGACGAGTTGATGGATGAGCTACATGGAGCAGCCTTGTTCACCAAGGTCGATCTGAAGTCAGGCTATCACCAGATTCGGATGAGGAAGGAAGATGTGCAGAAGACGGCCTTCAGGACTCATGAGGGCCACTACGAATTTCTGGTGATGCCTTTTGGCCTCACCAACGCACCTGCCACATTCCAGGCCTTGATGAACTGGATCTTCAAGCCACACCTCCGCAGGTTTGTGTTGGTATTTTTTGATGACATACTAGTTTATAGCAGGACCGAGGAGGAACACCTAGAGCACCTGAGAGTGGTGTTGGGTGTACTGAGGGAGCATCAACTGAAGGCAAACTTCAAGAAGTGTGACTTCGCTCAGGCACGGGTGGAGTACCTGGGGCATGTGATATCCCAGGAGGGTGTGGCTGCAGATCAGTCCAAGATACAGGCAATGCTGGCGTGGCCTCAACCCAAGACCTTGAAGGGGCTCAGAGGATTCTTGGGATTGACAGGATACTACAGGAGATTCGTGAGGGGATACAGCACCATAGCGTGGCCACTGACAGAGCAGTTGAAGAAGGACAACTTTTTATGGGGAGAAGCAGCTTCAGAGGCTTTTGAGAAACTGAAGAAGGCCATGACGACAGTGCCAGTGCTTGCTCTGCCGGACTTCAATCAAGTGTTTGTGGTGGAGACAGATGCTTCAGGCTATGGATTGGGAGCAGTGTTGATGCAGAACCACAGACCCATAGCTTACTTCAGTCAAGTACTGTCGTCCCGGGCTAGGCTGAAGTCTGTCTACGAGAGAGAGTTGATGGCTATTGTACTGGCCATCCAGAAGTGGAGACCTTACTTATTGGGAAGACACTTTATTGTCATGATTGATCAGAGGAGCCTGAAGTACTTGTTAGAGCAACGGATGGTGATTAAAGAGCATCAGCGGTGGCTTTCAAAATTGCTGGGGTATGACTTTGAAATTCAGTACATACCAGGCGGGGAAAACAAAGCTGCTGATGCCTTGTCCAGATGTTTGGGAGAACTACAGACAGTGGGTGTGTCTGTTCCTTTGATGTTAGATTGGGCGGCAATCAAAGGAGAGAGTTCGAAAGATGAGGGGTTGGAAAAGATCAGGGCTGATTTATTAAGGGAAGGTGATAGCCACCCAGGGTACTCAGTAGAGGGGGACAGATTGCTGTATCAAGGGAGGTTCGTGTTGCCCAGGACTTCTATCCACATCCCAAACATACTCCAAGAATTTCATGGGAGCGCGGTTGGGGGTCATTCTGGGGTGCAGAAGACCTATAGGAGGATTGCTGCTGAGCTTTATTGGAAGGGAATGCATAGAGATGTAGAGGAGATGGTGGCCAGATGTGAGATTTGTCAGAGGAACAACTACATGGCAATGTCACCAGGGGGGCTACTACAGCCGTTGGCGTTACCAGGACGAGTGTGGGAGGAAATATCCATGGAATTCATAGATGGGTTGCCCCGTTCAGAAGGCTTCACAGTGATCCTGGTGGTGGTGGATAGACTGAGCAAGTATGCTCATTTTATTCCCCTCCGACATCCTTACACCGCAATAACAGTGGCTTCCGCGTTCATCAGAGAGGTTGTCAGGTTGCATGGGGTACCAGAGGCAATAGTGTCCGATAGAGACAAGGTGTTCCTTAGTCACTTTTGGAGGGAGCTGTTCAGGTTACAAGGAACAGTTTTGAAGAGGAGCACCGCTTATCACCCACAGACAGATGGCCAAACGGAGGTGGTTAACAGGAGTCTGGAAACCTACTTGAGATGTTTTGTGTCGGAGACACCTAAGCTTTGGGCCAAATGGCTATCCTGGGCAGAATACTGGTACAACACCTCTTTTCACTCAGCTTCACAGATGACGCCATTCAAGGTACTGTACGGAAGGGATCCTCCACACTTGGTGCATTTTGGGAGTAGCAGCACTCTTGTGTCATCAGTAGAAGAGTACTTAGAGGAGAGAGATCGAGTACTTTAAGAGCTAAAGAGGCAACTAGTGAGAGCACAGCAAATTATGAAGAAGCAAGCGGATGGGCATAGGAAGGACATACAGTTTGCAGCAGGGGAGAGGGTGTTTCTGAAGCTCCGACCATATAGACAGAAGACAGTTGCCAACAGGAGGAACGAAAAGCTGGCTCCAAGGTACTTTAGTCCATATGAAGTGCTGGAGAAGATTGGGTCAGTAGCATACAGATTGAAACTACCTCCATCGGCAACTATACATCCAGTTTTTCACGTGTCACAATTGAGAAAGGCCATTGGGGAGTACACCGCCAATTCTGAGCTACCAGCAACCCTGACTGAAGACTTAGAGGTGATTTTAGAACCTATGGAGCTAAAAGGGGTGCGCCAGAAGGAAGATAAAACTAAGGAAGTGTTGATCCAGTGGAAGAACCTTCCTGACTATGAGGCCACGTGGGAATCATATGAGAGGACGAAACAGCAGTTTCCTGATTTTCACCTTGAGGACAAGGTGATTCTTTGGGAGGGTGGTAATGTTACGCCGGCCCAGGAGGGGCCGGCTGGACCGGTCCAACCCGGACCGGTCCGGGTCTTCTCGCGACGGAACCGCAGCCAGCAGGCGGAACCGAGCGGAGGGAGCAAAGTCGACGGGGGCCAGGGAAGAATTTTGGGAGGGAAATTTTGAATGCGAGGGGCTATTTAGACATTTTGTAAAACTCCTTTATGGTTAATTAGGAGGTTAGGAGGAAAAGGGGGGATTATCTTGCATTTGAATTTTGTTGGGAGATCTAGGGTTTGTGTTCTTGGGCTCTAGGCTACGGCTAGAGATTTGGAGAGTCATTCCTTCCTCTCGGATTGAAGGAAATTGTATCTTTGTTTGTGTTCTTGAATCTACTAGTGAAATATATTATTTTTCTCCATTTTCCTTGAGTTTTCTCCACTAAAACTGCTGCGATTTGCTGTTTTTCTGCTGAAAACAGCAGTTTGATAGGAAACACTTGGATTTCCAAGTGTTTCACACCAAGAACCAAGTAGATCTAGGATGAAATCTGCTGTCCACACAGGAAAACAGCCAAAAAACAGTGGATTCGGAGAGAAAACGAAGGAGAAAACGTAAGAGAAACGAAGCAAACACTTTTATTTAATGGGAAATGAAAAGCACTTGCAAGATACAACTTTCCTTGAATTCGAGAGGAAGGAAAAACTCTCCAAATCTCTAGCCGTAGCTTAGAGCCCAAGAACACAAACCCTAGATCTCAAAAAAAGATTCAAGTGCAAGATAACCCCCTCTTCCCCCTATTCCTCCTAATTAAACATGAAAGGAGGATTACAATTTACCTAATTACCCTTCTCATTCAAAAATTCCCTCTCAAAACTCAAAATACAACAAGTGGGCCCCCCTAGGAGTTTCCGCCCAGCCCCTGGCTGGGTTTCTTCCGCCGGGCGTAAGCCCTGACCGGTCCAGGGTGGACCGGTCCAGCCGGCCCAGGATGGGCCGGCGTAACATTACCGCCCTCCCAAAGAATCACCTTGTCCTCAAGGTGAAAATCAGGAAACTGTTGTTTCACCACCTCGTATGGCTCCCACGTGGCCTCGTAGTCAGGAAGGTTCTTCCACTGGATCAACACTTCCTTAGTATCATCTTCTTTCTGACGAACACCCTTCAGCTCCAAAGGTTCCATGGTCACCTCTAGCTCCTCCGTGAGTGTCGGCGGTAGCTCAGGACTGGCTATGTGATCTCCAATGACCCTTCTCAGCTGGGAGACATGAAAAACTGGGTGTATAGTCGCTGATGCGGGTAATTTCAGTCGGTATGCTACTGCCCCAATCTTTTCTGTCACTTCATAGGGGCCAAAGTACCTTGGAGCTAACTTCTCATTCCTCCTGTTGACAACTGTCTTCTGCCTGTATGGACGTAGCTTCAAGAACACCCTATCACCTGCCTCAAATTGGATATCTTTTCTATGCCCATCCGCTTGCTTTTTCATGATCTGTTGTGCTCTCAGCAAGTGCCTCTTTAATTCTTCCAACACTCGGTCCCTCTCCTCCAAATACTCCTCTACTGACGAAACTGGAGTGCTTCTGCTCCCAAAGTGTACCAGGTGTGGGGGATCCCGACCGTACAACACTTTGAATGGGGTCATTTGTGAAGCCGAGTGAAACGACGTGTTGTACCAGTACTCAGCCCAGGATAGCCACTTTACCCATAGCTTTGGTGTCTCAGACACAAAACATCTGAGGTATGTCTCCAAGCTCCTGTTGACTACTTCCGTCTGGCCATCCGTCTGCGGGTGGTAGGCTGTACTTCTCTTGAGTATTGTTCCTTGTAATCTGAATAGCTCCTTCCAGAAGTGACTGAGGAAAACCTTGTCTCTATCTGATACGATCGCCTCTGGCACCCCATGTAATCTGATCACTTCTCTGATAAAGGCTGATGCTACTGTTGCTGCAGTGTAGGGATGTCGTAAGGGAATGAAGTGGGCATACTTGCTCAGCCTGTCCACCACTACCAAGATCACAGTGAACCCCTCTGAGCGTGGCAGCCCATCTATGAAGTCCATAGAGATCTCCTCCCAAACTCTACCAGGCAAAGCTAAAGGCTGTAGTAATCCTCCTGGTGACATCGCTAGATACTTATTCCTTTGACAGACCTCACATCTGGCTACCATCTCTTCCACATCTTTATGCATCCCCTTCCAGTATAATTCCCCCGCTAGTCTTCTGTATGTCTTATGTATGCCTGAATGGCCCCCTATTGCACTCCCGTGAAACTCATGGAGTATGTTTGGGATGTGGATCGACGTTCGGGGCATCACAAATCTCCCCTGATACAGCAGCTTGTCTCCCTCCAAGGAGTATCCTGGGTGGCTATCTGGTTCCTTCAGCAACTCAGTTCTGATCTTTCCCAAACTCTCATCTCTGGCGCTCTCTTCTCTGATGGCCTCCCAATCCAGCATCCAGGGCACGGATAGAGCGACTGTTTGTAACTCCTCCATACATCTGGATAAGGCATCTGCCGCCTTGTTCTCCACTCCTGGCCTATACTGAATCTCAAAGTCGTACCCAAGTAACTTGGATAACCACCTCTGATGCTCTTCAGTCACCATTCGTTGTTCTAAAAGAAATTTCAGGCTCCGCTGATCAGTCCTGACAACGAAGTGTCTTCCCAGTAGGTAAGGCCGCCATTTCTGGATGGCCAACACGATGGCCATCAATTCCCTCTCATATACTGATTTCATCCTTGCCCGAGCAGTCAACACCTGACTGAAATAAGCGATGGGCCTCCTATTCTGCATAAGTACTGCACCCAGTCCGTACCCCGATGCATCTGTCTCCACAATGAATGTCTGAGTAAAATCTGACAAAGCTAGTACTGGCACTGTAGTCATTGCCTTCTTCAGGCTCTCGAAAGCAGAGGTGGCTGCTTCTCCCCATAAGAAACCATCCTTCTTCAGCTGCTCTGTAAGTGGCCAGGCTATGGTGCTATACCCCTTCACAAATCTTCTGTAATAACCGGTCAATCCCAGAAATCCCCTCAGCGCCTTCAGACTTTTCGGTAGTGGCCACCTTAGCATCGCCTAAATTTTGGATTGATCAGCTGCCACTCCTTCTTTTGATACCACATGGCCCAAGTACTCTACACTGGCTTGAGCGAAGCAGCATTTCTTCAAGTTTGCCTTCAACTGATGCTCCTGCAGGACCTCTAGCATCGTTCTTAAATGTTCCCAATGTTCGACCTCTGTCCTGCTGTATATCAGGATGTCGTCAAAGAATACTAACACAAACCGTCTGAGATAAGGTTTGAAAACCTTGTTCATCAGGGCCTGGAAAGTAGCAGGTGCATTGGTGAGGCCAAAGGGCATCACCAAGAACTCATAATGGCCTTCATGAGTTCTAAAAGCTGTTTTGGGAACATCTTCCTTCTTCATTCGAATCTGGTGGTAGCCCAATTTCAAATCTATCTTGCTGAAGATCACGGTCCCACTTAATTCATCCAAGAGCTCATCGATAACGGGTATAGGAAACTTATCAGGCACGGTCTCCTTATTGAGGGCTCTGTAATCTACACAAAAACGTCAGCTGCCATCCTTCTTTTTTACCAAAAGAACGGGACTAGAAAAAGGGCTGATGCTGGGTCTGATGATCTCAGCCTCCAGCATTTCTCTAATCAACCGTTCAATTTCATCCTTCTGGAATTGGGGGTAGCGGTAAGGGCGTACACTGATGGGGGATACTCCTTCCCTCAACACTATAGCATGCTCACGCTCCCTCTGCGGGGTTAATCCCTGAGGTGGCTGAAAAACCTCTGGAAACTGCTGGATCAGTGGCTGAACAGAGAGGGATATATCTCCTCCTTCTTCCACTCCTTCCCCCTCCAAACTATGCAACTCCACCAAGTAGCCTCCTCCCTCCTGCTGAATGGTCCGGATTAGGGCTTTGAGAGAAACCCCAGCTTTTGTCAACCCTGCATCCCCCTGAATTGTTTTCCTTCTCTCCCCTATCACCAGTTCCATCCTCAATGTCCCCCAGTTGATCTTCGTCTCCCCTAGGGTACGCAGCCATTTCATCCCTAGGATGACGTCAGTACTCCCCAATTCCAAAGGAAGGAAATCTTCCTTCACCTGGATTCCCTGAATCTTCAGCACCACCCCTCTACAAACTCCCCTACTCATTTCCACCTTCCCCGTGCCCATCATCACCCCATAGCCGCCTGTATCCACCAGTTCCATTCCTAGCGACTCCACTATCTGAGTGGAAATGAAGTTATGGGTTGCCCCACTGTCGATCAACACCACCACCTCACGATCAGCTATCTCTCCTCTCACCTTCATAGTGTGATTCGGAGTGAATCCCACTACAGAGTTCAGAGAGACTTCTGCCACATCCAGGTGCAATTTCTCTTCCTCTTCCTCCTCAGTCCGGCTCCCACCTTCCTCCTCGTCTTCCTCGTTGTCACAAACAAGGAGGACCTGAAGAGTTCGGTCCTTGCATCTATGCCCAGGCATGTACTTCTCATCACAGCGGAAGCACACCCCCCCTGGCCCTCTTTTCTTGCATCTCCTTCTCTGTCAACTTCTTGAACTGTCCCCCACTTCCAACACCACCTGATCTCTCCTTGGGCACCTCCCTCTGGTTCCCGGGGGCTACCCCTTTTGAGGGTAACACAGCAGTAGTCATCTTGTAGGATCCCCCAGAGTAGTTGCCTCGAGCTACCCTTTCCGACTTCTTTTGGTCTTCCACCAGTTTTGCCAATTCCATGGCCTTGCCCAAATTCCGTGGCTCCAGCACTCTGACCGCTGTTCTTATCTCAGGTTTGAGCCCTTTCATGAAATTTCCCTCCAGGGCTGATTCCGAGATATGATCCAGACGGCTCGCCGCAAGTACTCAAATCGGTCTCGGTAGTCGGCCACGGTCCCCTCCTGAGTCAGAGCAAAGAACTGTTCATAGAAGTCTCCTCCCCCGTCGGCTCGGAAACGCTCTAATAAACAATCCTTGAACTCTCGCCAGGTCCTGATAGGCTCTCTTCTGTCTCTCCACTGATACCATGCCAGCGCCTTCCCCTCCAGACACAAGCCTGCTGCCGTCAGTTTTTCGTCATCTGTCAACCCGTTTGACAGCGAAATAACGCTCCACCTTATATATCCAGCCGTGGCCATCTTCACCCTCAAAGATGGGCATCTTCAACTTCCTCACCTTCGGATCCCTTCCATTACCCCGGAACTCTCCATAACCTCCCATTCCTCGAAGAGGAGGTGCTCCCCAAGTGTCCCGATCCTCCCTCCGACGTTGGTAACCGAAATCTTCGTCATAATCTCCTCTTCCCCTTTCAAAATCAGCACCTCGACGCTGAAATTCAGCACCTCGACGCTGATATTCTTCTCTCCTTTCTCCAAAATCCGCACTACCTTCATATTCCACCCTCCTGCTTCCAAAATCCACACCTCGACGCTGAAATTCAGCACCTCGACGCTGAAAATCAGCACCTCGACGCTGAAAATCAGCACCTCGACGATCATTCCCCATGCTCATCTCCTCTCTAGAGAGTGGCTCTAGAGGTGGCATGTCGTCATCTCCTTCAAGAATCTCCACTTCCGGATTCCTCCTCCCCCGGATTGGGTTCGGATTTCCTCCTACGCCATGGCCGTCAGTGGTCTCTCTCACTTCCGATGTGTCTGGATGGGTTTTCATCTCCAATAATTTCTTCATCATTTCTTCCATCGCCGCGAACCTCCCTTCCAACCTCTCATTGTTGGTAGAGATCTCCAAGAATTTCCCCTCCAGATCTGTCTTCAGTTGACCAAACTCGCCTTCTAAAACTTCCACCTTCTTCCCGGCCATCTTTCTTTTAACGGATCCACAAAAACCTTTTTCCGGGGACGACGATCTTGCTGAAATTTCAGAATTTCAGCCGCCGGTGGTCCTGAATCGGTGCTCTGATACCAATTTGATAGGAAACACTTGGATTTCCAAGTGTTTCACACCAAGAACCAAGTAGATCTAGGATGAAATCTGCTGTCCACACAGGAAAACAGCCAAAAAACAGTGGATTCGGAGAGAAAACGAAGGAGAAAACGTAAGAGAAACGAAGCAAACACTTTTATTTAATGGGAAATGAAAAGCACTTGCAAGATACAACTTTCCTTCAATTCGAGAGGAAGGAAAAACTCTCCAAATCTCTAGCCGTAGCTTAGAGCCCAAGAACACAAACCCTAGATCTCAAAAAAAGATTCAAGTGCAAGATAACCCCCTTTTCCCCCTATTCCTCCTAATTAAACATGAAAGGAGGATTACAATTTACCTAATTACCCTTCTCATTCAAAAATTCCCTCCCAAAACTCAAAATACAACAAGTGGGCCCCCCTAGGAGTTTCCGCCCAGCCCCTGGCTGGGTTTCTTCCGCCGGGCGTAAGCCCTGACCGGTCCAGGGTGGACCGGTCCAGCCGGCCCAGGATGGGCCGGCGTAACACAGTTTTCTCTTGTTTTGGTATTGATTTCGGTTAGGTTTACTTGCGAACCCAAGTATTTCCTATCATAGCTCTAGTTTTTTCGTCTTCTTTTTCCACTATATATGAAATGATATAGATAGCAATGTTCTTCTCTCTACTTTTTTTTTTTTTTATGAGGGAGAAGGAGAACTCATATTGGAGTATCCATGCTTGTACTTTTTTTTATTTTAAGTAATGAAAATGCAGCTCTTCAAGGATAGCAATGGCAAACACTGCTGAGAAAGTGAAAAAAGAATAATTCTGGATTAGGCTATGTAACTATATAAGAATGAATGAAAACAAAGTTAATACAATTAATTAGTTATAAGTAAATGAAAATACAAAAATGTAGATATATAACTATAGGCGTACATTTATCAGTATAAAAGTTCATCAATCATGTTCATTTTAGCTGTCAACTAATGCTTAAGTTAACACAGGCAATATCACAAAATAACTTCAGATTCAAAAACTACTAATAGAGACATATTAAAATAACAATACAAGCAGTGATTCAGATTTTGTAAAAACAGGAAAGACAGAATTTGTGTTGGTGCAGGAATTAAACTAAGAACATATTTAGTTGCTTGAAGATGAAAAAACATGTTTTAGCAAGTGGTGACATTTCACTTTCATTTTTTTAGTGTAAAAATGAAATGATTTTATGTCAGGAAGTTTAAAAACCTTATCGATTTTAAATTACATCAAACCAAATGATGAAATCTAGCAAATTTAATCATTTTTTAGATGTTTTTTCTATCTACAAGCAACCAAATGATCCATAAGTAAATAACTTATAAAAAGTGAGCTGTGCACATTGCTGCTTTTCAAGGAACATAAAGTGGCTGCTTCCAATAAAGATTGCAAGCAAAAACGCAGCTCAACCAAATAGAACAGTTTGCCGCAAATAACTCAAAACTCCTATAATCTTTCATTTAGTTAGAGAAAAATGTCGGCAAATTTCAATCATAAACCCTGGAACCTCCATTTTTAAAACAGAAGAACATTCAGCCTTCACTTATCCTCCGTCCTCACTTTCTAGCAATCTCTTCGATCAACTTTGACGACCGTCTGATTAATAACTTCCTGAAAATACTCTTGCTTTACTGAATTGACTAAAGATAACTAGGTCATCCTGATTTAAATATACAGAGGATTTCATTTCTTTTGCAGACAGATAGCAAAGCAAAAATGCCAGAGACCTATACCCAAAATTATACATGATGTTTCCAATCAAATAAGGAAATTCATAAGAGTAAAAATAGCTGTGAAAATCATCATACGTCGATCTGAATGAGAAAGAATAAGAAAGAACACACCTAAGTACGCGAAAGAATTAAATTCTGCAACAAGTTCTTACATTGACTCGCCTGCTAGCCACTGATGCTTCAAACCCTCGGTTTCTGCCTCGCGAAACTCTGCACTCCCAAAGGGTTGATGGGTAAAGTTTGACGGGTCTTGAGAATGCGATGTTGAGCGTTAATGGCTTCAAATGAAGCAACTTCGAGCTTTAGGGCTTGGTTTATTATCATTTAATTGAATAAATTTAAATATTTTTACAAATATTTAATTAATAAGTTATTAAATAATTCCATTTTTATCTAATTAAATTGTTCTTTAATATGCCCAAGTACCCAACAAGACTTATTTAGTTAATTAACAAGTAGTTCGATATTGTTGCTCTTTTTAATTTCTTTTATATCTCAATTAACGCTAGTTTATTAAAGTATAAATCAAATAATGTATAAACTAATTCTTAAATTTTAAATTTGACATTTTATTATATGAGAAAATTAAAATATCTATTTTCACAATATTCAAAATTGAAAAAATATGTCAGCTATTTTGAAAAATATGTCTAATAGTTTCGTTTAGACTAGGGGTGTCAATTCGGGTCAACGGGTTGGGTTCGGGTCGAACCCGAACTGACACGGCACTATTCGGGTCAACCCGAACCCGACCCATTTTTAAAAACTGGTAAGGTTTCTGGACCCAAACCCGACCCAATTCGGGTCCGGGTCAACCCGACCCGACACGAATGACCCGGGGTTGACCCAAAATTGCTAGTTTTAGGGTCAAAAATCGGGTCAATCTCGAGTTTTCGAGTAAAAAATGGGTCAATCTTGGGTTTTTGGGTCAAAAATGAGTTTTCGTGTCACTTTCGGGTCAATTTCGGGTTGTTGGGTCAAGTCGAACCTGACCCGATTTTTAAAACAGATTGATTTGTTGAACCGAACCCGAAACGTTTCGGGTTCGAGTTTACCCGAACCCGGATTTTTCCGGGTCAGGTGCGGGTCGTGTCAAAAATTGACACCCCCTAGTTTAGACTAAAAAACTCCTATTTTCAGCTAGTGATCAATATTGATCTAAAAGTGTCAAATGAAGCTTGAATACAATCAATACATTGTTCGTAAAATTTATTAAACATTTGCACTTTATCAATCATAACTGAGCCTATGTTTGACCTTTCATTGAAGATAATTTGACTTTTTTTTTATTTGATTGGGACCTATATGAAGATAATTTGACATTGATCATTAAACGAGTCGAACAAAGGTTATATTAAATTTCCTTTATAGAATTATGATAATATAGTTTTTATTTTATTTCATAATTTAAACCTTCATACTGAATAACTTTATTATATTAAAACTCCAAGCGATAACATTATATGCATTTTTATATAAAATTAATATTTTTTTTGAATATAATCCAAACAATTGTTAAATGGAATTATCATGATCCATTTGGCATACCCATAATCATGATAACATAATAGTAAATCACTTAAACTTTGTTAATAGAGGAGATAATGTACTCATTTACTTTGGTGATGGTGTATGGAGGTAAGGAGAAAACCTTTGGAAGGGTTTTATGTGGATTAGGGTTAAGTCTTACGGGTTTAGTGTATAAGATCGAGAAATAAGTATGGAAAGAGAAAATTCATTCGTTCACTTGTCGATGGAGAGTTTGCGTAAGGCTTGGACATGGCTAGTTCGATAGGAGCAAAAGTTAGGAATTAGACTCAAGAGTGGGTAATGTGGAGTCGTGTTGGTTTTTAAAAATGAGAGGTCTTATCTCTTATTATGGATTTATCTATGTTACATAAATTATATTGATATAGTTATAAATTAGAAAGGTTGGTAGTTTTTACCTTCCCTCTTTTAATGTGAAAAATATTTTAGTCATGTTAATGAATAAATTCTAATTGTTATAAGTCTTCTGATATTGATAATATGATAGTAAAATGCAAAATAGTATTTTGGAAATTAATTCATCAACATTGATTGAAAAGATAATGAGTCTTTTGAGACAACTTATTTGACACATGATGATTATAAATCACATGGATATGATTGAGACGATAGAGGTTTTGCACATCTTTGGCTATAAATAGCTCATTGCTTTTGTCATTATTTACTTATGATATTTAGCAATTGCATGAATTTCATTCAAGTTTGTCCCTCAAAAATTCTTGAGCTTCTTCTACTTATTTCTTCCCGTCACCTTAATCTGACACATTAACGGGAGCTTTAATGATTAATATTCCTAAAAGTTTTATGAAATCATATCTAAGTTTTCTTGTTAGTTATGAAGTGGAGTGAACTCAATGGAGTTGGAGTTTGGCTTAGGTGGCAACTTCACATGAAGGACACCATAACTTGATGAGTACCCCAACTTATTTTCATAGGGTGAGTTGTGCTTCTATTGAGATCAGTTTCATCTTGATCAATTACCTATATTCTTCCTAAAAATTGATAAGATATTCACTCTTTATGTATTGTTTTTACTTTTTAGCATAAAAAATGATGAATTCTTGATTATTGTTTCAATCATATCACTGCCTAAGAATAACTAGAATGGAGCATCAACCTTTTCAAGCATTTGTTCACCCTCATGGCTTTCAAAAAAGATACTATTTTATTCTCTCCCAAATATTAATGATTACAAGATTAGAAAATAAGTCAAGGGATTGGAATTTTTTTTTTGGGTTAAGTTAAGAAATATTTGTGGCCAATTATTACCAAATAAGTTAACATTTCTGAAGTTAAGCCATCACATCTTCCCTTTTTGTGGATGAGTATGCATAATTTATGAAAAATGATATATTAATCTCTTGGTTTTCATCATTACACAGCATAAAATATGATTTAGGTGATGTTTGAAGTTGACACAATAAAACATTTCAAGTTGCCAATAGGGCATCGCTCAATGTTAGCGTGAGGTGCTAGATAAATCTTCCTGCTTTTAATTTTAAATTTTAAATTATGTACTTATAGATTAAGCTAAATTAACTTGCCTCAACTTATTTTTCTCTATAGAGCTTCTGATTTCTAACAAAATCCCTACAATTTTTAAGATCACTTTAACATATCAATACAATCGATTTTTAGTAGTTGAAGAGTTTTATCATTAGAAGTGGACAAGTGAAGAAGCTCCTTTTCACCCTCATGAAGTAATTCAAGCATTATTTATAAAAATGCAAGTTGCCATTTTAATTGGAGCAATTCAAGAGAACAATAGCTAACTTGGCTCACTAGTGTCGAATGAAAGGCTCGGCTTGGTCGCATATGACCTTAGGTTGACAATTTTCTTAGAGTTTTTGCATAAGCATTTTAGACATATATCGTACATCAATATCTATATGTCGGTGATGCGCATATGGGTTCTCAATTAGCAATCAATCCCCTTTAATGCAAGGGAGCATAGGAAATCGCCAGTGATAAGAGTAATTTAATGAAGGAATTGGAATCTAGAACTAGTGCAAATAAGTTATTTGTTTCATTTTACAAAAAAGTTTATGTAATTGAGAACTTAACTAAAAGTTCATAAGTCTGAGCAAATAAAGGAAAAATTTATCATCATGAATTTGAAAGATTATTTATAAAAAATATAGTGATGAAGATAGGCGAACTAGGGCAAGCTTGGCATCAAATAGCATATTTTGAGGCAATTTATAGTACTATTAGCTAGCAAAAGAAGTTTGATCTATGGAATAGTGTAGAAAATGTAAGAGTTTCTGCTTTAAGAGTCATAAGTAAGTCATCGAAACTTGGCTTACTCAGTGATAAATTCTAGAACTAGAATTTGTAAGTTGGACGTTTCACTACATGAGAGCGATGCAAAAAATATAAAGTTCATTAAGTTGAAAGAAAATGCTAAGTAAGATTAAAACTTAGAAGGTCGAGTATAGCCACAACCATCCAAGATTAATGTAATAAATGAGTTCATCTACTATAAGGCATATGTTGAATATGCTTAGGTTAAGTATAAAGATGGCATAGTATATACTGTAATTTAAAATTGTGAATTTATAAGATCACAATGTTTCTTTTATAATGAAAAGAGTTTGTTGAAATTTAATATGATTTTTTTCTTTATTTATAACTTTTGAACTAAAAAAAAAAGAAGAAAATTTCCTACATGATTAAAAAAAAAAAAAAAAAAACTCTTTGAGTGCGCTTGTGAGAATAAGCTCCTCAACAAGATTATAGAGGAGTTTATAATCTTTAGCATCATGGCCATGATCTTTATGACAAGTATTATATTTAGAATAATCAATAATATATGACAATGTATCCATTTAAGATAGTCAATAGTAATATATATATATATATATATATATATATATATATATATATATATATATATATATATATATATATATATATATATATATATATATTTTATCGTGAATGACTTCTATAATTTATACAAGTGATATATAGAAACAAGAAAAGAGTCAGATATCGATAATCATGTTATTGAGTCAACTTCTACCTTATCGAGTGATTTTAAATCGACGCACTTCTTACTCACCCATTAGAACATAAAATTATTCGTCAATCTCTTTATCAGTGACGATATTATTTATGATGATGATTTGGTAGGAATGCCATTTGCAAGAACTCAAAATTATGTGATTTGTAAGTTGAAGTTGAAATGATGTCGTTGTTTCCTTCTATGTTAATGTTATCATTAATTAGTTCAAGCATAACACATTTAAAGGGCAAATTATTACATCCGATCATCATACGACGAGATAGGCCCGAATATTAATAAAATATTTTTTTAAATTAAGCGCATCAAAAGCGCAGGTAAAGCGCAAGCAAAAGCGCGGTCAAAAGCAAGTGACGTGGCATGTTTTTATTGGATGTCCGAACCTGTTCTGCGCGTCCGATGACCGGACGCAATAATTTTTCCATTTAAAGGGGCCTTCTTGAATATCCTTGGTGAGTGCCACATGAGCTATAAAAGGTTGCAAATATTGGACATCCAATATAATAACATCGTTGAAAATCAATAATGAATTATCCAAAGGTTCCACCAACTATGTCTTATGTTAATGATATCTTAATAATTCTTTAATAATTTATATACGCTAACAAACTGCTAAAGAAGTTATATTGTTCGACGTTGAAGAAGCGACATTTCACAACATTGCTTATAAAATAATATTTTTTTGAGTTGTAATAATTATTTTGTTTTAACTCGATGGTAATTAGTAAATATAAAATTAAACGATTTATTTTGATATTTTAATATTTTATAGATCTTATTGTAATTAATAATGAAGTCTTACCGGGAATTCCTTATAAGTTAAATTCCATCCGTGGCGCATATTTTCACTATTTTGCTGAAACCAAGGGTTTTTTTTTTTCCGGACTATTTAAGCTGTTCCCGAGCCGAGAAAAGGACTTCCCGTCTTTGCCGGTCACCGTCCACCCTCCCTCTTGTCCTCCTCGGACCTCCGCTAGAGCGAGAGGAGAGATGTCGAAGAAGAAGTTTCCCGCCGGATCGATGACGATGACGCTTAAGGATTTCCATGGAGGCTCCATCCCCTCCGAGCTTACACTCCCTTCCGCTCCGGGCGTGTAAGTCTTATCAACGCATTCGTTTTCAGCTATGAAACCCTAATATCTTTCGTCTCGTCTTGATATGATGCAGATCATCGAGGCCTCATGATCGGCCCAGTGCTTGGACTGCTGCCCCTAACGCTGCTGGAGCTTCTACTGGGGCACGCGCTGATCACCACCGCCCTCGGCCCGGCTCCTCCGGCGGGCTTCCCCGTGTCCTCGACGAGCGCGGTCCGGCTTTCCTTTCCTCTTCGTCATTCATTGGTCACCACTTTGATGAGGACGAGCGCAAGCCCTTTGATTCTTCCTCCGCTCCTCGACGCCCATCGATTGTGGCCGCGGAAACCATCCGCTCTCAACCAGTCGTTGCATCTCAGGCATCCGCGCGATCGGATCCCAAACGCCCTGTTTCCAGTCCGGTAGTGGCACAACATCTCTCCCCATCCCCTGGAGTTTCTACTTCTTCTGCCGGCAATGCGTGGGCGGCTAGGAAGGAAGCACCAGTTAAAGGAGGTATGGTTACCGAGCCACCGCAGACCCATCCTTCCGTGACATTGTCTGGACCTGCGGCTGCATCTAGATTTGCACAGGCTAGTGCGATTGAGAAGGTTTCTTCGGGAAGGTGGCAATCAAAGCCACCAGATGTGGAGGTGATCAGATTCCAGGATGTGGAGAGCTTGGATCGGAGGACCGTGGATAGTGTTTCCGATTTGGAATGATGAGGAAGGGAATTTGGGAAGGGTTTCCCCTTATTCTGGAGTAAAGGATAGGAAATTAGGTGGCCTTCATTCTGATGGTTTTCTGCAGCAGGAGAGGATTATATCGGAAAACAAGGAGATAAATGTTTTTGGATATCAGTCTGATTTGCCTCGGCCAGTTTCTCATGAGGGTAGGGTAGCGACATCACACTATCAGCATACTCTGGATGATACTTTAGAGAGGCCAAAGCTGAAGTTGCTTCCAAGGACGAAGCCATTGGAGCCCTCTGATGCTACGATACCGGAGGACAAGCAGGTAGTGATTTCTTTTGGTTTTATTTTGGATAAGTAGATAATCCGCTTAATCTGTGTGTTAGATTCCTAACCAAATCAGTTACTAACACAACCCATCAAATGACCATTTTCAAATAAGCTATTGTGATGGCTTATATTTAGTTTATCAAACTTTGAAGAGGATCGAGCTGTGGGTGTTTAAAACTGTTTTGCAATCTGAATTACTGCTTATATTTGATTATAAAGAAACTTCTCTTGCAGGGGTATCTATATCCAACTACTTTGATGCATATGGAAGAACCTCAAGAAGTGTGTAGAACTGTGGGTAAGATGAAGTCAGGGTCAGCTGGAGCTGATGCTGTGAGCAGGCCAGCTGAACGCCCAAAGTTGAATCTAAAGCCCCGCTCGCAGCACTTTGAACAGCGTGATGAAAGTTATGAAAAGGAGAGGTAAGGGATTATTCTTGTTTATGCTATATCCTCTAGTAACTTTTGGAGCTCATGACTAGGTGAGATATTGGCATATTGATATGACGGACCTCATATCATTCCCTTGACTGGATTTTCTTTTTTTCTTGGACTAGTTGTTTACCCTTTTACATGCCAGGCACACCCTTTCATGAAGTTTTAAATCACAGAAGGAATGCTATTTCTTCAAATTAGATGGTTGATTATAAACTGAACTTGACATCCAATAAATCTTTTACTTTATATGGCGCAACTCACCTTGATCTATTGGTTGATAGCTTTGACAACCAATCTGGAGGTCTTGGGTTCGAAGCTTGCATATGTAAATCATGTATGAATTTGTCTTAATTGACTAAAAAAAAAAAAAAAAGGGAAATCTTAATGTCTTTTGTTGACTTGATTAATTTTTGGATAAAAATGGTTTTCAACATGTTAATGATTGCCCTATAAGTATTTTTTGTGTGCTCCCTTGGACTAAAGGAGAAAAAATTTAGAATTTGGAATGAAATAGAGCTAAGTTTAGCTCATCCATCTTTGGAATAGTATAAATTGGATTTTGTTTTTATTCCACCAGATTTTGTGTGCTCGATTCGTGTTTGATTTTGAACTCATGAATAAGCTCGATAAAAATAATTAATATTTGACTATAGAATTAATAAATAGATAATTGTTTTTATTATAAATGTGTTCGTTCATAAATATGTTCATGAATGTATTTGTTTGATAGTTAAAAAAAATTCTTTAAATATGTTCGTGAACAAGCTCGATAAGCACTAAACGAACATGAGCCGAACATGAGCCAAACATGAACACTCATTAATTTAAATGAACCAAACATAAACACAAACAATAAAACTTGAACAAACATGAACCAAACTTGAACAAGCTAATATTAAATGAACACAAACATGAAAACTCACATACTCGGCTCGGCTCAGTTCGTTTGCAGCCCTAATGGCTGCCAACCAGTTTCAAACTGGGTTCTTATAGATTTTTAGACACTACAATGGCACTGGCGTATTCTGCTACCAAATTGGCCCTAAGTAATTAATTTTAAGGTGATGAAGATAGACTAAGGACTTCTTATTTGGCGCATTATACTTCATGTGGAAAGTTATATGATGACTGATGGGCATATCATAAAATATATCTTGTAGAGGTTAAAGGAAAAAGATGGAAGAGAGTTGGGATGGAGAACACTACCATAAGTAAAACTTTATTTCCTCTCCAAAAATAATGATGATAAAATAGTTGTGATTTTTGCCTCTCGGGATTTCCAAAATAATGGCTGATGTAGAACCAAAGGGAGCATCATACCTTTTTTCCTTGGGAATTTGAGGCATTAGTAGGGTGCATATTTTATGATCCTTATTATCTTTTTTGGCAGCAACACATGCTATTATTCTTTCTGAGTATTTGTGATGGATCATTGAACTTTTTAGAAGTCACGCATGCATAGGAAAATAGAAAATGCTGTTATGATGGCCTGTTTTCTAATTTTGGTGCTCATTTGCTAGAGAAGTAGCCAAATATAAAATGCTGTTATGATGTTATATTTTGTAAGTTTGGTGTTCAGTTGTTAGAGAAGTAGCCAATATTTATGGTTGCTCTTATCTGAAGTCAGAAACTAGGAGAATGAAGGAATGAAAATAGTAATGGTAAATGGTGATGCTATGGTTGCTCAAGTGCTAATAATCATTTGATCATGATGCTTTTTATTAGACTGGTCTAGTCGGCCCTAAGCAAAGGGCTGGCCTAGGTTTACTCAAGGCGGACTCTCAGCCGGCCCCTTTGGGGTGCCCACTATTTGATTTTTTGAGGGAAAGGAGGGTTGTTAGGGCAGAATTTAGGGTTGCATGGGTTGTTTTGTAATTTACTTTGTTATTTGCTTTTTTTTTAACCTTTAAGACTCCTTACTTTTTTTTTTTTTGTAAAACATTTTTTCCATTCAATAAAAAGGAGAATACAAGCAAGTCCAAAGAAGGACAGAGCAAAATACAAAACTAGAGATATCCAACTTAAGAAAGTAACCATAAAAGGAAAAAGAGCCCACTAATAACCAGTAAAGAAAGCGAAAAGCCAGCCGAGCTCAGGAATAGGCAGGCTTCCTGCAACCGCTCAAAAGGCAGGCAAAGACATTCTTGGCATATTTCTTTGTTGATGAAATATTATTCATTTCATCAATTTTGAGATGATTCAAGAGGCATTGAAAGAAGCCTTCTGAGATATTTTTGGATTTTATAACACTTGTCATGATAGTCTCCATTGGAAAGATATCATTTAAATGTTTTGATCTTATTATTTTGAGGAAATGATGGAATTTGTCCAAAATTGAATCGTCATATTCAAATTCTCACCTAAAAAACACAAGACCAAAAATTGGCAATTGTCTCAAAGTATTAAAACTTTTTTTTTTTAGAAAATGAATGGCTTGGCAACTCTTACAAATTCTTGAAAGATCCACAATTGGTCCAAATATTGACTTCATTATATCATCATTATATTGAGTGTTTAGTGCAACTATTCTTGTTATTTCACTAAGACAAGATGAAATTGCAACCTTCAATCCATATCTTGGTGCCTTTAAAGATCCTTTGTAATGAATGCTTGAAGTGCGACAAACATTGATATAGATGGAGATTGCTCCACTCTTGACAAGAAATTTCCAGCTTTATTAAGTTGCTGCTTTAAATGAGATAGAGGAACATGTGCTTATTATGACAAACATTGGCAGCGTTTTAAGTTGCTGCTTTAAATGAGATAGATGGAGATTGCTCCACTTGTAACAAGAAATTTTCAACTTTTTTTAAATTGCTGCTTTAAATGAGATTGAGGGAACAGGAGCTTATTATTGATGTCTTTGAGCCCATCTCGAGCTTTAAATCTTTAGCTGACATTTGCACATTTCTAATGGTATGGAGATCCTGTTGTTCTAAACGTTTGTATTGTCCAATCATGATGGGAACTCTTATAACTGGATTTATATACATCAAAGACTTGCCAATATCCAAAGGACAATGAAGATCAAAACTATGGTTCCTCGATTTTGAAGAGGTGGAGATAAGGAGGATAGTAACTAGGGTTTGCATGCACATAGAAGTATGCAACTTGATGTGTTTTCCTATTTTTGCGCTTGTTAGAAGCAGGAGATGAGACGAGGGTGATGCAACATAAGCATATGCAGCGTTATGGCTAGAGCATGATTAGCGATAAAACTAACATATGGGAGCATGAGAGGTATTGAGTAATGAGAAGGTGGAGCAAAATTTCAATGGATTGAACTTGGATGAGATTGGGTGAAATTGCGAGATTGTAAGTGCAAAACATGACCAACATAACCATGATATAGTGGGATTGAAGCAAGGAGAAGCATGCTTGGTGGTGCACATTGTGGAGTGGAAATAGACGAGCATGCGAATGGGCGTGAGGTAAGTTGTGATGCAGGTAATTGCTAGAGAGAAAGATATTGGTGAGTATCTTCGATGAGTTGGCTCTTATACTAATTGATATAGAAGATTTATACAAGGAGTTTGATAGTTAATGCACTACTATTAAAACAAGTTTTCGCAGCACTTTTTTTACCCTACAGCAGCGGTTAAAACACCTGCTATTTTCGTAGCAGCGGTTTCTAAACCGCTGCATATCCGCTGTATTTGCTATCGTGCAAAGAGCTTCCGCAGCGGTTTATAAACCGCTGCTATAGAGGTAGTTTTTAGCCGCATTTCCTTTAGCAACGGTTTTAACCGCTACAATTCTGTGATATAACAGTGGTTTTGAAACATGCAAATATGGACATGAGGCCTATAGCAGCGGTTATAACACATACGAATCTACAAAAAGAGTTTTTACTAGCGGTTATAACCGCTGCTAATGTAGCAGATTTTAAAAATATATATATTTTTTAGCATTCCCGTAACTTTAATCTGTCCTATTCATAAACTTACAAAATTGTATGGCGTATAGACATGAACTTCTTTTGGAACACAATTACAATTTCAGAGATAATTAAAAAAAACAATAGTTAATAAATTATCACAAACGAATAATTGACTGAACGAAAAGTCTTTTTTTTTTTTATAAAAAAATTGTATGGAAATATAAACAACTCAAAACACTTAAACTAAATATGTACAAATATACTCGTAGTCTATGGAAATAATAAAACCTTTGTAATATTTTTCAAAATATGAACCTTGTATTAGCTTCAGATCTCAATTTTCCAAAACCATAAAACTGATACATATGGTAAACATAACTTCCTGTGAAGAGCAAACAAAGTACGCATTCCAGTCATACATAAAGAAGATATCGTGCCGCCTATTTACATAGTACAAATGAGCCAAATTCCATCATCTGACAGTGGCACATGTGTCTTATTTCTTTAGATGGCTGACTCGTAGATTGTTCGTTGTTATTGTGGTCATCAGCATTGGACGAATCTGGATGCACTGGAGTCGATGTATTATTTGAAGTTCTACTAGTTTGTTCTACACTGGAGGATCCTCGACGTGTAACCTTTCTAGCACGCCGGAATGAGCCACTTCCTGTCATTCCTATTAGCATAAACAAAATACCAAGACAACTATTAAAATTTCATACACTCATGGTAAATACAAGTTATCTACACTTGAAAAAGATTCAACAAATAATTGTTGTCATTTAATTTCCAACAAATAGTTGCTGTCGTTTAATTTCCAACAAATAATTTATGTAATTCTTCTTGATTTCCAACATTTGGAGTTAGATGAGAAGGTGCTTGAAAACCGTAAACCATACAAATAACTTAAAATTTTGAAGAAAATCTCATCGAACAGTTGCTTTCGTTAAATCACGGCTGGGAAAAGAAAAGCTTACCAAACTGATAAAAAAATGTTTAATCACGGTTGGGCAAATGTATATTAATAGGATTTGTATGGCAAATGAAAAGCATTTAATGACATTGCAAGATCAGGATGGGGAATTACAATGAAAAATACAATAGAAGTGGCATGAAATATAATCATGATCAATTACATAAGAAAGAATAAAAAAGAGACTCAAAGGATGACTTCTTAATGGAAGATTGGGTGCTGCTCCTAAACAGTTCAAAATAAAAAAAGAACACATTACAGATTATACAGTAATCTAGGATTTACAGATTTAAGGTGTAAATCCACAGAAATCAGGGATTTACTAAAGTTTTTGATTTGCTGCTGATTCCTATTAGATGCTATGTTATACTAAAATAGCTCTTTGGAATGCATGTAGAAGAATGAATGCTATTGTAGTATTTTTCTAACTATAGTTGTTATACCATATAGCATTAATTATGAGTTCTCAGGTGTTGTTAATTGTTTTATTTGTTGAACTTTTGCTAAAATCCTGTTACTGAACATAACTTTTTTTTGTAAAAACAAAACAAAACTTTTTTTTTGTAATAGGTCCCAGAAACAGAACTTTTTTTTTGTAAAAACAAAACAAAGGGTAACATATTTGTTTCTTAATTTTTCCTGATACTGATATAATAGGAAGGCCCTCAGTTTTAAAAGAGAGGTAAAGAATGCAATTAGATAACTGAATGGATCTTTCCAAAATGACCATAAGCAAAGCAAAGACAAGGGAAACATTAGAAAATACACAATATAGCATTAAAAATCTAAATTATAATGACAACAGGTCAATCCATACATTCAAATGAAATTTTTTACACTAGTGGCAGACTCTTCGAACATTTCAAACTTCACAACTTCTGGCAAAACAAAATAAAGCAAAAATTTGGATCACCTGCCATAAACTTGGATACGCATAAACTTGACAATTATAATTCGAACCAAAAGTTGAAAGGGTCTTCTCCCTTTAGATGGTGATTGTCTTCACTTGTGTGTGCGTAGGTAGGAAATCAAAGTCGTTTAATATTTGTTAAGACACACAAATGCCTCTGAAAATTAAGTTAAGCACTCCAGAAAATGAGTTAAACCCTTACTCATAAATATATTGCATCTAGATTTAATTGTGATGTGTGTTCAAAAATACTCCAACAAGCATGTGAAATGTTGCATTAAAAAGTTTAGAAGTCTATCGTAAAAAATTAAGGACCATTTTGATCCTTATTTCTATAAGTATATTAAAACATTCTCTATTAACAGTAAGCTAGTCATTAGATACATCAATTACTGCTTTGAAACGTCCATATTTTAACATAAATATCTAATACAAACAAGATCTTAACATTATTTTATTATGGCATTTCAACAAATAGTTGGTAAATGGTGCTTAAACAATAAAGGATATACAAAATCAATGATTTGAGCTTCACGTCAAACACAAACAAGGAACTAAGAATATTTCTTGATCGAACTCTATATACACGATGATGATTTTTCAGATTTCATTTATAATATTACAAATTAATTTAGATAATAAAGCTTTTTATAAACAGTGTTAAACCAATCAAACTTAATCAATAAAAAATGAATAAACAAATTCCATGATAGTTTTAGATGATATATTCACTTGCTTTTAAGCATTCAAATGCCATTTCACTTAATATATAACGAAAAAAAATTGCATTCAAATGCAGCATACAAATTCTTCAAATTGAAATTAAACCTCCATATACATCATCTGAGTAAAGATAAAACCTAATCAGTTGATCAGCACATAAAGTAAACATGTAGCTAGTCTTACCTAATTCAAATGAACGAGTCAAATTAAAACACCAAGAAGATATCAGTGAAGTTTTCGGTACCTTAAACGTGAGTTCTTTTATTTTGCTATGATTGTTATGGTGGTATGTGGTCGGCTGGCTTTGCCAATTTTGGGCTGCATAGGGACGATGAGCGCTTCAAATTAAGCAGAGTATTCGCTCTGTATATAGCATTAAGCATTGTACATTTTTGCAGGTAACTAAAATGGATATTTTGACATTTTATAAAAAAAAATACCAAGAGATCATGACAAACAATAAAAAAAACCTAATCAGATAACTTACCCAACGTTTGCTTGGTTAAGGTGCGAACGAAAGCGGCAGCGAAGATCTTCTTAGAATGGAAGCAGTGGCGTCAGCGTCGTCGTCGTTGTTGGCGTCGTCTTCGTTGTCGCCGTCCGCGCGTGGAAGGTTGGGGAGGAGGCGGGTTGCCGCGGGGAGAAGAAACGGAGAAGTAATTTGTTCGCAGGAAGAAGAGACGTGCGGAGAGTAAAGAGATCGCGCGGTCGAATAAGAAAGCTAGGGCAGAATTCGGTTTTTAATTTTTAATGCTAACCAATACGGTTTAAGACCGCTACAGTATTTTAGATATAGCAGCAGTTATTAATTTGCTGCTAATATATGCTGCGGAAACTCTAGATTATTAGTAGTGATGGGAGATGGTAGCTGGCGACTATAGGAAAAAAAGATCTTAAATTTTACTCCACACTTTGTGAATTGATTTTTGTATAATTCCAAGGCACCCTTTTTATAAACACGGACATGAATGCATACTAAAGATAAACAAATATGCTAAAATAAGATGCTTCACTGGTACTAAATTTAAAATATAAATAAACATGTGTAAATATTAAATGAATACTTGAAAAAAAAAAATCAATTTGGGTAAGAATCTGATGATTGAAATGATCTTGTATTACAAACTCATTAATAGATGATGAAGAATTTGAAGAGATTATTATATAAATGATTTAGCATATAGTTCTAGTATTTACACACTTTTGGCAAATATATGCATGCATATGTTTGCATGACCTATATGCTAAGTCTTATTCAACTTCAAGTCATTAACATTAGATGTTTATTTAATCTGAGCATGGGGTTGAAGATGGAAGCCACCTGAGGATTTTCTATATGAGTAGTAGGTTGCAAGGAATTAAGTGATCAAATGATAAATTCATAGCATTATCAATCTTCCATATTTAATTTAGAAATTGGTTTGGTTTGGGTGAAGTAGGTTTAAAACTTAAGAATACCTACCATTTAAAATGAACTAGAATTGATTTCTCACATTATTCATATTTTTTAGTGATTTGTGAAGAACAGATTAAACACATCAGAAAATATTTATAGCAATGAATAAAAAATAGGGATTGATAATGCCAATCCCAAATTGTGGGGATTAGGCCAATCATAATGATGTTGATGAGAAGAATATATTAGGGTAGAGTTGATTTGGAGCTTCTACAATCATCGTTATTATTACCTCCTTTCTCCTTCAACACTTGCCATGGGACTTGCAGGTCTTTTTTTCCTTCTATTGTGATTTGATGATGAAACTGCTACATTTATTGCAACTTATGTTTAATTGGTGTTTTCGATTTGTGGAATTCACCTTTGGTTGCGGGAGTTGTGGCCTTCTTTACTTCCATTTATATTAAAATATTTAGCGATCTATGCATCATCTTATTTAGATTTGAGTGGATTAGGTATTATAGAAGAAGGTTTTGTAATAATTATAAATAAGGGTGGTAGAATTCTACTATTGTAAGATGTCTAAGAATTTATGATTCTTAATGTAACTAGGATGATGAATGAATGTTAATGACAACAACAACAACATCAAATTAAAAGACATGATCCCCTTTCTATTATTTTCTAGAACTCTCTATAGAACTTTATCATATGCTTTCTCTAAATCAATTATATGTAGATCCTCCTTATTCTCTCTATACTTCTCCATCAAACCTCTCAATAAATGTATAGCTTTCATGGTTGACCTACCCAGCATGAATCCAAAATTGATTTTGAGAAACATTAGTATCATGCCACAACCTATGCTCCATTAACTCTCTCTCATAGTTTTAATGTATGACACATTAACTTAATTCTCTACAATTCACACAATCTTGTGCATCACCTTTATTCTAAAAATTAATAGAAATTGAAAATATACTTAAAGAAATTGAAAATTGCTCAATAAATTAAAATTTAAAACTAGTAGAATTTGACTAATCATTTTTCTGGTCGAAGTTTCCTATGAGTGCAAAGTGCAAACACAAAAGTCACCATAGAATCTTCCCTGTTTGGTTGAACTTAGTGTTTTGTGCTTGTGTACAAGGATATTGTCTTTTGTAGAGAAATTATGAAATTGGTTCTTAACGACTATACTAGCATTAAACCGAGTCTGGAATGCTCTGGCTGTTATTTATAAGTTGATGGTTGCAAAAAAATTGCTATATTTTTTTGTCTTTCCTTTATTTGCTGGCGGTTCACAATTGTTTATATATTGAAACTGACACTATTGAGCTGACATGCAAATCATCTGAATTTAGAATTATTATTATTGTTGTTGTTATTTTCTTCTATTACCATGAAACATTATCATCTTTTAACTAATGATATCTCAATTTTATCACATGTCAAAGTTGAGCCATGGACTATTCTTATTTTATATGTATGCGATTGTGTTGCCCTTTTTCCTAATATAAATTTTCACTTAAAGATATATATGTGTTTTGCTATTGCAGGAAAACTCTATTTGGTGGGGCTCGACCTAGGGAATTTGTAAACTCCTTATCTTGTTTTATTCTATTGTATCTTTTTTTATACTTTCAATTGATGTTGAATGCAATTGTAGGTTCTCAAGGAGCGGGCAGTAGATGCTACCGACAATCATGAAATTGTTGCACAAACTAACCGGTAAAGTTGTAGTTTGTTACGTACTTATCATTAGATTGATAACAATAATTACAATTAAAAAGTTATTTCTACTACAAGTCCAGTAATTTGAGGATCAAGTTCTTATTAAGAACCTAAAAGAAATTTGTTTTATTTTTTGCCAGTTATCTAGATGTTTAAAAATAAATTCAAATAAGATATCTTGGTATATGTTATTTGCAAATGACTATTTTGGTATTGTGATCTCTTAAGAAGTAAATACAAACTTTTGAGCAATTGAGATATACCCGGTTTAATATAGAAGGCTCACGATTAGTGCAACATAGACTAACTGACTAAGTACATTGTATAAAACTCTATGGTATATAAAATTGATATGAATCAATCAATATTACCAGAAGATTTCGTAATAGATATCCATTATATTTTCAATTTCCTTCGATTTACTATCCAAAGAATGAGTTGTGGATGAGGTCATAATTTTTAATGATAGAATTGGATAGTTAAAACCAAGCTTTTAAAAATCGAATCAGACCGGTCAATTTGACCGATTAAACCGTGAATTAGTCATATGACTGGTCTAGTTCATTGTAAAATTTGCTTCCACATTGATACAGCCATAATCGGTCATGATTCTTTTAAACTAGCCAATTTAATAAATTATATAAATAATTAAATAAATTAATTTAAAATTAAATTTATTTTTAGTTTTTTAATAAGCATTAAATTCTTAAATCAATTATTTGTTAAATAAAATTTAACTAAATATTTCACATAGCTCCACCACTTCATGTTAGTCCTTACTATATGCAAAATAAAAAAAGAAAATATAAACAATACCAAGAGGAAGTTCTAAAGTTATGTGTGATTAAATAAGTTGAAGTTCTTAATTTTGTCATATAAATTATATATTTTTAAACAGATTTTCTAAATGTATTTTTATAATGTAAATAATATTTATTTTTTAGTTAATAATAAACAAATAATTTATTAATTTATTTATACACTCTAAAAATTAAATAATTATTAATAATAAATGATCTGCCATGAATAATTTATTATATAAATTTATAATGTGAATTTAATATATAATTTATATGTGTAAATTATATCTAAATATATAACATAAATTAGTAATAATTGATATTAAATTAATAAGTTTATATGAATTTTTATGTTAAATTTAAAGATTGAAGGTATTTAAATCTAAAATTATAATAGATATTATTAATATATGAATTCAGTTTATTTTTTTGTTAAAAATTATATTTTTATATGGTTATTTCATTATCATTATGCCATTGAAATTTTATTTAAATAATTTTTATATTTATTACATCATCTGATTCATCCCTTGATTCGACGTTGAACCATTAAACTTCGAACCTCTCTTTCTTTCGGTTCTATATCCTTTCCAGTTTTTACAATCTTAGTTAAAACATATAAATGCTTTAGGATTACTGTCGTAAAAGTTCAATGGAGGCTTAAAGTTAAATTTTATAAAAATGGTTTTTAAGTGATATTTGATGTGAGTGTTGGATGATAAAAAAAGTCGTTTATAACTAAGTTGTGTCTGTTAGAAATTAGAAGCTTAAGTTGGATACATAGTAAAACTAGCAATAATAAGTAGGACATGATTATATTGGAGAGAATGAGAGAAGCACTTATTGAAGATAAGTTAACAAAAATAAATTGGAGTAGTTTGAGCTCATTTTATTGTTGGAAGATGTTTGAATAGATGGTAGATAGTGTTCTTGTGAAAAAATTATTAAACAAATAGCTAAAAGACAGTATGATTGAAAGTTATGTGAAATACTTCTAAAAGTTAAATTTAACGTCTCGTGTGGCACTCAATGAGAATGAATGTATGATGATTAGTAAAGCCAATCCAAATAATTAGGGTAAGGTAATATGCTAATGTTCGTTGCAATGATGCATAACTTTGAACTTTTCTTCACCATCCACCATATATTCAACAATAAACACCTTTCCTAATTTGGATTTGCATTCCTAATTATTGTTTTGCATCATACTTAAATGTCTAGCCCACCATCATCGACAATCCAACTATTATTATCATATTTGAATGTCTTGCAAAAAAGGTTTAGAAAGAATTGTTGTTGTAGAAAAATAATTAGATTGAAAAATTTTATCTTCGGAAAGTTAAATTAGAGAAGATACCTCTTCAACAGGTTTCAAATCCTCTTAACTGAGGATATTATTCTCTATCAAGAGTTCAAAATGAAATGCTTCAGAAAATGTTATTCTTACCGAGTCACTAAATAGCTTTGAACATCCCATTGTTACAACTGTCGTGCTTCATACTACCAAGAAGTCCTGAGATTTTTTTTTTTTTTTTTCGCTCCACATACTCTAAGGAAAGCAATTTGTCTTACATCTATATATGTATATGTAGTAGTGGTTGTACTGGCGGTGGTTGTAGTTGTGGCCATGACACCTTTCCAATTTGCTTTCATTGCAATCATATCAATCATCCATTTGAATATGCAGGGAGAATTTGATTATCTCACTGCAGCATATTATATGTCCACATTCAGCTATACAGCTCTACTTTGAATACAATTGACGCTTTCTATTTTTGTTCTATTTCCCTCGTGAAGATTATTATTGACTACTCTAAAAAAATCATTTATCTCAACATCTCATGTGATCTCTTCCTTTGGGTTAGCTATCATTATTTCTACTGTTATAACTTGTGCTTTATATTGCAGTGTTTTCTCTCATATGGAAGGCAATCAACAATAATTTTCCACCATCTTTTCGAGACTGCTCGCACTTTAATGTTTCAGAAGCATGTTTCTCACCAATTTTTTGGGTTCTTTTTCTAATGGTATTTTTTTAATCAATCAGGTTTCTTATTGTTTTGAAAGGATTACTCAATTATCTTTTTTATAATCCCTCCCCTGAAACTTTTCATTTAACTGCACTTTTTTCATCAGTGTGTTTTATTCATTCTTTTTGCCCAAACCATGAGAAACTGTCCTCTTTGTGCCATTTGGTGCATCTATCTAGGATATTCTTGTACTAAAAAAAGGTTATGAGTGCTATGATACTTCTACTAGAATTTGTTTTTGCAGATGTTAATTTTCATGAGACATCCCCTTGTGTCTTTATTTGTACCTTTATTATCTTTAGCCTCGATGCTTGATTTTCCTTACTCATAGTTTTATACTTAACGGTCCTCACCCATTTCTTTCCACAACTCCTTCCATGTAATCAACCATGGATAAAACACACTTGCATTTGGTTATTGCTCTGCGCAAATGCGAATGTACTAACCATCAACCACAGTCTTTTATATATTTTGATAATCTCTTCTATCTCTTTTATCGGGTTGCTTTTTATTTTCCTATCGTCTCTATTACCATGACGTATCAGGAGGCCTCATTGGAAGCAGGCTATGGACAAAGAAATGATTGATCTTCTTTTTTGTTATCCGTTGGAACTGGTTACACCGTGGTTGCAGCTCTCATTTTGGAGTTACACATATTTCTTATCAATGAGTGCTTATTGTTAAGTTCATCCTGATTGGATGTTACTTAAATCCACGGAGTTGCCTACTTTGAGACTTTTTCACATGTTGGATTAAACTTCATTCATCTTCTTTTCATTCTTGCTATTATTCAAGGATGCCCTATGTCAAAATGGATGATATGGGGATCTTACTATAGTTGTTTATACGAAGCAACCTCTCAGGTATATTATTCAGGGGAGTAAAATTTACAAGCTTTATAAAGTTATATACGGATTGAAATAAAGTTTTCATGCCTAGTTCATCAAAGTCTGTAAAGTTATTGCTATCATTGGATATAGGGAAGTATGACTACTCACTCTATCTTTATTCAATACTCTTCCTCTAAAAAGATGATTCTGGCTTATATATGTTGACATCCTTCTCATTGGAATTGATATATTAGGCATCATTTAAACAAAATAATATATACTGAAGATATTTGTGACCGAAGATCTAGGATATCAAAATTACTTTTTGGCATCGAGTGTACAAATGTCAAAGAAGACCTCTTTTTCAAAGAAAGCACTCTATAGACTTTCTTGAAGAAACTGTTCTAAGATGTAAGCCCCTTGAATCTCCCATGAAGTCTCTATATTATTTTGAGAATGTTGAAAATTATGAAGATTCTCGATATGGCATATCATTTGTTGTTGGTGTGATCAATTAACATTTGCAACACCCGAAGAATATACACTGGAGGCTATACTACAAATGTTAAGATATGATAAGAAATCTCCAGGAAAAAATTTTGGTCTATCAGAAACATAATCATTTGAGAATCAAAGCCTGTTCTTATGTATATTATTTTGGACCTAAAGAAGATGGAAATGTTACTTGCAAAGCTTGTGCCTTTGTGGGCAGAAATATCATATCCTGGAAGGCTGGAACAGTAAGCAGCAAACAAGCATAGTTAGATCGATTCAACATCAACATCAAGCCTTTGTCTCATTACGTGGTGTCGGCTACGTGAATCCTTTTTTTTCATCGTGTCCTATTAAAATTCAACTTCTCGTTTAAATCTAATAAAGAAAGACAATTTCTAATATTTTCTAACAAAGTTTTTTTAGGTCTACCTCTACTTTTCTTAAAATAAATCAAATCTAATACCTCTACTTTTCTAACCGGGTCATCGGAAGGCCATCGTTTTATGTGACCAAACCATCTAAGGCGACTCTCTCTAATCTTATCTTCCACTGGAGCTACTCCAACCTTTTCACGTATATGCTCATTTCATATTTTGTCTCTAAGGGTAAATCCACTCATCCACCTGAGCATCCTCATCTCTGCAACACTTAACTTAGTATTATGTTTATCTTTTAATGGCCAACATTCTGCACCATAAAGCATTGCAGAACTCACCTCCATCTTATAGAAGTTTCCCTTAAATTTGTGGGGGACTTTTCTATCACATAACAAGCCCGATGCATTCCTCCACTTCAATCATTTAGCTTGAAATCTACTGAATATCCCCATCTATTTCACCATCACTTTGTACTATAGATCCAAGATTTCTAAAATGCTTACTCTTATTGATGACTTGATCGCCCAAAGTCATAATCCCCCCGCTAGGTCTATTACTATTACAATTACACTCCATATATTCAGTTTTTGATTTACTCAAGCGAAAACTTTTAGATTCTAAGGTTGACCTCCATAATTCAAGTTTACCTTCAACTCCTCTAGTCTTTTCAACAAGAAGAATATCATCAGCAAAAAGCATACGCCAAAGTACATTCTCTTGCAAATGTTTAGTGAGAACATCCATGACTAAAGCAAAAGGATATGGGCTTAAGGCTGATCTTTGATGTAATCCAACTGAAATAGGAAAATACTTGTTCAAATCACCTTGTGTTTGGACAAAAAGTAATAGCTCCTGCACACATATCTTTAATGATTGAATATAAGCAATTAAGCATTATTAAATCCTTTCTTTTCAAGAACTCTCCATAATACTTATCTTGGAATTTTATCATATGCTTTCTCTGAATCAATATTGTTAAAACTATATATATAGGGCCATAACTCATTCAACTTGCAGAAAGATGGGAATCATAATGATGAGGACATCGTCAGCATTTTTCGACGCCGGAGATCGACGGCTACGATCATGAGTTTATTTTGAGTCATTTTATGTAGTTGTTTATTTGATTTTGTGTTTTTTTTTCGTTTTTGCCCTTATGGGTGGTTAGTTGCTATTGTAGCCCAAGGGGCATTTTAGTCTTTCGTTTTCTTTGTCATTGGGAGGCCTATTTATATGGCCATTCTCTTGTAATAATTTAATTTTGATGAATGAAAAAATATTTTCCACTTATGATCTCTTTGTGAGTTCACCCTCTCTCTCTCTCAAATCTCTTAGTGAGTTTTGAGAAGAGCTAGATCTCTTTGTGAGTTCTAGATCTTCCTGTTTTCTACCATTTTCTTCCTTTATTTCTTGTGATCGATTTGTCGTCGTGGAGATCGAGTGTTGAAGAAAAGTGAAGCAAGCGGAATTCTACAGAAGTTTTCATTCCTTTCCTTCCCCTCACCCAGCTGCGCCGGTTCCCCTTGGACCCCATCAGGCCGTTGGCTTCACAGCCCAGCCGTGCCTTGCTGCCTCCTCCCCCGCCAGCCAGCCTCCCTCCAAGCCTTTGGTCACGGATCCAAGCCATCCCGTGCAACCCTCTCCCCTCCCCTCCACCGTCCAGCAACTCCCCAGCAACTTCCAGGTTCCAAGCCGTGAACCTTTTCCCACCAGCTCACCGAATTTTCCTGCACCCCCTTACTGCCGTTACTCCTTGTTGCCAGACCGTGGAATTCAAGCAGTTAATGCTGATTAATTGCTTACTCAATCAGCCATATTAAGGCAATTAATCCCTATCATTTGATGATAATTTGAAATTCAAAAAATGGCTGGATACGTTGGCATCTCTGAAAGGAAACTTCCTTTTATTGAATCCTGATTTTATTACAGGTTTTATTTAAAATCTGTTACTTATTTATGTGGGCCCCATTTGATTAAATACTTGAGCCTTCTCCCTTACATGTGGCCGGCCCATTGATGGCTCCTCTCTCCTCCCCATTTGACAATAATAACACCACAAAATCAGCCCAAAATTCTTCCCCTTTTTACCGCCCCATTAATACCATTTGAATTAATTTGAATTCCTCAAATTAATTCCCTCCCACCTCTACCAAAACAGAAATTTCCTGCACCCCAACTCATGGTCTCTCCCTTGGCCGAATTCTCCCAAGCCCGCCAAAGCTCGAGTGCTTCTCCCGGGCCGCCGAATACACCTTCAAGAAATTGCCGGCAAGAATTCCATATTCCGGCAACCTATCCCCGAACGACGACGATCCAAGGCTCCCCCTTCCTCGGAGCGACCTCGATTCTAAGGTGGAGACGTTTCTTCCGCTAAAGACTAGACTAGTTGAGTGTATGGTCTCCAAAGGTGAAAGTTCTTATTATTAAATTGTGGATTTTTGTTCACCGTCGTAGTCTTACAATTTGAACTTTGCGTTTTCTTAAATTGTTTGGTTTCCGGATTTTGCTCATCCTTGCCTAAGCAAGTTAAGACCAAGAATTCTTAGGTTCACTCTTTTATTACAAATGATAATTTTAATTTGGTTTACTTTGTTCAAACCTATCCTAAACACCTAGGCTTCTTCACCCACTGTTGTGGTTTGCTGCCCAAACTTTTCTGCACCACTGTAGTGAGTCTAAGTGAACCTAACTTAGAGTCTAGATGACGTCCCTTACACCCACTCATCTTTGAGCTTTACTTGACACTTTTCAATGGATCCGATAAGACTCCAAAAGAGTTTAGATGACATCGTTAACCTAGTGGGCAATATGACTAGAATTATGACAGAGAAACCCGTTGACTATCCCCACTCTAAATATAGGTCCCACTCAGCTTATCACCCGAGACCTGAGCCTAAGCCTCCACGACCTCACTTAGAGTCACCCTATCGGCTGCCAACCTTTGATGGTTCCTCGGATCCTTACCACTTTAGAGAATGGCTAGACAACTAGATGACTATTTTGAATCATGTCAAATCCTTGAATCCCACCAGGTTAGCATCGCTAAATCTCACCTCAAGGGCCAGGCTCTTCAATTTTGGGCAAGATTGGAAGATCATAAAGAGTCTCGCGGTGAGTACCCAACTTGGAAAGACATGAGACGAGATCTTAACCTAAAATACACTTCCCCTAACTATGGTCACCCATCCTTTATTAGTAACATCAGGGTTGCTGCCCCACCCTGTAGGTCCTTACCAAAGCTTAAAGGCCGACCCTCTATTGGGACTTCTGATAGATCAATCTCTTATGGCCCCCCACTTGGACCCGCTTCTAGCCATCCCTGTCAACCATTAGCCTCCCCAGTCCTTGACCTTGCCAGTGTACTTTTGATAAAAAAAATGCATTATTAACAATAAAACGCCCTCTGAACCTAAAATTGAGTGCATCCATTTCGTGGATGCTAATAATATTAAGGATAACGAAGACTTCTTTGAGGGTGAAACTGAAGAGGTTAAATCAAACCCTTTGAATGACTTAAACCCTGAGCTAGGAAAGCTAGAGCCTTTAAACGTCGACACCCTAATCCACCCCAATCCTAGTCGCGTCGAAGCCAAGTCTTTGGACAAAATATGCCTGGATGATAGTAATGTGATCTCGGAAGACACCAACCGGACTTCGAACACTTTGGATTTAAATTTGATAGATCTTGATTTAGTTATAACACCTACTGAGATGAATTCGGATGATTCTGATAATGCTGATTTAATTATGGATAATTCTGATGGCGGCTTAGATAATCTCGATTTGGAAGTAAGTCAATCGAATTTATCACCTGATTTAAGTGAAACGGAACCCATGGATCTTAGGGTTGCAACCAAACCTGAGTCTCTTTCGGAAGACAGTGCTTTGGGTCTGAAAGTTTTTGAGCCTGATTTGTGCAATAAGTCCCCTCTTGTTTCATTAGAGTCTAACTTTAGAGCTGCTCAATTGGATGAGTATTTGGCCAAGTATGTCATTCCTGATTCGTACATTTTGCCCGTTATAGCCTCGTCCTATCAGGATAAGGACCACTTCTATCCTAGTTGTCTGAATTTATTAGATGACACTAACCCCACTAGGAGACTGCTGTCGACCCTAACTAAAACCACTTATACCCTGGTAGCTAAGAGTGTCTTCATTCCTCCTCCCACACCAGTTCCTTTAGACCGAACACTTTAGACCCCTCTTTTGTGACCCATCCACCTGTTATAGCAACGTGTCGTGTGAGTTAGTATGTTGTGTGTGTGTGTTGTAGTCTGTTGTCCTTCTAAGTTGTTGATGTTTTAATTTTGTAAGCTCATGAGTCTTGTCATTCATCATGCACACCCGATCTCTTGCATTTGCATCTGCATGTCATCTCCAGGAGTTACTCAACGAAATTAAAAGGAAAATTGAACAAAAATAACATCCATATTGAAATTATTGCTGATAACAAAAGATGGTCCAAAGAACTCAAAGTTGGAGACTTTGTGATGGTACGGAAGCTGCATGCTCGAAAACACCGAACACTTTAAGGAAATCTCAAAGGTTAATAGTAATGCCTACGTACTGGACCTCTCTTGAGGCTTTAACATGAATCCTATATTTAATATAAAAGACCTGTTAGCCTTTGAAGGACCCGAATCTTAACCCCAAAATCCACTCTTTAAATTAGCCTTGTGTGACCCCACCTGGTGAGATCCCCCGGCCTAGCTCCACTCCCCAACTTACCCTACTCACCTATAGCGGAGAAAGTCGAAGCAATACTAGATGATGAGGTCATTTCCCCAAAGGAAAGTGGGTGCCAAAGATACCGAGTTCATTGGAAAGGGACACCAGAGGTAGAGGATACTTGGACGAGCTACAGAGCCTAGACCCAGATCTACTAGAGTTGTACGAGGGCTCCATAGATATTTACTCGACGGGGTCGAGTTTTCTCCCACCTGGGGAGAATGATGAGGACATCGTCAGCATTTTTCGACGCCGGAGATCGATGGCTACGATCATGAGTTTATTTTGAGTCATTTTATGTAGTTGTTTATTTGATTTTGTGTTTTTTCCGTTTTTGCCCTTATGGGTGGTTAGTTGCTATTGTAGCCCAAAGGGCATTTTAGTCTTTCGTTTTCTTTGTCATTGGGAGGCCTATTTATATGGCCATTCTCTTGTAATAATTTAATTTTGATGAATGAAAAAATATTTTCCACTTATGATCTCTTTGTGAGTTCACCCTCCTCTCTCTCAAATCTCTTAGTGAGTTTTGAGAAGAGCTAGATCTCTTTGTGAGTTCTAGATCTTCCTGTTCTACCATTTTCTTCCTTTATTTCTTGTGATCGATTTGTCGTCGTGGAGATCGAGTGTTGAAGAAAAGTGAAGCAAGCGGAATTCTACAGAAGTTTTCATTCCTTTCCTTCCCCTCACCCAGCTGCGCCGGTTCCCCTTGGACCCCATCAGGCCGTTGGCTTCACAGCCCAGCCGTGCCTTGCTGCCTCCTCCCGCCCGCCAGCCAGCCTCCCTCCAAGCCTTTGGTCACGGATCCAAGCCATCCCGTGCAACCCTCTCCCCTCCCCTCCACCGTCCAGCAACTCCCCAGCAACTTCCAGGTTCCAAGCCGTGAACCTTTTCCCCACCAGCTCACCGAATTTTCCTGCACCCCTTACTGCCGTTACTCCTTGTTGCCAGACCGTGGAATTCAAGCAGTTAATGCTGATTAATTGCTTACTCAATCAGCCATATTAAGGCAATTAATCCCTATCATTTGATGATAATTTGAAATTCAAAAAATGGCTGGATACGTTGGCATCTCTGAAAGGAAACTTCCTTTTATTGAATCCTGATTTTATTACAGGTTTTATTTAAAATCTGTTACTTATTTATGTGGGCCCCATTTGATTAAATACTTGAGCCTTCTCCCTTACATGTGGCCGGCCCCATTGATGGCTCCTCTCTCCTCCCCATTTGACAATAATAACACCACAAAATCAGCCCAAAATTCTTCCCCTTTTTACCGCCCCATTAATACCATTTGAATTAATTTGAATTCCTCAAATTAATTCCCTCCCACCCCTACCAAAACAGAAATTCCTGCACCCAACTCATGGTCTCTCCCTTGGCCGAATTCTCCCAAGCCCGCCAAAGCTCGAGTGCTTCTCCCGGGCCGCCGAATACACCTTCAAGAAATTGCCGGCAAGAATTCCATATTCCGGCAACCTATCCCCGAACGACGATCCAAGGCTCCCCCTTCCTCGGAGCGACCTCGATTCTAAGGTGGAGACGTTTCTTCCGCTAAAGACTAGACTAGTTGAGTGTATGGTCTCCAAAGGTGAAAGTTCTTATTATTAAATTGTGGATTTTTGTTCACCGTCGTAGTCTTACAATTTGAACTTTGCGTTTTCTTAAATTGTTTGGTTTCCGGATTTTGCTCATCCTTGCCTAAGCAAGTTAAGACCAAGAATTCTTAGGTTCACTCTTTTATTACAAATGATAATTTTAATTTGGTTTACTTTGTTCAAACCTATCCTAAACACCTAGGCTTCTTCACCCACTGTTGTGGTTTGCTGCCCAAACTTTTCTGCACCACTGTAGTGAGTCTAAGTGAACCTAACTTAGAGTCTAGATGACGTCCCTTACACCCACTCATCTTTGAGCTTTACTTGACACTTTTCAATGGATCCGATAAGACTCCAAAAGAGTTTAGATGACATCGTTAACCTAGTGGGCAATTTATATGACTAGAATTATGACAGAGAAACCCGTTGACTATCCCCCACTCTAAATATAGGTCCCACTCAGCTTATCACCCGAGACCTGAGCCTAAGCCTCCACGACCTCACTTAGAGTCACCCTATCGGCTGCCAACCTTTGATGGTTCCTCGGATCCTTACCACTTTAGAGAATGGGCTAGACAACTAGATGACTATTTTGAATCATGTCAAATCCTTGAATCCCACCAGGTTAGCATCGCTAAATCTCACCTCAAGGGCCAGGCTCTCTTCAATTTTGGGCAAGATTGGAAGATCATAAAGAGTCTCGCGGTGAGTACCCAACTTGGAAAGACATGAGACGAGATCTTAACCCTAAAATACACTTCCCCTAACTATGGTCACCCATCCTTTATTAGTAACATCAGGGTTGCTGCCCCACCCTGTAGGTCCTTACCAAAGCTTAAAGGCCGACCCTCTATTGGGACTTCTGATAGATCAATCTCTTATGGCCCCCCCACTTGGACCCGCTTCTAGCCATCCCTGTCAACCATTAGCCTCCCCAGTCCTTGACCTTGCCAGTGTACTTTTGATAAAAAAATGCATTAACAATAAAACGCCCTCTGAACCTAAAATTGAGTGCATCCATTTCGTGGATGCTAATAATATTAAGGATAACGAAGACTTCTTTGAGGGTGAAACTGAAGAGGTTAAATCAAACCCTTTGAATGACTTAAACCCTGAGCTAGGAAAGCTAGAGCCTTTAAACGTCGACACCCTAATCCACCCCGATCCTAGTCGCGTCGAAGCCAAGTCTTTGGACAAAATATGCCTGGATGATAGTAATGTGATCTCGGAAGACACCAACCGGACTTCAAACACTTTGGATTTAAATTTGATTGATCTTGATTTAGTTATAACACCTACTGAGATGAATTCGGATGATTCTGATAATGCTGATTTAATTATGGATAATTCTGATGGCGGCTTAGATAATCTCGATTTGGAAGTAAGTCAATCGAATTTATCACCTGATTTAAGTGAAACGGAACCCATGGATCTTAGGGTTGCAACCAAACCTGAGTCTCTTTCGGAAGACAGTGCTTTGGGTCTGAAAGTTTTTGAGCCTGATTTGTGCAATAAGTCCCCTCTTGTTTCATTAGAGTCTAACTTTAGAGCTGCTCAATTGGATGTGTATTTGGCCAAGTATGTCATTCCTGATTCGTACATTTTGCCCGTTATAGCCTCGTCCTACCAGGATAAGGACCACTTCTATCCTAGTTGTCTGAATTTATTAGATGACACTAACCCCACTAGGAGACTGCTGTCGACCCTAACTAAAACCACTTATACCCTGGTAGCTAAGAGTGTCTTCATTCCTCCTCCCACACCAGTTCCTTTAGACCGAACACTTTAGACCCCTCTTTTGTGACCCATCCACCTGTTATAGCAACGTGTCGTGTGAGTTAGTATGTTGTGTGTGTGTGTTGTAGTCTGTTGTCCTTCTAAGTTGTTGATGTTTTAATTTTATAAGCTCATGAGTCTTGTCATTCATCATGCACACCCGATCTCTTGCATTTGCATCTGCATGTCATCTTCAGGAGTTACTCAACGAAATTAAAAGGAAAATTGAACAAAATAACATCCATATTGAAATTATTGCTGATAACAAAAGATGGTCCAAAGAACTCAAAGTTGGAGACTTTGTGATGGTACGGGAAGCTGCATGCTCGAAAACACCGAACACTTTAAGGAAATCTCAAAGGTTAATAGTAATGCCTACGTACTGGACCTCTCTTGAGGCTTTAACATGAATCCTATATTTAATATAAAAGACCTGTTAGCCTTTGAAGGACCCGAATCTTAACCCCAAAATCCACTCTTTAAATTAGCCTTGTGTGACCCCACCTGGTGAGATCCCCCGGCCTAGCTCCACTCCCCAACTTACCCTACTCACCTATAGCGGAGAAAGTCGAAGCAATACTAGATGATGAGGTCATTTCCCCAAAGGAAAGTGGGTGCCAAAGATACCGAGTTCATTGGAAAGGGACACCGGAGGTAGAGGATACTTGGACGAGCTACAGAGCCTAGACCCAGATCTACTAGAGTTGTACGAGGGCTCCATAGATATTTACTCGACGGGGTCGAGTTTTCTCCCACCTGGGGAGAATGATGAGGACATCGTCAGCATTTTTCGACGCCGGAGATCGATGGCTACGATCATGAGTTTATTTTGAGTCATTTTATGTAGTTGTTTATTTGATTTTGTGTTTTTTCCGTTTTTGCCCTTATGGGTGGTTAGTTGCTATTGTAGCCCAAAGGGCATTTTAGTCTTTCGTTTTCTTTGTCATTGGGAGGCCTATTTATATGGCCATTCTCTTGTAATAATTTAATTTTGATGAATGAAAAAAATATTTTCCACTTATGATCTCTTTGTGAGTTCACCCTCCTCTCTCTCAAATCTCTTAGTGAGTTTTGAGAAGAGCTAGATCTCTCTTTTCTGTGAGTTCTAGATCTTCCTGTTCTACCATTTTCTTCCTTTATTTCTTGTGATCGATTTGTCGTCGTGGAGATCGAGTGTTGAAGAAAAGTGAAGCAAGCGGAATTCTACAGAAGTTTTCATTCCTTTCCTTCCCCTCACCCAGCTGCGCCGGTTCCCCTTGGACCCCATCAGGCCGTTGGCTTCACAGCCCAGCCGTGCCTTGCTGCCTCCTCCCGCCAGCCAGCCTCCCTCCAAGCCTTTGGTCACGGATCCAAGCCATCCCGTGCAACCCTCTCCCCTCCCCTCCACCGTCCAGCAACTCCCCAGCAACTTCCAGGTTCCAAGCCGTGAACCTTTTCCCACCAGCTCACCGAATTTTCCTGCACCCCTTACTGCCGTTACTCCTTGTTGCCAGACCGTGGAATTCAAGCAGTTAATGCTGATTAATTGCTTACTCAATCAGCCATATTAAGGCAATTAATCCCTATCATTTGATGATAATTTGAAATTCAAAAAATGGTTGGATACGTTGGCATCTCTGAAAGGAAATTCCTTTTATTGAATCCTGATTTTATTACAGGTTTTATTTAAAATCTGTTACTTATTTATGTGGGCCCCATTTGATTAAATACTTGAGCCTTCTCCCTTACATGTGGCCGGCCCATTGATGGCTCCTCTCTCCTCCCCATTTGACAATAATAACACCACAAAATCAGCCCAAAAATCTTCCCCTTTTTACCGCCCCATTAATACCATTTGAATTAATTTGAATTCCTCAAATTAATTCCCTCCCACCCCTACCAAAACAGAAATTCCTGCACCCAACTCATGGTCTCTCCCTTGGCCGAATTCTCCCAAGCCCGCCAAAGCTCGAGTGCTTCTCCCGGGCCGCCGAATACACCTTCAAGAAATTGCCGGCAAGAATTCCATATTCCGGCAACCTATCCCCGAACGACGATCCAAGGCTCCCCCTTCCTCGGAGCGACCTCGATTCTAAGGTGGAGACGTTTCTTCCGCTAAAGACTAGACTAGTTGAGTGTATGGTCTCCAAAGGTGAAAGTTCTTATTATTAAATTGTGGATTTTTGTTCACCGTCGTAGTCTTACAATTTGAACTTTGCGTTTTCTTAAATTGTTTGGTTTCCGGATTTTGCTCATCCTTGCCTAAGCAAGTTAAGACCAAGAATTCTTAGGTTCACTCTTTTATTACAAATGATAATTTTAATTTGGTTTACTTTGTTCAAATTGCTCTCTATAATTTCCTAAAGTAACTCCATCGCATGTACGTTTCACATCACATAACTCTTGTAGAAAAAATTGCCTTTTCTTTCATACAACCCATAATTCTTGACAATAATATTCTAACAATTAAAAGATTTTAGCTTATGAACTATTTAATTGAAATTTTTATCACGCTGTCTCTAAATAATTGATTTAAGAATATTTTATTTAACTTTTTTATGATGCTTTAATTGGGACTGGCTAGGATCTCAGAAGTTTGGGCTTGCCATAGGAATTAATAGAGGATTCATGAAGCTGATCTCAAATATTTGGGATATGGCTAATGATTATGTTTTAATGGAAAATATTGACAGCATTTCTCAACCCACGTATGAAAAAACAAACCTGTTTTGTTTGATTCTATGAACTTACTAATTGATTTCTGAAGCTTGTGATGTGATTTTTGTTAAATTTGTGATTTATAGCTTCTCATGGAATGCATCCTTGCTACCTTTCCTTCTTGTTAAACAATGCTCTGGATTTGCTTCTATAGAGTAGACTTACATGCTGACCTTTCTCTCCCAATGTGCATGTAGGGTTAGACCTGATGTCTTGAAACTTGATTCTAAGCCAGAACCTACCGCATCTTCATTTAATCGTCAGATCGAACCAGAGTCATCTCCCGCCGAACGCAGAACCTTAAGGGATGCCGAGCGAAAAGATAATCAACCCCACCATGAGAAAGGGGATGCTCAGAGGAATTCAAGGAGAAATGAGAACTGGAGAAATCCTAGGGAGATGGAGAAGAAGCCAATAGAACGGCCACAAGAGCATGAAACATGGCGGAAACCTGTCGAGCCTCCCAAGCCCGAAACACCGCCAGGCCCTCGGGTTATTAAAGCCGCCTCGGCTCTAGAACTTGCTCAAGCTTTCTCAAGATCAATGTCCGATTCTACGGTCGATAATCGCTACACAAACCAGAGAATTTTACCTGGCCGAACACAGATTCCTTTTTCCAGGTTGACAGATACGAGGGAGATTTATTCCGGTTCGACTCACCGCCACATCAATGGCTATTGATCTTTACAACAACAGTGGATGGCTCGATTGAAGTCAAATGAAATGGTTGTCTGCTGGTGCAGCACAAAGTCTGGATAACCAGGCTTATGTTTAATTTATGTTTGACTTTGTTTGCTTACATTTCCTCCTCTTCGAGGCTCAAGTGGGAAGCCATGTGTGTGAGCTATTATATTTCATTGGATATATTCAACTGGATTAATCCCTACGCCGAGGAGAGGAGCTTTATGGTCTCATTACAATCAATATGATAAACTCTGTGATTGGGTAAATGATGGTAAGTTTAACTTAGTGCTTTAATTCATTCAAAAATATTTGTTGGGTAAAAATATGCCTGGTATAATATATTTGGCTAAAGGATAGGCTGTTTTTATTATGGTTCTTTGATTGAACCTTTTTTTTTTTTTTTCTTTTTTTTATGACTTTGAAATCTTGTGAAATGAGATTGACCAACCAATTGTTTTGGTTGAGATTATAATCCTGTTTATTGATTACCCGATTAAAGGTGTTATCCACTGATAGATGCATGTCCTAGTTATTCGAGGTATATTAGAAGGGGCAAACTTTTCATGCAATTTATAGCTTCAACTCCCAAAGAAGTTGAAGATGGATCGTGGGCAAATATGGTTGGGAACATCTCAATTCGTGCTCTATTTCTCTCGAGCGGCAGCATCTTTTAAGTGGGGCACAATCAAGTACGGGTCAGGAGGTTTCTGAGGTGGGTGTTTCTTTTAAGTTAGTCGAGGATAAGTCACGCCGTCAAACGCTCTTTCAAAGGTGACATCGGTTAGATATCCCTTTCAAAAAAAAAAAAAAATTCATGCAATTTATAGATCCAAATCTTGCACTCTTATTAAGCCATGGTTTAATAATACTAATTTGATTTTTGGTAAGGAAATAATTAGAATTATTTTGCCCTTTGTAATGAGAGATTATTGGGTTCGGACACCGGACAAAGCTTACCATTCGGTACTTCACAGTACTGAGTAATACTGAACTCGGTATCAGTACGGAGTTCGGTACTTCACAATATTGAGTTCGGTGCTCTTCACAATATTGAGTTCGGTACTGCAGTACCGAGCTTAGTACTGCTCGGTACTGTGAAGTACCAAACTCAATACTGAGTAGGAGGTGATGTGACGCATTTTTATTGGGCTCCGGACGTCGTCCAGTCTCATAACCCAATAATTTCCCCTTTGTAACAGTGGCAGGATTTGGATCAAATGAATTGCTTTTAAAATTAAGTTGAAACATATTATTAATTATGAATTATCAATTCATGATGAAGTAATTGAAATGTCAACCACAAGCTTAAAAGAAACATCTTTGAGCCACTAATAATGAGATTGCCTCATCCTGTAATGGCGCTTAGATTATCACGAGCAATTATAATTGTAATATTTTTTCATCAGATAATGCTAGTGGTGATAAGGGCTTGATGTTGTATAAAGCTAGTGGTGACTCATTCTCCTCAACAAATTTGATGATTTCATTGTCACTTTCAGCTATGGGGTATTTGATCTCTTGGTAATAAAGTTCATCAACTTCTACGTTTTGACCACTCTTTATGTAGGGCTCTTCTATCAAAATATAGAGATATTCTTACTTATAATAATTAGATCATTAAATTATTTGAGAATCCCATCTATGCGCTTTATTAAACAATTAGATTGTTTAAGGATGCAATTAAAAATCAAGAGTGATTGTATGTTTCTAAGATCTTAGAATGTATTCATTAGCTTAAATAAAGACAACTCTATATTCATCTCTTACTTAAAACTAATCTTATAAACTATTATATAAATTTTGAAGCTTGAAGCTAAGCTTATCAATGACCAACTAACCCATTTGTTTAGTCTTCTAGATGCATTCTAGGGAAGAAAATAACTTTCAAGTTTTGTACTTCACTTAAAAGTAGGAGGACTCTAATCATATCAAAGAGCTCTAGACTCCAAGCACATTCTCATCCACCCTTGATATTGCCAAAGTTTACATTTTTTACTTTCATTATGTTTTTGACTCCATATTCCCCTCACATAGCAACTTTGCCATAACTACCATTAGTATTGATACATCCTTAAAAAGTTATATTCATCAGACACAAATCTTGAGGAAAAAGAAAGTTGAAAACTTTCAAAATTAAATTTGGGATCATTCGAACTCCGATTTCAATGAACTTATAGACAAACTGAACTTCTCGAAAATACGAATCCAACGACACCAAATTTGACTCAATCCGAGCCCAAATGAATCCAAATCAAGGGCCTAAAGCGTGGTTGGAAGGTTCAAATCATAATTTGGATTAGCAAACAGTTTCCAAACGTGACATGCCTATAGTCAAATCTAGCGGCTCTACTAGATGAATCAAACGAGCCCAAGATCACGGAATTCTGACATCATTAAGACCTTTAAAGGTTTAGCGAACAGTCCATAGTTAAGGGATTCAACATCGGCCCTCCATCCAAATCACTCCCCATTTATCCTTGATCTTCCTCCAATTTATAGGCCATGCCACTCTAGGAAATCTATAAATAGAGCCTCCCTTTTGTCTTGAAATGGGACCCTAAGCCTCCTCAACCACCGCTTGGAGTTCCGTCGGACCACCACCTGATGCCGGAGTTCCACTGGACCACCACCTGACTCCCGGAGTTCCACCGAACCACCACCTAATGCCCAGAGTTTTGTCGGACCACCTCCTGATGTTGGAGTACCGTCGGACCACCACCTGATGCCCGAAGTTCCACTGGACCAATAACCTTACGCCCAGAGTTTCGCTAGACCACCGCCTGAAGCTTGGAATTCCGCAGGACTACCACCTAACAATCGGAGTTCCGCCGGACCACCACCTGACGTCCGGAGTTCCGCTGGTCCACCACCTGATGTAGGAGTTCCGCCAGACCACCACCTAATGCCTAAATTTCTAAATAACGCTGGACTTTCGCTAGACCACCAAGTGACGTCAAACTTTTGTCCATGTTTGTCGCTATATTTCAACCATGCAATTGGTATTTGTAATCTGATCGCCCTCAAGGATGATATAGCCCACTGTAATCTACTCAAATTTTAGTTGAATCATTTTCAATTGGGTCAGGCCAGTGGTTTTTCCCCTTTCCAGGATTTTCTACGTAAAAAATCTTGTATTCTTTATGTGTGAGTTAGATATCCGTGCAATGCTAAGATCTAGGATTATAATTCTATCGCTGCGTATATTCTAGCCCGCAACAAGTATAATTCCTCCTCCATTGATCAACAAAAGTTTTTTATTGGCCATTCTCTAATAATAAAATAAGGCAAGCAATTTTTTATGCTCAATAGTTCTACTCCAACCAAAAAAAAGTCAGATTGCTAAATTTTTTTATTCATAATATTATAAAGTTTTTATTACAATTAGACATTTTTTTCCCTAACCAAAAGGCTTCCTAGGACTGCAAAAATATTTGTATAATTCTAAATCTATGTAATCACCTATTCTAATGGCACAAATGACATTATGCTTTTATATTTATGCAGTAATTTTTTCAAATTCATAGCCGAGTTTTTGGTTAACTATTTCATACCTATTATGCACTATATTATTAATCCTATTCAATTTAGTTTCATCAACAAAAATAAATAAATTTTCAACATTGTTATTCTAAACAATGTGCTCCTTAAAATTTTTAATGTTGTCATTCTAGATCAGTAATAAAATCCATCTTTATAAATTATAATTGATTGAGTGATGAGGGTAATGTAGTCCTTGAGAGGATTCTCCATCACTGTGTATACCTTTGAGCAATGTCCAAGTATATTTCAAAAGCTGATTAGAAGTAAAAAACTCGAAAATGAATTAGAGGCACAGTTTAATAAAATAGATGTTATTGGAGGAAATGGGAGCGAACTTCCTCCACGTTATATCTTTTAATGAAACAACGACGACTATCATCACAAAAATTACAAAGATCATTACCATGGTTATTGCTTTATTGAAGTTGCTAAAGAGTTCTTTGGGGTCACTTAAGCACTTATATTGGTTGAGCATTAGTGCCTTGAACTTCATTATAGTACCTCTTTTGGGATATCCAAACAAATGAAGGATTCAATAACTTAGTCAATAGGCATATGATAAAAGAATGCTTCTATATATGTCACTTTCTTAGTCAATTAATGACCCAAGGATGTGATTACATTATGGGTAATAATGTGTTATTAACCGCATTAGTAACATCCTATGATAGAGTCGTAAGAAAAACAGAACCGTCAATGTTGACTAAAGTTGGGATGGTCAGACTAAAAGTTGAATCAAAATGTCAATTTTCTTTGAGAGCTCTAAGAACTATGATGTTATCACATAATTGCAATGGGCTCTAAGGAGCTCACACGACTATTGAGCTTTAGGTCGTATTTAAAAAAATTTAATGAGAGCACTAAATATGTAAATGACATAAATTGAGTAGGAAGATAAGCATTATTAAGTTCAATGCCCGACTTGTTAATCAAGGAAGAGAGAAAATCAAGCAGTAGGAGACATGAGGGTCGAGTTCTAGAGTAGGTTTACTTCTTGATTGATGGTTATTCCAATGAGGATTGTAGAATTCTTTGATTATTCCAATGAGAAAAATCAAGGAATTGTACATCAAGTCTTCCTACATTCAACTATTCGATGGTAGATTGTGGTGCGTTGTGGAGCCAGAATGGCTTGGCATAGCACTTTACAAGCCCCTTTTTGATTAGATTCTAAATCTAATGGCTATAATTGGCATATCAGTTGAATTTTAGTTCAAATACTTCTCAACACATCAATAACTCTAATGAAGCATGAAATAAGGCATTTTATTTATACTTCTCCTTGTCTAATTAGTTGGCTTTAAAAGAAGGGCATAAAATGATTGGCATCATAACCCTACTTGTTACAAATGTTTATTTTCTAACTACGGGAATGAATTTATTAATCATTTTTTCTTCAGTTCTCATTTTATATATGATATAATAAAGTATTGTATTTTTTTTTCACACATTTCTTTTAACCCCCTATCATATTTCAGCCGTTGGATTAGATTGAAACAGATGTGTGAGAGGCATCCTTTCATAAATTTTGATCCTATGACCATACATTGTCTTATCTACACTTTTTTTTTTTTTTTGTAGTGAACACAATGACAAAGTTTATGCTAACATCATTGACAGCCACTCCATTGTCTTACACAATAATTATCCATTTACATGGAGATTATTATGTGCGGAGACCGGATGCAAAATGCTGTATGGAGACCAACGAGAATGCGTCACGTCAGCAGTACCTAGCCGCGATGTCGAGCGGTACCGAGCCGCGGTACCGAGCGAAGGTGTGATGTTGAGCAATCTGGTTGGTCTCCGGACGGTATTCCGCATCCGCACAGAATAATTAATCCTTTATATGGTGGTTTGGTATGCATAGGATCCTTCGGTTTTTGTGCTTACTTCCCTCCCATGAACTCCACTGCTTTGTATTGCTTCAGGGGATAGCCAGCAGTTGGCTTTATTGTTTCATCTTCTATGTTGTTCTTTTATGTTAGTGGATCGGGTGTGAGTCACCTCTGATTCAAGTTTGAGCTTGATTAATTATTTTTAAATATATTTCATTCGATAATTTTTAAATTGAGACAGATCCCGAGCAACAAGTCAAGTCAAGATTGACTCAAATATAACTTAAAAATCATCAAATTTAAGTCAAGAGACATCTTTGTACTATGGAGCTGAGTGGAGATAACTTCTGAATTTGCTTGTCTCAGTGACCCCTTAATGGGGAAAATTATTAGGTCTGGACATCGGACCTAGAAATAGGTCCGGATATCCAATAAAAAGTTGTCACGTGGAATGCGCTTTGACTGTGCACTTTGGATGCGCTTTTGACTGTGCTTTATCTGCACTTTTGGCGCGCTTGACTTAAAATTCCGCGGTACATTCACGCGTCAAATTTTTAGTGGATGTCCGGACGTATATGTTCGTCCGGTGTCCGGACCTAATAATTTTCCCCTTAATGGGGGTCTTGGGGACCTATTTTTCTGATGGTGGGAGTGTTCTATGATGCTCTGTTCGGCCTGTAATTACTGTTGTCTTTATTAGATAGCACAGGGAGACGCATTGTTAAGGCATGGCAAGTGATCCATCGCTTTCATTTTTATTTCTTAGAGAGATTATTAGCTTTTACTCACCTCCAAAGGAAAAAAGAAAGAAAGCTGTACCGATCAAAGCCAGATCATAAAATTTCCATAATCTCATCAATATCTTCCACCACTATTTTCGGCAGCCTGGGGACCATTTTATTTTGTTTGATTGCATATTTCATATAATTAAAGTGACATCACATAGAGAAAATTGAATGGACGAAATATGTAAGAAAGAGGTTTGTGTGCTTATCATAGAAGATAGAAATACTAAACTTTTCTCCTTAATTTATGAGTATATTGTAAGGTTAATGAAGAATAAAATTTAAGAAAAAAAAACTCCTTATTATGCCCTTTTCACTTATTGTGTACGGTCATCGAATGACGTCCAGAGGCGAATGAGAACCCACCACATCATTTTTTTTACTGTGTACCGCTGCTATGTACCGCTCGGTATCGAATGACGTGGCGCGTTTTGATTCTCCTATGGACCGTTCGGTGACAACACTGAATAATTTCTCCTTTCAATGGCCAAGTAAAGGAAAAGGAAATTAAATGGCTCACAACAATCACACTAAATACAATTTTATTGTAGCTCTCAACTCCAACATTTTAGAGAAATTTTCTCTCTCTAAAATTAGAATAACCAAAGTCTAATCTACATTTAAGAGAGAGAGAATTTTATATTTTAAATAATTAAAGGAGAATTTAAAAGTTAAATTTTTATATTATATATAATTACCTATGTTTTACTCCAATTTAAGAGCACTGACAACATAACTATAAATTTCTTTTAGTGGTTGCTCAAATGTTGCTCAAATTAATTTTTTCATTAGCTATACTTCTATTAAGCATCACTTTAAATTTTTTATTATAATATCATAATATAATTTATTTTCATTTAAAATTCAAAATTATAATTATAATTAGATAAGGATATAAATGATTGACTATAAATAATAACAATGTTATAAAAAGGAAGACTAAATTCGCCTATAGAGATGACAGTCTCTAACTTCACAGGTATCTGTATTCTTAAAAATCTCTTCCTATCTCTCTGAGATTACCCATTATATTATACATAAACTTCGTTTAAAACAGCTTTGTTACTACTTCTAAAGTAGCTTTTATGTATAAAATTTCTTGAATCAGAATTTTTTATACTAAAAAACTGTTTTAAAAAGCAATAACAAAGTTGTCCCAAACGAAATCTTAAGTCATTAACAAACTGACGTCACTTGATCTGATAACGGGTGCTAGGGTTTTTCGGTCCGCTAGGGTTTTGCTTCCTTGGCGGCTACTTCCAGCTTTTCTCCGGCCGCTTGGCCTTTCCCTTCCGAGAGGAGGCGTGCTTCTCCTCTTCGGTATGGATCTTGATCCTCTATCTTTTCCACCTCTCCCGGGATCCTCTGTTCTTGGCGCTCCTCCTCGCCCTCTTGTCACCTATGCGGATAACCTTTCTGCTCCTAAGGTTTCTTCTGATGAATGGCCCATGTCTTTTGTTTCTCCTACAAAGAAACTCTCCATCTCTGCTGATGAGCTTGCTGCGGGCAAGAACATTTGGACCCATTCTCTTGTGGGGTACTCTATCGGGCCTCGTCCGTACTATGAGCGGCTGCTGGGGGCCATGAACAAGGTTTGGAAGCTCAAAGGTTCCTTTTCCTTACTCTCCTTGGCGGATGGCTTCTTCCTTCTTAAATTCACAACGCCGGAAGATATGGAGATGGTTTTCTCTGGTGGTCCTTGGTTCCTACTTGGTAAGGCTTTTATTTTACAAAAATGGAATCCAAAATTCAAACCCATAAGGGATGAATCTGCTCTAATCCCGATTTGGATTAAAATTTTGGATCTTCCACTGCGTTGTGGACTCCGGCTGGAATTTCTAAAATTGCGAGTTATGTGGGTATTCCTGTTTCTGTTGATTCCTTAACGGCCAAGCGTACTCGTCTTACTTTCGCTCGGGTTTGTGTTCATATAAGCAAGGACTCAAAATTACCGGATGAAATTCCTTTGGACTTGGATGGGGAGGACATGATCTTAAAAGTTGTCTACGACTGGAAGCCTTCTCCGTGCGAAGGCTGTGGTTCCCTCTTTCATCCCTTTGCCTTATGTTCTTCCAATCCCAATCCTAAGCCTCCCCCGACTAACCTTTTGCCCCGGGGTCGCAGTATGAGTAGAAAACCTGGCCCTCGCCCCTCTGCCCCTTCTCCTGCCCTAAACTTACCGACCCTTAATAACCCTCCACCTCCTCCTCAATCGATTTTGGTTCCCCCAGCTTCTGACCAATCTACCCCCCTTCTTTCTTCACCTAAGGGCCTCTCAGCCTGTTCCTCATTTCAGCTCCTCTGAACAAGCTTCTGCTATTCCTAATCTTAATCTTCCCAATGAAGATACTTCAGCTTCTCTTCCTTCCCTTCCCAACCAACTTCTAATTCCTGCCCAGGTTATTATTAACAATAGTTTTGCTTCACTGGTTGAAGATCCTGTTCGTGATGACATGGCTGAAGAAACGTGTGGGGATGTTGAGACTTCCTCTGCTTCTCTATCTTCTGGCTCCTTTAGTCAGAACTCTTCCGCATCCAAGGTGCAACCGCCCCACAACCTCCTCTAAAACTAGAACTACGTCCAAAAAGATTTCTTCTCCTAAGAAATCCAAGTCCAAATCTGCCAAGAAGGCAAAAAATCCACGTTAACCATGTCTTTGCCTCCTTTTGCTTCGTGGAATGTGAGAGGATTTAACAATCCCCTCAAGGTATCTATGTGCAAAGACCTCATTTCTTCTTACAATCTCAAGTTTCTTGGTATTTTGGAAGCTAAGGTTCAGCCCTCTTTGACGTCTGATTCTTGGTTTTGTCATTCCCATACACTATTTGATAATGAATTGTGCTGTGACAATTTTGCCTTTTCTAACCCGGGTAGAATTTGGCTCAAGTGGGATTCCACGGCTGTCTCCTTCTCTCCTTCCTTCTGTTCTTCTCAGATTATTCATGGTTTGTTCTCTGCGGGCTCCTCCTCCCCTCCGATCTTTTTAACAGTGATTTACGCAGCTAATCAGCCGGAAGATAGGAAGGTTCTTTGGGACTCTTTGCTTCAGATTTCTATTAGCATTAATCTTCCCTGGGCTATTATGGGGGATTTTAACTGTTTCAGATTTGACTATGAGAAGGCTGGTGGGGCTCCTTTATCTAGTGGCCGTTTGGGGGAGTTAAACAATTTTGTCTTTAATAGTGGTTTGCAAGACCTCTCCTCGGTGGGTCTTCTTTATACTTGGTTTAATCAAAGGATTGATTTACCTATTCACATAAAGCTGGATAGAATTTTGGTGAATTCTGAATTTCTGGATTTCTACCCTAACTCCCACTACAAGGTTGAGGCTCCTTTTGGTTCTGACCATTCTCCGCTTATTTTATTGGCAAACCCTGTCAATAGAACTTACTCTAGGTTCATGTTCAAGAAATTTTGGCTCAACAGAGATGAATTTTGGGAAATTTTGCTTACTGCTCTCAACAAACCCTTTAAGGGCTAGCCCAATCTCTGCTTTCTATAACTGCTTGAAGTTTATTAAAAATAAGATTAAAGGGATGGATTGGTCTTCTTCCTCCTTTTTATCTAATGCCATCTTGGAAGCTAAGAATCATCAACGGCTTTGCCTTAATGTTGTTCAAATGAATCCCCTGGACCCTCATCTCAACTCCAATCTCAAAGCTGCTTCTGAGCATCTTAATTTGTTACAAATGGAATGGTCCTCTTGGATTATTCAAAGAGCAAAATCATATTGGCTATCTCATGGGGAAGATGACCTTGGCTTTTTATATGCTAAAATTAGATCAAGATCCAACAGGAATTTGATTAAAGAGATCTCTTCTAGCCAGGGTCTGATCACGGGGCATAATAATATTGCGGTGGTGCTTATCAATCATTACAAAGGCCTTTTTAATATCCCTGATCATTTTAGGATTGATCAGGGGCCTTTTCCTGTTGGGAACTTAGTTCCAACTATTGCTTGCAATTCTTTGATTGAGCCTTTTTCTGATAAGGATATTAGGGATGTGGTTTTTGCTGGGAAAGGAGATTCGGCCCCTGGGCCGGATGGTTTCTCTTTTAGTTTTTATCAAAAAACTTGGCACATTATTGGGTTCAGGCTTTGTGCTGCTGTTAAATATTTCTTTACTACTGGTTACATGCCCATTATGGCTAAAGCTACGGCCATAACTCTCATTCCTAAAGGCTCTCATGCGACTAGTATCTCAGATTATAGGCCCATTTCTCTTTGTAATGTTTTTTACAAAATTGTGGCTAAACTTATTGCTAATAGGCTTAAAGCCCATCTTACCCCACATTATTCATGATAGCCAGGCTGGTTTCATTGCTAATAGACAGTCTATGGACAACATTATCTTAGCTAATGAGCTGCTTAAAGTTTTTAAAGGCCAGCAAAAGTTTTTTTTGCGCTAAACTGGATATCAAAAAGGCTTTTGATTCTGTTTCTAGAAATTTTCTTCTTCAGAGATTAAAACTTAAAGGCTTTCCTGATAAGTTCATTGCATGGGTGAAAGGCTGTATTATGGATGTTCATTTCTCTATTTGCCTTAATGGTTCACTCTTGAAGGCTTTTTTAGTTCATCTTCTGGGTTGCGCCAAGGGTGCCCGCTTTCCCCGTTACTTTTTTGCATTGCTATGGATGGGCTTTCTCATTGCCTACAACAATCCTCTTTTATCGGTCTGAATCAGGGCAACTTTTCTATTAAACATCTTTTGTATGCGGATGACCTTTTGGTCTTTGGGCAAGCCTCTGCGGACAACTTGGTTGGTCTTAAGGATATTTTGCATACTTTCTCGGAACAATCAGGGCTTTATATTAACCCTACCAAGAGCTCTATCCTTTTCTCTAAAAGGGTGGTCAATGCTGATTTTCTGGCTTCTATTTTGGGAATCTCTTCTATTGATAGCAGCTCTCACTTACCTGGGATTGCCAATCACCTACAACAGATTTAATTTCTCTCACTTCCAACCCTTAATGAGCAGAATTTCTGCTCTACTTGAGGGTTGGAAAGTTCGTTTTCTTTCTTTTGCAGGTAGGGTACAATTTATTAAATTTACTATCTCAAATACCATAGCCTACTGGATTAGGGGTGCCATTATACCTAAAGCTTGTCTTAAGGTTATTACCAAATTATGCTCTAAATTTCTGTTTATTTGGAAAAATTCAAGATAAGAAATTGCACATCATCTCTTGGAATGCTGTCACTAAACCTAAGATTAAGGGAGGTTTAGGGATCCCCTCTTTTGATTCTATGTATCATGGAGTTTTCTGCTCTTTTTTATTTGGCGTATGTATAACTCCCATTTTTCTTTGGGTCACTGGTTCAAGTGTAGATTTCTTTCTCCTTGGAAATCTCCTCCTATCACTGCTACCAAATTCTGGAAAAATGTGTGTATCACTGCCTCTCAATCCAAAGCCATCTTTGATTTTAAAATTGCTGATGCTTGCAATTTTTCCCTGCTTTGGGATCCTTGGTTTTGTGGTGACTGCCTAGGTAATCATTTCTTTGATGCTAGATTGGTTGGCTGTGAGGTGAAGGATTTCATTTCTAATGGGGCGTGGTCCTTACCTGATTGGTTACCTGATGATATTAAACGTCAATTATTTACTATCACTATTGAGGGGACTTATGGTGTGCAATGGGCTGGTCTTTCTAAGCCTACTTTTAAGACCTTTACTTCTCAATTTTCTGATCATCTGGAGGATGTGAATTGGTTTAAATTCATTTGGCATAATAAGTATGCGTTGAGGTATGCTTGTTATTCGTGGATGGCTATCAACTGTAAGCTTAAATGTGCAGATAAACTTAATTTTTTGGGAATTCCGGCATCCCCTAGGTGTGATTTCTGTGTTGGTCACAAATGAGTCTCATTCTCATCTCTTTTTTAGCTGTGACTTTACCTTCACGATCATCTGCTCTTTGCTGCCTGCCCTCAAAAGCTTCCTTTTTAGACCCAATCTGTATCAGGCCTTGGACTTTATCAATTGCAATGCATTTTATAATGCTGATGAAAAAAACTGCTGTTTTTTTGGCGATTTCTGCGGCTGTGTATTACATCTGGAGAGAGAGGAATGTTAGGAGATTCACTAATACTTGGAACAGTCCTGATTATGTTTAAAACAGTCATTACCTCTTCCATTCGTGCTAAAATTGGTAAATGGAAATCTTACGATAAGCTTACGGCTCGGTTTAAGGAGTTTGTGGAGTAACTTCTTTATGCTGTTTTTTATCTGGACTGTTAATTTTGCTGGGCATAGTCCTTTCTTTTTATGGATTCTGGGAGGAGTTTGGATTCTTAGCTGCTATGACTTTTGGCTGGTTACCTCATCTGTTGATGTTTTTTCTGGAACATCTTAGACCCTTTATTGGAAGATTGTTATGCTTATTGCTGGGTTGACTGGCTTCGTGATACAGTTCCTGCTGCCGCTCTGTCCCGTCGAATTAGCCTTTCCTGGACAATGATGAAGTTCCCTAACCCCTCGGATGGTCTTCGGGCAACCAGGGATTCTTCTATTTGCCGCAATAACAAGTTTTTATTATCTGAGTCCAGGATTTCTTGGCTTGGGAACCATTATTTTTGGGTCAAGATTGCTTCTACATGTTTTGTCTATTGGCAATTTTTCTTTTTGGTTAAGCTGCTTACTTCTTCTTTTTTTGTTCAGCAGCTAAGCTGATAGTTTTTGTGTTTTCCTTTTATGCAGCTATTGCTGATAGATTTTTTTGATCAGCTGTAACTGGCAGGTTGTGGTTGCAGTTGATTCTCTTACTGTAATTTTCTCTTATTTTAATGTTATGGGCTTACGCCCCTAAATTCCCCAAAAAATTAACAAACTGACTTATCCTCTTTCCTAGATTTATTTGTTAAGCATGAGAGATATCTAACTCTTCCACTTCATGAGAGGTCAGCGTCATGCTTGAAAATGAGCATGCATGAATCTTCCTATTCATAAAGAGGGCTGATCCCTAAACCCTAAACTGTACATCTAACTGATCACTCACCACAAACTTTAGCTTTGAATTGACCTCACGATTTCAGAAGACGTGTCTGCTGCTAATTTGATAATATACTTCTTATTTCTTTTTTTTTTGTCCTGATAATCACTCAAAGCAAAGTGAGGAAGGAGATTGAAAATGGAATATAAAAATATATTTTTTTTGAAAGAACACACACATTTAGGGGTGTCAATTTCAGTTCACGGGTCGGGTTCGGGTCGGACCCAGAACTGACCCGGGTTCAAACGGGTCGACCCTAACCCGACCCGGTTAGGTAAACGGGTCGGAAATGCGAACCCAGACCCGACCCCTGCGGGTTGCCGGTAGCGGCGTGGTCGCGCGGCAGCAGCGGGGCGCCGAGGCAGGGTCGCGTCGCGGGGGGAGTGCGCGGGACTAGGTCGAGCGGGGTCGCGTCGCGGGGCGAGTACGCGGGGCCGGGTCACGCGAGGTCTCGCGGGGTCGCGTGGAGGGGCAAGTGCGCAGGGGTTCGCGGGGTCGCGCGGCAGCAGGGTCTCGCGGATTTACCCGGCAACCCGTCGGGTCAACCCGAACCAGACCCGTTTTTCAAACGGGTCAATTTCTGGAACCCGAACCCGACCCCTTTTGAAATCAGGTCAGGTCCAACCCGAATTTTTCGGGTCGGGTCCGGATCGGATTCTTGTGTCGTGTCAAATATTGACACCCCTACACACATTTGTACATACAATTATCATCAAATGAGACGCAGACAAAATGAAGAGGTGATGAGAACTTATAAAGCTTCGTTTGACACATTTTTCTTACTGTTTTTTAAAGTAGTTTTCTAGTATAAAAATTAAATTTTTTTTACAAAAAAATTGTTTTAAGAAGCAGTAAGAAAACCGCCCCAAACTAAGCATAAATTTGATACCAAATATAACTCTCATAACCAATAGAGGCAGCTCGAACTTTGGACTTAAACCAGTTGCTTGCTCATGTAAGATGGCTTGCAAGTTGTAAGCATTCATCAAGCATTATAATAAGATTTAGAACCTTCACTGATTCTAAGTGACTGAATAATGATCATGACCTGAACTTTCTTCAGTATAACTAAGATTTTGTTTGGAATATCTTTCTTGCTATTTTTTGAAGCAAATTTTTAGTGCAAAAATTTTCAATTCAAAAAATTTCTATACTAAAAAGTTGTTTCAGAAAGGAGCGAAAAAGCTATCTCAATGAAGCCTAAGTAATATGTTTCATGTATCAGTCGATGATGTTCGGCTTTTGCGAGGCACACGAAGGCATCTATAACGAGGAAAATGATTTACATTATTTTTTTTCTTTATATATATATATATATATATATATATATATATATATATATATATATATATATATATATATATATATATGTGTGTGTGTGTGTGTGTTTTTGCTTCTCAATATTTATATCAGAACATAAAGATTGCTGGAGGGAAAGGAGGAAACACGGCTGGGGGGTCATGATGCCTGCAAAAATAAGTAAAATATTAGTTAAAAAGATTTTTACTATGATTTGTGGGTCTTTTAATTGATTAAAAAATAAACTTTTTATAATCAGAAGTTATTAGAATCACTTTTGTGATGTGATTTTGTTGATCCAATACTTTGACATAATTTTTATAAAGAACTCATTATCACGGTTTAATTTACTTTGAGATTTGTGTTGTCATGTTTTATTACTTATTAGCACGAATCTAAAGGTAAAATAAGCAGTGATGGTTTACAGATTGAGTAATACTTCGCTCTTCAAAGGAAGTTCTAAAAAGCTGAGATTTTTTTTTTGCTTCTCATGATCCAAAAAAAGAAAAAAAATCAAATATTTTATTACTGTGAAGCCTTTGCTCTATGAAAATATTTCGAATTAACTTAATTATATATAACTATTTTGATAATAAATTCTTATTTTAACATAAAAATAAATTAAATTAGTGTAAATGATAAGCTGCAGATCATCAAATTTTTGTTTGGAGATATTTATTTTTGAAGGAATTGAGAGCCGGAGCTTAGTAATTTGTTAAAATAAAAAATTAAAAAGTAATTTAGTTAATATGATTGTAGAAAGCAGATTTTATTCGCAAAAGCTTTTGAAAAAAAATGAAAAAAATAATAAAAAATAGATATAAATAAATTTATGATTGTTATTTGAAAAATGAAACAACAAAAAAGCTGCTGTAAATTATTCAATAATTTTGTTTGCCCAATAAATCAAAATAAATGAATAAATACCATAAGCCCAATCGAAAACTTTCCTCCTTTTTAATTTCAATTTCTTAGAAATGTAATTTCTAATTTAAAAAAAAAATACATATAAGCTATAATTTTTCTTTATTTCTATATTTAATATCTAATTAATTTATATAATACTCCAATCTAAACCATATAAAAATAACATTAATATTAATTTATATGAAACAAAATAAAATGTTTTTATTACATATACTTTGATATCATTTAAAAATAAGATATTATATAAATAAATATTAATATTTAAATCCTAAATAATTTTTTTATGACGCTAATCTTAATTCACATTTCTCTATTGCGTGTTTAAATAAATAAAAATATATGTATTATTTTATATAAATTAATTTTAACGATATTTTTATATAATTTAAATATTAAAATTTTAAATAATAAATATAATAATTTCGCTGTTAGATATGTAAATAAATAAAAATTTAATGATTTGCATGTAGGTCCCTCTTATTTCAATTTTTATTTTGATTCTGCTAATCTCATTTTAAAGAACCACGAATAACGGGTGGCATTCCCGTAATTATATAAACAAGCAGTGGCGAGACAGTTCCGACAATCACCTCTCGCCCAGGCGGGCAGCGGCCGTGCTCCATGCTTTCCCCTTCTGTAGATTCTTCCCGGCCTTCGTCGGCGATGGCGAAGACTTCGCCGGCGGGAGAAGAAACGCGCCGTCCTCGGAGATGGCGCCGAGCGAAGGCTGCCATGTCGAAACTGCTCCGCCATGAGATCTCCGCCGTAGCCGCGGCCTCTTCTCCGGCTTTTCGGGTGACATGGAAGGCAACGGCGACTCATCCACCACCGCCGGTCGGCCGCAGCGTACCAACTCCATAAGCCTCATCAATCTCTCCGTTTATACCACTTTGGGTTCGCAGCAGAGTGAATTGCAGATTGCTTCACGCTGGCTGTGGATTATTTTATAGAGCGCTAGACGAGTTAAGAAAATGACGATAATACCCTGCTATTTTGTTTAATTTAATATGCGGGTGCTCGTGGGAAGCCAGCTACTTATTTATGAAAATATTTTTAATTCAAATGTGAGAATATGGTCGTTGGGCGATTGATTTTTTACTAAAAAAACTGATTTCTTACTGCTTTCGATTGGGGCGGCTTTTATTTGGGACAGTTTCTTCACTGTTTTTTAAATTAATATTTTAATATAAAAAATTAATTTTATATTAAAAAATTATTTTAAAAAACTATGAAAAAACTGTTCCAAACAAAACCTTTTGCGCTGCGGGCTGATATTTGAAAGAACCAATTATATTATGTTTCAGTAAATTATATTTTATTGCTTATCTCTATAGCAAAAATGATAATTAAAAATAAAGATAATGAAAGGCTTGTAATTTATGAAACTTATTTGGTCTTAGAGATGATAATTACTAGCTTCAAGACTATTTTCAGCTTTGTTTGGGACGGCTTTTTTACTGTTTCTAAAAGCAGTTTTTTTTATAAAAATTTTAATTTTTAAACTAAAAATTTGTTTTAAAAATCAATAAGAAAATCATCCCAAACAAAACTTTAGTCTATACTTTTTAGCTTATCATCACTATAATCATCTCATTTACTATTTTCATTGAATCAACCGTTATCACTTATCACTTTAAAATTGTTTATTTCTATATGTTTTAATTTTCTAAAATAAGCCTTTAAAAAATACACTTTTAGGAATGTTTCATCACATGAGTAACAAGTCATTGCTATAATTATTATCAAGAAAAATTTATAGCTATAAATATATTAAATAAAAAAGTTGTGCAATTGTGAATAAATAGATATATACTTGTTGCGGGCTAGAATATACGCGGCGATAGAGTTATAATTATACGTCTTAGCGTTGCACGGATATCCAACTCACACACAGAGAACACAATATTTTTTACGTGGAAAACCCGGGAAATGGGAAAAACCACGGGGCCTAGCCCAGTTAAAAATGATTCCACTAGAATTTGAGAAAAGTACAATGGTCTGGCTCGTCCTTGAAGGCGACCAGATTACAAGTATCAACTAAGAGTTTTGCAAGAGTCCAATGTCACTCCAATATCAGGTGGCGATCCGATAGAACTTCGGTGTCAGGCGGAAGACCGGTAGTGGTACTCAGTGTTAGGGGGTACTTCAGCTTCGGATGGAACTTCAGCATCCCTTGGTGGTCTATCGGTGGTACGACAGAACTACGGCGGTGTTGCGACAATACTCCGGCGTCCCTTGGTGGTGCGGCAAGACTATGGCGGTGGTGCGACAGCACTCCGGCGGTGGTCGAGGAGGAGCTAGGCGGCTAGAGCTTTCTTCCTTCTCTTCCTTCTTCTCTCTTGGCTTCCTCCCCCTTTCATGAGGAAATGAGGTTCTATTTATAGAATTCTTGAGTGGCATGGCTTGTAAATAAGTGGAAGATCATGGGTAAATTTGGAGTGGTTCAAATGGACGGCCGATCTTGAATCCTACGATCATGCACCGTTTAATGGATATTTGATTTTCTTAATAATATCAGAATTTGATGATCTTGAGCTCGTTGAATTCGTCTCGTCGAGCCGCTCGATTCAACTATAAGCATGTCATGATTGGAGATCCTTTGGTAACCCAAATTGTGGTTCAATCCTTCAAAAAATGCGTGGAGGCTTTGATTTGGACTCATTTGGGCTCGGATTGAGTCGATTTTGGTGTCGTGGGTTTGTGTTTCCGAGACGCTCAGTTTGACTGTAAGTTTGCTGAAATCGGAATTCAGATGGTCTCCGATCTAATTTTTAAAGTTTTCAACTTGATTTTGCCTCGAGATTCATGCTTGATCAAGACTATTTTTGGTGACGTATCAATACTATAGCCACCATAGAGAAGATATGCATATTAAATAATAAAGATATCCTTAAAATGATGAATAATGCACAAATATTATAAATATGTGTCTGTTTCTTTTTTTTTTTTTTTTTTGGAAATGTAAATATGTGCCTATTTCTGATATATTTCTTTTCAAATCATGGGCATGCATATTAAATAATAAAAGCTAGAAATTTCTCCTGTCATATTAAAATAATAATCTTATAATTAATTTGTGATTATTTTATCTTTATATATTTACAATATGCATTAAAAATCTTAAAAACTAGACATACAGTAGCTTAATATTGGGTCAGTTTGAGACTGCTTTAATTTTTTTATAAAGGTTGTGAAAAAGCTTTTGTAAATTAGAAAACAATTTCTTTAAAAGCTATTGTAAAAAAATAGCTTTTTTGTGTAATTTTTTTTGAAAAAAAAAATAATGATCAAATAAAAATTATATTTATAAATTTATAATAGGAGAAATAAAGCAATAAAAAATTATCTAAAATGAACTTTTATTCGTTACTTACTTGACTTTTTTTTTTTTTTTTTTTTTTTTAATATTTTGAGAGCCTGCGTACAAAAGGCAATAGTTGACATATTGTGCCTTGCAACTTGCAATTCAACGATTGGTAGCGTACTAATTAAAGATTCACAAATATAATTAATGATTTTAATAATTATGTGTATATAATTAATGTATAAAAAATTGATTTTGATTATCTTGATCATTTTTATCAGCAACTAATCAAACAAAATATTAGAGCATGAGTTTTTTTTAAGAAGAAAAATCTCAGAGGAAAAAAATTATAATGCTTAAACCAATTATAAAGCTTCCACTATTTAAGAAAATTAAATATAATTTAGTTCATCTCCAAGAAAATGAAGAGAATGTTATACAAGAAGCTTCGAGGCAATCTGAAGTTGACCTAAAATTAGGAGCGAAATCAACCTTTATTTTTAGTGGACGAAATAGTTACAATAAGATTTTATTCGGAATAATTTTCTTACTCTTTTGTTTTTCGGATGATAATTATAGCTTTTATTTGGACGCTACTCTTCACTAATTTTAGGAGATTTTAGTGCTAGAAAGCTCATTTCTACAGCAGCTTTTAAAAAAGTTACTTTCAGCACAATAATTTTAGGCTTCGTTTGTGACAGTTTTCTTACTGTTTTTTAAAGTAGTTTTTAATATAAATTTTTTCAATTCAAAATTTTTTTGTACTAAAAAAAATATTTTAGAAAATATTAAAAAATTTATTCCAAATGAAGCTTTAGCCACCTTTGTAAAAAACTGCAGCTGACTTAAAAGATACTCTTATTCTATTAAGATGAAAATTTCAAGATTCGCTCCTATGTAAAATCTTTTTTTTGGTCTCAAGCTTTAAAATGAAAATTAATTAATTAAATATATATAATATATCTGAATATTTATAATTTTTATCAAAAAAGTATTTTAATTTTTTTTAATTAATTGTTGCTTAAAAAAAACATATAAGTATCAACTTTATGGTTGGTGGGCATGCTCGATTGGGAGCCTCCCATCTCGAGTTCGATTCCCTCGAGCGGCAGTCGGCCCTTAAATGGGGGCTCCAAAGCGTCGGCTACGAGTTTGTGGCATGGGTGGCCCATTAGGTCGGCCGGAATTTATGGACCGCCAAACGCGCTCGATGATGTCGGCCGGGATATATTAATTACTCATTCTATTTTTTGCTAGCAATGATTAGAAGTTTAATTGATTGTATTGCCCCTACATTTCTTAGCATAAAAGGCTATGCAAAGAAATGTGTAACAAGTAACCGTACTGACTTCTTATCTTATTCAGATAAGCACCTAATTATTGAGAAATCATAGATATCTTGCGTGTGATATCTGATCAGCCACCTCTTAGGCTTAGCTATAAATCAATCATGTCAGCTTTACTTAATGAAAGCTCTTGACAGCTGCTCAAATGCGTAAAAGAAAGTTTTTTTTTTTTTTTGTTCAGTAAACAAATAATAAATGAAAAAAATTATGATAGATATTTCAATAAAATTTTAGTTATGATTTTTTTTTTTTAGAATTAAGGGATAGCATCCAGACTCATACATAGAACATATATATAATATTCGAATTCAAGATCTTTTAGTTAGTAGTCAGAGCATTCAACCAACAGATCAAGGATATCTATATACTTATTTTTAAAATATTAAATTTATTTTAAAATCAGTATAATTCAAGTGTAATCTATCAAAGTTTTGATGATTTGAAAATCTATTTCAATCAAATTTTGACATGGATATTCTCACATAATTTTTTTTTTTCATGATCAATAATCAAGCAAGTAAGCAACCACCGCTAATAAATTAGGTTTTCGTAGCACTTTTTAGGACCTACTACAGTGGTTTAAAAACTACTGCAAATCCGTAGTATTTGCGTTCTGTTGAAAATGTTTTAGCAGCGGTTTTATAAGTGTTGTTGTAGGAATGATTTAACAGTGCTTGTAACAGGTGTTAAAACTATTGCTAAAGGATAGAATATATTAAAAAAAATATATAATTAAAAAAAATTAAATTTTGTGATTAAATTACAAATATCAATAAAATACTATAAAAAAAATAAATTGAGCGAATATTAACAACATATAAATGTACAAATACTTTAGCACTTGCCTTCGCTGCCTCGTCGTTGACGGCCTCTGTGCTACTTCTCCGGTGGATCATTTAGTCTGGGATACAGGGCACAGGAGGGAGATCAAGAGAGTAAAAGATCTACAACAAATATTTTGAATTGAAAGCAAGGGTGGCGGCGGTTGTCAAGTCGCCTCTACAAACTGTTGTCAAAATATTAAGTTTTTAATAATTTTTTTGTAGCGGTTAAAACTACTGTCTATACCGACCTATAGCAGCAGTTTTAAAACCGCAACTAAAAACTGTTGTGAAAACTTTATATTTTTAGTAGTGAATTCGAAGATAACCAGCTCAACGCTTAGCTCGAACAATATACTCATTAATTCTAATGAGTTTCAAAATGTTTTGAAAATTTTGAACGTATTAGGTTGTAAATTCAAACACATCATAGATGGAAGTTTCAAACTTTAGATCTTTTGAATGAAAGGCTAAGCTTTCAATAAATAGATCAAGATGAACTGCAAATATGCAATACTCTCAATGATTTTCGCGAGGTGAAAAGGGGGCACTAAAATTTATGTTAAATCATTGAAAGCTATTTCATGGCCCCAACGAAATTAATGTTCATTGTTAGCTGGTGTCAATCCCCGATGCCTCACGCAATTGAAATGTTTCTCTAATTAAAATGAATAAATAGAAATAGTGACAAATTTCTGTGGAAGGATTTCACAAATCGTAAGGCTTCGTTTGAGACAGTTTTATATTACTATTTCTTTCTGTTTAAGAAATTTGTGCACTAAAAATAGCTTTATAAAGCAATAAAAAATCATTCTAAATTGGGGCGGCTTTCTTACTGCTTCTTAAAACAACTTTGTAGTACAAGAATCTAAGTTTTTATACTAAAAACTGGTTTTAAAAATCAATAAAAAAAGTCATCCCAGACGAAGCCAAAAGCTACTCTTTGCAAGAAAAGAAATCATAGGAAAAAAAAATCATTCAATGAGTTTTTATTGAAACACTGAAATTTTTCATTAAGAAAATATCATCAAAGACAAATACTTTTCATTGCTGATGGAAAATCACAGCTTCAATTGCGCATCCACATCTGATAGTTTCCTATTAAGCTTGCCACAACGATACGCGATAGTAATCTGCACGAAGTCGACGGGGTGGGAAAAAGACAAGATGGTAGAAGTGCAATTTGGAATAATTATGGGGTGTTTTTGAAAATTGGGAAGAATCCAAAAGTTAAGCTGTATGGCATTGCTCATGTGATAAAATTTTGGACTATATGGTGATAATGTTTTAAAAAGTTATTAATAATCAAAGTTAAAATGTGATGAATTATTTTATTGGCTACTACTTTAATTTTAATTTGAAGATTTTTTTATTCTGATTAGTACATATGTGACTAAAATTTTTTATGTTTTTAAAATATTTAGGCTTTATTCTGGACGGCTTCTTTACTGTTTCTTAAAATAAATTTTAATTCAAAATTTTAAAATATGATTAAAAATCTATTTTAAGAAGCGGTAAGAAAATCGTTACAAACGAAGTCTTAAATTTCGTTTGGGACGACTTTCCTACTGCTTTTAAAGTACTATAAAACTGCTTTAAAAAACAGTAAGAAAGCCGTCCCAAACAAAGCATTAGATTTCATTTGGGATGGCTTTTCTTACTGCTTTAAGAAGTAGTAAGAGACTTCATTTGGGACGGCTTTCTTATTGCTTATTAAAATAATTTTATGATTTAAGAAGCGGTGTAAAGTCATCCCAAATAAAATCTTAGTCACACTTTTAATAAGAGAGATTATTATAAATAATAGTCATACTTCTTAAAAATGTTATTAAAAGGTAACCTTTAACTATATTTTGTCGTCTTTAATATTGGCTAAAAATTCTTATCATGCAGATGGAGACTTTTAATAATTGAGATGGGGGTTGGGATAATGATAAATTTTAGAAAAATATAAAATGAATAAGAGATAATAAATATAATGGAGATGATGAATACAAAATATTATTTTTTATGATACGATGAGATCTACTACATATATACATAGTTAGGGCCTTAGGGGTGTCAATATTTGACACGACACGAAAATCCGATCCGAAAAATCTGGATTGGACCCGACCTGATTTCAAAACGGGTCGGGTTTGGGTTGGCTCGACGGGTTACTGGGTGAACCCGAAAATCCGATTAAATTGAACTACCCACAGCTTCCCGAGCTGCCCCCGCCTGCCAATTGCAGCCCGCGCGCGCTGCCCGAGCTGCCCCCATGCCCGACTGCCAGCTGCCGCATGTGCGCGCGCCCAGCTGCTGCTTGCTCGCTCGCCCTTCTGCTTCCCGTGCGACCCTCGTTGTTGCCCGAGTTTCCCCTGGCCCCCCACTAACACCCACACGCTCGCCTGCCTGTGCACGCTAGCGCCTACCGGTGCGCCCGCCCGCTTGCTCTCGTCAGCGCGCCTGCGCGCACCCGCCCGCTTGCTCTCGTGCGCGCCCGCTTGCTCTCGTGCGCGCCCACGTCCACGCGCGCGTCCGTGTCAGGTCGGGTCAAACCGGAAACCCGCCGAGTCGGGTTTGGGTTCGGATTTCCGACCCGTTTACTTACCCGGGTGGGGTTAGGGTCGACCCATTTGAACCCGAGTTAGTTCCGAATTCGACCCGAACCTGACCCTTGACCTGAAATTGACACCCCTATACATAGTCACATAAAGATTAAATATTCTATAAAATTTAAAAAGGCTAAGGGTGGATTTAAGATGTCTTTATATATCAAAACAATTTTATTAACATGAAATTAATTATATAGTTTTCTAAAATCTCTTAATGAACTGAAGATCTTAACAATTTTTAATAAGGAATTGATAAGAGAAAATTTTTGCCCCATTATTTTATTAATCTCTTATTTGAAATAAATTTATGATGTACATATTTAGTGATCAGTATTCAAATACCTCTCTATATAAAACCTCCGAGTCATTATTCACGAGGTTAACTGCAGCTTCATAAAATCTCATATTTTCTACCAATTCCACTATTGTAAGCATATCTATAGGATTATTTGTCCCCTTAATCTTAATGAGTTATGTTGCGTCCTGGAATATTCGCGGCGGTAGAGAAATATTTAGTTTAACGTCTTAGCATATTACGAAGATCCAGTACACAAGCAGATAAGTGAGAGGGTGTAGCGTTCATAAGAGACACCAAAGTTTTTACGTGGAAAACCCCTGAAAAAGGGGGAAAAACCACGGGGCCTGGCCCAGTTTGAATGAATCCACTAGTATTTGTAGTCGATTACAAATGAGGCCCTTCCTTGGGAGAAGGCCTTGGATTGATGTAGCAAATGTACATCATATAGATTGCATTACATGGTAAGAGTTACATATACAGGTTTGTCTGGCCTGAAGGACCGTGGTCGGCAGGAGACTGGAGTCGGCAGGAGACCTGGGTCAGAAAGACCGTTGTCTGTTGATGGAGGTCCGAAGGACCATAGTAGGCGACAAAGGCCTGAAGAACTGTAGTCGGCAGGAGACCGTAGTCGGCCGGAGACCGTAGTCGGCAGGAGACCGTAGTCGGCCGGAGACCCTAGTCGGCCGGAGACCGTAGTCGGCAGGAGACCGTAGTCGGCTGGAGACCGTAGTCGGAAGGAGACCGTAGTCGGCAGGAGACCGTAGTCGGCAGGAGACCGTAGTTGGAAGGAGACCGTAGTCGGCAGGAGACCGTAGTCGGCCGGAGACCATAGTCGGAAGGAGACCGTAGTCGGCAGGAGACCGTAGTCGGCCGGAGACCGTAGTCGGCAGGAGACCGTAGTCGGCCGGAGACCATAGTCGGCCGGAGACCGTAGTCGGCAGGAGACCGTAGTCGGCCGGAGACCGTAGTCGGAAGGAGACCGTAGTCGGCAGGAGACCGTAGTCGGCCGGAGACCGTAGTCGGCCGGAAACCGTTGTCTGGTGATGGAGGTCGGACGGACCGTATTAGGCGACAGTGGTCAGAAGGACCGTAGGTAGTAGGAGATAATGAGTCAGGTGTTAGTCCCAATGTCACTTGGAAGATCGGATGTTGATGGTCTAGCCTTGAGTAGGACGTCGGGTCTTAAGCAGGACGTCAGGTCTTTAGCAGGACGTCGGGTCTTCAGCAGGACGTCGGGACTTAACGTCGGGCTTTGAACAAGACGTCGGGTCTTTGGCAGGAAGTAGGGACTGAGTGTCAGGCCTTGAACAAGACGTCGGGTCTTGGGCAGGACGCCGGGGATAAACGTCGGGCCTTAAGGTGGTAGTCCGGCGAGGTTTTGTGGTGGTCCGGCGAGGTTCCTGCGGTGGTCCGGCGGTGGTCCGACGAGATTCCTGCGGTGGTCCGGCGAGGTTCTGCGGTGGTCCGGCGGTGGTCCGGCTTCTCTTCTCTTCTTCTCTCTCTCTTGCTTAGATGCTCTCTTGTGAAGAATGAGGGCTCTATTTATAGATTTTCTGGAGTGGCATGGTCCGTAAATAGGTGTGAGATCAAGGGCGAATAGGGAGTGGTCAAATGGACGGCCGATATTGAATCCTACGATCGTGCACCGTTCATTGGACATTTGGAGGCCTTAATGATGTCGGAATTTAGTGATCTTGGGCTCGTTGGATTCGTCTCGTCGAGCCCTTCAATTCGGTTATAAGCTCGTCAAAATCGGAGTCTGTTTGATAACTCAAATAGTAATTTGAACCTTCCAACAGCGCTTCGGATCCATGATTTGGACCCATTTGGGCTCGGATTGGGTTGAACTTGGTATCGTTGGGTTCATATTTCCGAGACGCTCAGTTTGACTATAAGATCGCTGAAATCGGAGTTTGGGTGCTCTCGGAATTAATTTTTGAAGTTTCCAACTAGCTTTTGCCTCGAGATTCGTGCCCGATCAAGCTAATTTTGCATGACGTATCAGTTGCCCCCCTATTTTCGGATGTTGAAGCTCCAGCAATCCGAAAATATATGTGTCGACAATTTGTTTTAGGCGAAACGCAAAAAATTGCATCCCAAAAATTAAATGTTTGCTCAAACATGATCGTAGAGGCCCTATTGAGTTCCGAAAGTGTCAAAATTGAGTCCGGAACGTCGAAAAACGTGTCCGGGGACCCCAAACATGTCTGAATCGGACCGTCCGGGCAGAAAATTGGGCCCAGACATGTGTTGGCGGCCGAACCGGCCGGCCGGCCGGCCGGCAGCCGCCTGCCGCCGCACGCCGGCAGCGGCCCGCGCCCCGCGCGCGCGAAACGGCGCGACCGCGCGGTTAACCGTGCGGTTTGAATTTTTTTTTTTTTGGGCCCCACAAGGATTTAAAAAATCCGAAAAAAATCCCAGAAAAATCCAAAAAATTCCGAAAAAATTCTTGAAAATTCAGAAAAATTCAAATTTTTTGAGAATTCTAGAAAACTCTAGAAACTTCCTATCTTCACTCACAGAAACTATAAATAGGCCCCATAGGCCTTTAGAAAAATTGTCCTTCTCCTCTTCTCTTTCTTTTCTTCTCTTCTCCTTCTCTTTTCTTCTTTTCTTCTTCTCATTTTTGTATGAGGTCACTTGGACTACTCTTGATTCTAAAACAATTTAATTTCCAAATTAATTTAAATTCTAGAATCCTCCTAGAATCCTGACCTTAGGATCAGTGCTAGGATCCTTCTAGAGCTTAAACCTTAGGAGTTACTCTAGATCCTAAACTTCTTCTAGACTCCAAGTTCTAGGAATTTCTTAGGCTCTAGGATCCTTCTAGATTCCTAACTTTAAGATCCATTCAGACCTTAGGATCTACCTAGATCTTAGGTCAATCAAGCCAAATCCAAGGTCCAAAGGTTTTGTCCTAAAGGCCTTTTCCATTGAAATTTCAAACACTTTGAAACCTGGTCAAATGACCTCCGATTCAGAGTCTGTCAGTTGCACACTGACGGGTAATGTCTCTAGAGGTAACCCTCAAAATTTGAGCCCATGCTGAGGCCTCTAACCCCAGAAACTTAATTAAAAATCCAAAGGCTGTAAAACCTTCAAATATTTACAGCCCCTGCCACTGGACCTATCACTGTGAAGTTTTTGACCTTAGAGACTTCACCAAATCCTCTAGTCGCTTCCAGACCCTTAATATTGATACCTTGAACATTAAACTGGAATTTTTCTGGGCCCACTCTGACCCCTAGTTGACCAGGGGTCAAAATGACCAAAATACCCCTATGGGGCTCAAACTTTGATTTTTAACCAAATGAACTCCAAATTGAACGCAACTACCTCCAGCAAGTTTCAAATGTCATTTCAAACTTGTGTGACCCATTCCCAACCCTTGGGTCAGCCTGGTTGACCAAGTCAACAGGTTTGACCCAATAGGCCCTTTAAGGGTTCAAACGGGTGTTTTGAACCAGATGACTTCCTTAGGACTTGGAATCACATCTAATAGACTCTAAATGTCATTTTGAATTTGTTGAACCCATTCCCATGCCTTTGGATCAACTTGGTTGACCAAATCAACCTAATTGACCCAAATGACCCTTTAAAGGCCCAAATAGGTGTTTTTGACCTAAATGACCTATCTAAGCTATGGAATCACTCCCATTGATTTTGAAATGATACTTCAAACTTGTTGAACCCATTTTCACACCTTGGTTCAATCTGGTTGACCCAGTCAATCTAGGTTGACCAAAATTAACCCTTAAGCCCATTCATTTTAAATTAAATTCCAAATGCATATAAATCTTGGACAAATCCTATCCAAGATATTTTAATTAATCCCTCAAGTGGCCCTAGCTGCCACCTCACCCTGGGTTGACCAGTTGACTGGTCAACATGGTCAACCAACTCCTTTAAGAGGCTTAAATCTTCATTTGGCTTGACTCAAGCTAGCCTACCTAGCCCAAACTCATTTCAATAATTTTTTAAGATACCCCTCACATGCCACCTCAGCACCCCTGGACCCATTGACTGGTCAAACAGTCAATGGGTGGTCAAATAAACCCTTTTAGAGCCTTAATTAATCCCTTAAAATTAACCCCCCCTAATTTAAATCCCTCCAGCAGTTTGAACATGCTCTAGAAGCTTCCTAGGACTCACTTCAGCCCTTTGATCCTGATCAAATAGCCCTTATTACTCCCATGTGCTCATAAGGGGACAAAACACCCTTTACACCTAAGGTGTCCTTGAGCTGTCCTTGGCTGCTGCTCCCACCAACTCCCTGGATAGGTGGCAGCTATCTGGGAGTCCAAGCAATTGATCACAGCCCTTCATTCAATCTGGAGGGGATTGAATAGGGCAAAAGGCTCAAAATGAGTCTCATTTTTCGAATCCCTACACTCTCTCACTCACCTAGAGCTCCTCCAGCCGAACTCTTTGTTCGTTTGAGCTCTACTTGACTTCCTCAACACTTCCCCACTCAAAGTCCGGCGATTAATCCCTCTCCGGCGATCTTCCGACGAGTCTAATACGCAATCCGTCCAAGGCTTGTACCAGGCGTTTCGTGGCGTATCGGAGCTTGGATTCAACTGGGAGCTTATTCGTGGATAGTCTACAAGCTCAGAGAATCCAAAAACGGTCCAAACCGTCCATTGAATCGCTGTAAATATCTAAACCTAGTTTAGGACACTTAGTTTAAATAGCTTTTAATTTAATGCATATTAAGATATGATGTTACACCCCCACTATTTCTGTTCACCTAGGCTACCTAGGTTTAAAATTTCAAACGTTTTCGTCGTCTGGATCGCCTGAACGAGCCAAAAAAAAACGCCTTCTAGGGCGCTCTCGCGGCTCAGTTCAGGTCTGCCGTTTCTGGACCGTTGATCTCTTGATCAACGGTTCCGATCGAGCCGCTCCACGCGTTGATCAGACCGTGTACTCGAGTCAGCGCTCGATTTCTTGGCTCGGCCGCATCTGGGCCGTCCGTTTGGAATCGCGGGATCAAGATCTCGCCGTCTGATCTTCCTTCATGAGATCAAATCGTGGGATCTAATCTCAGCCTTTGATCCCAAACCGCGGTTGATCCAACGGCGGGTGAGATCTGCTGACCTGGATTAGTGAAAACGCGTGGACCCACGCGCTTTCTCAATCAAGCGGCAATCATTGGACCGCCGCCGCGTTTTGACCCCGCAAACCAGAGCCCGCTGCGTGGCCACTCAGCCGCCGTTTTTTATAAAAAAAGGTTTTAAATTAATTTTAAAACTATTTAATTAACAGAAATCTTTAAAAAATCATAATAAATTAAATATAAATCCAAAAATTAATTATAATATATCAAATTGCTTGGATTTTCAAGGCCTTTAATTTAAAAATAAAATTACTTTAAAATATTCTATGTATTTTTGGTAATTTTAAATATAAACTATTTTTTTTTTTTTTTTAATTATTATTTAATTAAAATAAACCAAATATTTCTAAATTTTGAGGGAATTCTATTTCAAAATATTTTGAACTTCCAGAGCATATTTCTAAAACCACTTGAGGAAATTTTGGTAAAAATTTGAATCATTTAATTATCTTTAATGTTCAATTAGTATTTAATTAAATAGTTTATCAAATTTCTTTTAAAAACTAAAAAAAAAAATTTTTTTTTTTTTTAAAAAAAAAAGAGAGAGAGAAATCAGTGGGTCTCTCTCAATTGTCTAAAATTTTTAGTTTGATAATATTTTGAATTATTTTATTTTAAAACTTATATATTTATATATATAGGTTTATTTATACATATATTTTTTTAAAACTATTTCAAAACCTATATATATTTAAATCTTGAACCTTTGGGAGATCCACCTTGAAACTTTAAACATGGATTGAGCATATGTGAATGGAATTAAAGGGGATGATTAGTGAGTAACCATTTCATGGCTCATTCACTAATCTTGAGTTAATTATGTGTACTTTATTTAGTCTTTGTATGCTTAAGGTACACACACCACTTAGCCTAGGCTCTCCTAGATTTAAGGACTTGTTTGCTTGCTTTTGTGTATTGATACTATGTTCAGTCAAGGGTTAGTCAAAACTTCAATTCAAACCTATTAAACTTAGTGCCATAATTAGGGACAATAATTAAGGACATGTTTAGAGAACTTAGAGAAAATCTAGAAATTAGGATACATATCCTTTTAACTCAAAACTTTGAACACATGAACTTAGTGACATGTCCAGCCCATATAAAAAGTTTCACTGATTTTTGAAGTCATTAAGCCTCTTAAATAATTTTCTTAAGTCTAAACCTTGATTAAGCCATTAAACCTTCCAGAAAATGTAATAAATCCATTTTAAACCCAAAAATTATGTGTAAGCCCTCTAACTGACCAGTTTTGAATCCTCAACCAATGAAAATTAAAATCAAAATTATTTGACAGCAAATTAAACCTTAATTCAATTTTAATTGAAATTCAACCTTTAATTAATATAATTAATTAATAATTATTAAAAATTCCAAAAATTTCCCAAACACTTGGGAATCTCTCCTTGGGTCATTCCTGACCTTTGGAGCTGATTTCAAGGAGTTGGGATATCATTTGGAGCAAAATCACGAAAAGGGGCCTTTAATTAAGGATTTTCAATAATTCATTAAATACTTAAAATTTCAAACACTCATAACTAATTCAAGAAAAATCCAAATCACCCAAACTCACTTGCATTCAACTTCTAATAATGTCTAATATTTATTAAAAATATTAAATTTCCAGGAAAACATCAAATTCAAAAAGTCAACTTTTTGGTCAACCGTAGGTCAAAACTAGTTCAAAACTTCAAACCTTTCTAATAAAATGTAGAAAAATCCGATTTCAACGTACTTACCTTCTAACTGATCGTAGTAAGGTCTAGTATTTTAATAAAATACAAACATTCCAGAATTTGAGCTTAATCAAAATGTCAACTTTTGACCCTTTAATTAAGTGATTAAAATATTCGTAAAAATTCATAAAACTTAAAATTGTTTTAAAACTCCAGAAAACATTAGCTTAATGTTTAAAACACTCAACAAACCTTTTAAAACACAACAACCATCCTAAAGATGAAGTTTATTGGCTGGACTACTCCGGGCTGCGGGGCTAAGTGTCCTAAGGAGGCTGGTTCCTCGAGCCTGGTGGCACAACGCCACGAATGGATTCTAAGGGGTGTTAAACCTTAAAATGGATTAATCATTAATCATTTAACCTTTTAAAATCTTTAACTCAATCACATTAATTTGGTTTATCGGATGGAATACTCCGGGCTGCGGGGCTAAGTGTCCTAAGGAGGCTGGTTCCTCGAGCCTGGTGGCACAACGCCACGAATCAATTAATGGAAAACTTAAATTAATAAATCTTTAAAAATCAGCAATCAACTTTTTTTTTTTTAATAAAATACATTAATTTTCCAACCCTTAAAATCAATAATCAAACCTCGAGCAATTTTAATCTAATGATCCCATTTAGGACATATCAAAACTACACGACCTATCCCACACACTTTAGATGGTTTGCTAGGATCACCGACTCTAGTTTTAGGATAGGCCGGTGTTTTACTTTCTGCAGTTGTGTGCCGGGATTTTCGAGCTTTTTCTGCATGCTGTTTGCTAGTGTAGAATTGTTGTGTTTATTTACTTGCTTTCTGCACTCTGTGTTTGATTGTGCGTTAGACCTACCCATAGGCTAGGAACGAAATATATTTATGCAATCTTATGCAGGTGGCCATGCTCATGTAAGGAGCTGAAAATTAAAGGGGGCAGTTAATAAAAAAAATATATAACTCTTTGCACAGGTACCTGCCGCGCTTAAGACCCCCTTTAAATAAAAGAGCATGGCCAAGTGTGGCTAAAGCAATGCATTTTACTTTGTATTATAACTGCTTGGAAATATATACGACTGTTGATTATTAGGATAACCCTGCAGGATCGAGTCTAGATTTTCATTTTTTAATTGAGATGTAAATTTGATTGTATAAAGGTTGTATTTATTTAAAAATGATTTGAATTTGGGATATTCGATCCAATTTGAATTCCAAAGAGGTGAAGACATCCTTAAAGGGGAGAGTCTTCTTCCATTTGGAAGTCAAATTAGGACCTCTTTCAAATATCCAAAGAGGAAAGATAACACCCCAATTAAGGGGGAGTTTCTTTTCATTTGGGTATCCGGAACCGACGAATCAAGATGTTCGTGAGAAGATGAAGAAATGGACAACGAGAAGAATCCCAAATTTCAAATTCATTTAATTTAAGATTAGAAATCCGGGTTGTAGTCAGTGGTGCCCGGCCACTTTACTTTACTGTCAATTCTGTGATGTAATAATAAGGGCACTTGCCTATGGACATTCAATTTGATATATTTAATTTGATTGATTTATTTTTAAATTGATTGCGCATTAGAACTCCTGCTTTTCTAGTCTTTTTACTTGCATGCCGCATTTGGATTGACCTGGAATACGATTTAGGCTCTTAGGGGTCTGTCAAAAATTTTTCTATTCTAATTAAATAAAATTTTTAAGATAAGATAGAAACTCTAAACGGTCCTAAGAAGTAAGCTCGGACTCGCCGAGGGTTTTTCATGCATTCATATTGTAACTTCTCTTCCTTGTTAGGCATCTCCCCGCCTGCGGGTTCTGGCAGACCACCTGGCCTATGAGGGTGCCGATCTGTCAAGGGGATGTTATGCAATCTCTAGGATAAAACCTATTTTCTAAGCCAAAATTTTTAAACTGCTACATATTGATTTTGCATTCAATCGAGTCGATTAGCATGCATCGCATTAGTAACACATTAAAATCGAGTCTAATATTTAATTGCACTATTTAGACATAAAACCCGACATGAGTCTAAGGGGTCAATTAGGGATTTGCTCTAGATGTCGACCCCATTTCTCTAAAACTTTCTAATTAATGTCCCTACCACTCTACAAAAAGACCGGACTCATTATTTTAAAATCGTTTAGGTGGTTTAGCTGGCTCCCCAATCCAGGCCGGGGTAAGACCAGACCCGCATTGCACTAGTTAGGTTCGGGGCACTAACTTCTAGTGTCCAATTTAGACTTAGGTTCCGAGGCTGGCTCGGGCCGTAAGACCTCAAATTTCGGGAATTGAATCCCAAATTTCTAATAAAATCGACTACTCAAACTAAAAATTTCTTTCAATCAATCAATATAAGCCTAACACTTATGGTAGATTGAGATGTTTCTGAAGTAATTCAGAATCTCAAAACATCTCCTACTTTTCTCCTTTGGATTCAAAAATAAGTGTTCAATCTTGAACCAATCCCCCTTGAAATTCAAACCTTAACTTCCTTTGATATTTAACTTTGAATTCTAAATAAAATTCATATCGCTATTCTAATCGAGAGTTTTCGTAGGAAAACTTTTAATTTTTCCTACGATGTAATTAACTACGAGGGCTTGCGCTCGTAGGAGATTTGGAAACCCAGATATAATTTTTAAAATTAAAATTTTCAAAAATCTCTAATTAATTATTTTTGGGAAAAATACAACGATCATTATCGTCATTCTCAAATGATCGAAAATGATTGATATTTTCTTTCTTTGGAGAGATATATCAATTATTATCGTAATTTTGATTATGAAATTAATGATCTCCCATCCAAGTTAGCATAATCAAATAATTTTGAATTTTGATTACGATAATTTGGATAGTTTTTGATGTTTTGGAATTTGAACCAATTAGTGAACAATATCTTCTCCATATGAGATGATATATTGTTCCTAATGTTGTGTTAGATTTCAAAATTAAACTTTGAATTTAATATTCCCAAAAATAATTAAATATTTTTCAAAATTATATATATATATATAAATATATTTTTTTAATCAAAACAAAAAATGGCGACTCCGCTGGGGAAAATCTCTCCATCTTTAATAGCGGTATGAATTTTATTGAATCGGTAGTCTTAACTACCCTTCTCTCCGTTGGTCCCTCTCCCATTTCTTCCTTGGGTGAGTGTGGCCAACTCAATTAAAACATGTGAAATGAGAGGTGAGTGTAGGAAACCTCCCTCTAGATTAGGCTTGGACATTTTGCCTCCAACTTGGTTGGTAGAGCGAAAGAGTCAAGCCTATTCCTTTCTAAACCTTTCTATAAATGTTAGAAACTAGCGTGCTCGGGTTTCTAGTGGCATGCTAAGTTATATAACTTATAGAAAATTTCTTCAACTTTTAAGATCAAAATTCTCAATCTTTTAGTAGAGTTTTAATCATTCCAACGTCTAGATAATCATTACGTTTTGTCGTTGTATATTGAATTGTAACAATTTCAATTCAATATATACGATCAAGTGTAATATTCACTTTTAAGGTTTGTCTAAAAAAAAATTCAATTATATCGATAGAATTAAGCTATGACATTTCATTCTTAATTCATTAATTAGAATGAGAGAGTCAAGTAAATTCCAAATAAATCTCCCCTAATTAATGTGGACCTTCTGTTGAATGAGAATTCAACACATTGAGTCCCAAAATAAGGGGAGATGCTGCCGAAATTTTGAATTTTTGGACATTTCTTTAAAAGATCATTGATTGTTGTTATATACCTTCCTGCGACGATCGTTGTAAGAAGCATATACGACATATCCTTAAATTTTTCTCGGCAAATTTTTGCCTTCAATATTTTCAATTTTCAATTGTATTTGAAAACCTTGTGGTATTTTTCTCCTTATAATTGTAGACCCTTTTGTTGAATGAAAATTCGACACATTGAGTCTCAAAAATAAGGGGAAATGCTGCCGGATTTTTGAATTTTCTAAAAACAATTGATTGACGTTGTTATATGTTCTCATATATACAACGAACCCTTAAATTCTATCCGGTAAAAGTTTGTCTTTAACATCTTACCCTTTGATTACTCTTAGGGTTGAGAGAGTGAAACTTGCTTAATAAGCTTTCCCTATATTTATTTGAGAACCTTTCTGTTGAATGAAAATTCAACACTTTGAGTTCCAAAATAAGGGGAAATGCTGCCGGATTTTTGAATTTTCAAATTTTCATCCTTTAAATTCAATTCAATCCTCATTGTTACATGTAGCACCATAGCACTCTCCAATGGTAAAACATGGGCGATGAAAACTCGATCATCTTCAAATTCAAACTTTTCCTCCAATTTCATTCAAATCAAATTCAAATCATTATTGTTATATGTTTCTACAACATTTGTTTGTAGTTACACATATACAATAAAAATTCAGCTCTTCTTTAAATCAAAGTTAATTTCTATACCTTATTATTGTATACCGAATTATAATTTTTTATAATTCGATATACATGATAAGATATAGACTCGTTTTCAAAAACTTAATTCGAAATTCTGATTCAAATTTCTCTTCTCTAAATCTCAGACATTCAAATTACTTGCAATGGCCGGAAGACTCCTGTTCTCCATGGACCGTGACTTGATGGTTGAGGAAATGGTTTTTGAGAATTCAATTCAGTTTGGGATAGGATTCAAGTCCCTTAAGTTGGTTATGGATGGAAATACCTTAGTGGATCTTGCTGTAGAGGGAGAGAGAAAGCCCCTTTAGTCCAATTAGCCATAGGAGCTGGGAATGATGCCCCTCCTCATCATTGTTCATTGTTAGATTTGGCATCTGCACCTAAGGAGTCCTTAAAGGAAGAGGAAAAGAAAGAAGAACCAAATGTCGAAAACAAGACTGTAGTCGTGGTTGGAAAGGGTTCTTCTAGCACTGAGTCCCTCTATGGCAGTAAGAATGCCAGGAAGAATTACCTAAGGAGGGTAAGGAAGAAGATCACTAAGAACAAAAAGGTGGCTGAGCTGAAAGCCCTAACTAAGGTTGAACCTGAGGCTGCTGAGGAGCTGCCAATCCCTGTCTCTTCTCCACTCCTTAAAGGGAGTTCGTTTTCACCCCCCTTGCAGCTGCTGCAGGGGAGGAGAGGGTCAGTCGGATAGCTAGCACTCCGCCTAGCCCTGTCGACTATTCTGTGAAGAAAACCCCGAAAGAGAGGCAAGTTCTGAAAACTAGAATGCTTAGAAATATCATCCACACCTGTGCCGCCCAAGTGGGGCAGACAAAGGAGCAGTATGTAAAGCAGTTGAAAGGGGTAATCTCTCATAAGCTTGAGAAGGAAGTATTAAAAGAAGAGAGATCTGAAGCAAAGAACTTGACTCCTCAACCAGTGAGGAAGAATAAGAAGTTTGTGAAGCAACCTATGACGTCAGCTCTGGTGGATGGATACCACTGGGTGCCTCGCCTCCCTTCTGCAAAAACGGAGGAGATAGTATTAACCGGGCCTGGATCGAGTCGCTCTTTTAAGGGTAGACCACCGACCCCTTCTTTAAAACTATCAAAGCTGGCCCCAGTGGCAGCAAAATCTGAGGGAGTCTCTAAAGAGCCAAAGCCAGTCGATGTTAAGGGCAAGAGGCCCATGTCACCAGTAGAGTCATATGCAAGGAAGAAGTTCAGCAAATGCATTGGGATACAATTTAGAGAACCTCAGATCCAAATACCAGTTGGACTCCCTAGACTCCCAGTGCAGGGATGTGAGGACTCTATTCGCGTTGATGTTGGAGCCCCCGCTGTCCAAGCACCTCCATCAACAACTAAGGTAGATGTCCCTCACCCAACTGAGGAGGTCACCCTCGCGACTACCGACCCCGGGGCAGTCGAAGGGGAGGAGATAGTTCGAGATCCCGATGAGGAGATGTTAGACCAGTTAGTTAATGAGCAGATTACTGAGGAGGATGCTAAGATCAATGATATTTTTGACAAGTTGAATGTGAAAGAATATGACCAGGTCATGGATTATGATGGATATCTGCCACTTTATGCTGAAGCAATAGATGGGAGACCGGTTGAGGAAGTGGTTCAAGAAATCAGAGATATCCTTAAGATGAAGGCCGTTGATGAATTCAATCCGGATGAAGATGATTTGTTAGTTGATGAAGAGCCAGTAGCAGATGTTCACATGGTTGAAAAACTCGTGCATCAGCTAAAGATGCTGAGCCTTCTAAGCACCATTCTGGAAAGGAGGAAGAGTCAGCAGCAGTCGACTCGGATTCAGATAGTTCTGTCAGATTGAAAGAGAAGGATGAGTATATTAAAAATCTTGAAAGAAAAGTTGAAGAGATGATGATTAGAGTTGAACAGATACAGAGTCAGCTTTTGCAATCACAGCAATCGAGATCCGAGCAGTTGCAGCCTATAGTACACACAGTGGGTGAGCACAGCAGGAAAGTTGATTCAAATCTCAAACTCCCGGAAGTTACTTCTACAGTGTCTCCGCCAGAAAAGGACATTCGTCAGATGATTGAGACTCAGGTAAGGGAGGCCTTAGCCCATTCACAAGGAACTGTGTCTGTTCCAAAGGGTAGACCCTACCCCGAAGAATATGATTCAGTTCCTTATCCAAAAAGGTTTTGTGCCACCTTCTTTCAAAGTTTTTAGTGGTTTAGAAAACCCAAGACAGCATTTGGCCCATTTCCGAGCAAGCTGTTGCAATGCAGGAGGGTCGGATGCTCTACTTTTTCGCCAATTTGTAAGTAGTTTATCCGGGATTGCTTTTGAGTGGTACGCAGATTTGCCAAACGGTTCCGTAAGAACTTTCACAGAGCTTGAGGGTCTCTTTTTAAAGAGATTCTCAGGAGCTCAACAACGAGTAACCGTTGGCGATTTGGTCATCGAAAAGCAAAAAAAAACGGGTGAGTCTTTGGTTGACTATATCTTGAGGTGGCGAAACCTCTCGATGAAATGTGAACCCCAATTACAAGAACAACATGCAGTGGAGATTCTTTTGAAGAATATCCATGGGCCTGTTGCCTTCTTGTTAAAGGGGTTTACAATAAAAACCTTTGAGAAACTCCTTAACAAGGCTAGTAATCTACAAGAAGAGGCTTCCAAAATGCCATTCTTGAAGGATTCTAGTGAAGATAAGAGAGCTGGCAAACCGTTGAAGTCTTTTGAAAAGAGAACAGCAACGGTTTCAGCAGTTGACAAAGGAAAGAAACCACTTAATGTTCAATCAAATCATCCTCGAGATCAACAAGTTCAAAAATCTCAACCATTTCAGGTAACATCTCAACGTGCTAAAGAATATCACCGACCCACTTTTGAAGAGAGATTGGCTCGTACGTATCCATTCAAAAGGGAGTCAGTGAAGAAGATTTTTAAAAGCCTTCTAAAGAAACCCGATTTTCGATTGCCGGAGGCCAAGAAGCCGGAAGAGGCAAATAAAAAGGATGATCCAAATTTTTGCCCTTACCACCGCATGCTAGGCCACACAATCGAAGATTGCATACCCTTTAAGGGTTGGCTCGACTGGAACTTCCGTCAAGGTAATATTGTAATTCCAAAGGAATATTTGGTCAATCCGGATCAAGGATCTGTCAAGTTCATCTCAGGTATTAATTCTAATCCTTCTTTGTCCATTGAGGATGGTTGGGATGTAGCACTATCCCGGGCATTTAAAAAGTCGATTAACCAATCTTTCCGTCTTTCTCAACAGTTACCGACGAGAGCCCGGGGCCCGATCTTGGAGGTTGAGCTGGAGGCATCGCAGGAGGATGTTGGGACGATTTCCTCTCCAGTAGTCGTAGGAACTACTGTATTAAAGAAAAATGAAAAGAGTGAACTTCTTGTAGAGAGGAAATTTGTTGATGAGAGATGTGTACAAGTGGTGGATGGTGGCTCAAAACCACTAGCCCCACTAAAGTTATCTGACTTTTACTTTGCCCCATCAAAGGCAAAGGGTCAAAAATTGAATAAAAAGAAACATCCTTCTGCAAATATTTTGATGATTAGTGTTGAAAATGAGATTTTAAATGACTCTTCTGTTGAAAGTAATTCTGAACTAGCTGAGGATAATCAAGAAGTTCAAAAACTCAGCCCTCCGGATTTGACCCTTCAAGGAGAAGATAAATTTGATGTCTTATCAGATGGTGATACCCCTGAAATTAATTTTCAAGGGAGTCCTGTCGTGATAGATTTTTCAGATTCAGATTCTCATTCAGAAAATGACAATCAACCGCCTAAGGAGAGCGTAGACCTCCCCGTAGTTTGTCCTTCCGATGAAATCGTGCAAGTGCAACTACGCGGTGGCAAGGTTTTACCCCCTAGGCTTCCCCCTCAGGAAAAGGGAAAACAAGTTGTGTCCGCTGATCCGATTCAAGTCCCTGCTCAACAATCAAACTCTCCTATATAAATCCACCGGGTCCCGATGTTAATGTTCCAAGTGTCGATTACAACGTCTTAGCTCACCTTAGGAAGTTGCCTGCTAAGTTGAGCATCTACGATGCCCTTGTCCTTTCAAAAGAGATGAGGGAGACTCTAATTAAAGCACTTCTCGACCCTGAGATTTGCTTAGCTCAACTCGCTTCAACTTCCGAGGAAGAAGCTTTGTACTTCAAAGAAATCCCAGGAGTTACCTTCTCTGATGAAGATCTACTCCTTGGAACTGCCGATCACAATCGCCCACTTTACATTTCAGTAAATGTGGGAAAGTTTAAACTATCAAGAGTTCTTGTTGATCCGGGTGCATCGGTCAACGTGATGAACATAAAGACTCTCGCATACCTTCGAGTTGATACTAGCAAGCTCTCAACCGACAAGTTGGTGCTTCGTGGGTTCAATGAAAAAGGCGAGAAGGCTTTAGGTTCGATCACACTTCTTCTAGAGATAGGAGAATTAAAAACTGAAGCGAAATTTCATATAATTGATTCGGCTACGTCCTTTAATGCGCTCCTAGGTAGGCCTTGGATCCATGAGTATAGGATGGTTCCTTCCACCCTACATCAATGCATCAAGTACCAACGAGATGGCATTGAGTTTGAAATCAAGGGTGATTTACAACCATTTTCTATTCACGAGATTGGGATCTACGAGGATGCTGCATACTATGTTCCTAAAGGGTCCACTACCAAATCTAAGGTAGAGATCAACATTAAGGAGGAAAAAGTAGAAAATCAAAGTTCAAAAGCAATTCAAAAGTTGAGAGAAGAAAAAGTCAAGAATCAAAAAAGAGACGATTCTAGTAGCGAAGATGACGTCGAGCGTGTGGTCTTTAGGCCTCCAATCAACCTACCTCAAAGAGGTGGAAGGATGGCCCAAAGAGCACGCGGCCGAGGTCGCCCTTCCATTGAAAAGAGAAATCCTCCAATGTATATCGAACTTGAAACAAGTTCTGATGAAGAATCAAAAAGGAGGGGTAACAGAATTGCTTTTGACCATAAAAAAATCCAATTTTCCTCCTAAGTTTGATCTCACTTTAGATTCAGATAGCGACCAAGAGGGTAACAAATCCAAACCTCAAAGTGATGAGCCTGAATTGAGTATGTATGAAAAGCTTAATAGGGTAGTCAAATCCTTAGCCTTAACCCCACTGTCCACTGACAGAGTCTCAGGGTTAGTAACTAAGGATTCCCCTAATTTAGACGGAGAAGTAAGGAAAGTCCAGAGGTTCTTCCCTGGCACCTCCTCTTCAAGGAATGAAGGTGATGTAATCCTTGAAGAGGCAGATTTCAATGAATTAATGGAATTACCTTTCGGCTACTTTCCTCTTGGTGTTAAAACTCTTATTTCTAAAGGTTTTGTTCCGAGTAAATGGACTAAGGGTCAAGCGCGATACCACCAAAGTATTTGGAATTCCAAATTCAATAAAAATTGGACGAGTGGTATCGGTTTTGGTACCGTTAGTTCGTTTGACGATGATGAATATTGCTTGATGATAACCATCCATCTTGAATCTGAAAGTGTCCCTACTGAAGTCGTCGATTCGCTCGACAGACTTTGTTTAGAGACCTCAGATGATTCAGATGAAGTTCAAATTCGGGATGCACCCCCTGAATTTGAAGAAGAAATTAAATCGACAGTTGATGAACTTAAAGAAATCAACCTTGGAACGGAAGAAGACCCTCGACCTACTTTCATAAGTTCTTTGTTGAGTGAGGATGAGTCTAGGGATCTAATTCAACTTCTATCCGAGTTTAATGACTGTTTCGCTTGGACATACGACGAAATGCCGGGCTTGTCCGCCGATATAGCAGTTCATAAACTTGGAATCCGGCATGATGCCATTCCTGTCAAACAAGCTCCGCGACGCATGCGTCTGGAGATTGAACAACAAGTCATTTCTGAAGTTAAGAAATTGGCCGAAGCCGGATTTATCCGGGAGGAGCAATATCCTTCTTGGGTAGCCAGCGTTGTGCCTGTTCGAAAGAAAAAATGGTCAAATCCGGGTCTGTGTTGACTATAGAGACCTGAATAAGGCATGTCCTAAGGATGAATTTCCTTTGCCAATTCCAGAACTAATGGTGGACATCGCCTCCTCGCATGTTGTTTTCTCCTTTATGGATGGCTCATCTGGTTATAATCAAATCAAAATGGCCCCAGAAGATGATGAGAGAAACACTGCATTCAGAAGTCCTATAGGGATCTTTTGTTATAAAGTGATGCCATTTGGCCTTAAAAATGCCGGTGCAACCTACCAGCGGGCTATGACTCGAATCTTTGATGACTTAATCCACAATCAAGTCGAGTGCTACATCGACGATTTAGTTGTCAAGAGTAAAGTTAAAGAGGCTCATCTTTATGACTTAAGAATCGTCTTCGAGCGGTTGCGCCGCTACGACCTTAAGATGAATCCTTTTGAAGTGCGCCTTCGGTGTCACGTCAGGGAAATTTTTAGGTTTCGTAGTAAGACACCGTGGAATCGAAATTGATCCTGCTAAAATCGAAGCTATCTTAAATATGCCGCCTCCTAGGAGCCTTACTCAATTAAGGTCTCTACAAGGTAGACTGGCGTATATAAGAAGATTCATTTCCAATCTTTCCGGAAGATGTCAACCATTCTCGGTCCTCGCTAAAAAGGACGCCAAATTCATTTGGGACGAGAAATGTCAATCTGCTTTTGAAAATATCAAACAATACTTGATGAATCCACCAGTCTTGGCAGCCCCTATTCCGGGGAGACCTTTAATTCTTTACACTGCGGCCCTTGACGAGTCTCTTGGGGCCCTTCTTGCTCAAGTCAATGACGACGGGAAAGAGAATGCTCTCTACTACCTAAGTCGGAGACTTCTACCAACGGAAATTCGATATCCAGCGATTGAGAAACATTGTCTTGCTTTAGTTTTTGCAGCCCAAAAAACTAAGACATTACATGCTTTCACATCAAGTTAACTTGATTTCTAGTTTTAACCCGTTGCAGTATCTTATGACCAGGCCTACGTTGTCAGGACGTTTGGCTCGTTGGTCTATGATATTGCTTCAATTTGAAATCACTTTCATTCCCCTGCGTGCTGTGAAAGGGCAGGCCGTCGCCGACTTCCTTGCGGCACACCCGTTGCCGGCGGAATCTCCTCTAAACGATGATTTACCTGATGAGCAAATCATGAGTTTTGAGGAAGCCACTACTCAAACCTGGGAAATGTATTTTGACGGTGCAGCATCTTCTCAACGGGGCAAAACACCTGAACCTACTATTCCCGGGAAAGCCGGAGTTGGCCTGGTATTCATAACACCAGATAAGGGAATGATGTATTTTTCCTACCATTTATCAGAACCTTGTACGAATAATGAAGCTGAGTACGAAGCCCTGATAACTGGTCTGGAACTTACAATTTTGATGGAGATTAAAGAGATTAAAATTTTTTGGTGATTCCCAACTGGTGATTAACCAGATTGCAGGAATCTATAAAGTTTTGAATCCTAAACTCCTGAAATATCACCAGTACACTTGTCATTTGCTCGAGCAAATTCCGATTGTAACTATGTATAGGATTCCCCGTGGAAGTAATTCTTCGGCGGATGCCCTCGCAAAGCTTGCAAAGGAATTTGCCTGTCCGGAAGAAGACTCCATCCCTATAGAGGTGCAGGGTCGTCAAGTCTTGTCTCCTATAGATTTGGAGTACATCAACAAACAGATTTTCCAAGTCCTTTCTACCTCTTCAGCAGTCGATGAAGAAGCAGATTGGAGACAGCCGATAATTGAGTACCTTCAAGAAGGCAAGCTCCCTCGTGAGAAATCACTTGCCCATCAAATTAAGAAACGTGCCCTATCCTACGCACTAGTTAACAATACGTTGTACCGTCGATCGTTTGGTCAGATGTGGCTCCGTTGTTTAGACAAATGTGAGGCCCTGAAGATCGTTAACGAAGTCCATGCTGGACTGTGCGGTGCTCATCAATCGGGTCCAAAAATGAAAATGAAGATCAAAAGACTTGGATACTACTGGCCTACGATGATTGACGATTGCATGAAAACTGCAAAGTGTTGTCATCAGTGTCAAGTACATGGTGTGGTTTTACATCAGCCGCCTAACGTGTTGCATCCCACGGTAGCCTCGTGGCCCTTCGAAAGTTGGGGCACGGATATCATTGGGCCAATTGACCCTCCTTCGTCGAAGGGATCATCATCGCTTCATTTTAGCAGCGACTGATTATTTTTCAAAATGGGCGGAAGCAGTCCCATTAAGAAATGTAACATCACATCATGTAATGAAATTTTTCCGTGACCATATCGTATATAGATTTGGCGTTCCGCGCAGAATCATATCCGATAATGGGTCCGCTTTCAAGTCTACAAAGATCAACAATTTTGCAAATCGCCATGGTATTGATTGGAGATATTCAACAATCTATTACCCAAGGGCTAATGGATTGGCTGAGGCCTTCAATAAAACTTTGGTTCAAATCATTAAAAAGACCCTTGATGATAATAAACGTCAGTGGGATGAGAGGTTGGTGGAAGCTTTGTGGGCCTATAGGACCACTTATCGAACCCCGACCCAATCCACGCCGTTTGCACTAGTGTATGGATCTGAGGCCGTACTCCCTCTCGAAGTACAGATCCCTTCGCTCAGAATTGCAATTCAGAACCAGATTACAACTCAGCAAAATGCGCAACTCCGTTTAGAAGAACTTGAAAGCCTTGAAGGATGTCGTCTTCAAGCTCAACAAAATCTAGAATTGTATAAAGCCCGAATGATTCAAGCTCACGATAAGTTAGTGCGACCTAGAACCTTCCAAGTAGGCGACTTGGTCTTGGTTCTTCGGAGGCCTATCTTAGCGCATCGAAAGCTCGGTGGAAAGTTTGAACCAACTTGGGAAGGACCCTTCGTAGTTGAGATAGTATACGAAGGAGGCTCGTATCAGCTAGTGGATTGTAAGGGAAATCACCCAATGCTTCCTGTAAATGGGCGTTTCCTTAAGAAATACTATGCTTGATGTAGCTCGAATTTTCAATTAATAAAATTTTCAAATTTTTGATTAAATTGATCCAGTTTGCTGCAAATCGTTTTTTTTAATTTTATCATATCATATTTCGTATCTTGAAGTTAAACATGGATTTTTGATTCTTTTTTTTTTAATCCTTCTTAGTGGTGGAACATGCCCTTTGTGGCACCACCCTAAGATTTAAAATCTTGATTTCGATTGTATGTAGAGAAAATTTCCTCTACATGTAATCATCCAAATTTGCCCTCTTGTGGAAAGCAATGCTTCCTTCCCATAAGATCCTTAATTTTATCTTCCTTAAGGACAGATGTGAGTCATCGTGCCTTCTTTCCTTAGGATTAGATCCGCTAGTGGTGGAACATGTCCTTCGTGGCATGACCCTAGCATTTGATTTAAGTGATTAGTGATGGATTATGCCCTCCGTGGCACCGTCCTAATTCAATCCGCTAGTGGTAGAACATGTCCTTCGTGGCATGACCCTAGTATTTTGATTTGAGTGATTAGTGATGGATTATGCCCTTCGTGGCACCGTCCTAATTCAATCCGCTAGTGGTAGAAACATGTCCTTCGTGGCATGACCCTAGTATTTTGATTTGAGTGATTAGTGATGGATTATGCCCTCCGTGGCACCGTCCTAATTCAATCCGCTAGTGGTAGAACATGTCCTTCGTGGCACGTTGACCCTGACCCTAGTATTTTGATTTGAGTGATTAGTGATGGAGTATGCCCTTCGTGGCACCGTCCTAATTCAATCCGCTAGTGGTAGAACATGTCCTTCGTGGCATGACCCTAGTATTTTGATTTGAGTGATTAGTGATGGAGTATGCCCTTCGTGGCACCGTCCTAATTCAATCCGCTAGTGGTAGAACATGTCCTTCGTGGCATGACCCTAGTATTTTGATTTGAGTGATTAGTGATGGGGTATGCCCTTCGTGGCACCGTCCTGATTCAATCCGCTAGTGGTGGTAGAACATGTCCTTCGTGGCATGACCCTAGTAATTGATTTGAGTGATTAGTGATGGATTTTGCCCTTTGTGGCACCATCCTAATTCAATTCGCCAGTGGTGGAGTATACCCTTCGTGGCACCACCCTAGCAGTTGACTTGATAATTAGTGGTAGAACATGCCCTCCGTGGTACTACCCTAATCAATTTAAATCTTGATTCCTTAGGGATGAATTTCCTTTCCCTTAAGATTAAAATTCAACACTTGATCTTTGAGCTCGGTCAACGCCAATATGTGCAATAGAATTTCATTCTATTACACATATTGGGGGTCCATTTGTTGACCTCATTTTTGTATGAGGTCACTTGGACTACTCTTGATTCTAAAACAATTTAATTTCCAAATTAATTTAAATTCTAGAATCCTCCTAGAATCCTGACCTTAGGATCAGTGCTAGGATCCTTCTAGAGCTTAAACCTTAGGAGTTACTCTAGATCCTAAACTTCTTCTAGACTCCAAGTTCTAGGAATTTCTTAGGCTCTAGGATCCTTCTAGATTCCTAACTTTAAGATCCATTCAGACCTTAGGATCTACCTAGATCTTAGGTCAATCAAGCCAAATCCAAGGTCCAAAGGTTTTGTCCTAAAGGCCTTTTCCATTGAAATTTCAAACACTTTGAAACCTGGTCAAATGACCTCCGATTCAGAGTCTGTCAGTTGCACACTGACGGGTAATGTCTCTAGAGGTAACCCTCAAAATTTGAGCCCATGCTGAGGCCTCTAACCCCAGAAACTTAATTAAAAATCCAAAGGCTGTAAAACCTTCAAATATTTACAGCCCCTGCCACTGGACCTATCACTGTGAAGTTTTTGACCTTAGAGACTTCACCAAATCCTCTAGTCGCTTCCAGACCCTTAATATTGATACCTTGAACATTAAACTGGAATTTTTCTGGGCCCACTCTGACCCCTAGTTGACCAGGGGTCAAAATGACCAAAATACCCCTATGGGGCTCAAACTTTGATTTTTAACCAAATGAACTCCAAATTGAACGCAACTACCTCCAGCAAGTTTCAAATGTCATTTCAAACTTGTGTGACCCATTCCCAACCCTTGGGTCAGCCTGGTTGACCAAGTCAACAGGTTTGACCCAATAGGCCCTTTAAGGGTTCAAACGGGTGTTTTGAACCAGATGACTTCCTTAGGACTTGGAATCACATCTAATAGACTCTAAATGTCATTTTGAATTTGTTGAACCCATTCCCATGCCTTTGGATCAACTTGGTTGACCAAATCAACCTAATTGACCCAAATGACCCTTTAAAGGCCCAAATAGGTGTTTTTGACCTAAATGACCTATCTAAGCTATGGAATCACTCCCATTGATTTTGAAATGATACTTCAAACTTGTTGAACCCATTTTCACACCTTGGTTCAATCTGGTTGACCCAGTCAATCTAGGTTGACCAAAATTAACCCTTAAGCCCATTCATTTTAAATTAAATTCCAAATGCATATAAATCTTGGACAAATCCTATCCAAGATATTTTAATTAATCCCTCAAGTGGCCCTAGCTGCCACCTCACCCTGGGTTGACCAGTTGACTGGTCAACATGGTCAACCAACTCCTTTAAGAGGCTTAAATCTTCATTTGGCTTGACTCAAGCTAGCCTACCTAGCCCAAACTCATTTCAATAATTTTTTAAGATACCCCTCACATGCCACCTCAGCACCCCTGGACCCATTGACTGGTCAAACAGTCAATGGGTGGTCAAATAAACCCTTTTAGAGCCTTAATTAATCCCTTAAAATTAACCCCCCCTAATTTAAATCCCTCCAGCAGTTTGAACATGCTCTAGAAGCTTCCTAGGACTCACTTCAGCCCTTTGATCCTGATCAAATAGCCCTTATTACTCCCATGTGCTCATAAGGGGACAAAACACCCTTTACACCTAAGGTGTCCTTGAGCTGTCCTTGGCTGCTGCTCCCCCACCAACTCCCTGGACAGGTGGCAGCTATCTGGGAGTCCAAGCAATTGATCACAGCCCTTCATTCAATCTGGAGGGGATTGAATAGGGCAAAAGGCTCAAAATGAGTCTCATTTTTTTTTTATTTTCGAATCCCTACACTCTCTCACTCACCTAGAGCTCCTCCAGCCGAACTCTTTGTTCGTTTGAGCTCTACTTGACTTCCTCAACACTTCCCCCACTCAAAGTCCGGCGATTAATCCCTCTCCGGCGATCTTCCGACGAGTCTAATACGCAATCCGTCCAAGGCTTGTACCAGGCGTTTCGTGGCGTATCGGAGCTTGGATTCAACTGGGAGCTTATTCGTGGACAGTCTACAAGCTCAGAGAATCCAAAAACGGTCCAAACCGTCCATTGAATCGCTGTAAATATCTAAACCTAGTTTAGGACACTTAGTTTAAATAGCTTTTAATTTAATGCATATTAAGATATGATGTTACACCCCCACTATTTCTGTTCACCTAGGCTACCTAGGTTTAAAATTTCAAACGTTTTCGTCGTCTGGATCGCCTGAACGAGCCAAAAAAAACGCCTTCTAGGGCGCTCTCGCGGCTCAGTTCAGGTCTGCCGTTTTGGACCGTTGATCTCTTGATCAACGGTTCCGATCGAGCCGCTCCACGCGTTGATCAGACCGTGTACTCGAGTCAGCGCTCGATTTCTTGGCTCGGCCGCATCTGGGCCGTCCGTTTGGAATCGCGGGATCAAGATCTCGCCGTCTGATCTTCCTTCATGAGATCAAATCGTGGGATCTAATCTCAGCCTTTGATCCCAAACCGCGGTTGATCCAACGGCGGGTGAGATCTGCTGACCTGGATTAGTGAAAACGCGTGGACCCACGCGCTTTCTCAATCAAGCGGCAATCATTGGACCGCCGCCGCGTTTTGACCCCGCAAACCAGAGCCCGCCGCGTGGCCACTCAGCCGCCGTTTTAATAAAAAAAGGTTTTAAATTAATTTTAAAACTATTTAATTAACAGAAATCTTTAAAAAATCATAATAAATTAAATATAAATCCAAAAATTAATTATAATATATCAAATTGCTTGGATTTTCAAGGCCTTTAATTTAAAAAATAAATTACTTTTTAAATATTCTATGTATTTTTGGTAATTTTAAATATAAACTATTTTTTTTTTATTTTAATTATTATTTAATTAAAATAAACCAAATATTTCTAAATTTTGAGGGAATTTTATTTCAAAATATTTTGAACTTCCAGAGCATATTTCTAAAACCACTTGAGGAAATTTTGGTAAAAATTTGAATCATTTAATTATCTTTAATGTTCAATTAGTATTTAATTAAATAGTTTATCAAATTTCTTTTAAAAACTAAAAAAATTTTTTTTTAAAAAAAAAAAGAGAGAGAAATCAGTGGGTCTCTCAATTGTCTAAAATTTTTAGTTTGATAATATTTTGAATTATTTTATTTTAAAACTTATATATTTATATATATAGGTTTATTTATACATATATTTTAAAACTATTTCAAAACCTATATATATTTAAATCTTGAACCTTTGGGAGATCCACCTTGAAACTTTAAACATGGATTGAGCATATGTGAATGGAATTAAAGGGGATGATTAGTGAGTAACCATTTCATGGCTCATTCACTAATCTTGAGTTAATTATGTGTACTTTATTTAGTCTTTGTATGCTTAAGGTACACACACCACTTAGCCTAGGCTCTCCTAGATTTAAGGACTTGTTTGCTTGCTTTTGTGTATTGATACTATGTTCAGTCAAGGGTTAGTCAAAACTTCAATTCAAACCTATTAAACTTAGTGCCATAATTAGGGACAATAATTAAGGACATGTTTAGAGAACTTAGAGAAAATCTAGAAATTAGGATACATATCCTTTTAACTCAAAACTTTGAACACATGAACTTAGTGACATGTCCAGCCCATATAAAAAGTTTCACTGATTTTTGAAGTCATTAAGCCTCTTAAACAATTTTCTTAAGTCTAAACCTTGATTAAGCCATTAAACCTTCCAGAAAATGTAATAAATCCATTTTAAACCCAAAAATTATGTGTAAGCCCTCTAACTGACCAGTTTTGAATCCTCAACCAATGAAAATTAAAATCAAAATTATTTGACAGCAAATTAAACCTTAATTCAATTTTAATTGAAATTCAACCTTTAATTAATATAATTAATTAATAATTATTAAAAAATTCCAAAAATTTCCCAAACACTTGGGAATCTCTCCTTGGGTCATTCCTGACCTTTGGAGCTGATTTCAAGGAGTTGGGATATCATTTGGAGCAAAATCACGAAAAGGGGCCTTTAATTAAGGATTTTCAATAATTCATTAAATACTTAAAATTTCAAACACTCATAACTAATTCAAGAAAAATCCAAATCACCCAAACTCACTTGCATTCAACTTCTAATAATGTCTAATATTTATTAAAAATATTAAATTTCCAGGAAAACATCAAATTCAAAAAGTCAACTTTTTGGTCAACCGTAGGTCAAAACTAGTTCAAAACTTCAAACCTTTCTAATAAAATGTAGAAAAATCCGATTTCAACGTACTTACCTTCTAACTGATCGTAGTAAGGTCTAGTATTTTAATAAAATACAAACATTCCAGAATTTGAGCTTAATCAAAATGTCAACTTTTGACCCTTTAATTAAGTGATTAAAATATTCATAAAAATTCATAAAAACTTAAAATTGTTTTAAAAACTCCAGAAAACATTAGCTTAATGTTTAAAAACACTCAACAAACCTTTTAAAACACAACAACCATCCTAAAGATGAAGTTTATTGGCTGGACTACTCCGGGCTGCGGGGCTAAGTGTCCTAAGGAGGCTGGTTCCTCGAGCCTGGTGGCACAACGCCACGAATGGATTCTAAGGGGTGTTAAAACCTTAAAATGGATTAATCATTAATCATTTAACCTTTTAAAATCTTTAACTCAATCACATTAATTTGGTTTATCGGATGGAATACTCCGGGCTGCGGGGCTAAGTGTCCTAAGGGAGGCTGGTTCCTCGAGCCTGGTGGCACAACGCCACGAATCAATTAATGGAAAACTTAAATTAATAAATCTTTAAAAATCAGCAATCAACTTTTTTTTTTTAATAAAATACATTAATTTTCCAACCCTTAAAATCAATAATCAAACCTCGAGCAATTTTAATCTAATGATCCCATTTAGGACATATCAAAACTACACGACCTATCCCACACACACTTTAGATGGTTTGCTAGGATCACCGACTCTAGTTTTAGGATAGGCCGGTGTTTTACTTTCTGCAGTTGTGTGCCGGGATTTTCGAGCTTTTTTTCTGCATGCTGTTTGCTAGTGTAGAATTGTTGTGTTTATTTACTTGCTTTCTGCACTCTGTGTTTGATTGTGCGTTAGACCTACCCATAGGCTAGGAACGAAATATATTTATGCAATCTTATGCAGGTGGCCATGCTCATGTAAGGAGCTGAAAATTAAAGGGGGCAGTTAATAAAAAAAATATATAACTCTTTGCACAGGTACCTGCCGCGCTTAAGACCCCCTTTAAATAAAAGAGCATGGCCAAGTGTGGCTAAAGCAATGCATTTTACTTTGTATTATAACTGCTTGGAAATATATATACGACTGTTGATTATTAGGATAAACCCTGCAGGATCGAGTCTAGATTTTCATTTTTTAATTGAGATGTAAATTTGATTGTATAAAGGTTGTATTTATTTAAAAATGATTTGAATTTGGGATATTCGATCCAATTTGAATTCCAAAGAGGTGAAGACATCCTTAAAGGGGAGAGTCTTCTTCCATTTGGAAGTCAAATTAGGACCTCTTTCAAATATCCAAAGAGGAAAGATAACATCCCAATTAAGGGGGAGTTTCTTTTCATTTGGGTATCCGGAACCGACGAATCAAGATGTTCGTGAGAAGATGAAGAAATGGACAACGAGAAGAATCCCAAATTTCAAATTCATTTAATTTAAGATTAGAAATCCGGGTTGTAGTCAGTGGTGCCCGGCCACTTTACTTTACTGTCAATTCTGTGATGTAATAATAAGGGCACTTGCCTATGGACATTCAATTTGATATATTTAATTTGATTGATTTATTTAAATTGATTGCGCATTAGAACTCCTGCTTTTCTAGTCTTTTTTACTTGCATGCCGCATTTGGATTGACCTGGAATACGATTTAGGCTCTTAGGGGTCTGTCAAAAATTTTTCTATTCTAATTAAATAAAATTTTTAAGATAAGATAGAAACTCTAAACGGTCCTAAGAAGTAAGCTCGGACTCGCCGAGGGGTTTTTCATGCATTCATATTGTAACTTCTCTTCCTTGTTAGGCATCTCCCCCGCCTGCGGGTTCTGGCAGACCACCTGGCCTATGAGGGTGCCGATCTGTCAAGGGGATGTTATGCAATCTCTAGGATAAAACCTATTTTCTAAGCCAAAATTTTTAAACTGCTACATATTGATTTTGCATTCAATCGAGTCGATTAGCATGCATCGCATTAGTAACACATTAAAATCGAGTCTAATATTTAATTGCACTATTTAGACATAAAACCCGACATGAGTCTAAGGGGTCAATTAGGGATTTGCTCTAGATGTCGACCCCATTTCTCTAAAACTTTCTAATTAATGTCCCTACCACTCTACAAAAAGACCCGGACTCATTATTTTAAAATCGTTTAGGTGGTTTAGCTGGCTCCCCAATCCAGGCCGGGGTAAGACCAGACCCGCATTGCACTAGTTAGGTTCGGGGCACTAACTTCTAGTGTCCAATTTAGACTTAGGTTCCGAGGCTGGCTCGGGCCGTAAGACCTCAAATTTCGGGAATTGAATCCCAAATTTCTAATAAAATCGACTACTCAAACTAAAAATTTCTTTCAATCAAATATAAGCCTAACACTTATGGTAGATTGAGATGTTTCTGAAGTAATTCAGAATCTCAAAACATCTCCTACTTTTCTCCTTTGGATTCAAAAATAAGTGTTCAATCTTGAACCAATCCCCCTTGAAATTCAAACCTTAACTTCCTTTGATATTTAACTTTGAATTCTAAATAAAATTCATATCGCTATTCTAATCGAGAGTTTTCGTAGGAAAACTTTTAATTTTCCTACGATGTAATTAACTACGAGGGCTTGCGCTCGTAGGAGATTTGGAAACCCAGATATAATTTTTAAAATTAAAATTTTCAAAAATCTCTAATTAATTATTTTTGGGAAAAATACAACGATCATTATCGTCATTCTCAAATGATCGAAAATGATTGATATTTTCTTTCTTTGGAGAGATATATCAATTATTATCGTAATTTTGATTATGAAATTAATGATCTCCCATCCAAGTTAGCATAATCAAATAATTTTGAATTTTGATTACGATAATTTGGGTAGTTTTTTGATGTTTTGGAATTTGAACCAATTAGTGAACAATATCTTCTCCATATGAGATGATATATTGTTCCTAATGTTGTGTTAGATTTCAAAATTAAACTTTGAATTTAATATTCCCAAAAATAATTAAATATTTTTCAAAATTATATATATATATATAATATATATTTTTTTTTTAATCAAAACAAAAAATGGCGACTCCGCTGGGGAAAATCTCTCTCTCCATCTTTAATAGCGGTATGAATTTTATTGAATCGGTAGTCTTAACTACCCTTCTCTCCGTTGGTCCCTCTCCCATTTCTTCCTTGGGTGAGTGTGTGGCCAACTCAATTAAAACATGTGAAATGAGAGGTGAGTGTAGGAAACCTCCCTCTAGATTAGGCTTGGACATTTTGCCTCCAACTTGGTTGGTAGAGCGAAAGAGTCAAGCCTATTCCTTTCTAAACCTTTCTATAAATGTTAGAAACTAGCGTGCTCGGGTTTCTAGTGGCATGCTAAGTTATATAACTTATAGAAAATTTCTTCAACTTTTAAGATCAAAATTCTCAATCTTTTAGTAGAGTTTTAATCATTCCAACGTCTAGATAATCATTACGTTTTGTCGTTGTATATTGAATTGTAACAATTTCAATTCAATATATACGATCAAGTGTAATATTCACTTTTAAGGTTTGTCTAAAAAAAATTCAATTATATCGATAGAATTAAGCTATGACATTTCATTCTTAATTCATTAATTAGAATGAGAGAGTCAAGTAAATTCCAAATAAATCTCCCCTAATTAATGTGGACCTTCTGTTGAATGAAAATTCAACACATTGAGTCCCAAAATAAGGGGAGATGCTGCCGAAATTTTGAATTTTTGGACATTTCTTTAAAAGATCATTGATTGTTGTTATATACCTTCCTGCGACGATCGTTGTAAGAAGCATATACGACATATCCTTAAATTTTTCTCTCGGCAAATTTTTTGCCTTCAATAATTTCAATTTTCAATTGTATTTGAAAACCTTGTGGTATTTTCTCCTTATAATTGTAGACCCTTTTGTTGAATGAAAATTCGACACATTGAGTCTCAAAAATAAGGGGAAATGCTGCCGGATTTTTGAATTTTCTAAAAACAATTGATTGACGTTGTTATATGTTCTCATATACAACGAACCCTTAAATTCTATCCGGTAAAAGTTTGTCTTTAACATCTTACCCTTTGATTACTCTTAGGGTTGAGAGAGTGAAACTTGCTTAATAAGCTTTCCCTATATTTATTTGAGAACCTTTCTGTTGAATGAAAATTCAACACTTTGAGTTCCAAAATAAGGGGAAATGCTGCCGGATTTTTGAATTTTCAAATTTTCATCCTTTAAATTCAATTCAATCCTCATTGTTACATGTAGCACCATAGCACTCTCCAATGGTAAAACATGGGCGATGAAAACTCGATCATCTTCAAATTCAAACTTTTCCTCCAATTTCATTCAAATCAAATTCAAATCATTATTGTTATATGTTTCTACAACATTTGTTTGTAGTTACACATATACAATAAAAATTCAGCTCTTCTTTAAATCAAAGTTAATTTCTATACCTTATTATTGTATACCGAATTATAATTTTTTTTTATAATTCGATATACATGATAAGATATAGACTCGTTTTCAAAAACTTAATTCGGAATTCTGATTCAAATTTCTCTTCTCTAAATCTCAGACATTCAAATTACTTGCAATGGCCGGAAGACTCCTGTTCTCCATGGACCGTGACTTGATGGTTGAGGAAATGGTTTTTGAGAATTCAATTCAGTTTGGGATAGGATTCAAGTCCCTTAAGTTGGTTATGGATGGAAATACCTTAGTGGATCTTGCTGTAGAGGGAGAGAAAGCCCCTTTAGTCCAATTAGCCATAGGAGCTGGGAATGATGCCCCTCCTCATCATTGTTCATTGTTAGATTTGGCATCTGCACCTAAGGAGTCCTTAAAGGAAGAGGAAAAGAAAGAAGAACCAAATGTCGAAAACAAGACTGTAGTCGTGGTTGGAAAGGGTTCTTCTAGCACTGAGTCCCTCTATGGCAGTAAGAATGCCAGGAAGAATTACCTAAGGAGGGTAAGGAAGAAGATCACTAAGAACAAAAAGGTGGCTGAGCTGAAAGCCCTAACTAAGGTTGAACCTGAGGCTGCTGAGGAGCTGCCAATCCCTGTCTCTTCTCCACTCCTTAAAGGGAGTCGTTTTCACCCCCTTGCAGCTGCTGCAGGGGAGGAGAGGGTCAGTCGGATAGCTAGCACTCCGCCTAGCCCTGTCGACTATTCTGTGAAGAAAACCCCGAAAGAGAGGCAAGTTCTGAAAACTAGAATGCTTAGAAATATCATCCACACCTGTGCCGCCCAAGTGGGGCAGACAAAGGAGCAGTATGTAAAGCAGTTGAAAGGGGTAATCTCTCATAAGCTTGAGAAGGAAGTATTAAAAGAAGAGAGATCTGAAGCAAAGAACTTGACTCCTCAACCAGTGAGGAAGAATAAGAAGTTTGTGAAGCAACCTATGACGTCAGCTCTGGTGGATGGATACCACTGGGTGCCTCGCCTCCCTTCTGCAAAAACGGAGGAGATAGTATTAACCGGGCCTGGATCGAGTCGCTCTTTTAAGGGTAGACCACCGACCCCTTCTTTAAAACTATCAAAGCTGGCCCCAGTGGCAGCAAAATCTGAGGGAGTCTCTAAAGAGCCAAAGCCAGTTGATGTTAAGGGCAAGAGGCCCATGTCACCAGTAGAGTCATATGCAAGGAAGAAGTTCAGCAAATGCATTGGGATACAATTTAGAGAACCTCAGATCCAAATACCAGTTGGACTCCCTAGACTCCCAGTGCAGGGATGTGAGGACTCTATTCGCGTTGATGTTGGAGCCCCCGCTGTCCAAGCACCTCCATCAACAACTAAGGTAGATGTCCCTCACCCAACTGAGGAGGTCACCCTCGCGACTACCGACCCCGGGGCGGTCGGAGGGGAGGAGATAGTTCGAGATCCCGATGAGGAGATGTTAGACCAGTTAGTTAATGAGCAGATTACTGAGGAGGATGCTAAGATCAATGATATTTTTGATAAGTTGAATGTGAAAATAATATGACCAGGTCATGGATTATGATGGATATCTGCCAATTTATGCCGAAGCAATAGATGGGAGATCGGTTGATGAAGTGGTTCAAGAAATCAGAGATATCCTTAAGAAGAAGGCAGTTGATGAGTTTCAATCCCGATCAAGATGATCTGTTAGTTGATGAAGAGCCAACTGCCGATGTCCACATGGTTGAAACTCGTGCATCAGCCAAAGATGCCGAGCCTTCTAAGCACCATTCCGGAAAAGAAGAAGAGTCAGCAGCAGTCGACTCAGATTCAGACAGTTCTGTCAGACTGAAAGAAAAGGATGAGTACATCAAAAATCTTGAGAAGAAAAGTTGAAGAGATGATGATTAGAGTTGAACAGATGCAGATTCAACTTCTGCAATCACAACAGCCTAGATCCGAGCAGTTGCAGCCTACAGTACATGCAGTGGGTGAGCACAGCAGGAAAGTTGATTCGAATCTTAAACACCCGGAAGTTACTTCTACAGCGTCTCCGCCAGAAAAGGATATTCGTCAGATGATTGAGACTCAGGTAAGGGAGGCCTTAGCCCATTCACAAGGAACTGTGTCTGTTCCAAAGGGTAGACCCTACCCCGAAGAATATGATTCGGTTCCTTATCCAAAGGGTTTTGTGCCACCTTCTTTCAAAGTTTTTAGTGGTTTAGAAAACCCAAGACAGCATTTGGCCCATTTCCGAGCAAGCTGTTGCAATGCAGGAGGGTCGGATGCTCTACTTTTTCGCCAATTTGTAAGTAGTTTATCCGGGATTGCTTTTGAGTGGTACGCAGATTTGCCAAACGGTTCCGTAAGAACTTTCACAGAGCTTGAGGGTCTCTTTTTAAAGAGATTCTCAGGAGCTCAACAACGAGTAACCGTTGGCGATTTGGTCATCGAAAAGCAAAAACCGGGTGAGTCTTTGGTTGACTATATCTTGAGGTGGCGAAACCTCTCGATGAAATGTGAACCCCAATTACAAGAACAACATGCAGTGGAGATTCTTTTGAAGAATATCCATGGGCCTGTTGCCTTCTTGTTAAAGGGGTTTACAATAAAAACCTTTGAGAAACTCCTCAACAAGGCTAGTAATCTACAAGAAGAGGCTTCCAAAATGCCATTCTTGAAGGATTCTAGTGAAGATAAGAGAGCTGGCAAACCGTTGAAGTCTTTTGAAAAGAGAACAGCAACGGTTTCAGCAGTCGACAAAGGAAAGAAACCACTTAATGTTCAATCAAATCATCCTCGAGATCAACAAGTTCAGAAATCTCAACCATTTCAGGTAACATCTCAACGTGCTAAAGAATATCACCGACCCACTTTTGAAGAGAGATTGGCTCGTACGTATCCATTCAAAAGGGAGTCAGTGAAGAAGATTTTTAAAAGCCTTCTAAAGAAACCCGATTTTCGATTGCCGGAGGCCAAGAAGCCGGAAGAGGCAAATAAAAAGGATGATCCAAATTTTTGCCCTTACCACCGCATGCTAGGCCACACAATCGAAGATTGCATACCCTTTAAGGGTTGGCTCGACTGGAACTTCCGTCAAGGTAATATTGTAATTCCAAAGGAATATTTGGTCAATCCGGATCAAGGATCTGTCAAGTTCATCTCAGGTATTAATTCTAATCCTTCTTTGTCCATTGAGGATGGTTGGGATGTAGCACTATCCCGGGCATTTAAAAAGTCGATTAACCAATCTTTCCGTCTTTCTCAACAGTTACCGACGAGAGCCCCGGGCCCGATCTTGGAGGTTGAGCTGGAGGCATCGCAGGAGGATGTTGGGACGATTTCCTCTCCAGTAGTCGTAGGAACTACTGTATTAAAGAAAAATGAAAAGAGTGAACCTGTTGTAGAGAGGAAATTTGTTGATGAGAGATGTGTACAAGTGGTGGATGGTGGCTCAAAACCACTAGCCCCACTAAAGTTATCTGACTTTTACTTTGCCCCATCAAAGGCAAAGGGTCAAAAATTGAATAAAAAGAAACATCCTTCTGCAAATATTTTGATGATTAGTGTTGAAAATGAGATTTTAAATGACTCTTCTGTTGAAAGTAATTCTGAACTAGCTGAGGATAATCAAGAAGTTCAAAAACTCAGCCCTCCGGATTTGACCCTTCAAGGAGAAGATAAATTTGATGTCTTATCAGATGGTGATACCCCTGAAATTAATTTTCAAGGGAGTCCCGTCGTGATAGACTTTTCAGATTCAGATTCTCATTCAGAAAATGACAATCAACCGCCTAAGGAGAGCGTAGACCCTCCCCGTAGTCTGTCCTTCCGATGAAATCGTGCAAGTGCAACTACGCGGTGGCAAGGTTTTACCCCCTAGGCTTCCCCCCCAGGAAAAGGGAAAACAAGTTGTGTCTCCGCTGATCCGATTCAAGTCCCTGCTCAACAATCAAACTCTCCTATAAATCCACCGGGTCCCGATGTTAATGTTCCAAGTGTCGATTACAACGTCTTAGCTCACCTTAGGAAGTTGCCTGCTAAGTTGAGCATCTATGATGCCCTTGTCCTTTCAAAAGAGATGAGGGAGACTCTAATTAAAGCACTTCTCGACCCTGAGATTTGCTTAGCTCAACTCGCTTCAACTTCCGAGGAAGAAGCTTTGTACTTCAAAGAAATCCCAGGAGTTACCTTCTCTGATGAAGATCTACTCCTTGGAACTGCCGATCACAATCGCCCACTTTACATTTCAGTAAATGTGGGAAAGTTTAACTATCAAGAGTTCTTGTTGATCCGGGTGCATCGGTCAACGTGATGAACATAAAGACTCTCGCATACCTTCGAGTTGATACTAGCAAGCTCTCAACCGACAAGTTGGTGCTTCGTGGGTTCAATGAAAAAGGCGAGAAGGCTTTAGGTTCGATCACACTTCTTCTAGAGATAGGAGAATTAAAAACTGAAGCGAAATTTCATATAATTGATTCGGCTACGTCCTTTAATGCGCTCCTAGGTAGGCCTTGGATCCATGAGTATAGGATGGTTCCTTCCACCCTACATCAATGCATCAAGTACCAACGAGATGGCATTGAGTTTGAAATCAAGGGTGATTTACAACCATTTTCTATTCACGAGATTGGGATCTACGAGGATGCTGCATACTATGTTCCTAAAGGGTCCACTACCAAATCTAAGGTAGAGATCAACATTAAGGAGGAAAAAGTAGAAAATCAAAGTTCAAAAGCAATTCAAAAGTTGAGAGAAGAAAAAGTCAAGAATCAAAAAAGAGACGATTCTAGTAGCGAAGATGACGTCGAGCGTGTGGTCTTTAGGCCTCCAATCAACCTACCTCAAAGAGGTGGAAGGATGGCCCAAAGAGCACGCGGCCGAGGTCGCCCTTCCATTGAAAAGAGAAATCCTCCAATGTATATCGAACTTGAAACAAGTTCTGATGAAGAATCAAAAAGGAGGGGTAACAGAATTGCTTTTGACCATAAAAAATCCAATTTTCCTCCTAAGTTTGATCTCACTTTAGATTCAGATAGCGACCAAGAGGGTAACAAATCCAAACCTCAAAGTGATGAGCCTGAATTGAGTATGTATGAAAAGCTTAATAGGGTAGTCAAATCCTTAGCCTTAACCCCACTGTCCACTGACAGAGTCTCAGGGTTAGTAACTAAGGATTCCCCTAATTTAGACGGAGAAGTAAGGAAAGTCCAGAGGTTCTTCCCTGGCACCTCCTCTTCAAGGAATGAAGGTGATGTAATCCTTGAAGAGGCAGATTTCAATGAATTAATGGAATTACCTTTCGGCTACTTTCCTCTTGGTGTTAAAACTCTTATTTCTAAAGGTTTTGTTCCGAGTAAATGGACTAAGGGTCAAGCGCGATACCACCAAAGTATTTGGAATTCCAAATTCAATAAAAATTGGACGAGTGGTATCGGTTTTGGTACCGTTAGTTCGTTTGACGATGATGAATATTGCTTGATGATAACCATCCATCTTGAATCTGAAAGTGTCCCTACTGAAGTCGTCGATTCGCTCGACAGACTTTGTTTAGAGACCTCAGATGATTCAGATGAAGTTCAAATTCGGGATGCACCCCCTGAATTTGAAGAAGAAATTAAATCGACAGTTGATGAACTTAAAGAAATCAACCTTGGAACGGAAGAAGACCCTCGACCTACTTTCATAAGTTCTTTGTTGAGTGAGGATGAGTCTAGGGATCTAATTCAACTTCTATCCGAGTTTAATGACTGTTTCGCTTGGACATACGACGAAATGCCGGGCTTGTCCGCCGATATAGCAGTTCATAAACTTGGAATCCGGCATGATGCCATTCCTGTCAAACAAGCTCCGCGACGCATGCGTCTGGAGATTGAACAACAAGTCATTTCTGAAGTTAAGAAATTGGCCGAAGCCGGATTTATCCGGGAGGAGCAATATCCTTCTTGGGTAGCCAGCGTTGTGCCTGTTCGAAAGAAAAATGGTCAAATCCGGGTCTGTGTTGACTATAGAGACCTGAATAAGGCATGTCCTAAGGATGAATTTCCTTTGCCAATTCCAGAACTAATGGTGGACATCGCCTCCTCGCATGTTGTTTTCTCCTTTATGGATGGCTCATCTGGTTATAATCAAATCAAAATGGCCCCAGAAGATGAGAGAAACACTGCATTCAGAAGTCCTATAGGGATCTTTTGTTATAAAGTGATGCCATTTGGCCTTAAAAATGCCGGTGCAACCTACCAGCGGGCTATGACTCGAATCTTTGATGACTTAATCCACAATCAAGTCGAGTGCTACATCGACGATTTAGTTGTCAAGAGTAAAGTTAAAGAGGCTCATCTTTATGACTTAAGAATCGTCTTCGAGCGGTTGCGCCGCTACGACCTTAAGATGAATCCTTTGAAGTGCGCCTTCGGTGTCACGTCAGGGAAATTTTTAGGTTTCGTAGTAAGACACCGTGGAATCGAAATTGATCCTGCTAAAATCGAAGCTATCTTAAATATGCCGCCTCCTAGGAGCCTTACTCAATTAAGGTCTCTACAAGGTAGACTGGCGTATATAAGAAGATTCATTTCCAATCTTTCCGGAAGATGTCAACCATTCTCGGTCCTCGCTAAAAAGGACGCCAAATTCATTTGGGACGAGAAATGTCAATCTGCTTTTGAAAATATCAAACAATACTTGATGAATCCACCAGTCTTGGCAGCCCCTATTCCGGGGAGACCTTTAATTCTTTACACTGCGGCCCTTGACGAGTCTCTTGGGGCCCTTCTTGCTCAAGTCAATGACGACGGGAAAGAGAATGCTCTCTACTACCTAAGTCGGAGACTTCTACCAACGGAAATTCGATATCCAGCGATTGAGAAACATTGTCTTGCTTTAGTTTTTTGCAGCCCAAAAACTAAGACATTACATGCTTTCACATCAAGTTAACTTGATTTCTAGTTTTAACCCCCGTTGCAGTATCTTATGACCAGGCCTACGTTGTCAGGACGTTTGGCTCGTTGGTCTATGATATTGCTTCAATTTGAAATCACTTTCATTCCCCTGCGTGCTGTGAAAGGGCAGGCCGTCGCCGACTTCCTTGCGGCACACCCGTTGCCGGCGGAATCTCCTCTAAACGATGATTTACCTGATGAGCAAATCATGAGTTTTGAGGAAGCCACTACTCAAACCTGGGAAATGTATTTTGACGGTGCAGCATCTTCTCAACGGGGCAAAACACCTGAACCTACTATTCCCGGGAAAGCCGGAGTTGGCCTGGTATTCATAACACCAGATAAGGGAATGATGTATTTTTCCTACCATTTATCAGAACCTTGTACGAATAATGAAGCTGAGTACGAAGCCCTGATAACTGGTCTGGAACTTACAATTTTGATGGAGATTAAAGAGATTAAAATTTTTGGTGATTCCCAACTGGTGATTAACCAGATTGCAGGAATCTATAAAGTTTTGAATCCTAAACTCCTGAAATATCACCAGTACACTTGTCATTTGCTCGAGCAAATTCCGATTGTAACTATGTATAGGATTCCCCGTGGAAGTAATTCTTCGGCGGATGCCCTCGCAAAGCTTGCAAAGGAATTTGCCTGTCCGGAAGAAGACTCCATCCCTATAGAGGTGCAGGGTCGTCAAGTCTTGTCTCCTATAGATTTGGAGTACATCAACAAACAGATTTTCCAAGTCCTTTCTACCTCTTCAGCAGTCGATGAAGAAGCAGATTGGAGACAGCCGATAATTGAGTACCTTCAAGAAGGCAAGCTCCCTCGTGAGAAATCACTTGCCCATCAAATTAAGAAACGTGCCCTATCCTACGCACTAGTTAACAATACGTTGTACCGTCGATCGTTTGGTCAGATGTGGCTCCGTTGTTTAGACAAATGTGAGGCCCTGAAGATCGTTAACGAAGTCCATGCTGGACTGTGCGGTGCTCATCAATCGGGTCCAAAAATGAAAATGAAGATCAAAAGACTTGGATACTACTGGCCTACGATGATTGACGATTGCATGAAAACTGCAAAGTGTTGTCATCAGTGTCAAGTACATGGTGTGGTTTTACATCAGCCGCCTAACGTGTTGCATCCCACGGTAGCCTCGTGGCCCTTCGAAAGTTGGGGCACGGATATCATTGGGCCAATTGACCCTCCTTCGTCGAAGGGTCATCGCTTCATTTTAGCAGCGACTGATTATTTTTCAAAATGGGCGGAAGCAGTCCCATTAAGAAATGTAACATCACATCATGTAATGAAATTTTTTCGTGACATATCGTATATAGATTTGGCGTTCCGCGCAGAATCATATCCGATAATGGGTCCGCTTTCAAGTCTACAAAGATCAACAATTTTGCAAATCGCCATGGTATTGATTGGAGATATTCAACAATCTATTACCCAAGGGCTAATGGATTGGCTGAGGCCTTCAATAAAACTTTGGTTCAAATCATTAAAAAGACCCTTGATGATAATAAACGTCAGTGGGATGAGAGGTTGGTGGTGGAAGCTTTGTGGGCCTATAGGACCACTTATCGAACCCCGACCCAATCCACGCCGTTTGCACTAGTGTATGGATCTGAGGCCGTACTCCCTCTCGAAGTACAGATCCCTTCGCTCAAAATTGCAATTCAGAACCAGATTACAACTCAGCAAAATGCGCAACTCCGTTTAGAAGAACTTGAAAGCCTTGAAGGATGTCGTCTTCAAGCTCAACAAAATCTAGAATTGTATAAAGCCCGAATGATTCAAGCTCACGATAAGTTAGTGCGACCTAGAACCTTCCAAGTAGGCGTCTTGGTCTTGGTTCTTCGGAGGCCTATCTTAGCGCATCGAAAGCTCGGTGGAAAGTTTGAACCAACTTGGGAAGGACCCTTCGTAGTTGAGATAGTATACGAAGGAGGCTCGTATCAGCTAGTGGATTGTAAGGGAAATCACCCAATGCTTCCTGTAAATGGGCGTTTCCTTAAGAAATACTATGCTTGATGTAGCTCGAATTTTCAATTAATAAAATTTTCAAATTTTTGATTAAATTGATCCAGTTTGCTGCAAATCGTTTTTTTAATTTTATCATATCATATTTCGTATCTTGAAGTTAAACATGGATTTTTTGATTCTTTTTTTTTTTAATCCTTCTTAGTGGTGGAACATGCCCTTTGTGGCACCACCCTAAGATTTAAAATCTTGATTTCGATTGTATGTAGAGAAAATTTCCTCTACATGTAATCATCCAAATTTGCCCTCTTGTGGAAAGCAATGCTTCCTTCCCATAAGATCCTTAATTTTATCTTCCTTAAGGACAGATGTGAGTCATCGTGCCTTCTTTCCTTAGGATTAGATCCGCTAGTGGTGGAACATGTCCTTCGTGGCATGACCCTAGCATTTGATTTAAGTGATTAGTGATGGATTATGCCCTCCGTGGCACCGTCCTAATTCAATCCGCTAGTGGTAGAACATGTCCTTCGTGGCATGACCCTAGTATTTTGATTTGAGTGATTAGTGATGGAGTATGCCCTTCGTGGCACCGTCCTAATTCAATCCGCTAGTGGTAGAACATGTCCTTCGTGGCATGACCCTAGTATTTTGATTTGAGTGATTAGTGATGGATTATGCCCTCCGTGGCACCGTCCTAATTCAATCCGCTAGTGGTAGAACATGTCCTTCGTGGCATGACCCTAGTATTTTGATTTGAGTGATTAGTGATGGAGTATGCCCTTCGTGGCACCGTCCTAATTCAATCCGCTAGTGGTAGAACATGTCCTTCGTGGCATGACCCTAGTATTTTGATTTGAGTGATTAGTGATGGAGTATGCCCTTCGTGGCACCGTCCTAATTCAATCCGCTAGTGGTAGAACATGTCCTTCGTGGCATGACCCTAGTATTTTGATTTGAGTGATTAGTGATGGGGTATGCCCTTCGTGGCACCGTCCTGATTCAATCCGCTAGTGGTAGAACATGTCCTTCGTGGCATGACCCTAGTAATTGATTTGAGTGATTAGTGATGGATTTTTGCCCTTTGTGGCACCATCCTAATTCAATTCGCCAGTGGTGGAGTATACCCTTCGTGGCACCACCCTAGCAGTTGACTTGATAATTAGTGGTAGAACATGCCCTCCGTGGTACTACCCTAATCAATTTAAATCTTGATTCCTTAGGGATGAATTTCCTTTCCCTTAAGATTAAAATTCAACACTTGATCTTTGAGCTCGGTCAACGCCAATATGTGCAATAGAATTTCATTCTATTACACATATTGGGGGTCCATTTGTTGACCTCATTTTTGTATGAGGTCACTTGGACTACTCTTGATTCTAAAACAATTTAATTTCCAAATTAATTTAAATTCTAGAATCCTCCTAGAATCCTGACCTTAGGATCAGTGCTAGGATCCTTCTAGAGCTTAAACCTTAGGAGTTACTCTAGATCCTAAACTTCTTCTAGACTCCAAGTTCTAGGAATTTCTTAGGCTCTAGGATCCTTCTAGATTCCTAACTTTAAGATCCATTCAGACCTTAGGATCTACCTAGATCTTAGGTCAATCAAGCCAAATCCAAGGTCCAAAGGTTTTGTCCTAAAGGCCTTTTCCATTGAAATTTCAAACACTTTGAAACCTGGTCAAATGACCTCCGATTCAGAGTCTGTCAGTTGCACACTGACGGGTAATGTCTCTAGAGGTAACCCTCAAAATTTGAGCCCATGCTGAGGCCTCTAACCCCAGAAACTTAATTAAAAATCCAAAGGCTGTAAAACCTTCAAATATTTACAGCCCCTGCCACTGGACCTATCACTGTGAAGTTTTTGACCTTAGAGACTTCACCAAATCCTCTAGTCGCTTCCAGACCCTTAATATTGATACCTTGAACATTAAACTGGAATTTTTCTGGGCCCACTCTGACCCCTAGTTGACCAGGGGTCAAAATGACCAAAATACCCCTATGGGGCTCAAACTTTGATTTTTAACCAAATGAACTCCAAATTGAACGCAACTACCTCCAGCAAGTTTCAAATGTCATTTCAAACTTGTGTGACCCATTCCCAACCCTTGGGTCAGCCTGGTTGACCAAGTCAACAGGTTTGACCCAATAGGCCCTTTAAAGGGTTCAAACGGGTGTTTTTGAACCAGATGACTTCCTTAGGACTTGGAATCACATCTAATAGACTCTAAATGTCATTTTGAATTTGTTGAACCCATTCCCATGCCTTTGGATCAACTTGGTTGACCAAATCAACCTAATTGACCCAAATGACCCTTTAAAGGCCCAAATAGGTGTTTTTGACCTAAATGACCTATCTAAGCTATGGAATCACTCCCATTGATTTTGAAATGATACTTCAAACTTGTTGAACCCATTTTCACACCTTGGTTCAATCTGGTTGACCCAGTCAATCTAGGTTGACCAAAATTAACCCTTAAGCCCATTCATTTTAAATTAAATTCCAAATGCATATAAATCTTGGACAAATCCTATCCAAGATATTTTAATTAATCCCTCAAGTGGCCCTAGCTGCCACCTCACCCTGGGTTGACCAGTTGACTGGTCAACATGGTCAACCAACTCCTTTAAGAGGCTTAAATCTTCATTTGGCTTGACTCAAGCTAGCCTACCTAGCCCAAACTCATTTCAATAATTTTTTAAGATACCCCTCACATGCCACCTCAGCACCCCTGGACTCATTGACTGGTCAAACAGTCAATGGGTGGTCAAATAAACCCTTTTAGAGCCTTAATTAATCCCTTAAAATTAACCCCCCCTAATTTAAATCCCTCCAGCAGTTTGAACATGCTCTAGAAGCTTCCTAGGACTCACTTCAGCCCTTTGATCCTGATCAAATAGCCCTTATTACTCCCATGTGCTCATAAGGGGACAAAACACCCTTTACACCTAAGGTGTCCTTGAGCTGTCCTTGGCTGCTGCTCCCACCAACTCCCTGGACAGGTGGCAGCTATCTGGGAGTCCAAGCAATTGATCACAGCCCTTCATTCAATCTGGAGGGGATTGAATAGGGCAAAAGGCTCAAAATGAGTCTCATTTTTTTCGAATCCCTACACTCTCTCACTCACCTAGAGCTCCTCCAGCCGAACTCTTTGTTCGTTTGAGCTCTACTTGACTTCCTCAACACTTCCCCACTCAAAGTCCGGCGATTAATCCCTCTCCGGCGATCTTCCGACGAGTCTAATACGCAATCCGTCCAAGGCTTGTACCAGGCGTTTCGTGGCGTATCGGAGCTTGGATTCAACTGGGAGCTTATTCGTGGACAGTCTACAAGCTCAGAGAATCCAAAAACGGTCCAAACCGTCCATTGAATCGCTGTAAATATCTAAACCTAGTTTAGGACACTTAGTTTAAATAGCTTTTAATTTAATGCATATTAAGATATGATGTTACACCCCCACTATTTCTGTTCACCTAGGCTACCTAGGTTTAAAATTTCAAACGTTTTCGTCGTCTGGATCGCCTGAACGAGCCAAAAAACGCCTTCTAGGGCGCTCTCGCGGCTCAGTTCAGGTCTGCCGTTTCTGGACCGTTGATCTCTTGATCAACGGTTCCGATCGAGCCGCTCCACGCGTTGATCAGACCGTGTACTCGAGTCAGCGCTCGATTTCTTGGCTCGGCCGCATCTGGGCCGTCCGTTTGGAATCGCGGGATCAAGATCTCGCCGTCTGATCTTCCTTCATGAGATCAAATCGTGGGATCTAATCTCAGCCTTTGATCCCAAACCGCGGTTGATCCAACGGCGGGTGAGATCTGCTGACCTGGATTAGTGAAAACGCGTGGACCCACGCGCTTTCTCAATCAAGCGGCAATCATTGGACCGCCGCCGCGTTTTGACCCCGCAAACCAGAGCCCGCCGCGTGGCCACTCAGCCGCCGTTTTAATAAAAAAAGGTTTTAAATTAATTTTAAAACTATTTTAATTAACAGAAATCTTTAAAAAAATCATAATAAATTAAATATAAATCCAAAAATTAATTATAATATATCAAATTGCTTGGATTTTCAAGGCCTTTAATTTAAAAATAAAATTACTTTAAAATATTCTATGTATTTTTGGTAATTTTAAATATAAACATTATTTTTTTTTTATTTTAATTATTATTTAATTAAAATAAACCAAATATTTCTAAATTTTGAGGGAATTTATATTTCAAAATATTTTGAACTTCCAGAGCATATTTCTAAAACCACTTGAGGAAATTTTGGTAAAAAAATTTGAATCATTTAATTATCTTTAATGTTCAATTAGTATTTAATTAAATAGTTTATCAAATTTCTTTTAAAAAACTAAAAAAATTTTTTTTTTTAAAAAAAAAAGAGAGAGAAATCAGTGGGTCTCTCAATTGTCTAAAATTTTTAGTTTGATAATATTTTGAATTATTTTATTTTAAAACTTATATATTTATATATATATAGGTTTATTTATACATATATTTTAAAACTATTTCAAAACCTATATATATTTAAATCTTGAACCTTTGGGAGATCCACCTTGAAACTTTAAACATGGATTGAGCATATGTGAATGGAATTAAAGGGGATGATTAGTGAGTAACCATTTCATGGCTCATTCACTAATCTTGAGTTAATTATGTGTACTTTATTTAGTCTTTGTATGCTTAAGGTACACACACCACTTAGCCTAGGCTCTCCTAGATTTAAGGACTTGTTTGCTTGCTTTTGTGTATTGATACTATGTTCAGTCAAGGGTTAGTCAAAACTTCAATTCAAACCTATTAAACTTAGTGCCATAATTAGGGACAATAATTAAGGACATGTTTAGAGAACTTAGAGAAAATCTAGAAATTAGGATACATATCCTTTTAACTCAAAACTTTGAACACATGAACTTAGTGACATGTCCAGCCCATATAAAAAGTTTCACTGATTTTTGAAGTCATTAAGCCTCTTAAATAATTTTCTTAAGTCTAAACCTTGATTAAGCCATTAAACCTTCCAGAAAATGTAATAAATCCATTTTAAACCCAAAAATTATGTGTAAGCCCTCTAACTGACCAGTTTTGAATCCTCAACCAATGAAAATTAAAATCAAAATTATTTGACAGCAAATTAAACCTTAATTCAATTTTAATTGAAATTCAACCTTTAATTAATATAATTAATTAATAATTATTAAAAATTCCAAAAATTTCCCAAACACTTGGGAATCTCTCCTTGGGTCATTCCTGACCTTTGGAGCTGATTTCAAGGAGTTGGGATATCATTTGGAGCAAAATCACGAAAAGGGGCCTTTAATTAAGGATTTTCAATAATTCATTAAATACTTAAAATTTCAAACACTCATAACTAATTCAAGAAAAATCCAAATCACCCAAACTCACTTGCATTCAACTTCTAATAATGTCTAATATTTATTAAAAATATTAAATTTCCAGGAAAACATCAAATTCAAAAAGTCAACTTTTTGGTCAACCGTAGGTCAAAAACTAGTTCAAAACTTCAAACCTTTCTAATAAAATGTAGAAAAATCCGATTTTCAACGTACTTACCTTCTAACTGATCGTAGTAAGGTCTAGTATTTTAATAAAATACAAACATTCCAGAATTTGAGCTTAATCAAAATGTCAACTTTTGACCCTTTAATTAAGTGATTAAAATATTCGTAAAAATTCATAAAACTTAAAATTGTTTTAAAACTCCAGAAAACATTAGATTAATGTTTAAAACACTCAACAAACCTTTTAAAACACAACAACCATCCTAAAGATGAAGTTTATTGGCTGGACTACTCCGGGCTGCGGGGCTAAGTGTCCTAAGGAGGCTGGTTCCTCGAGCCTGGTGGCACAACGCCACGAATGGATTCTAAGGGGTGTTAAACCTTAAAATGGATTAATCATTAATCATTTAACCTTTTAAAATCTTTAACTCAATCACATTAATTTGGTTTATCGGATGGAATACTCCGGGCTGCGGGGCTAAGTGTCCTAAGGAGGCTGGTTCCTCGAGCCTGGTGGCACAACGCCACGAATCAATTAATGGAAAACTTAAATTAATAAATCTTTAAAAATCAGCAATCAACTTTTTTTTTTAAATAAAATATATTAATTTTCCAACCCTTAAAATCAATAATCAAACCTCGAGCAATTTTAATCTAATGATCCCATTTAGGACATATCAAAACTACACGACCTATCCCACACACTTTAGATGGTTTGCTAGGATCACCGACTCTAGTTTTAGGATAGGCCGGTGTTTTACTTTCTGCAGTTGTGTGCCGGGATTTTCGAGCTTTTTCTGCATGCTGTTTGCTAGTGTAGAATTGTTGTGTTTATTTACTTGCTTTCTGCACTCTGTGTTTGATTGTGCGTTGGACCTACCCATAGGCTAGGAACGAAATATATTTATGCAATCTTATGCAGGTGGCCATGCTCATGTAAGGAGCTGAAAATTAAAGGGGGCAGTTAATAAAAAAATATAACTCTTTGCACAGGTACCTGCCGCGCTTAAGACCCCCTTTAAATAAAAGAGCATGGCCAAGTGTGGCTAAAGCAATGCATTTTACTTTGTATTATAACTGCTTGGAAATATATACGACTGTTGATTATTAGGATAACCCTGCAGGATCGAGTCTAGATTTTCATTTTTTAATTGAGATGTAAATTTGATTGTATAAAGGTTGTATTTATTTAAAAATGATTTGAATTTGGGATATTCGATCCAATTTGAATTCCAAAGAGGTGAAGACATCCTTAAAGGGGAGAGTCTTCTTCCATTTGGAAGTCAAATTAGGACCTCTTTCAAATATCCAAAGAGGAAAAAAAACATCCCAATTAAGGGGGAGTTTCTTTTCATTTGGGTATCCGGAACCGACGAATCAAGATGTTCGTGAGAAGATGAAGAAATGGACAACGAGAAGAATCCCAAATTTCAAATTCATTTAATTTAAGATTAGAAATCCGGGTTGTAGTCAGTGGTGCCCGGCCACTTTACTTTACTGTCAATTCTGTGATGTAATAATAAGGGCACTTGCCTATGGACATTCAATTTGATATATTTAATTTGATTGATTTATTTAAATTGATTGCGCATTAGAACTCCTGCTTTTCTAGTCTTTTTACTTGCATGCCGCATTTGGATTGACCTGGAATACGATTTAGGCTCTTAGGGGTCTGTCAAAAATTTTTCTATTCTAATTAAATAAAATTTTTAAGATAAGATAGAAACTCTAAACGGTCCTAAGAAGTAAGCTCGGACTCGCCGAGGGTTTTTCATGCATTCATATTGTAACTTCTCTTCCTTGTTAGGCATCTCCCCGCCTGCGGGTTCTGGCAGACCACCTGGCCTATGAGGGTGCCGATCTGTCAAGGGGATGTTATGCAATCTCTAGGATAAAACCTATTTTCTAAGCCAAAATTTTTAAACTGCTACATATTGATTTTGCATTCAATCGAGTCGATTAGCATGCATCGCATTAGTAACACATTAAAATCGAGTCTAATATTTAATTGCACTATTTAGACATAAAACCCGACATGAGTCTAAGGGGTCAATTAGGGATTTGCTCTAGATGTCGACCCCATTTCTCTAAAACTTTCTAATTAATGTCCCTACCACTCTACAAAAAGACCGGACTCATTATTTTAAAATCGTTTAGGTGGTTTAGCTGGCTCCCCAATCCAGGCCGGGGTAAGACCAGACCCGCATTGCACTAGTTAGGTTCGGGGCACTAACTTCTAGTGTCCGATTTAGACTTAGGTTCCGAGGCTGGCTCGGGCCGTAAGACCTCAAATTTCGGGAATTGAATCCCAAATTTCTAATAAAATCGACTACTCAAACTAAAAATTTCTTTCAATCAAATATAAGCCTAACACTTATGGTAGATTGAGATGTTTCTGAAGTAATTCAGAATCTCAAAACATCTCCTACTTTTCTCCTTTGGATTCAAAAATAAGTGTTCAATCTTGAACCAATCCCCCTTGAAATTCAAACCTTAACTTCCTTTGATATTTAACTTTGAATTCTAAATAAAATTCATATCGCTATTCTAATCGAGAGTTTTCGTAGGAAAACTTTTAATTTTCCTACGATGTAATTAACTACGAGGGCTTGCGCTCGTAGGAGATTTGGAAACCCAGATATAATTTTTAAAATTAAAATTTTCAAAAATCTCTAATTAATTATTTTTGGGAAAAATACAACGATCATTATCGTCATTCTCAAATGATCGAAAATGATTGATATTTTCTTTCTTTGGAGAGATATATCAATTATTATCGTAATTTTGATTATGAAATTAATGATCTCCCATCCAAGTTAGCATAATCAAATAATTTTGAATTTTGATTACGATAATTTGGGTAGTTTTTGATGTTTTGGAATTTGAACCAATTAGTGAACAATATCTTCTCCATATGAGATGATATATTGTTCCTAATGTTGTGTTAGATTTCAAAATTAAACTTTGAATTTAATATTCCCAAAAATAATTAAATATTTTTCAAAATTATATATATATATAAATATATTTTTTTTTTAATCAAAACAGGGCAGAACACCGATGAAAGTTCGTCAACGGGCAGAAGTTCGACGACGAGTAGAAGTCCGCTGACGAGCAGAAGTTCGACGACAAGGAGAAGTCCGACGTCGCGTAGAAGTACGGCCTCGGGCAGAAGACCGATGAAAGTTCGTCGATGGGCAGAAGTCCGACGACGAGTAGAAGTCCGCTGATGAGCAGAAGTTTGACGACAGGGAGAAGTCCGACGTCGTGTAGAAGTATGGCCTCGGGCAGAAGTCTGATGAAAGTTCGTCGACGAGTAGAAGTCCGCAAACGAGCAGAAGTCCGACGTCGAGTATAAGTCTGCTGACGAGCAGAAGTCCGACGTCGGGTATTAGTCCGATAACAGGAAGGATTTCGGCGTTGTGTAATAGTCCGTCGAAAGTCCTGCAAGGCAAAAGTTTAGCGCAGGAGGAAATTCAAAATCGGGAAGAATTTTAACATTATGGAGAAGTCAGATAGAAGTCTATTGACGACATTCTAGCGACGTTAACCAAGGACATGAGACTTTTCCGATGTTGTAAGTCGGAGCCCTGCTCGACGACGTTAACCTATGTGGAAGAGTTCGGGAGAATCCACTAAGGATGTGAGACCTTTCCGAGGTTGTATGCCGGAGCCTTTGTTCGACGACGTTAACCTGTGTGGAAGAGGTCGGGAGAATCCACCAAGGATGTAGGACCTATCCGAGGTTGTATGTCGGAGTCTTTGCTCGACGACGTTAACCTGTGTGGAAGAGGTCGGGAGAATCCACCAAGGATGTAGGACCTTTCCGAGGTTGTATGTCAGAGCCTTTGTTCGACGACGTTAACCTGTGTGGAAGAGGTCGGGAGAATCCACAAAGGATGTAAGACCTTTCCGAGGTTGTATGTCGGAGTCTTTGCTCGACGACGTTAACCTGTGTGGAAGAGGTCGGGAGAATCCACTAAGGATGTAGGACCTTTCCTTGGTTGTATGTCGGAGCCTTTGCTCGACGACGTTAACCTGTGTGGAAGAGGTCGGGAGAATCCACTAAGGATGTGAGACCTTTCCGAGGTTGTATGCCGGAGCCCTGCTCGACGACGTTAACCTGTGTGGAAGAGGCCGGGAGAATCCACCAAGGATGTAAGACCTTTCCGAGGTTGTATGCCGGAGCCCTGCTCGACGACGTTAACCTGTGTGGAAGAGGCCGGGAGAATCCACCAAGGATGTAAGACCTTTCCGAGGTTGTATGTCGGAGTCTTTGCTCGACGACGTTAACCTGTGTGGAAGAGGTCGGGAGAATCCACCAAGGATGTAGGACCTATCCGAGGTTGTATGTCGGAGCTTTTGTTCGACGACGTTAACCTGTGTGGAAGAGGTCGAGAGAATCCACCAAGGATGTAAGACCTATCCGAGGTTGTATGTCGGAGCCTTTGCTTGACGACGTTAACCTGTGTGGAAGAGGTCGAATCGGATCCCCCTGGGATCGATTTTGCCTTGATTGGGAGAGGGCGTATGCCACGTGTATCCCGAATCAAAGGTTAAGAAGGGTCTATCTTTAGACCATTACTGCCTTTTTGAGGTTGAGATCAAGACCTTGCCCAAGGAGTAGAAGCCCAGCAGGGGACTGTATAAGACTTGTAATTGATTGGAAGTATCCTTGCATGTTGCTGGGATTTTCCCAAAATATCATCTTGATATATAAAGCATAAGATGATCTTTTTGACCAGAATTTGGGTCAAAGTTGCCCCCCAGTCCGCATCTGATGCAATAATGACTGATGTCAGGAAGTTGATAAGAGCGATTTTTTGAGATTGGAGCAGAAGTTGCCCCCCAGTCGGGAATCACGTTCCCACAGACGGCGCCAAACTGTTGCGTCCTGGAATATTCGCGGCGGTAGAGAAATATTTAGTTTAACGTCTTAGCATATTACGAAGATCCAGTACACAAGCAGATAAGTGAGAGGGTGTAGCATTCATAAGAGACACCAAAGTTTTTACGTGGAAAACCCCTGAAAAAGGGGGAAAAACCACGGGGCCTGGCCCAGTTTGAATGAATCCACTAGTATTTGTAGTCGATTACAAATGAGGCCCTTCCTTGGGAGAAGGCCTTGGATTGATGTAGCAAATGTACATCATATAGATTGCATTACATGGTAAGAGTTACATATACAGGTTTGTCTGGCCTGAAGGACCGTGGTCGGCAGGAGACTGGAGTCGGCAGGAGACCTGGGTCAGAAAGACCGTTGTCTGTTGATGGAGGTCCGAAGGACCATAGTAGGCGACAAAGGCCTGAAGAACTGTAGTCGGCAGGAGACCGTAGTCGGCCGGAGACCGTAGTCGGCGGGAGACCGTAGTCGGCCGGAGACCATAGTCGGCCGGAGACCGTAGTCGGCAGGAGACCGTAGTCGGCCGGAGACCGTAGTCGGAAGGAGACCGTAGTCGGCAGGAGATCGTAGTCGGCAGGAGACCGTAGTTGGAAGGAGACCGTAGTCGGCAGGAGACCGTAGTCGGCCGGAGACCATAGTCGGAAGGAGACCGTAGTCGGCAGGAGACCGTAGTCGGCCGGAGACCGTAGTCGACAGGAGACCGTAGTCGGCCGGAGACCATAGTCGGCCGGAGACCGTAGTCGGCAGGAGACCGTAGTCGGCCGGAGACCGTAGTCGGCCGGAGACCGTAGTCGGAAGGAGACCGTAGTCGGCAGGAGACCGTAGTCGGCCGGAGACCGTAGTCGGCCGGAGACCGTTGTCTGGTGATGGAGGTCGGACGGACCGTATTAGGCGACAGTGGTCAGAAGGACCGTAGGCAGTAGGAGATAATGAGTCAGGTGTTAGTCCCAATGTCACTTGGAAGATCGGATGTTGATGGTCTGGCCTTGAGTAGGACGTCGGGTCTTAAGCAGGACGTCAGGTCTTTAGCAGGACGTCGGGTCTTCAGCAGGACGTCGGGACTTAACGTCGGGCTTTGAACAAGACGTCGGGTCTTTGGCAGGAAGTAGGGACTGAGTGTCAGGCCTTGAACAAGACGTCGGGTCTTGGGCAGGACGCCGGGGATGAACGTCGGGCCTTAAGGTGGTAGTCCGGCGAGGTTTTGTGGTGGTCCGGCGAGGTTCCTGCGGTGGTCCGGCGGTGGTCCGACGAGATTCCTGCGGTGGTCCGGCGAGGTTCTGCGGTGGTCCGGCGGTGGTCCGGCTTCTCTTCTCTTCTTCTCTCTCTCTTGCTTAGATGCTCTCTTGTGAAGAATGAGGGCTCTATTTATAGATTTTCTGGAGTGGCATGGTCCGTAAATAGGTGTGAGATCAAGGGCGAATAGGGAGTGGTCAAATGGACGGCCGATATTGAATCCTACGATCGTGCACCGTTCATTGGACATTTGGAGGCCTTAATGATGTCGGAATTTAGTGATCTTGGGCTCGTTGGATTCGTCTCGTCGAGCCCTTCAATTCGATTATAAGCTCGTCAAAATCAGAGTCCGTTTGATAACTCAAATAGTGGTTTGAACCTTCCAACAGCGCTTCGGATCCATGATTTGGACCCATTTGGGCTCGGATTGGGTTGAACTTGGTATCGTTGGGTTCATATTTCCGAGACGCTCAGTTTGACTATAAGATCGCTGAAATCGGAGTTTGGGTGCTCTCGGAATTAATTTTTGAAGTTTCCAACTAGCTTTTGCCTCGAGATTCGTGCCCGATCAAGCTAATTTTGCATGACGTATCAAGTTATAAGACACTAATTTCAAGAAAACAAAGTATAGTGAGTTATAAGTGTTGCGGGCTAGAACATATGCGGCGATAGAGTTATAATTTTACGTCTTACCGTTACACGGATATCCAGCTCACACACAGAGAACACAAGATTTTTTACGTGGAAAACCCTAGAAAGGGGAAAAATCACAGGGCCTAGCTCATTTGAAAAAATTTCACTATAATTTGAGTTGATTACAGTGGGCTAACTCGTCCTAGAGGGCGATCAGATTACAAATGTCAAATGTATGGTTGAAGTCCAATGTAAAATATGGCGTCACTTGGAAGTTCGAGTGTCAGTTAATAATCCGACAGCGACTTGGCAGGATTCTGCGCGAGGCTTCGAGCACGGTGTGGCTCCTTGAGCTAGGGCGAGACTAGCAACTGGGCGATGCGAATACGAACATGCAAGGGCTATGGCGAGACTATGGATGTGACCACGCGAGGCGGGGCGATCGGTGTGGCTCTGCGGTTTGACTCGAGGGTTAGGATGAGACTGCGGAGTGCCAACGTGGATGCGACCACATGTGGCCAATTGGTAGCCGGGTCAATTTCAGGTTATCGGGTTAACCCGTACCTGATCCATTTTTTAAATTGGTCAAAAATTGAAACCCGACCTGTTTGTTAAACGGGTCAACCTAATCCGATTTTTTTGGGTCAGGTTGTCGGGTCGTGTCGATAATTGACACCCCTACTCATACACACATCACATATGTAAAACTTAAAACCCAAATCTCTTGATTGATAGGCAAAGCTCCCAAGCCAACAGAACCAGATGAGTTACATCATTCATCATCCTTCCAATGCTACATATGTTATCTTATATTTACAAATAAATTTCTTACATAAAATAGTCAGATGAATTGAAATCGAGCAATTTGTCTCCACCTTCCTTTATTAACGGAAAAACCAAAACCTTTTGTTTTTCCTTCACGTCGTGGTCCTAAATAAAATAGCCCAAAAAATCCACCGTGTTTATTAAATAAAAATAATAATAATTTAATTAACATTTATTTTGTCCGTACGTTATAGTTGTCAACTTTTTATTGATATAAATGTCAATATTATTTGCGCTTTCGCGACCTTCTTATCGAAGTAAACTAAACGGACAATCGCTAAATGTGCATTTAATAGTTCGATAAGGACGACGTAGAAAAAAATAATAATAATAATAATAAAATCTCATCCTCATTGTCAAGGCTTGATTGCATTGTTGTTCTGTACTGAATTTTATATATTTATTTAAATATTTCATTGGTTGCGTGAAGGCTTTTTTTTTATAATAAAGGCCCATTGATTTGTTGAAAAAATAATGTAAATAGTATATGATAAATTTTTTTAATGAAATAAAGTAAGTATGTTGAGATTTGTTCTAGATTTTCTAATTTTGAAACTTATTTTTTTATTTTGAATATGATTAAAGTTTAATTAATTTTACTAAAATAGATTTTGATGTATTAATTAGTATTAATAGAGATTGCTTGATAAGTTGACAAGCTAAGCCGAGCTGAGTTTGAACTGAAGCTTATAGAAATATTAGCTAGAATTTAAAATTGAAGTCGAATTAGTGGCTTAACAAGCTTTACTTACGAGTTCGTTAACGAGTGGACTTCGATTTAGCTCACGAGCCAACTTTGCTAACTTATACTTCTATATGAGACTATTCATGATAAAATGAGAATGGCATATGACACTGATACGGCATCACAAAATTAGCTTGATCGGGCACGAATCTCGAGGCGAAAGCTAGTTGGAAACTTCAAAAATTAATTCCGAGAGCACCCCAACTCCGATTTCAGCAAGCTTATAGTCGAACTGAGCGTCTCGGAAATACGAACTCAACGACACCAAGATCAACCCAATCCGAGCCCAAATGGGTCCAAATAATGGATCCAAAGTGCTGTTGGAAGGTTCAAACCGTAATTTGAGTTACCAAACGGACTCCGATTTTGACGAGCTTATACTCGAATCGAAGGGCTCGATGAGACGAATCCAACGAGCCCAAGATCACAGAATTCCGACATCACTAAGGTCTTCAAATGTCCAATGAACGGTGTATGATCGTAGGATTCAATATCGGCCATCCATTGGACCACTCCCTATTCGGCCCTGATCTCATGCCTATTTACGGGCCATGCCACTCCAGAAAAATCTATAAATAGAGCCCTCATTTCTCATAAGAGGGGGATCCAAGCAAGAGAGAGAGAAGAGAAGAGAAGAGAGAAGGAAGGAGTTCCTCCTCGACAGCCGCGCGGACCACCGCAGAATCGCAGAACCTCGCCGGACCACCGCCGGACCACCGCAGGAATCTCGTCGGACCACCACCGGACCACCGCAGGAACATCGCCGGACCACCACAAAACCTCGCCGGACCACCACCTTAAGGCCCGACGTTCATCCCCGGCGTCCTGCCAAGACCCGACGTCTTGTTCAAGGCCCGACACTTAGTCCCTACATCCTGCCAAAGACCCGACGTCTTGTTCAAGGCCTGACACTCAGTCCCTACTTCCTGCCAAAGACCCGACGTATTGTTCAAGGCCCGACGTTAAGTCCCGACGTCCTGCTGAAGACCCGACGTCCTGCTAAAGACCTGACGTCCTGCTTAAGACCCGACGTCCTACTCAAGGCCAGACCATCAACATCCGATCTTCCAAGTGACACTGGGACTAACACCTGACTCCTTATCTCCTACCGCCTACGGTCCTTCTGACCACTGTCGCCTAATACGGTCCGTCCGACCTCCATCACCAGACAACGGTCTCTCCATTCCGGCCGACTACGGTCTCCTGCCGACTACGGTCTCCGGGCCGACTACGGTCTCCTGCCGACTACAGTTCTTCAGGCCTTTGTCGCCTACTATGGTCCTCCCGACCTCCCATCAACAGACAACGGTTCTCTTTCTGACTCCGGTCTCCTGCCGACCACGGTCCTTCAGGCCAAACAAACATGTATATGTAACTCTTACCATGTAATGCAATCTATATGATGTACATTTGCTACATCAATCCAAGGCCTTCTCCTAAGGAAGGGCCTCATTTGTAACCGACTACAAATACTAGTGGATTCATTCAAACTGGGCTAGGCCCCGTGGTTTTTCCCCCCTTTCCAGGGGTTTTCCACGTAAAAACTTTGGTGTCTCTTATGAACGCTACACCCTCTCACTTACCTGATTGTGTGCTGGATCTTCGTACAACGCTAAGACGTTAAACTATATATTTCTCTACCGCCGCGAATATTCCAGGACGCAACAGTTTGGCGCCGTCTGTGGGAAAGTGATTCCCGACTGGGGGGCAATTAGTGCTCTAATCTCAAAAGATCACACATAGCATCAATATCATAAGAAGCAGATGCGGACTGGGGGGCAACTTTGACCCCAATTCTGGTCAAAAAGATCCTCTAATGCTTTATATATCAAGATGATATTTTGGGAAAATCCCAGCGACATGAAAGGATACTTCAAATCAAATACAAGCCTTATACAGTCCTCTGCTGGGCTTCTACACCTTGGACAAAGTCTTAACCTCGACCTCAAAAAGGTAGTAACGGTCTAAAAATAGACCCTTCATTATCTTTGATTCGGGATACACGCGGCATTCGCCCCCTCCCAATCAAGACAAAATCGATCCCAGGGGGATCCGATTTGACCTCTTCCACACAGGTTAACGTCGTCGAGCAAAGCCTCCGACATACAACCTCGGAAAGGTCCTACATCCTTGGTGGATTCTCCCGGCCTCTTCCACACAGGTTAACGTCGTCGAGCAAAGGCTCTGACATACAACCTCGGAAAGGTCCTACATCCTTGGTGGATTCTCCCGACCTCTTCCACACAGGTTAACGTCGTCGAGCAAAGCCTCCGACATACAACCTCTGAAAGGTCATACATCCTTGGTGGATTCTCCCGGCCTCTTCCACACAGGTTAACGTCGTCGAGCAGGGCTCTGACATACAACCTCGGAAAGGTCTCACGTCCTTAGTGGATTCTCCCGGCCTCTTCCACACAGGTTAACGTCGTCGAGCAGGGCTCCGGCATACAACCTCGGAAAGGTCTCACATCCTTAGTGGATTCTCCCGGCCTCTTCCACACAGGTTAACATCGTCGAGCAGGGCTCCGGCATACAACCTCGGAAAGGTCTCACATCCTTAGTGGATTCTCCCGGCCTCTTCCACACAAGTTAATGTCGTCGAGCAGGGCTCCGGCATACAACCTCGGAAAGGTCTCACATCCTTAGTGGATTCTCCCGACCTCTTCCACACAGGTTAACGTCGTCGAGCAGGGCTCCGGCATACAACCTCGGAAAGGTCCTACATCCTTGGTGGATTCTCCCGACCTCTTCCACACAGGTTAACGTCGTCGAGCAAAGGCTCCGACATACAACCTCGGAAAGGTCCTACATCCTTGGTGGATACTCCCAACCTCTTCCACACAGGTTAACGTCGTCGAGCAAAGGCTCCGACATACAACCTCGGAAAGGTCCTACATCCTTGGTGGATTCACCCGGCCTCTTCCACACAGGTTAACGTCGTCGAGCAAAGGCTCCGACATACAACCTCGGAAAGGTCCTACTCCTTGTTGGATTCTCCCGACCTCTTCCACACAGGTTAACATCGTCGAGCAAAGTCTCCGACATACAACCTCGGATATGTCTTACATCATTAGCAGATCCAATATCGGTTAACATCATCGAGCAAAGGCTCTGACAAACAACCTTGGATAGATTATACATCCTTGGTTAACGTCACTAGAATGTCGTCAATGGACTTCTACACAAAGTTAAATTTCTACATGATTTTAAATTTCCTCCTGTCGCTGAACTTTTGCCTTGCAGGACTTTTGACGGACTACTATCTGACGCCAGAATTCTTCCTGTCATCGGACTAATACCCTTCTTCGGACTTCTGTCTGTCGATGGACTTTTGTCGATCTTCTGTCTGACAGTACTTCTACCCAACGTCGGACTTCTCCCTACCGTCAGACTTCTGCTCGTCAGCGGACTTCCACTCGTCGTCGGACTTCTGTCCGTCGACGAACTTTCATCGGTCTTCTGCCCGAGGCCGTACTTCTACACGACGTCGGACTTCTCCTTATCGTCGAACCTCTGCTCGTCAGCAGATTTTTACTCGTCGTCGGACTTCTGCCCGTCGATGAACTTTCATCGGTCTTCTGCCTGAGTTCGTACTTCTACACGACGTCGGACTTCTCCTTGTCGTCGAACCTTTGCTTGTCAGCAGACTTTTACTCGTCGTCGGACTTATGCCCGTCGACGAACTTTCATCGATCTTCTGCCCGACGTCGAACTTCTGCTCGTCAGCAGACTTCTGCCTGACGTCGGACTTCTGCTCGTCAGTGGACTTCTCCCCGTCGTAGAACTTCTGCTCATCAGCGGACTTCTACTCGTCGTCAGACTTCTGCCTGTCGACGAACTTTCATCGATCTTCTGCTAGAGGCCATACTTCTACCCGACGTCGAACTTCTGCTCATGAGCAGACTTCTGCACGACGTCGGACTTCTGCTCGTCAGCGGACTTCTGCCTGACGTCGGACTTCTGCTCATCAGCGGACTTCTGCCTGACGTCGGACTTCTGCTCGTCAGCGGACTTCTCCCCGTCGTAGAACTTCTGCTCATCAGCGGACTTCTACTCGTCGTCAGACTCCTGCCTGTCGACGAACTTTCATCGGTCTTCTGCCAGAGGCCATACTTCTACATGACGTCGGACTTCTCCCTGTCGTCGGACTTCTGCTCGTCAGCGGACCTCTACTCGTCACCGGACTTCTGCCCGTCGACGAACCTTTGTCGGTCTTCTACCCGACGCTGCACCTCTACTCGACTTCGTACTTCTACCGGATGTCGGACTTCTGCCAGTTAATAGACTTTCGCCGGTCTTCTGCCTGACGTTGTATGTCTACGCGACGTTAAATTCCTACCTGTCATCATACTTCTCCCCGACGCTGGACTTATACTCATTACGGGACTTTCATCGGTCTTCTACTCGACGTCGAACTCTTGCATATCGACGGATATTCATCGGGCTTTTACATGTCGTTGAATATCTACTCGTCGTCGTACTTCTCCAACCTTCGTTGGACTTCTGTTCGTTGTCAACCTCCCTCCTTACAACGGTCTCTCTGACCTCCATCTCCAACCAACTAACATCAGAACTCCGCAATATCTCTCGAAGAATAGAGGGAGAAGGGGGAAATCTCCGGACTTCCTTGCCAAGAGAGGGGCCTCGAAAAAATCGAGGGAAGGGCCTCAATAGAAAGGACAGAGGGAGAAGAGAAGGAGGGGAAATCTCCGAACTTCCTTGCCAAGAGAGGGGCCTCGAAAAATCGAGGGAAGGCCTCAATAGAAAGGACAGAGGGAGAAGAGAAGGAGGGGAAATCTCCGGAACTTCCTTGCCAAGAGAGGGGCCTCGAAAAATCGAGGGAAGGCCTCAATAGAAAGGACAGAGGGAGAAGAAGAGAAGGAGGGGAAATCTCCGTACTTCCTTGCCAAGAGAGGGGGGTCGAAAAAAAATCGAGGGAAAGCCTCAATAGAAAGGACAGAGGGAGAGCAGAAGAAGAAAAGAAAAAAGAAGAAGAAAAAAAGAAGAAAGGGGAAGAAGAAAAGTAGAAAAAGAGGAGAAGAAGGGAGAAGAACAATTTTTCTAAAGGCCTTAGGGGCCCTATTTATAGGTTTTTGGAGAGAAGAGGGGAAGTTTCTAGATTTTTCCAGCATTTTCGAATTTTCCCACATTTTTTCTGAATTTTTCAGAATTTTTTCGGAATTTTTTGGGAATTTTCTGGAATTTTTTTTCGATTTTTTTAAATCCATGTGGCCCCCACTTGAAAAAAAAAAAAAAAAAAAAAAAATACTGTAACCGCGCGGCTAACCGCGCCAGACCGCGCGGGGGGGTCGCGCCGTTTCGCGCGCGCGCGGCACGCGGGCCGCCGCCGCGTGCGGCGGCGGCAGGCGGCCGGCCGGCCGGCCGGCCGGCCGGTTCGGCCGCCAACGCGTGTCCGGGCCCGATATTTTCGGCCCGGCCCCGGACAGTCCGATTCGGACGTTTTTGGGGTCCCCGGATACGTTTTTTTCGACGTTCCGGACTCGATTTCGACACTTTTGAAGCTCAACGAGGCCTCTAGGATTAAGTTTGAGCAAGCCATTAATTTTTGGAACGCAATTTTTTGCGATTCGGTCAGTATAAAATTTCGGAACAAGTATTTTCGGACTCCTTGAGCTTCGACGTCCGAAAATAGGGGGGGCAACTGATACGGCATCACAAAATTAGCTTGATCGGGCACGAATCTCGAGGCGAAAGCTAGTTGGAAACTTCAAAAATTAATTCCGAGAGCACCCCAACTCCGATTTCAGCAAGCTTATAGTCGAACTGAGCGTCTCGGAAATACGAACTCAACGACACCAAGATCAACCCAATCCGAGCCCAAATGGGTCCAAATAATGGATCCAAAGTGCTGTTGGAAGGTTCAAACCGTAATTTGAGTTACCAAACGGACTTCGATTTTGACGAGCTTATACTCGAATCGAAGGGCTCGATGAGACGAATCCAACGAGCCCAAGATCACAGAATTCCGACATCACTAAGGCCTTCAAATGTCCAATGAACGGTGTATGATCGTAGGATTCAATATCGGCCATCCATTGGACCACTCCCTATTCGGCCCTGATCTCATGCCTATTTACGGGCCATGCCACTCCAGAAAATCTATAAATAGAGCCCTCATTTCTCATAAGAGGGGGAAGCAAGAGAGAGAAGAGAGAGAGGAAGGAGTTCCTCCTCGACAGTCGCCGGACCGCCGACCACCGCAGAATCTCGCCGGACCACCGCAGGAATCTCGTCGGACCACCGCCGGACCACCGCAGGAACATCGCCGGACCACCACAAAACCTCGCCGGACCACCACCTTAAGGCCCGACGTTCATCCCCGGCGTCCTGCCAAGACCCGACGTCTTGTTCAAGGCCCGACACTTAGTCCCTACATCCTGCCAAAGACCCGACGTCTTGTTCAAGGCCTGACACTCAGTCCCTACTTCCTGCCAAAGACCCGACGTCTTGTTCAAGGCCCGACGTTAAGTCCCCTGACGTCCTGCTGAAGACCCGACGTCCTGCTAAAGACCTGACGTCCTGCTTAAGACCCGACGTCCTACTCAAGGCCAGACCATCAACATCCGATCTTCCAAGTGACACTGGGACTAACACCTGACTCCTTATCTCCTACCGCCTACGGTCCTTCTGACCACTGTCGCCTAATACGGTCCGTCCGACCTCCATCACCAGACAACGGTCTCCGGCCCGACTACGGTCTCCTGCCGACTACGGTCTCTCCGGCCGACTACGGTCTCCTGCCGACTACGGTCTCCTGCCGACTACTTCAGTTCTTCAGGCCTTTGTCGCCTACTATGGTCCTCCCGACCTCCATCAACAGACAACGGTCTTTCTGACTCCGGTCTCCTGCCGACCACGGTCCTTCAGGCCAAACAAACCTGTATATGTAACTCTTACCATGTAATGCAATCTATATGATGTACATTTGCTACATCAATCCAAGGCCTTCTCCTAAGGAAGGGCCTCATTTGTAACCGACTACAAATACTAGTGGATTTCATTCAAACTGGGCTAGGCCCCGTGGTTTTTTCCCCCCTTTTCCAGGGGTTTTCCACGTAAAAAACTTTGGTGTCTCTTATGAACGCTACACCCCTCTCACTTATCTGATTGTGTGCTGGATCTTCGTACAACGCTAAGACGTTTAAACTATATATTTCTCTACCCGCCGCGAATATTCCAGGACGCAACAGACACATTTATAGTATTAAATCTCGCTTCATTTATGTATGCTTGTGGAGATAAATTACATCTGAATGTATTTAAAAATTATTAAATTCGTTTTGTGAATATTATTATATATATAAATTATATTATATTTATTTTAAATTGAACTAATTAATTTTTAGACCCAGTGATAATCATCTAACCAAAAATTATATCAAAATATCTTGAGTTTTTTTTTTTTCTACTTATAGATATACATTATTTTATCATCTTCATAGGAATCATGATATTTTTTATTTTAATCTAGGAAAAGTATCAAATTTGTTAAATTCATCATATTCATAGGGCATTTTAGTAATTCTCAACTGAAAGAACTTAACAATGTTAGAAATTTAATATTTCTCTCTTGAATCAATAAATAGGGTGACCTTTCTACATCAACTTTGAATTTGCTATATTTTTTTGTGTACTAAAAACTTTGTTTTTTTTACACCCCCTTCAGAAAACAAAAGAAGTTGATCAGTTCAATGCCACTTTCATCAGCGATCAGCCGATCATATTTGATTGTGGGAGGTGAGTCAACCAACTCAAAAAATAGAGGAAGATCTTATCCCAAGTAATCAATCTTTTATTTGCATTCAAGAAAAGTATACCTTATTCTTTTATGAGGATTTGTTGCAAGTTGCAAAGGTCACCATCTTATGCTCTCTTCACTAACATGAATAGAAAATGAAAGAGTGTATATTATTGAATTTAAAGATTTTTACTTTTCAAAAGTGGATAGGTTTTGACATTTCGGGTTTGTTTGATTGAAGTGTTACGAGTGTGAACTGAATCAAATGTAGATGTTTTGAACTTTAGATGTTTGATTTGAGGTGAAATTAATGTAGAATGATGGAGAGTGACATGCCTTATAAATATGGAGAAAATCAAAGGCATGTTGGGAGTGTTTTCGGATGGATGACCGATATCAATCCCTTGAGCATAGACTGTTTATTGAGTATTTGAGTACCTTAATGATGTTAGAACTTGATGAACTTAGGCTTGTTGGATTTGTCTCGTCGAGCCGCTTGGTTCGACTATAAGCATGTCATATTTGGAATTTATTTGGTTGTCCAATGTATAGTTTAAATCTTTCAAATGTGCTTCAGTTCCATGATTTGAACCCATTTGGGCTTATATTGGACCGAATTCGGTGTTGTTGGGTTCATCTTTTCGATAAGTTTCGTTCGACTATAAATTCACTAAAATCGGAGTTTCAGGTCACTCTAGAGTCGAGATCTCAGAGCTCTGACTATGTAAGTAAATTGTTACAATTATACTAAGAATTAGAGCATTTGATGGTGAACATATCCCCTTATTGGGCCTTTTGTATTCTCAATGATGAGCACGATTTCTGCGTGCTTCGTCTAGCCCTCAACATATCTTCTCACATTGTAAGAATTAGAGCGCCCTTTGCATGAGAATAATATATGATCGCATCTTTTCCATTTGAAATTTCCTATAATATGTTGTCTTAGCATTCAATCATATCATTATATTGTTTAATTAATGTTAATAATTAGATACTAACGTCAAATTTTGTGAATTATCTTTTCATTTAGATTATAATATTTAGTTGTTAATATAATAATCATATGCGCATTCATTAGGCTTCATTTGAGAATAAATTATTATGTGCGGAGGCAGACGCATATGACGTCCGGAGGCGAATAAGCACGTCGGCGGTACCGAGTGGCACCGAGCAGTACCGACCCGGGTCTCCGAACGGCATTCGACGTTGGCACAAAATAATTTTTTTAATTATTTTATAAAGTAAATTTTTAGTATAAAAATTTATAATATTAAACTTTCTTAAACTAAACCTTAATAATTATTCATTAATGAGTTTATATATATATATATATATATATATATATATATATATATATATATATATATATATATATATATATATATATATATATATATATACCTTGAAAATAATTTTTTTAATTTAGCCAAACATTCCATATAAATTTGAGAAACAAATTTCATTAAAATTTTGACTTCATATGCCTCATAGTACACATAGTTGGAGAAATATTCGGATTATTTATTTACTTGAAAAAAATGTCTCAATATCCAATTCAGACTTGTTGCGTCCAGGAGTATTCGCGGCGGTAGAGAAATATTATATTTAACGTCTTAGCATTGTACGAAGATCTGGCACGCAAGCAGATAAGGAGAGAGGGTCTAGCATTTATGAGACACCAAGATTTTTACGTGGAAAACCCCTGTAAAAGGGGGAAAAACCACGGGGCCTAGCCCAGTTTGAATGAATCCACTAGTATTGCAGTCGATTACAAATGAGGCCCTTCCTTGGTGGAAGGTCTTAGCTTGATGTACATCTTATGGAGTACATTACATGATGTAAATACAAAGAATCACTATTGACATGTTCGCTTTGTTAGAAGGACTGCAGTCGGCGGGCGACGTAGGTCAGGAGGACCGTAATCAGCTGGGCGACAGAGGACTGCAGTCGGCGAGTGACATAAGTCAGGAGGACCGTAGTTGGCGGGAGACGAAGGTCGGAAAGATTGTAGTCGGGGGGCGACATAAGTCAGGAGGAACGTATTCAACGGGCGATGGATGTCGGAAAGACTGTAGTCGACGGGCGACGTAAGTCAGGAGGACCGTAGTCGGCTGGCGACGGAGGTCAGAAGGACTGTAGTCTGACGACGAAGATCAGTAGGACAGCTTCAGGTAGAAGTCCAGCAATGGAAAGAAGTGCATCTTCGCATAGACGTCCAATGAAGTCCGATAACCGGTAGAAGTCCAGCGTCGGGTAGAAACTTGGTGAAGAGTGAAGGTCCGACGTCGGGTAGAAATCCGACGTCTTTAGATGGCAGAGGAGAACTCCGGCTTCACTTGGGCGGAGTTTCAGCGTCAGGAGGGAACTCTGTTGTTAATTGGGAAGGATTTCAGCATCACGTGGAAGTTGTGCAGAATTCCAGCGTTTCCTGAAAATCCGGCAGAGTTCCGGCGTCTTCAGGCGGCAGGAAAAGCTCCGGCGGTGGTCGAGGAGGTGAGGAATCTCCTTTTCCCCTTTCTCCTTCTCCTTCTCTTCTTCTTCTCTCTCTTTCCTCCCCCCCCTGTTTTCTGGCGATAGAAACCAACGGGATTTCTTCCTCTCCCTCCGGTTTTCTGGCGATAGAAACCTACGGGATTTCTTCCTCCCCCTCAGGTTTTCTGGCGATAGAAACCTACGGGATTTTTTCCTCCCCCTCCGGCTTACTGGAGGTTGAGGCTTCCGCTATTTGCGAGTTGGAATTTTTTCCTGCTCGACTTAGTGCCCCTCCTCGTGCGCAGAAGCCTACGGGATCTCTTTTCCATCTGAGCGGAGGTTTGTTGGCGATGGACGATCGAGTTGAAGCCCGTTAGTAGTCAACGATCGAGTGTGGAGTCAAAGGGGAGAGTTCGAGAATGCGTTGCGAGAAGCCGATGACGCGTAGTAGTCTGCCGACGAGCAGAAGTCCGACAACAGGAAGAAGTCTTACTTCGGGTAGAAGACCGACGAAAATTCGTCGACGAGCAGAAGTCCGACGTCGGGTAGAAGTCCGCTGACGAGCAGAAGTCCGACGTCGGGTAGAAGTTTAACGTCGGGTAGAAGACCGAAGAGAATTCATCGACGAGCAGGAGTCTGGAGACGAGTAGAAGTCCGCTGACGAGCAGAAGTCCGACGACGAGTAGGAGTCCGCTGACGAGCAGAAGTCCGACGTCGGGTAGGAGTCCGCTGACGAGCAGAAGTCCGACGTCGGGTAGGAGTCCGCTGACTAGCAGAAGTCCGACGACGAGTAGGAATCCGCTGACGAGCAGAAGTCTGACGATGAGTAGGAATCCGCTGACGAGCAGAAGTCCGACGACGAGTAGGAGTCCGCTGATGAGCAGAAGTTCGATGACAAGGAGAAGTCCGACGTTGTATAGAAGTACGACCTCGGGTAGAAGTACGATGAAAGTTCGTCGACGGGCAGAAGTCCGACGACGGTTAGTAGTCTGACGGCAGGCAGAAGTCCGCAGTCGGGTAGATGACTGACGAAAGTTCGTCGACGAGCAGAAGTCCGACGACGAGTAGAAGTCCGCTAACGAGCAGAAGTCTGAGGTCGAGTAGAAGTCTGTAGTCGGGTAGAGGTGCAGCGTCAAGTAGAAGACCGATGAAGGTCTGTTGACGAGCAGAAGTCCGACGACGGTAGAAGTCCGCTAACAAGCAGAAGTCCGACGTTGAGTAGAAGTCCGCTGACGAGCAGAAGTTCGACGTTGAGTAGAAGTCCGCTGACGAGCAGAAGTTCGACGTCGAGTAGAAGTTCGCTGACGAGCAGAAGTTCGACGTCGAGTAGAAGTCCGCTGACGAGCAGAAGTCTGACGTCGGGTAGAAGTATTGTCGGGTAGAAGACCGACGAAAGTTCGTCGACGAGCAGAAGTCCGACGACGGGTATTAGTCCGATGAAAGGAAGAATTTTGGCGTCGTGTAATAGTCCGTCGAAAGTCCTGCAAGGCAAAAGTTTAGCGCATGAGGAAATTCAAAATTGGGAAGAATTTTAACATTATGGAGAAGTCAGATAGAAGTCTATTGACGACATTCTAGCGACGTTAACCAAGGACGTGAGACTTTTCCGAGGTTGTAAGTCGGAGCCCTGCTCGACGACGTTAACCTGTGTGGAAGAGGTCGGGAGAATCCACTAAGGATGTGAGACCTTTCCGAGGTTGTATGCCGGAGTCTTGCTCGACGACGTTAACCTGTGTGGAAGAGGTCGGGAGAATCCACCAAGGATGTGAGACCTTTCCGAGGTTGTATGTCGGAGCCTTTGCTCGACGACGTTAACCTGTGTGGAAGAGGTCGGGAGAATCCACCAAGGATGTAAGACCTTTCCGTGGTTGTATATCGGAGCCTTTGCTCGACGACGCTAACCTGTGTGGAAGAGGTCGGGAGAATCCGCCAAGGATGTAAGACCTTTCCGAGGTTGTATGTCGGAGCCTTTGCTCGACGACATTAACCTGTGTGGAAGAGGTCGGGAGAATCCACCAAGGATGTGAGACCTATCCGAGGTTGTATGTCGGAGCCTTGCTCGACGACGTTAACCTGTGTGGAAGAGGTCGGGAGAATCCACTAAGGATGTGAGACCTTTCCGAGGTTGTATGCCGGAGCCCTGCTCGACGACGTTAACCTGTGTGGAAGAGGTCGGGAGAATCCACCAAGGATGTGAGACCTTTCCGAGGTTGTATGTCGGAGCCTTTGCTCGACGACGTTAACCTGTGTGGAAGAGGTCGGGAGAATCCACCAAGGATGTAGGACCTTTCCGAGGTTGTATGTCGGAGCCTTTGCTCGACGACGTTAACCTGTGTGGAAGAGGTCGGGAGAATCCACCAAGGATGTGAGACCTTTCCGTGGTTGTATATCGGAGCCTTTGCTCGACGACGCTAACCTGTGTGGAAGAGGTCGGGAGAATCCGCCAAGGATGTAAGACCTTTCCGAGGTTGTATGTCGGAGCCTTTGCTCGACGACATTAACCTGTGTGGAAGAGGTCGGGAGAATCCACCAAGGATGTGAGACCTATCCGAGGTTGTATGTCGGAGCCTTGCTCGACGACGTTAACCTGTGTGGAAGAGGTCGGGAGAATCCACTAAGGATGTGAGACCTTTCCGAGGTTGTATGCCGGAGCCCTGCTCGACGACGTTAACCTGTGTGGAAGAGGTCGGGAGAATCCACCAAGGATGTGAGACCTTTCCGAGGTTGTATGTCGGAGCCTTTGCTCGACGACGTTAACCTGTGTGGAAGAGGTCGGGAGAATCCACCAAGGATGTAGGACCTTTCCGAGGTTGTATGTCGGAGCCTTTGCTCGACGACGTTAACCTGTGTGGAAGAGGTCGGGAGAATCCACCAAGGATGTGAGACCTTTCTGAGGTTATATGTCAGAGCCTTTGCTCGACGACGTTAACCTGTGTGGAAGAGGTCGGGAGAATCCACTAAGGATGTGAGACCTTTCCGAGGTTGTATGCCGGAGCCTTGCTCGACGACGTTAACCTGTGTGGAAGAGGTCGAATCGGATCCCCCTGGGATCGATTTTACCTTGATTGGGAGGGGGCGAATGCCGCGTGTATCCCGAATCAAAGGTGAAGAATGATCTATTTTTAGACCGTTACTGCCTTTTTGAGGTCGAGGTTAAGACCTTGCTCGAGGAGTAGAAGTCCAACAATGGACTGTATAAAGTTTGTAATTGATTTGAAGTATCATTGCATTTGCTCGGATATTCCTGAAATATCAACTTGATGTTGAAGGTATTTGAGGATCTATTTGACCATGGTTTGAGTCAAAGTTGCCCCCCAGTCCGCATATTCTTCTTATGATATTGATGCTATGTGTGATCTTTTGAGATTGGAGCAAAAGTTGCCCCCCAGTCGGGAATCACGTTTCCCACAGACGGCGCCAAACTGTTGCGTCCTGGAATATTCGCGGCGGTAGAGAAATATATAGTTTAACGTCTTAGCGTTGTACGAAGATCCAGCACACAATCAGATAAGTGAGAGGGTGTAGCGTTCATAAGAGACACCAAAGTTTTTACGTGGAAAACCCCTGGAAAGGGGGGAAAAACCACGGGGCCTAGCCCAGTTTGAATGAATCCACTAGTATTTGTAGTCGGTTACAAATGAGGCCCTTCCTTAGGAGAAGGCCTTGGATTGATGTAGCAAATGTACATCATATAGATTGCATTACATGGTAAGAGTTACATATACAGGTTTGTTTGGCCTGAAGGACCGTGGTCGGCAGGAGACCGGAGTCAGAAAGACCGTTGTCTGTTGATGGAGGTCGGGAGGACCATAGTAGGCGACAAAGGCCTGAAGAACTGTAGTCGGCAGGAGACCGTAGTCGGCAGGAGACCGTAGTCGGCCGGAGACCGTAGTCGGCCGGAGACCGTAGTCGGCAAGACCGTAGTCGGCCGGAAGACTGTAGTCGGCCGGAGACCGTAGTCGGCAGGAGACCGTAGTCGGCCGGAGACCGTAGTCGGCCGGAGACGTAGTCGGCCGGAGACCGTAGTCGGCAGGCCGTAGTCGGCAGACCCGTAGTCGGCCGGCGACCCATAGTAGGCAGGAGACCGTAGTCAGAAATACCGTTGTCTGGTGATGGAGGTCGGACGGACCGTAGTAGGCGACAGTGGTCAGAAGGGACCGTAGGCGGGTAGGAGATAAGGAGTCAGGTGTTAGTCCCAGTGTCACTTGGAAGATCGGATGTTGATGGTCTGGCCTTGAGTAGGAAGTCGGGTCTTAAGCAGGACGTAAGGTCTTCAGCAGGACGTCGGGTCTTCAGCAGGACGTCGGGACTTAACGTCGGGCCTTGAACAAGACGTCGGGTCTTTGGCAGGAAGTAGGGACTGAGTGTCAGGCCTTGAACAAGACGTCGGGTCTTTGGCAGGACGTAGGGACTGAGTGTCGGGCCTTGAACAAGACGTCGGGTCTTTGGCAGGACGCCGGGGGTGATGACGTCGGTCCTTAAGGTGGTGGTCCGGCGAGGTTTTGTGGTGGGTCCGGCGAGGTTCCTGCGGTGGTCCGACGAGATTCCTGCGGTGGTCCGGCGGTGGTCCGGCGAGGTTCTGCGGTGGTCCGGTGGTGGTCCGGCGGCTGTCGAGGAGGAACTCCTTCCTTCTCTTCTCTTCTTCTCTCTCTTGCTTGGATCCCCTCTTATGAGAAATGAGGGCTCTATTTATAGATTTTCTGGAGTGGGCATGACCCGTAAATAGGCATGAGATCAGGGGGCGAATAGGGAGTGGTTCAATGGACGGCCGATATCGAATCCTTTGATCATGTACCGTTCGTTGGGCATTTGAAGGCCTTAATGATGTCAAAATTCTGCGATCTTGGGCTCGTTGGATTCGTCTCGTCGAGCCGTTCGATTCGAGTATAAGCTCGTCAAAATCGGAGACCGTTTGGTAACTCAAATTGCAGTTTGAACCTTCCAACAGCGCTCTGAGCCCTTGATTCGGACTCATTTGGGCTCGGATTGGGTTGATCTTGGTGTCGTTGGGTTCGTATTTCCGAGACGCTCAGTTTGACTGTAAGCTCGCTGAAATCAGAGTTCGAGAGGCCCAAAATTATTTTTTGTAGTTTCCAACTAGCTTTTGCCTCGAGATTCGTGCCAGATCAAGCTAATTTTGTGATGCCGTATCAAGACTAAATTATAATATTTCTATATGCAAACTGGTTATTGATGTTTATATTGAATAAAATTAGTTCGAACCGGTTTGAATTCGAGCCTTTGTCCAAACTTGAGCTAAACCTTTATTTGAACCTACGATGCCTTTGTGAGTTGGTTGCACAATGTCAGTCTCATTGCAAGATATCGACCATAGGAGGTTGTCCTCATGGAGCAACCATTGCAAAAGCCTCTTGTCCTCAATCACATCGGGAATCTCTATCGAGCTCTCATGGCAGCGAGAAACGGTGCAAGAGAAAATCTAAGAAAGAGTAATGTTTTGTTTTGTTGGATCTATTTTTTGGATGTTGTGTACGCTCGTTTAGGGGTGTCAATATTTGACACGACATGAAAACCCGACCCGTAAAATCTGGGTTGGACCCGACCCGATTTCAAAATGGGTCCGGTTCGGGTACCCGGATTCGACCCGTTTGAAAAACGGGTTGGGTTCGGGTTGACCCGGCGGGTTGCCGGGTTTGCCGGGTCAACCCGCGAACCCTTTTAACTTGAGCTGCCCGCGAAGCTGCCCCACCTGCCCGCGCACCGCCAGTAGCTGCCCGGACCCTGCCCGCTCAGCTGCCCGCGCGACAAAGCCTGCCAGCACCGGCACCCCGCACCCGCGCTCGTCCACGCGCGTCGTGCACATCGGCGCTCGTCGCACACACCCGCCCGCGCGCGCTTGCTCTAGCTCGACCGAGCGTTTTGGGTCCCGTGTCGGGTCGGGTCAACCCGGCGGGTTGGCTCCGGGTTCGGATTTCTGAACCATTTATCCTGGGTCGGGTTAGGGTTGACTCGTTTGAACTCGGGTCAGTTACTGGTTCGACTCGAACCCGACCCGTGACCCGAAATTGACAACCCTACTCTCGCTTATGGTTGGTTTGAATTTTGGTTTGCGTCCTACTTTTGGTGTCATCTGCCATCTGCGAAGATCTTGGATTCTGGACTATGATGATATTGCTTTCTACCCCACCTCGCTGCCCTTTGCTTGCTGGCAACCTTGGTGGCATACACTCTTTCTGTTCCAAGCTTTTATTTGGGTGGTGGGTGTTGCTTGTTGGATATCTTTTGTTTGGGTTTTGACTTGTAGCCTCAATGGACGACCCTTTATTGGCTACGTGTGGGTGTAGGAAGCTCTTGAGTTCGGCTGGCACCATTACAGCCTTTGTTGCACCTTTTCCCTATTAAGGTCGTTGTTCTTTTGCTATTTTTTGTAGTAATTCTGTTTAGCTCAGCTGGAGCTTGGTTGTAATCTCTTTTTAGTTGAATGAATTTGGGCTAGTCCCCTTTTGTTATTTTAAAAAGAAAATCTTCTCCTCATTCACCATCAATCTTCACAAAGCTGCTCCCGGTGTGCTCTTCACAAAATACACTTCTCCACATATCTATATTATCTATGCTACTATTATAAAAGGAGCTTGAGTTTTCTTTCACAGGAAATCCTGAACATCCAATTTAATTAATTTTAATTATTTAAATCAATAACCTTTCATTTTAATTCTTATAATTATAATTAATTAATAATTATAACTTTATTTTGATGTAATAATAAACACCTCTTGGGATTCTATTTCACGCCAATATCTAAAACGAACGTCTGGCTGCCTGCATCGAGTCCCTTAGGATACCGCCCCAACTAGGCTTTAAGGCTTCGCATGAAGAAAGAGTTCGCCTTCCTCCTTCTGTCGGAGTCGCTGCTTCGCTAAACGAACGCATTGCTGCCTTGCACCTTGAGTCCCTTCGTATACCGCAGGCTTTAAGGCTTCGCGTGAAGAAAGAGTTTGCCTTAGTCCTTCTGTCAGAGTCGCTGCTTCTTGCTTTCGTTGCTCGAAAGTCACCTCGAGAGTTCACTGTGAAGGTAATGATCTTTGTCAAGCCTTTTTGTTCCTGTTCATGTTGGCTCGGAAGTCGTGACAAGAGTTCGCTGCTCTGAAGTGGCCTTTGGTGACATCCTGACCACGATACTCTATGATTGTGCCTCCTTCCAGCAAGAAAGCAAAGGATATGACAAATCAAAAGTATTTTAAAGTATTTATTGTTGCAGAAGTCTATAAGTTCATATTAAAATTTCATCTACGAAGAAAGGAGAAAGATTATCTATATCACAACCAATAAATCAGTTAATTATAAGATAATTGTTCAGCAATAAGGTGGTCGGAAAAAGATCTTCGAAAAATAATTCTGATATGATTTGTTGGAAGTGGTGCTTGATTGATTTGATGCCTTTGAAGGTGAGCTCTCTCCACTTCATTTTCGTACCAAAAAAGCAAAATTTTTGAAGGCCTCAGAAATTTCTTTGGCAAGCTAAACGGGCTAATGAGTTTAATCTTTCGATTCTTTCCTATCGGCTTTGTTCAAATCTATATGGTTAGATGAAACTTCCACAAAATACAGATTTCATGCTTTGTTTTGCCTGTTGACATGGTTTTTGCTCATTTCAAGCTCTGGGTTTTTCGTAAAAAATTCTATTTTTGTATTCTTTTCTGCTTCATTCTTATACATGTTTGAATAAGCTTTAGTAACTTTGTCTTTTTCTCAAAGGCTTTGCTGTTTGTAATCGCTGTTTATTACTAATAAACTGAATTTTTCGCAGCAGATGTTAGTAGTGGTTTGTAAACCGCTACCAAAATCCTATTTTAACATTGATTTTTACTGCTTCAAATTGCACCGTTTTTTATCGCTACAAATTGCATTGGTTTTAACCGGTGCAAATAGCATCGGTTTTAACCCCACGAAGAGCCCCGCCCCACCCTTAAACATATTGAGAATCCCAAATTCTTCCCAAGTCTTATGTGCATGAACTTCTCGGCTCTCCGTCTTCTGCCACCGTGACTCTCAAGCGGAGCAATCCACAGCCGAGCGGAGAAAACCACTGTCGGGGGAGCGCACGACCGGTCATTACTGTCAGAAATGCCCATCCGCTCGCATCTTGCTTGTTTTTCTTTAGTGTGAGTCTCTTCTCATTCTTCTTCTTCATCTTCTCATTCTTTTTCTTCATCTTCTGCTCCCTCTACTTCTCATTCTTCTTCTTGTTTTGTTACACTAACCCCTAAAAAAAAAATGTTCAACATACATTGATACGATCGAAATCTTTTGAGGAGACTCTAATCGATATGATCTTATTCGAGCTTCGGCTATTTGGATTCCTCCAAGCGGCCTCATACATTTCTCTTGTATGTATCTATTTTATTTCGTTCCCTTTTCTCCGTTAATAAAGTTTTAAAATACTAGCACATGTATCCGGTTTCCAATTCAGATAAAGGCGAATATGATGCGGTGCATCAAGCTTTAGGCGCCATTTCAAGTATTATTTAAACTTAGTTTCATTTATTATATTATCTTAACTAAAGTAATTGCAGGATTAGTTAGTAGTGGCTGCTCCACTAAGTTTATTTCCTTAAATAGTCGTGTGCAGGTCTGTGCTCACCTGCTCCTTTGCTTTAGTGCTATTTTTGTTTCTTCCTTCCCTGTATTTCTTCTCTATCGAGAAGATGAATGAGTTAGTTGATGATATAGAAACTTTGGCTAGTGCCATTACTGTTACATTGCCTTCATTAGCTACACCACTTGTGAACCTGCTTCTTCCTTCGCATACCACATCATTTTGGTATCAGAGCCAGCGGCTTGGAGAGATGGCAGAGTCCAGCAAGCGTGCGACGAGCGAGGACAACCGAATTCTGGAGGCGCTTTGGGCTACGCACGCTGGAGTCGAGAAACGGTTGGATGAAATAGCAGTGGCGGTGGAGCGTCTCACCGCTGCGTTTCGTTGTGAACCGCCCGTGGCGCGAATGGGAGAAATACCGTTGCTAACGGGAAGACCTGTACCACCGATCATCACACCGACTGAAGATAACAGGGGATTTTAGACTCGTGGTCGACGACGACCAACATTGCTTCCGGAGTTCTCAGATTCGGAGGAGGATCGAGGAAGTCTTCTGTCGGAAGGATTTTCAGATTCAGATGCGGAACTTGTAGACTGTCGCCCTCGGCGGTATAACGCGCGAGACCGACACCAGGGAGAATTCCGGGTGAAGTTAGACATTCCGTTCTTTGATGGAAGACTGCACATCGAGGACTATCTCGATTGGGAGAGGTCAGTAGAAAACTTCTTTGATTATATGGAGATTGAGTCGGAAAAACAGGTCAAGTACGTGGCGTGTCGACTTAAGGGAGGAGCTAGTGCTTGGTGGTCACAGTTATTGCAATGCCGCCGGCGGGAGGGACGCGGACCTGTTCGCAGCTGGTTGAGGATGAAACAGCTGTTGCGGGGACATTTTCTTCCAACTGATTATGAATAGATGTTGTATTTAAAATATCAACACTGCACTCAAGGCAACCGCACGGTGAGTGAATATACAGAAGAGTTCTACAGTTTGTCCGCGAGGAATGATTTGAATGAGACTTCCAACCAATTGGTAGCAAGATACATTGGCGGACTGAGGGAAAGCATTCAAGACAAACTGGAATTGAATTCAGTTTGGTCACTATCACAGGCAGTTAATTTCGCCCTCAAGGCGGAAATTCAGCTGAGCCGTCATATGCGAAGTGGTTCGCATTGCAGACAGACTGTGGAGACCGTCGACTTAACTAAGCAGCAAATCCCCGGGGTGCGCAAAACGCCGTTATTACCAGATAATAGCGGCTTGTCTCAATCGCCTAAGCTTAATTCTGATCCTAAAGCTCCGCTGAAGCCCATATTTCCCGCCAAAGATAACCCGTATCCACGACCTCAAGGACTCAAATGCTTTCGATGTTTTCAGCCAGGACACAAGTCTAACGAGTGTCCCAACCGCCAACAATTGCAGCTCATGGAGGGAGAAGAGGAGGATGCAGTTGATCAGCGAGAAGAAGAAGAGGAAGTAGAGGATGTACTCGGTGATGAAGGGGAACCATTAGTTTGTGTACTGGAGAAACTACTATTGGCTCCTCGAAAGACCACGGAATCTCAGCGGCATGCCATATTTAAAACAAAATGCACTGTTGCCGGAAAAGTCTGTGATGTACTAATTGACAGCGGATGCACAGAGAATGTAGTGTCAAAGGCATTCGTGCAAGCATTACAACTCAAGACGGCGAAACACCCACAGCCTTACAAGATCAGCTGGGTCAAGAGAGGAATGGAGATTGCTGTCACCGAGACCTGCCGCGTTCAATTTTCAATTGGAAAACATTATACCTGTGAGGTGGTCTGCGACGTCGTAGAAATGGATGTCTGTCACTTGATCCTCGGCCGTCCTTGGCAATTTGATGTTAGCACTATTTATAACGGGAGGGCCAATACTTATTCACTGGAATGGAAAGGAAAACGGCTTCGACTATTGCCACATTCCGCGGCGGGAGACAACAAAACTGATACTGTCCGACCAGCACTTCACATAGTCACGGGCAATGGACTGTTAGCCGCCTACGAGAAGAATATGCCACTCTTGGCTTTAATCATACGGGAAGCCACACCCAGCCAGGATTTTGACAGCAGACGGTTGGTTGAACCTTTGCTCAAACAATTCGAAGAGCTACTAGATGGGAGTGTAAGTACTTTACGTCCTCTACGTTCACTGCAGCATCAAATCGACTTCGTGCCAGGATCCACACTGCCCAATTTGCCTCATCACCGGCTGAGCCCGAAAGAGCACCAAATTCTGCAACAACTTGTAGATGATTTGCTGAAGAACAAGTTAATTCAACCGAGCCTCAGTCCTTGCGCTGTGCCCGCCCTCCTTGTCCCAAAGAAAGATGGGAGTTGGCGAATGTGTCTGGACAGCCGCGCCATCAACAAAATCACGGTCAAGTTCCGCTTCCCGGTACCGAGAATTGAGGAGCTGTTGGAAAGGCTGGCGGGAGCTACCGTATTCTCGAAACTTGACCTCCGAAGCGGTTATCACCAGATCAGAATTCGACCAGGTGATGAGTGGAAAACTGCATTTAAAACGCGCCATGGTCTTTACGAATGGCGTGTCATGCCCTTTGGGCTATGCAATGCCCCCTCAACTTTTATGCGGCTGATGACGGAGGTGCTCAAACCATTTTTAAACATCAGCTGCGTAGTATATTTCGATGATATCCTTATTTTCAGCGCATCAGTAGCTGACCACCTGGTGCATTTGGCTGAAATTTTCTCTGTTCTTCGACAAAACCAACTCTTCTTGAACTCGAGTAAGTGCGAATTCGCTGCTTCTACAGTTTATTTCCTTGGATTTGTCATCTCAGCTGCAGGTGTCCGCGTGGATAAGCGGAAGGTGGAAGCAATTACGAACTGGCCAATCCTGAAATTATTCACAGAAATCCGTAGTTTCCATGGGCTTGCGAACTTCTACCGCCGGTTCATCAAAAACTTTAGTACGATTATGGCACCGATCACCGACTGTCTCAAGCTGAAACACTTCCAGTGGGGTGCTGATCAAACTTCCAGTTTTGAGGAAATCAAATTGGCATTATCCTCGGCTCCAGTGCTTGCATTGCCCAACTTCGAGAAGCCATTTCATGTTGACACAGACGCGTCAGGAGTCGGAATTGGGGCGGTATTGAGCCAGGAGAACCGACCGGTGGAGTTCTTTAGCGAGAAGCTTTGTCCTTCTCGTCAAAACTGGAGCGTATATGAGCAGGAATTGTATGCTGTGGTGCGTGCTCTCAAACAGTGGGAACCATATCTTCTACAGCAGGAGTTTGTTCTATGCAGTGACCATCGCGCGCTGCAGTTCATTAACAAACAGAAGCACATTAATAGGATGCACGCGAGGTGGATCCTGTTCCTACAACGTTTCTCGTTCGTGCTCAAGCATAAGTCGGGACCGCAGAATGTCGTTGCAGACGCACTTAGCCGCCGCCATTTGTTGATTACACAACTTCAGACAGAGATCATCGGGTTAGAATGCTTAAAGGAGTTATACTCCATTGATCCTGATTTTAAGGCAGCTTGGGAAGATTGTCAACAGGACAAGCCGAATACTGAGTTTGCTATTCGACATGGCTTCCTATTCCATCGCAACCAGCTCTGCATTCCAGACTCGTCTTAGCGACCTCAACTAATAAAAGAAGTGCACTGTGGTGGCCTAGCCGCTCACGTGGGTCGGACAAATACCTACTTACAGCTCCAATCTCGTTTTTACTGGCCACATTTACATCGAGATGTAATGAGGTTTGTGGAACGGTGTCCCATTTGTCAAAGTTACAAGGCCGGCGGACAACTTGGAGGCTTATATCTGCCGCTACCCACGCCTGAGACGATTTGGGAAGATTTGAGTTTAGACTTCGTACTGGGACTACCTCGAACTAAACGGGGACATGATTCGATCATGGTCGTGGTCGACTGATTCTCCAAGATGGCGCATTTCGTGCCTTGTAAAAAAATGTTTTATGCATTAAACGTGGCACGCATTTTTTTTGCGGAAATCGTTCGATTACACGGGCTGCCCCGGAGCTTAACCTCGGATCGCGATGTAAAGTTCGTCAGTAGTTTTTGGAAGGAGTTGTGGAAACGGCTACACACTGATATCAAGTTGAGTTCTGCTTATCATCCACAAACGGATGGGCAGACCGAAGTCATCAACAAAACATTAGGGAATTTACTGCGATGCATCGTGCAGGATAAGCCGAAACAATGGGATGAAGTATTGGGACAAGCCGAATTTGCTTACAATAGCATGACTAACCGATCTACGGGGCGAAGTCCGTTTGGGATTGTTTACACTAAACACCCAAATCACACTGTTGATATAGCTGTGCTCCCTAAATGCAATAACCGACCAGCAGCCGAGTTCGCAGAGCAATTCACCAAGATGCTTGAAGAAGTTCGGGATAAACTAAAGGAATCCAGTGCCAAATACAAGCAGCATTTTGATAAGAAAAGAAGAGAGAGATCCTTTGCACCAGGAGATCTTGTGATGATTAAAGTTCGGCGAGAGCGGTTCCCGCCCGGGACTTATTCAAAATTAAGTGCCCGAAAAATCGGTCCCTATGCAGGATCAAGCAGATCAATCCAAATGCATATGTTGTGGATTTGCCTAAGCACTACAATATTTCATCAACCTTCAACATTGGTGATCTCGCTGCGTATCATCCTCCAGACGCAGCTGAAGCTATCATGGTGTCATCCGAGTCGGATTCTTCTGATGGTGGAGGAGAATGATGCGGTGCATCAAGCTTTAGGCGCCATTTCAAGTATTATTTAAACTTAGTTTCATTTATTATATTATCTTAACTAAAGTAATTGCAGGATTAGTTAGTAGTGGCTGCTCCACTAAGTTTATTTCCTTAAATAGCCATGTACAGGTCTGTGCTCACCTGCTCCTTTGCTTTAGTGCTATTTTTGTTTCTTCCTTCCCTGTATTTCTTCTCTACCGAGAAGATGAATGAGTTAGTTGATGATATACAAACTTTGGCTAGTGCCATTACTGTTACATTGCCTTCATTAGCTACACCACTTGTGAACCTGCTTCTTCCTTCGCATACCACATCAGAATATCAAAAGCTTTCAGTACTCATTAGATTCCTTAATAGGTTTCTTTGTGATTCCTTATTTTGGCACAAAGTTAAGTCTCTTTGATTTCAATTGGATTCAAATTTTAGTTGAGTCATATTTATATATACATATTTTAATTATCCTTTAGTGGACCTATCCATATTATGATTTTCTTAAGAATTTAGTGTGGACCTCCGAAGGAGCACCGCTCGCGGGGGTTCGAATGCAGAGGGTACGGCCGCACTATCCCGTAGGACAAAACGATCGTAGGCCTCTACGCTCGACACGAACGGGTCGATGGGAGGGCAGATTGGATCGCGCATACGACTGACCATTGGGGATAGAGGCTGTCGCCAGCACACCCCGATGGGTAGCAATATACACGACCTAGTCACGGGTTTCCCCCACTCGATACGAGAGATCGAGTGGGGTAAAGTAGATTGCGGGGCCAAGTTTCCCACGGGCGCAAGCCCCCGTGGTTAATTACATCCCGGGCCGGAGCCCGAGAAAACTCTCGATTAAGGATCATACATTATCTTTTCTAAATTGGGATTAACACGAGGGTATAAACTAGGAAATCCTACTCAAAGGAAAGAAAGGTCTCAAAGAGGCTCAATCAACATGCATGGCTCATACCAGCATTCGGAGGCTCTAGGGTACTAGAGAGAAACTGGAGAAAAAAAGACAAGCAATCAATCACATGCGTGAGAGAAAGATGGAGGTGGCGTCATCCTGTGACGCGGATAAGTAGGATTTAGGGTCTCTGGAAAGAAGAGGCCTACCTACTATTTAAGGCATACTACGAGACCGAATGTAGTATCCTCGACTCCTAAATCTAGGTTGGGATTAGTGCTCTACGAAACACTAATACCCGTGTCCTAGCTAATGCAGTGCAAAATCTGGACTTATCCCGGCCTGGATTGGGGGAGCCAGCTAACCACCTAATCGCTTTAAAACCATGCTGTCAAGTCATTTATGATAGATGGGTGGGTGGTACAGTTCTTTGGAAATAGGACCGACATCTAGAGAATTTCCTAAGTGGTCCTGGACTTATGGGGGTTAGATGCTCCTAGCTAATGCAATTAAATTTTAATTAAATTGATTTCTAATGCGATGCATGCTAGTTGAAATGTCAGCTCATGAATGCTATAGAACTTTAAAAACAGGCTTATAGAAAATAATTTTTTGAAAAGACTGGGTCTCCCTAGGTCCGGCACTTCATCCTCTAGGCCAGATTATCCGGACTCAACCTGCAGGCAGGGAGATGTCTTATAACAAGGAAAGAAAGATGCAGTAATATGCATGCGACCCCGGGCGGCTCCGGCAATTCCCTAGGTTCGTTAAGTTTCTATATTATTTAGAACTTAAAATTTTAGGAATTAGTTATGAGTAGAAAAATTTTGTAGTCCTTAAAGAGCCTAGCAAAAATCCAGGCGAAATCAAAGACGGCATGCAAGAAAGAAACCTAAGAAAAGCAGACAATTTCTACTGCGCAATCAAGTAAACACATCAATATAAATCCCAAAATTAATCATCTAAATGTCCATAGGCAAACTGCCCTTATTACAACCAGAATTTGCAGAAAGTAAAGTGGCCGGGCACCACTGCCAACAACCCGGATTTCTAAGCCTATGACAGATGCCAACAACTTTGAGTGGGATATTGGGTCTTCAATCTTTAGCTTTCTGGATATCTTCTCCTTGGACTCCTTGGAAATCTCCTCCTTGGACTCCTCGGGTCTCCTCCTTGGACTCCTTGGAAATCTTCTCCTTGGACTCCTTGGATCCGTCGTGGCTTGAATATCCAAACGAAGAGACAATTCCCCCTTGATAGGGAGCATTGCCTTTTCTCTTTGGATATCTAAAGCCATCCGACTTGATCTTCCAAATGGAAGAAGACTCTCCCCTTTAGGGATGCCTTCTTCTTTTGGAATCCGAGTTGGATAAGAATATCCCAACTCAAGGTTGTTTTCACAACTCTTAACTATTATTACATACAAATTTACATCCATTTAAAAAAAAAAAAGAAAATTCTAGACTCCCTGCATGGTTATCCTAAATAAAATCCCAAGCAATATATATATAAAAAAAATGCTAACACCATTGACCCTGTGCCAAGCCATGCTCTTAATTTTGAGGGCTAAGCAGCTCCACCTGTGCAATTATAATTATTAATTTAGCCCTCATTTATTTAGGGGGGCTGAGCAAGCACCTGCATAAGACAATATTATAAAATATAATGGTGCCCCCCCTTTTATTAGCTTGAGCATGGCCACCTGCACGGAAGAACATTATATATATATAGCGCTCCTAACCTAGGGGTAAATCTAGCGCTCATCACATTACAGAGTGCAATAAATGTAAGCAAACACACCAATCATTTCAACCAGCATGCAATGAAATCCACGAAAGCTCCGGCACACAGCAGAAAAGTAAAATCCAGCGGCCTAACCTAGATCTAGAAGTGGTGTCCTAGCAAACAATTCTATGTGTGTGTAAGGCTGGTGTGGTTTGGATAGGTCCTGAGTAGGGTAGTTAGTTAAAGTTTTCTAGAATTCAGGTTTGTTGGGAGTCTGAAAAGGATATTTCATTTGAAATTCAAATATTAGTAGATTAGGGTTCATTTTAAATATTTCAATTTGTTGATCAGTTTTAAGAAATTAGGATACTGATATTTAAAGTTTAAGTTGCATTAGCCAATTTTGGAAAGTCCACGGTCCTCTCAGGAACTAGACTAAGGGTCCAAAAAGTCACTATGGTAAAAAGGCTAAGTCTGGGATTCCTAACACCCTGTGAAAATACTAGACCTTACTACGAGTAGCTAGACAGGTAGTAGGCTGAAATCGGAGTTTTCTAGGCCAAGTTATGAATTTTCTAAGTTTCGGGCCCTATCCTATAGACTAGGGTTGACCAAAAAGTTGACTTTCTAATCTAAGCCAATTTCTGGAAACCTAAATTTTTTAATAAATACTAGGCCCTAATTGGAGTCTAATTCAAGTGAGTTTACCTAATTTGGAGTTTTCTACAATTAGTTATGGATTTCTAAAGGTCGGGGTATTTATTGAAATTTTCTAAATTTCCTACTAAATAGCCTTTTTTATTGTTTTGCTCCAAATCAACTCCAAACTGATTGGAATCACTCCCAAAGGTCAGGGATGACCAGAAAAAGTGTTCCCAAGTATTTGGAGAAGATTTGAGATTTTTAATAATTTTTAATGAATTATTAGGGGCAAAATGGTAATTTCCACCTATGGTCAAATTAGGGGTCAACCTGAGGTCAAACTAGGGAGCCCTATTTATCTAAGGTCAAGGATCAGATTCTGGTCAGTACAAGGTATTACGGATAATTTTCTGACCTAAGGCGTATTTATTGTATTTTCCGGAAAGTCTCGGGGCCTTAATTAGCAGGTTAATTATGGTTGGTTAGCTAAGGGCTCTAAAAGCTCCTAAAATTCCTAGAAAATTATGATGAGCTTATGATGTCACTAAGTTTAAGTGTTGAAGTTTTCATGTCATTCTGGGGTCTATCCTAATCCCTAGAAAACTTCTAAGTTCGCTAGACGAGTCCTTAATTATTGTCCTTGGGGTGTCACAACGTTGTAGGAGTTTAAAGTGATGTTTTGTCTAACCCTCAAGGTAATAAATGCATGGGAGTACAAAAATGAAATAAACACACCATGTCCTTAGATCTAGGAGAGCCTAGGCTAAGTGCTCGTGGTGCAGTCCTATACATGCATTCTACGAAAATAAAAAGCCAGACACCTAAAGAACGGGTTAGTGAATGATTGGGACTCAACCATTCACTAACCCACTCCCCCATGATTGCTCTTCACATCTAGAATCCATGTCTAAAATTTCATACGATAGCGAGTCTCCCAAAGTTAGGATTTATGTATAAATAGTTTTAGAATAATTTAAAAAAAAAACTTGTAGATATAAATATATTTTTGGAAAATAAAATAATTGAAAATAATTCAATTCATAAGTATAGGGAAACCCGCTGACCACCCAATCGAGGTTTCAAAATAGTTTGAAAATAATTTTTTTTAGTTTTAAAAATAATTAGTATGATAATTAATTTAAATAATATTAAAATAATCGAATCATAGGATAAAATAGAAAACAGTCAAGACAGCCAAAATCAAGGGCTGGAAATGGCTCCAAATTAAAATACGCACTTTTCTGAAAAGATCAAGGGGTTACACGTCAAAATCCGACTTAAAACGGCGAAGATATGAATTTCCGAAGTTAAAACATAATAAAATAATATTTTTAAAATAGCCCTATTTCACTGGTTTTGAAATAACAGAAAATACAGACATACTTTTTATCTAAAAATAATTTCAAACTATGCAGAATTCACAGTACATCCAAAACAAGGTGCTGTGCGTCGACAGCGGACTTAAAACGACAAAGTTATGTAATTTCGAAGTTTAAAGAAAATAATTGAATAGTTTAAAATGATGCTGTTTACTGTTTTGGAAAATAACTGCAGACAGGCCAAAAATTTTCAAATAAAACCAATTCCAGAAAATGCAGAATCTAAATACGTTCAAAACAAGACGTTGTGCGTTAAAAACGGATTTGAAACGGGAAAGTTATCATTTTTGGAAGATTACAATAAATAAAGAGTAAAATTTTGAAATAGTTTTGAAGTAATAGTATTTTTTTTTAAAATGATTACAAAATAAGATTAATTTAAAATAATAAAACTTCTGAAATCATGAAATAAAAATAAAATAATAATAATAATAAAAAAAAACTTCATTAAAATATTAAATAGTTAAACTAGTTTACTAATTAAATACTATTAAAGAATAGTTGAAATAGATAATTATAAGAAATAGAAATAAATAATCAAAATAAGTTCAAAATAACTAAATACTAATTATAGTAATAAAAATAATCCTAAAACAGTAACAAATAATAAAAAAAAAATATAATAACCACTATAAATATACTTACAATAATTATACATAAAAAAATACTATTAAATACCATTTAAATAATAATAAAAGTCTATTTTTACTGTTTTTAAAATAATTAAAAATCTATAGTTCATTTTAATAAAAAATTTTTTTAACAGGTAGAGAATAAAAATACGGTCGAAACGAGGTATTGTGCGTCAAAATCGGGAGAAAAATGGATTTTCTGTGATTTTTTGAAGATAAAACAGTTTAAAAAAAGTTTTTTTAATATTTATTTTATAAAAATCGGGCGGCGGGACCCGCTCGGGACACATGGCGAATCCGGGATGGCTCCCGCGGTTCGGGCAATCATTGCCGATGATTGCGCCGCCGCGCAATCATTGCCGATGATTGCGCCGCCGCGCAATCATCGGCAATGATTGCCGCGGCGCTGAATACGAGGGCGGGCCACTTAAACCAGTCAGCAATTGATCACGACCGTCGGATCTCCGCTGATTTAAGTGGACGGCCGTGATCGCGCTGGACCGCGCGTGAGACCGCGGATTCAATCCGCGCGGTCGGACGAGACCGCAGACAGGCGCGCTCTTGACCGTTGATCACCGGATCAACGGTCCGGATCGCCTGGACCTGTACTAGAACTCGGACCGACGCCCTAATGCGTTTTTTGACGTTTTCTCTCGATCGAGTGGATCAAATCAAACAAAATTTTAGACATGTATTATAGTAGTGAAGAGCATCCATGGGGGATATTTTTCGGGATTTAATATGCAGCATATAAAAATCTATTTAGATCTAAGTGCACTAGCTAGGGTTTGAGTTTATACCGAAAATACTCGATAGAATCGAGGGATTTTTGGCTTGTTGCACTTGTAGACTGTCCACGTTCCTATTTGTAGAAGAAACCTCGTCTCGAAACGTCCTGGATCGGTCTCGAAACGTCTTAGAACGTAGATCTCCTCGGGTGGCCGGAGATTACGCCGGCGGCGGCTCGAGGTGGTCGGGATTTGGTCGGGGAAGGTGGGGAAGGGTCGTGAAAGCACTCTCACCGAATCTCAGGGGCTGAGGAGCTCTCGAGATTAAGCAAGAGTCAAAAGTCCTCAATTAGACTAAAATCCTCCTATTTAAACCTCCTAGCCCTATTATTGACGGCTTAGATTTAATCAGAGGGTCATTAGGAGGGAAACCAGGCTTAGGAGGCCGTGGTTTAAATTTTAAATCCATTAGAAATCAATTAGGGCAATAAATACCATTGAATGGGCTCCAAATAGGTTAATCTAGCCTATTAATGGCTAGATTTGACCAAGTCAAAATTTGACTTGGTCAAACCAGTCAATTGAGTCAATGGAGTGAGGGGTTTGAGCCGTGCAAGGGTTGAAATTAATTAGAATTGGAATTAGGACTTAAAAGGACCAAATAGGTCAACCAGGTTGACCCATGGCCTGGGTATGGGCTCAACAGACTCAAATCGACTCACTGAACCGGTGGGAGGGGGTCTTGGGGTCTGACTTGGTCAATTTGACCAAGTCAACTCTTCAGGCCCGGGTCTAGGCAAAATCGAGGTCAACATTTAGAAGTCAATCTTAATGTGTTTTACATCAGAATCTTCTAACATAATTTTTTTAATTAAAATTACTATGAATTTCTTTATGTTGTGAAGGCCTTCTGTCAATATCAATTTTCATAGCTATTTTAAATTTGTTAGATAAAATTTTAAAATTAATGTATTTTAATTGCTAATAAATAATAATAATTAAAACTACTGCTAGCATTTAATAATTAAAGTCCTTATTTTTAAACTATAATAATTCTAGACCTGTCAATATTGAACCCGACCCGAAAATTCCAACCCGAATCCGATCAGAAAATTTCGGGTTTGGGTTGACCCAAACCCGAAGCGGGTCGGGTTCGGGTTCTGAAAACCGACCCATTTGAAAAACTGGGTCGGGTTCGGGTTGACCCGGGAACCCGGGAATAACCCGGAATGCACACAAATGCGTCTGCCCGGAGTGACCCTGCCCGCTTCCCGGCTGCCCCGCTTGCCCGGCCGCGTCACGTCGCGGTGCGTCCCGAGGCTGCCTTGCATCGCGTCCCGAGGCCATGTCAGGTCGCGTCCATGCCATTTTCGCATCAGTTCCGTGCTGCGTCCAGCGTTCGCGGTAGTCCCGCGCCTCTTCCGGCGTCCAGCGTTCGCGTCCAGCGGTTTCGCGCTGCTTCCGGTATCCGACGTCCGTGTTCAGCGTTTCCGCGCTGCATCCGGCATTCGCGTCCAGCGGTTCCGCGCCGCGTCCGGCGTACGCGGGTCGGGTTCGGGTCCAGAAAATCGACTCAAACCCGAATAGTGCCGAGTCAGTTTCGGGTTCGACCAGAACCCGACCCGTAACCCGAAATTGACAGGTCTAAATAATTCTAATAAATAAAACAGGAAGAAACTTTATATAATTGGGTTAGTTTCATATATTTATTCATGAAATTTTACTTTACATGAAAATTATAACTCCATCCATAAACGATTAATCAACATTCAACATGAGAGTGCTTAAGTTCTTCTCCAATAATCTAGTGGAGGAATGTTTGTTGTAGGGATTTTTGTGCCCTTTTGAAGACTTAAGGTGTTCTTGCTTGAGGGGTTTTTTGGTTGAAAGGTTGTTGGAGGATTTTTTAGGGTTTGACTTGAAGCATTAACAAAGGGAGGTGCAAATCTGCGAAATCTCTGCAAAATATATTTTAATTTTTTTTTTCTTGATTTTAACAAACTGTCACTAAGAAATTAATAAATTGCTCACTTGGAGTTGCGTAATATTATTTTCTTTTTCGATTTCATGCATGATTCATGAGTTGTTTGAGTATGCATATCTGTTATCTTAGTTTTTATTCATGTTTATTTGGTGATATTTTTCATTTATGCAATAGAAATTGTAGTTTTCCTTCTCTCTCATAATTTCATGTTTTTGCTTATTTTTATTTATACTATCGTTGTCTTGACCCAATGTATACATATAGTGAAACCAAAACAAACCCAATCTCTCAAATTCAAACTCTTTCTACCTTCAAGATCTAAAACTCTCTTGCATATCTCCATTATTTACTTAATGTGTTCTATACAAGTAATTTAAGTGTCTTAATTTATATATATTATCTATTTTATATCCTATGTTTAGTAAAATTTGTGTTGATGTATTTTTTTTTTGTGATATCATGCTTGATATAACATTATACAATTTTTTTTTTAAAACCGTCAATGCCAGTCCCAAGCTCAGATGAAAAAAGTCGAGGGTTTATTTTTATTGCAATAAAAAAATTATGTTGTTATTCTAAAAACTTAGAAAGGAGTAGAATATTTGACAGACTTTGAAATATCATCCATGCTTGGTAGAATCAGCTTTCACTCTCATTTTCTCTTTGGTGGGAGGCAACTACTGCTTTTCAAGTAAGAAGTGATCTCTTCATATAAAAAATTCAACATTACTTATTGCTTCCATTCAGGTTGTGCAGTGATGACATAACAAATTGTGGCATTGCAATTATAATAAATCTATGTTTAGACACATTCATGTATTGCTTTATGATATCTTTTTTTTTTTTTTTTTTGCATAACAAATATTTCACTTTATTTTTTAGGATTATCTACATAAATTGTCTACATCGAATATATTGAGGCTGTGATTTTTCCTGCTTATTTATCATCTACTTCTGGCCTGAGACTGTGACTACTGTATTACTCTATGATTTATTTTCTTATTAATTTATCATATGATGACCACAATGAGATTATACCTTCACTCATAATATAAAATTGAATTATAGTATATCTAGAATAATCATATTTATTCTTTCATCAAATTTAGTAATAGTAATTATTTCTTTTTCTTTTAGGATTTATTTAGATTGTTTTTAAAGTTGTTATATCATGGTTTAACTTCTTTGCTTACTAGCCAAACTGTTATACTTAGAGTTTTGAGAGGATAAATAGAGTTGTAAACAAATTTTTATTTCTAATTAAGTACATAAATAGATTGGGAACCCTCACATTATACATAAACTTGCTTCGGATCTTTAATTTTATTTAAATGAGTATATTTGATGAATAGCATAAATTTTATTAATTTTTTTCATATAATAATTTGATCTTTTTATAAATTTTTTTTTTTTTTTAAATTCTAGAAACATGTACTTTGTGCACGTGCAATAAAACTAGTGTCGAAAGTCCATCAAAGCAGGCCCCCGCCCATTGAGATCTCGATCCAAGTTCCTGTTCAGCTCACATGAGATTGATTCTATATGTTGACATCGTTTTTATAGGAAAACTTGCAATTGCCCTCGTCGTCCCTTTAAATCAATCTGAGCCCAATTCAAGTTAAAGAAAGCTGATCTGATCAAATCAATGAAATTTAACGGCGTTGAATCGATTTGAGTTGACTTGAGTCTAATTCACCTCGCCATTGTTGTTGATCCGTTAAATTGAATCGTGTCGAGCTCGAATTGATCAAAGCCAAATTGATTCCAAGAAATTAAGTGTGATTGAACCTCGTTGAATTAATTTGACTAGACTCGGGTTCCGATTCCTTCGATAGCTTCGGTCGACATCAATTAACTTGTCGCGATATACGTTAATAAAATTTCATGTAAATTAATTTAAAACAGATCAATCCAGATGAAACCAACATAAATAAAATCAAATTCGTTCAAATTAAACCAAAAACCAACCATTTTGTTTAGCCATTTGATTAATCTAGTCATTCAAATTTCTCAAAAGCATTAAATTTACGATCTAATGGTTGAATTTAGATCCTAATAAAAATTATCTAAGGGGTTGTTTGATTGGTCGAAAAATGAATGCAGTCTCAAAGATACTTCAGAATAGTTTGGATGAATGTAAAATAAATGCAATTGAACGTTTTTTGTTAGAATGACGGGTGACGACAATAGGTGGCTGTGGTGGTTGATGATTAGCAGTGGTCGGTGGCGGTGGACTATGACAGCCTATGATGCTGGATGGCGGTGGCCAACAGATGTGGCTGGTGGTGACCAACGACGACAACAGTGGCGGCGAAGGAGAGTGTATGGCGATGGTGGCGGTGGTAGAGGAGGGCGGCCGACAACGGTTGGTGATAGTTAAACAAACTTGTGGTGTAAACGATTTTCACTCAAAATCGAAGGAATTTGGTTTACACTTGAAATAAACTATTTTACATTACATAATATTTACTATACTTTACTTTAAATCATTTTATATTCCAACCAAACCCCCAAATTATAAAACTCTTGTATCTCAAATATTTTATGCCCTAAAACAATCCAACCAAATAGCCTTAGATTGAAGGGCATGATCATTTTTTGAACAAATTCATCTATCCTAGAGACCTCAAATTGGCAATGTGGGCTTTGGTGCGATTCCATTCGACCCAAACCTGGGTGTGCGATACATTTGAGCGAAGAGAGAGAGAGAGAGAGGGTGAGAGACCAGTGCGAGCGAGAGACGGGCAGAGCTTCTTGCGTGCGTTTCATTCGATGGAACGGCTTCGGGCAGACGATCGAGCATACGATTGAGCCTTTCTTTTGATTTCACGCAAGAACATCATCGGTACGTGTTCGATTTTCTTTCCAAACTGATTGGCATGTTTCAACTTTTGTCTAAACCGAGCCATGCTAAGAAGGGAAGTTTTCAATTTTATGTTGGAGTGGATGAGGGAAGACCCAATCGGAAGCCGTAGCTGGTTGTGGAGTTGGCCGAATGAGGTAAGGTGCTCGGGTGGTGGGCTAAGTTGAGTGCAGGTGTTGGGTTGGTCTGTTAAAATGGGGAGTGAAGAAGCTGTTTCATAACAGTGGATTTTGGAAGCCAGGAAAGTAGGGAGAAGAAATCAATGAAGTAGGGAGAAGAAATTAAGGAAGTAGGAAGAGGAAATTAGGGAAGGAAGAGAAGAGAAAGAGAAAAGATGTAAGAAAAGTTACTTGGTGCTTGAAGGTAAGAATTTTCTTTAATGCCTCTAGGTAATTTGTAGGATTTGTGTGTGTAATGATTCTAGTTAACATTGCTTAGTGGATGACTAAGGCGATCGAAGTATAACATGAATGGGTATCGATAGAAATGTATGCGATGTAAAAATTTGGAAGGTATGTTGTTCGGGAATTGTGTTGATTGTATGAGTCTAATAATAGATGTGAGGATTTTCAATTAATAATTCGAGTTGATAAAGGCACCTTACACATGAGGCGGGTGCAACGTGTCTGAATTGGTGAGCTTGCACGTCGAGGAGGTAAGATGTGCATTTTTAGTGTAATATGAAACTTGATGGAGTAGACATGCAACCAATTTACATATAAATCAATTATTTTATTCTATGATGCTTCTATGTACAATGCTATCATCTATTATACAACAAGTCATAACATAGGATTCATTTTTTAAGTAAAGCAAACTCTTCTAATTTTGAACGAGAAAGATTTGCATCGCGAGCATGCTCGCTTGATTGCCACCTCCACCCGCTTCAGGCCACCACCGCCAGTTATGCACCCGCTGGTTGCCATCGCCGCCATGTGCCGACGGCCACCTCGTCATCCTCCTGCAGCCGGTCACTGGCCGTCAGCCACCATTGTCCCCAACCGTCGACCACCACTATTGCTGGCCATCGGCCATCATCGTCGCCATGCTCCTGTAGCAATAGCCACCACCCGCTGCTGGCCGCCGGCCACCATTACCACCATCCTCTGGCCAACACCGACGCCACTACTCTCTTCCGCCATTGTCACTTGCCGCCGACCGTTATTATTGAACTTTACACTACATTCATTTTAATTCAAACCAAATAAAAAAAAATCATTCACTTGAATTTACTTTACACTCATATAAATAACTCTAAAGTATACACAGTTTTCTTTGGTCTCTTGGTTGGGTGCTTTGGCTACTAACTAAGAGGTTTTGAGTTTGAGTCATACGTATGTGTTGTGTGTGTGAGTCCGGGCACTGTCCGTTAATTCTCTCTCTCTCTAAAAAAAAAACTCCAAAGTATTCATTTTACACTGCATTCCTTTTTTAGTCAATAAAACAAACCCCCTTTAAACTGAACTATGGAGTTGCTTCAAGAGTCTTGTCCAGTCCGACGGGCAATCATGATTCATCTATTTTTAACTTCCTACGGCTTGCCCTATGAGTTGGGCAATTAGTGTCGTTGCCGCAATGCTCTAGCGTTGATCAAAGGTCCCGCTATTTGGGGTGAGCTTTCATCCTCTTCTCTCTAATATCCCATTTCATCTACAGATAGGTGCAACACTGCTTCATTTTTTCCTTAAGTCCATACTGTCTTTGCTCATCAAATCTCAAGTCAGAAAACATGACTCATCCGCTATTCTTATAATTGAAACATAGCCGTTTTGTTTCTATCAGAGATGTGATTTTGTTTGTATTGCCCATATGAAAAATCTGGTAGATCTAGTGAATTTGTTTAGGCCTTGATAAACGAGTGTTACAATTGTGAACGAGCGGAGTGATGTTGCAGCATTTCTTCCGCTTCTTCTGTTGTTATTGTTTTTTTTTTCCTCGTATGTGCACACTATTATAGATAAAGTGGGAGCCACCTCTGAGATTCTTTTCATCCTCCCCTATTGTTGAATCGAAGCAACTTCCGTACTTGTTAGCCTCTTTTTTGTGGCCTTTGGACCATGGGAGAGAGAAAGTTGCCGCTGTCACTGGAGAGGAATCCCCCCTGGTAGTTGCATCCGCTTGATATTGTCTTTGGTGAGTGCTATATTTCCATGCTGGATCTTTTCTATGACCTGACTCAGCTTTATCCTTACTTCTGACCATCATTTATGAGAAGAATATATTAGTGCAATATATCAAACCCCTAAACATAATGCTTCACTTATTCTATATTAAGAAAACTTATACAAGCATGCATTCATTAAAAAGCAGACTAACACTTACAACTACTACTAAAGTTGATGAATACAACAATATACCGGTCTGCTGGGGGTCCAAGGGGGCGCTGCCCCCTGGCGGGGTTCGACCTGCCCGGTCAGGTTGCGGGGTCAAGGGGCAGCACTCCTGCGGGGGTTTCTTTGCTGACTTCTTTGAAGTATATTTGCAAAATATATGTATGCTCATTTGCATTTATCCATCATTATATTTTTGAAGAGCCAACTGAATTATACATGCATACCATAATTTCTTGAATTTCTATGTTGAACTTTATAAACTAATTTGGAATTGATTGCCATTTGATTAGGGTTTTTGGAGCTGTTAAATAAAAAATTCCATCAATGGCCATACGTGCTCTCTTTCAAGCAAAAAACTCCAATATCTCCGCATCCATTTTTGCAATCCTTGCAAAACCTCTTCATCAATTTTCTCATCCTCTTAAATGCAAGTGCTTATATGGAGAACTTGTTTTGAAAGAGCCAATCATGGAGCTACAACAACGCCTCTACCATGATGGGAGGCCGAGGGGTCCCCTATGGAGGGGAAAGAAGCTACTTGGGAAGGAGGCGCTCTTTGTGATACAGGGAATGAAGAGGTTCAAGGACAATGACGAGAAGCTTGCCAGGTTCATCAAGTCCCATGTCTTGCGGTTGCTGAAACTGGAGAAGATCACAGTGCTCAATGAGCTTGAGCGGCAACAAGAGGTCGGATTGGCACTCAAGGTATGCTTTTGACAATAAATGTGGTTTGTTATTTTCTTTAATGTTAAGAGTTTCAGAGTTTGTGGGTGAGTTAAGGGTTTTCTGATTCAATTCCAATCATCTATAACTATTTTATTAAAATAATATGTTGCTTGATTATTTATGGGAGCAGCAACATGCGTCTGCCATAGTATTCATGAGTAATTCACTCTGTTACTTTTTCATTCATCACAAACATTCTGTTTTTGTAGATATCATGTAAATAAGCTATTAAGGTCATGATTTCAGGTGAAAGTCTCTTTTTTGTTGTCTTAGCATCAGTATGTTTCTTTTTAATTTTCTTTATATCTATTTATAATTTTGGGGAAATGATTTTTTGTTCTGTTGAAGGTTGTCTCTTGATAAATAAACTCCAGTATTCTTAATCAATGATTTACTTTCCTAAGTTTGTGAAATTGGATGGGTAAACATCAAAATATGAGTTGTACATTTTCTCTTATGGAGTAGATGACAATCTTAATCCTCAATTTATGCCTTGAAGTTGGCAATCTTATGACTAGGATTTCTCTGTATTGCAAATAAGGGTAAACCTAAGGTTATTTGGATAGAAGTTGTTCAAAATAATTTTCTAAATTATATTTAACTCCTTGTACAACAATCAACAAGAATTAGTGAAGCATGGAGGATTCATGATGTTGACATCACATAGTTGAGATAAGGCTAATGATAGTGTCGATGTTGTTGCCATTGCAATATATATATATATATATATATATATATATATATATATATATATATATATATATATATATATATATATATATATATATATATATATATATATATATATATAATCAAGCTAAACAACTTAAAAGCACTAAAACTAAATTGCTCAATCAGTTGTGATTATTAACATAATCAAGTGCAACAAATAAATGCTTCTTCATATGATATATTCTACAAGTTGTAATGCACCATCAACAGAAGATTTATTGACATTATCATTCAACTTATCAGCAAACTTGACTTTGGTTCCTGCTTGATTTATTTATTTTATAATATCATCTAATCATGTACTTGCTTTAATGAAGAAGATTTCTGCTACGAAGTCTTTTTTGTATGAAAAATCCCTTTTTGTTTTCTTTCCTTGATATTTTTTATCATATAGCTTGTAAACCCTTCTTTATAATCAGGGGTACATATAAGTGTGATTGTTAATAATTAATAGTGCACTATGATTCAAGTCTCTTGGAGCTATAATGTATATTGCATTTGTAGCACATATTGTTTTGAAAGATTTGCAAGTCATATGAAAATCATAAATATTTACTTATAATTTAAAAATATAAGTGGAAAATATTCTAAAAGAGAAAATAGAATCAATATGCATAATTAGAATGTTAAGTTCAATTTAACATACATGACAACATGAAGGTGATAGGAAGTGCTTGTATTCACAAGCAACCTATCCAAAATCGGCGAACCAACAGCAGCCAAATGGCTGTCCACAGCAGGAAAACAGCAGATTTCTGCTGTTTACAGCAGGAAAATAGCACTTGTTCGGGAAAATACGAGAGAAAACTCAAGAAAAGACTTGTATTCCACTTAGACGATGAATAAAAGAGCAAGATACAATTGATCCTCAATTCGAGAGGAGGATCGATCTCTCCCAAATCTCTAGACGCCGCTAGAGCCCAAAGAAACCTAAATCTACGAGATCTCAAATTTCAGCCAAATTCAAGATGCCCAAACCCTAGGAAAACAAACTATTTAATGCATACAAATCAAAAGGAAATCCCTAAACAGTCCCTACATTCAAATTTCCCTCTCAAAACCCTCAAAAAAGCTTCCTAAAAAGCTCCCGTGGATCATGCGTGCGTGCGGCGCTTCCGCCCAGGCGAAAACAGTCGCCTGTTTCGCGACTCAGCCGGTCCCGTGCGGACCGGATGGACCGGTCCACTGGGCCGGTCTAACAATACTCCCCTCCCAAAGATCCACCTTGTCCGCAAGGTGGAAAGACGACACCCTCCATTCCTTCTTCATCACAAACAGTAAGAACTTGAAGAGTTCGGTTCTTACACCTGTGCCCCGGCATATACCTCTCGTCACATCTGAAACAAAGCCCTTTTGTCCTCTTCTCCTGTAATTCAGTCTCAGTGAGCTTCTTGAAGTTATCCCCACTCCCTCCTCCTATTGGCTTCTCCCTGGTGATCTCATTATTGTTGACTGATGCAGGCCCCTTTTGTGCTAAAAGAGTGGTCGTAGTCTTATAAGAGCCTCCTGAGATGCTGATCCTAGCTCCCTTCTCCAGGTTATTCTGATTTTCTACCAGCTGTGCCAACTTCATTGCCTCCTCCAAGTCACTAGGCATCAGAACTTTAACTGCCGCCCGGATCTCTGCCTTCAACCCCTTCATGAAATTCCCCTCCAATACGCTATCTGATAATCGCTCCACCCTACTAGCCAGGTGCTCGAACCGATCACGGTAGTCTTCTACTGATCCCTCCTGCACCAGAGCAAAGAACTGCTCATAGAAATCTCCTCCCCGTCGGTTTGGAAAACGTTCTATTATGCAGTTTTTGAATTCCCTCCAGTTCCTGATAGACTCCCTCCTGTCACGCCACTGATACCATGCCAAAGCCTTTCCTTCCAGACACAATCCTGTCGCCGTCAGCTTCTCATCCTCTGTCAACCCATTGACCGCAAAGTAGCGCTCCACCTTGTAGATCCAGCCATGGCCGTCTTCCCCCTCGAAAACGGGCATCTTCAATTTCCTCACCTTGGGATCTCCCCGGTATCCTCCATAGCCTCCCATTCCCCTCAGAGGAGGCATTCCCCAATTGTCCCGATCGTCCCTCCGACGAATATACTCTAACCCCTCTTCATACTCATTTCTCCTCCCTTCAACCTCATCACCTCGACACTGAATACCTTCAAATTCAGCACCTCGACGATGACGTTCCTCCCTTCTTCCTTCAAAATCCCCCCCTCGACGCTGAATTCTTTCGAATTCAGCACCTCGGCGATACGATCCCTCTCTTCTCCCACCAAAATCAGCCCCCCTTCTGTCATATCCCATGCTCATCTCTTCCCTCGAAAGGGGCTCTAAAGGAGGCATGTCGTTCTCTTCCTCTAGGATCTCCACCTCCACTTTTCTCCTCCCCCCCAAGGGGTTCGGATTTCCTCCCATGCCATGGCCGTCGGCAATCTCTCTTACTTCCGATGTCGCCGGATTGGTTTTCATCTCAAGCAGTTTCTTCAACATTTCCTCCATTGCGGTGAACTTCCCCTCCAACCTTTCATTGTTGGAGGTGATTTGATTTTGAAGGTTGAAGAATCTTTCCTCCAAATCGGCTTTCAATTGGCCGACTTCGCCTTCCAAGATGTCAACCTTCTTTCCGGCCATCTTTCTTCCCAATGGATCTCAAAAATATCACTTCCGCAAATGATAAACTTGCTGAAATTTCAGAATTTCAGCCGCCCGTGGTCCCAAATCGACGCTCTGATACCAATTTGATAGGAAGTGCTTGTATTCACAAGCAACCTATCCAAAATCGGCGAACCAACAGCAGCCAAATGGCTGTCCACAGCAGGAAAACAGCAGATTTCTGCTGTTTACAGCAGGAAAATAGCACTTGTTCGGGAAAATACGAGAGAAAACTCAAGAAAAGACTTGTATTCCACTTAGACGATGAATAAAAGAGCAAGATGCAATTGATCCTCAATTCGAGAGGAGGATCGATCTCTCCCAAATCTCTAGACGCTGCTAGAGCCCAAAGAAACCTAAATCTACGAGATCTCAAATTTCAGCCAAATTAAAGATGCCCAAACCCTAGGAAAACAAACTATTTAATGCATACAAATCAAAAAGAAATCCCTAAACAGTCCCTACATTCAAATTTCCCTCTCAAAACCCTCAAAAAAGCTTCCTAAAAAGCTCCCGTGGATCATGCGTGCGTGCGGCGCTTCCGCCCAGGCGAAAACAGTCGCCTGTTTCGCGACTCAGCCGGTCCCGTGCGGACCGGATGGACCGGTCCACTGGGCCGGTCTAACAGAAGGTTAATGAATATCTATGATGCACCGACACTTCTCCTCAAAGAGGCGTGCAGTGTCCGACACGACACTCGTCCGACACTCGTCTGACACTCCTCCGACACGTGTCGGACACGCCAAAAACGTGTCCGATTAAAAAATTTTAAATGCAAATTGGACACGCGTGTCTGACACGCGTCTTAAATATTTCATGAATATTTTTAAATATAATTTCGTGTCTGACACGCGTAACTAAATTTCTTATTTCCTATCCACAACACCAAATCAACGTCCGCACTTAATTCCCAATCATCGAATATTCTCATTTTCATTTCTTTTTGGCAGTGAAGATATTTTCATCTCCTCTCTCTGTGACTAATAAATGGCATAGACGCCTGACTCTTGACGCCTGAAATATTAATTGTTGTTTTTTGAAACTTACAAAAAAAAAAAACTAACGTACATGCTCGGTACCGCTAGGTATCGCTAGGTACATGCTTGGTACCGTTAGGTATCGCTCGGTATCGCTAGGTACATGCTCGGTACCGCTCGGTACATGCTCGGTACCGCTCGGTACATGCTCGGTACTGCTCGATATCTTTCCATACAAATAACTTACGAACTTTAAAAAACAAGTAGAACTTCAAGTATCATCCTCTTCTTGTTGTGAGAGAAATTAGAGCACATACTCATTTATTCAATCAATGAAGAGGAATAAAATAATTCCACAACGAGCTGAAGATTTAGTTTATGTGTATACAAATTTTCTTCTTTTATCAAGGAGAATCCCACTTTATATAACATGTGATAACAAGATGTGGGATGTTGCTGGAGATGGGTTTGATTGCCTTGAGGAATAAAACCCATTTGGAAACTTGTATTTGACAGGATCCCTGTTACTGATTCTAGTCCATTATTGCAGCATTAATGTTTTATCCTTCCAGAAATTATTGCATTAATGCGGAGAATTCAAACACATGGCGATGACTACCAGATGGGATCATATCATCAATAGTTCAATACCAGAAGAAGGAGATCTTACTTATAAGATTTGGAAATTAGAAAATAATATTGTGATGTCATGGCTTATCAAATTCATGACTATTAGGAGAATATTTACTCTCTATTTTGCCAATGTAATTTTGGAAGCTATAAAAAAAAAAAAAAAAAAAAAAAAAAAAAAAAAAAAAAAAAAAAAAAAAAAAAACTAACTCAAAATTTGAGAGCATATGAAAGCTCTTCTTTGTGGAGAAAATCCTCCATGAACTATGATAATGTGACTTATAAGTTATTCAATACGTATAAGTTATTCAATACTTCAACTTTCTTAAGTATCAATAGCAACAACTGGGTCTAAACGCCCTGGTTATAAGGCACTATATAAATTGATCATCGAGTAGAAATAAGTGTTTTAAGTTTCTCATGGAACTAAACAATGATCTTTATTAGTTGTAGGCACAAAATCTCTTCCTAATATTAGGGAGATATGTTTGAAGTTTCATGTAAAACAATCGATGTGTGGCCCCCACATTAAACAAAGTCAAGGACAACATGTATCCACTAAGAACACGTCAAACTCCCTAAATTCTAATCTATTAAACTAGGAACAAATACAGGACTCAAAACTCTATTTCTTCCAGTTCAGAACCATTATCACCTCAACCTTCAGCATGTGATACGTATGTGCTCTCTACTTCAGTCATGTAACATCTCTCATGAACCCTCTCTTTTGAAACATTTGAAAAATGCAAAATAGATTTGTTTGTGAAAATATTTGATGGAAATATATTCAAAGTTACAGGAGTGGGAATCAATTTTCTTCAATCACTGAAAACTCTACGGTCTTATTTGTCCCTAAACTAAATTGTTATTTGTCCTATCCTAAATTGTTCTCTGTCAAAAATCTTATGACCATCACTGCATCACTAATTTCATGTAACCTTTATCTATTTCAGGACTTGGATTTAGAGAAGATTATTGGTAATGCTAAAGTATGATCAAGGTGTTACCTTCTCATATCTGATATTTTTTCTTATTTGGAGGCTCTCAAGTTCATATAAACCAAACAAATAAAAAATTGTACCTAAGTCTACTTTAATTCTAATAAAAATAGTGAATTTATGTTACATCACTATCATCTTGGTCACCCAAAATGTATGTTCCTTAGAAAGTTATTTCCATCTGTTGTCAATAATATCTCTAAAGATCCTTCTAGTGAAGTGTGCCATTTCTCTAGATATACTCAACATCAGTGTTTTAGTCTACCTTATCAAAATTCACATCCTTTTTCTCTCATCCACTTTGATATTTGAAAACCACTAGTGTAAGAAATGCAACTAGATTTAGGTGTTTCATGTCTTTCCTAGATGACAATACTCGAGTTACATTCATATGTTGAAAGAAAATTTTGTTACCTTCAATACCATAATCTAAACCTACAACAACAACAACAACAACATCAAGTCTTTATTCCACTACATGGTATGAGTCAAATTCTCATTTTTCTCCATTATATCCTATTAAGAGTCAAATTCTCATTTAAATTTAATAAAAAAATGTCATTTCTAATATTTGCTAACAAAGTTTTTTTAGGTCTATCTCTACCTTTCCTAACATAGGTTAAATCAAATACATCTACTTTCCTATTCAGGTTATTAGAATGCTGACGTTTTATGTGACCTAAGCATCTAAGATGGCTCTCTCTAATCTTATATGTCATTGGATCTACTCGATCCTTTTCACGTATATACTCATTTGACATTTTGTATATAAGAGTGAAGCTACTCATCCACCTGAGCATCCTCATCTCTGGAACACTTAACTTAATTTCATGCTTCTCTTTTAATGACCAACATTCTGCACCATAAAGGATTGCAGGTCTCACCGCCACCTTATAGAAATTTTTCTTATGTTTTAGGGGTACTTTTCTATCACACAACAAGCCTGATGCATTCCCTTGTTTCATCCATCCAACTTGAATTCTACTAATAATATCCACATTTATTTTACCATCAGTTTGAATAATATACTCAAGATATTTAAAGCATGGTCTCTTATTAATGACTTGATTGCCAAATTCACAATCTTCCCACTAGATCTATTACTATTTACCACTAACATTACACTCTCATGTATTCTGTTTTAGATCTTAAAACGAATACCTTTAGACTCTAAAGTTGGCCTCCATAATTCAAGTTTACTGACAACTCCCTCTATAGTCTTATCAACAAGAAGAATATCATTAGTAAAAAACATAAACCAGCAAAAAGAATACAATAATCTAAATCTAATAAAAAAATCCAAACATTGAAGATTGATAATGCTCAAGAATATTTTGCTTCAATCTCAAGTAATTATTTATCCAACGAAGGAATTATTTATCAAAGCTTTTGTGTTGAGATCCCTCAACAAAATTAATTAGCTGAAAGAAAAAATTGTCATCTCATGGAAGTGTCTTGGCCCCTTATGTTCACTACTCGTATCATTAAATATGTTTAGGGGAAGCTATGCTAACTGTGACATACCTCATAAATAGAATATCCTCTCATAACCTTAAGTTCAAAACCCATGTTTGTAGCCCCTTGGAAGCCTAAATTAACACCAAAATAATCTCTACTCTTTCTATGGAAGTGTTCGAATGCTCATCTTATGTCCATATTTGTTCACACAGTAGGACCAAAATGGATCCCAAAGCTATCAAGTGCTTCATTTTTGGATACTCTTCCAACCAAGAAGGCTGTAAATACTACTCACCTACCACTAATGTTTATACAATTCCATGCATGTGAGCTTCAACACCTGTTTTTTTTTCCAAATATGATATTTAAGGGGAATTCTTACGTAAGGAATTTCAATGAGAATCTTATCCCGACATTTGCGTCTCTTCTCCTACCAAGATTCCCAAGAAGCCATTGATAATTTAGAAATCAATCATCTTTCTCCCACTCAAAATCAAAATGTCTGTAGGAAAAAAATAAAAAATTGCTACTCTAGAAGGAATTGATCATAAGAGGATCCTACATATGAAAAACAAGAAAAAAAATAGAGTCAGTGCAAGATGATGAGCCTGAGCATGAGATTGCATCATAGTTTAATGTTGAACCTAAGGAATCCTCACCCCTTGATTATGTTAATCTATATTTTGAGATGGAAATACAATATATTCTTTATTTAACCATGCTACTACTGGTTCAATCACCATTCCTATATGTTAAATTTATGTTGCCATTACCACTATTTCCATACAAAGATTTGTTCTTTGCCTAGACACTGATAAGCTACAGCTTTATGATGAATGGTGAGGATGTGACTCTCTAGGATCTAAGAGAAGAATTGAATGTCTAATCCTGAATTCTACTCATCCATCAACATAATAAACTAGAGCCATTATGAAATCCAGAATAATAAAAGGAGTAATAGAGACATCTATTGATTTCACCCACCAAAATACATGTACAATAATCTAGTTCATAGGCAATCTATACATCAAAATAATTGGCACTGGATTACAAAAGAGTACCTTAATACTCCCGATTCAAAGAATCTTCACTCTACCAGTCTACCTCCTTTCATATTCTACCGGGTTGTTTTCTTTTCTTGTAATGTTAGAAAGTTTTACGTAGTGAGCACAACCAGCTCAATAAACTTATATCACCAACCCATCACAGATATCAATATCCAGTCAAAATATTATAAAATAGTTTAATTAATACTCGATAATTAATAAAGAACAAACAAAGTACTAACATGACAGTTTCATAGGCTTATCAATGTGTACTTAGTTTTAGAATTACTATTTATACTTTCAATATTCACTTTTATAGAATTACCAGAGATGTCATGGAGTACTCGTCACCAGAACTTGACTTGCACTTAACATTCTCATTTTGATTAGAATTCATATAGAAATTAAAAAATTGTCAGAACTAGATCAAAATATCATTTGTACTTATTAAGTCATCAAACTATGCAAATGTATGAATATAATGCACATGTCTAAATACCTGCTTATAACTCCATTTGCACTTATAATTCTTTTAACCTTCCACACCTGTATATAACAAGTGGGGCGAAAAAAGAACAAAACAGAACATAATAATCTCCCACACCCGTTTTTAGCAAGTGGGTTCAAAACCCCTCTAACATCCACACAAAGAATATGAGGTCAAAACAGAACATATAGGGCTCTTGTATCATTTTAGATAGTGCACTTTTTACATATCATAATTTAGAGAATGCCATGCCATGAAATTATGTGAATTGAATGCAACAATAATTTATTTTGACCTTAACGTGAGTTTATAATGATGCATGAAGTATCAGAATTGTCTATAGTAGTAATACATATTGCATGTATAAAAGCCTACCCACTAAACATTTTTCATTCATATAAAGAGTATTGTTTCAAGCTTTTTTATTGAACTATTTTGTAAATCAGAAAAGTCTCATTTGCCCGATGTGCATGAAAATTATTACAAAAAAAACCAACCTGTAAAAATTCAACTTCTTATAATTAAAATGTTCAGAATAAAGATACAACAACACACTAAAAGTTATACGGTAAAATGTGTAAAACTCGTGAAAAATATATTTTAACCCATATCTTTTTATAGAATTATTAGAATTGAAATTGAGATAGGAATTCATAAGTCTTACGTTGTGTTTTATGAAATTCCTAAATAGTCCGATAGATGGAAGATGAGCTTTGGCCTTTTGAAACCCATCTTTTTATGTATCTTTCCTCTCCTTTTCCTTCTCTTTTCTCAGGCAAGGGCTGAGGTGAGGTGGTGCAATGAAAATGGATATATATTTATTATTAAAAAATACTCATTTTGGTATGGCGTTGCGGCACTCACCTCCCCAGCACCACTATGCTGACCTGAATATTCTAAATTTTTCCTAAAATATCCCAACAAAGAGCTTGGCGCCGCAGCAGTGCCTTTCCTAGCACTGCAACTCCTCCCTCAGCTCTTCTCCAATCAAAGAGCTAGATGCCGCTGCGCTCCCAGAACTTTTGCCATTTTGCATTTTCTTCTCTCCATTCTAACTCTTGACTTATTTTTGGGTTAACTGAGCATTTCCAAACTCACAATCACTGATTAATACCTAGGGTTTGATATGGTGGGTGTTATAGAGGATCAAAGTAGGAGCCCTCAAATGTATGTCACAGTTTTGCAATTTCCTCTATTGTTATCTTTCAAGATGCTCATGAGCTAGTTTCACATTTACCACCGTCATGAGTGCCACTTTTCAACTTTTGGGAGATGAGCTTATTTTGACATGCGTTAGTTGATCCAATACAGATGCTGCTGCACATTGCTTATAGAAGGCCTATCAGCACCATTATCCAACTGTCATAAAACTCTACTAATTTCTTGATCAATATTTTATTTTTACATAAGTGTAATCATAGACTTAGTTCAAAGGGCTCCTATTTAAAGGCTTTTCTTATATGGAGAAACTCCTTGATTAGTGGTTACTTATTTTCATATGGCCTGTAAATTCCCCCTTAATAAATGGAATAAATGCAAGTATTCATGGAAGCGGATGATATAAAAAAAAAACGACGCGGATGATACTGAAGAATTACAAGATTATAAAATCAAGCTTCTTGTGGTACTACTTTGGATTTTGTGCCTCATCTCCTCTCTCTCTCTCTCTCTCTCTCTCTCTCTCTCTCTTTTAGGGTATGTAGTTCTCTCCCCTTTTCTCCATGGTTTGCATACCCGTTCTCCCAAATTACTCTAATAACCATCAAATGGAAAAGAAAATTGTCATTGCTACTACATCAGAATTTCTATGCAATGCTTTGTAAACATAAGGAAACATTTCAACTGTACAATTTAACTGAAGGGAAGACGGCAAAATGTGAGTTGATCAGTCTTTTCTAGAATGGATACCTATCTTAATCCTCAAAGCATGCCTTGAATTTGACCGCCAAAGAAGAATTTATTCCTGTTTCTTCAATTGCAATCTAGAGTGGAAACTGTTAAGTCGGTTCAGCAGGAACTGACTCAACCGGCCCAGCATGGGCCGGTCCAAGTCTACATGAGGCGGGCCCATGCCGCCTCTCCCCTAGCCGCCTAAAGCAATGGGACCCACAGCTTCCAAGAGTTTTTATTTAAAATAAACTATTTTTAGTTAGGGGTGGGAGGGCGGTTAAGGTTATAAATAGGGATGAGAGGGAAGGTAAGGGTATGTATAATTTGAGTTAATCTCTTGGAGTTTCTTAGGGTTTTGGGATCTAGATTCATCATCTAGAGATTGGGAGAGAATGATCCTCCTCTCGAATTGAGGATCAATTTTATCTTTGCTTTCCTTTGCTTTACTTCGATTTCCTTAATAAATTCTATTGTTTTTGTGGTGATTTTGTGTCCAAACTCGTGGTTTCTTTCGTTGATTTCACCAATATTCGTTAGGGTTGCTTGCGAACTCAAGCAAATCCGATAGAATTGCTTGCGAACTCAAGTATTTCCTATTAGGGAATTCGATGTTTGAGAGTTTTCTTCTTTTTTTTTTTTAACTTTTTTGAATTAGATCAAGGCTAAAGAGCATAAAACACTACCGCTAAGTTGCTCATCTGGTCTGTTGTTAGCTATATAATTGCAGGGTAGCTTTATTTTGTGGTGTGGCTTCAATTTTATCGTATTTCTGATGAAGGCTGAAAATCTTAAATGTGTGCTAAACTTTCAGATGTTCAGGTTAATTGAAAAGGAAGACTGGTTTAAACCAGATGTGTTTCTGTACAAGGATTTGATTATTTCTTTAGCAAAGGGTCAAAATATGGAAGAAGCTATGCAAGTGTGGGATAGCATGAAGGAAAAGGAGTTATTTCCTGATTATCAAACTTATGCCGAGGTTATCAGGGGATTTCTCAGATTTGGTTCACCAGCTGATGCAATGAATATTTACGAGGACATGAAAAAATGTCCTGATCCCCCGGAAGAGTTACCCTTCAGGGTACTATTGAAGGGACTTGTACCCCACCCTCTCTTGAGAAATAGGGTAAAACAAGACTTCATGGAACTCTTTCCTGAGAGGCACATTTATGACCCTCTAGAAGAGACTTTTGGCATGCAATGAGGTATATATGCCCTAAACCCTAATCCCATCATACCCATTGATCTTTTTTGGATAACTGTTGTGACAAAATTCAGTTTGAAAGTTATGTAGTACCTTGTATGTTTGATTCTTTTATATTTTATTCACCATGTTTAATATCTTAGTGGAGAAAGAAGTACCTATCACTTGTAGTTTTCTTCTTATAGCTTATATGATGCTAATAGTTTGTGTATTCTCTTTCTGCTTTTAAGGAAGGTTAGATGTTTAAGGTTATCATAATTTGTTTTCATAAGATTTTGTTCTTTGTTCTCGGTATATGGAATGCCTTAGCGCCTGAAAGTCTTCAGCACATACATCGAAGTTTTCACCGTTGCAACTTGGGCAAGTACAATGACTAATCACAAATCCATTTGAAGCTATTTTTCATTCATATGACGTAACTTTGTCTTGTAGAAGCAAATAATTTAATATATTGTGGCAAGGAGCATTGGTGAGGCAAAATTTAGAGCCATTGCTCGTGATATTTGTGAAAGAATTTGGTTATATTGACTCCTTAATGAGTTGAGTAGTTTTGAAAATGAAAATATTAGAGGTATTATGTGAAACCAACCTATGATAAGCATGGTTTTGAAAACTGGATTAGATTGCCCGGTTCAATTGTGAACCGAACATATGGCCGGTTCGGTCTTCATGAAAAACCGACCCAACATCAAATCGGTGGGAATTGGTTTAAACTGCCAGTTCAACTGGCCAACCGTTGAACCGGTCCTGATTTTTTAGAAGGGACAAATTCAATGCATAATATATTTAAATAATTTAATTTAATATAAAATATTTTTTAAAATATTAAATTAATTTAAATATAACACAATTTAGTTAATAATATCCAAAAATTTAAATTATTATGTACTAAGCATTAACTAATCATACTCAAATGATTCCGCCATTTCATGTGGGCTCTTTACTTATAAAAAGAAGGAAAGCTATATAAAAAATATAAGAAAAACCTCCTAATTGCTTTGGGACTACACAATTAGTTGGATTTTCTACAATGTGTGCATGATTGATTACTTTCCAAGAGGATTTTTTTAAAATAATTTGTATATAATATTCAAATAAATTTGTTATGTAATGTATAAATATAAATTATGTATAAGTATATAACATAAATTAATAATAATATATATTAAATTTATAAATTTATGTTTGAATTATATTTATATTAAATGTGAATAAAATTAAAAAATTAGTTTAGATTTAAAATGTTAGAAACTATTATTTTTTATTTTTTAGTAATAAATTTATATTTTCGTATGATAGTTATACAACTATTATTTCATCTAGAAAATATTTAAATTTAAAACTTTAATTATAAATTAGTTATATGATTTATATGTTTAAATTATATAAATGATATCAAAATATTTAACATAAATTAGCAATAATTTATATTAAATTACATATTTATATGTAAAATAAGTTTTGATTAAAAATAAAATTAAAAATTGAAAATATTTAAATTAAAATTATAAAAAAAATATTATGCATGGATTCTCTTTATTTTTAATCACATTTAGATGATTCTATTGTTTAGAAATTATTTAAATAATTTAAATATTTATTACATCATCTAGTTTAGTTAGACTTTCATATTATTGTTAATCTAAATTCTTAGAATATGAAATTTTTTAAGGTTATATTGTGATATTATTATGTTAATTTTATTAATTTATAATAATATTATTATTTTTATTATGTCATCCGGTTTGACCATAGATCATAGACAAAGTTCCTCCCAACCGCTGTCAGATCTCTTTTCGACCACTGCCAGAGTTCTTCTCGACCACATTCGGAGTTCATCCCACTATCATCAAAGTTCTTCTCGATCACCACTGGGTTTTTCCCGACCACCGCCGAAGTTTTTCTCGATTATCGCTAAAGTTATTTTCGGCCATCGAACTTCACTCATTTATCTGCTAGCCATTCAAGATCATAAGCATCTGTTTGGAGTTTGGCAAAATCCTCAACATATTGTATTCTCCCTGTATTTAAGTTTGGGAACCGGTTAATCTCTATATTTCATTCAAATAATAGTGAAATTCTTTTAACTGGAAGATGCCCTATGGTTTTTCCCCTTGTAGGATTTTCCATATTAAAACTCTAGTGTTCTCGTGTTATTTCAACTTTCTTCGCAAATTTCTCAGCCTCAACAATATTCATCTTAAGATAAATTTAATAAGAATCATTCTTTATTAATTTTTATCAAAATGTATTCAAATATTTTTAAAAATACATAATTGGTACGTAATTATTTGTTTCATATATTTTCTTTGAAATTATAATTAAATTTGAATCTTCACAAATATATGTTTTTGCTTATTTATTTATTTATTTCTGATAAAACTTATTAATTTAGTTATAAATTTTAGGTCCTTCACATTTACAAGGCGAAAGACTGCCTATGTTAAAAAATTATAATTCATAATATTGTAGACCATTTAAATAATATAATTTTAATTTTTAAAACATATATATAGTAATAAATTTCTAATTTATATTACATTTAAATAATGTTTATCTAATATAATTTTTATGATAATTTTTTTTTATTATTTATTAAGTAATCTAAGTTCTTTAAATACTAAACTTCATGTACTAGGTCACCTTCCTCTATGTGCTCTGCTGTTGAAAAAATTAAGCTTAGTAAAATGTACATTAATAGAAAAAATAGTAGAACTTAGGAGGAGTTTTAAATTTATCGATAAGTTGAAAGCTATAGTAGATCTTCTCCTCAAAGAATGCAATATTCTCTAATTAAAATTTCATTTTCATTATAAAAATTTTATTCCATCAAAACTCTAAAATTTAACGACCTTTTGTTAATTACTTTCTTAAAAATGAGCACCACTTGAATTTATTAATTCAAATCATTGAATTAGGATTTTATTTAAGGAGCATAGTGTTTAATTAAATAAGGATAGAAATTGTGTATTAAAAAAAATTGAAAAGAAGCAAATTAGTCAAACACAATGACATATCTCATTAAATGCACCAAATTATTTGAGGTATTTAGAATAAATCAAACAGTTTGACGTATTGCTACGATAATTTAAAAAAAAAATTATTCGATTGAAAATGATGAATATGTATTTTAATTTAAGAATGCATCAAATCATTTGACTAATTCTAAAGCTTGCATTAAATAGTTTATGCACCTTTCTTTAGAACTTAAATTTTTTTTAAAACACATGATACTATTATTAATTTAAATTGAATATGCTCCTATTTATAATATTATCATTAATCACGAGTTATAATGCGTACGGTCCCCGCTAATTTCTCTCGGATCGGGTAGGATTCGCTAAAGGATTTGACGCCGCATGCTGCGCTAAAATGTTTGGCGATTTTCTGGATACGCCACTTCCTAGTTTCGCGTAACCGTAAGAATCTTAAACCAGATGAACTAGGGCAAACTCCGCAGCACGTCGTCGGAGATGGAGAAGAGAAACAAGTTACAGGTAGCCGACAAGGTAAGTGGCCCCTCCGGTGACGGAGGGAACAGGAGGTGGGAGGACCTGGGCAGCGAACTCTTGGTGGCGATCTTCTCGCGGATCGGAGTAGAAGATCTGATAGCCGGCTTGCCCTATGTGTGCTCATCGTGGCGGAGCGCTGTGCGGGATCCATTTTGCTGGCGTGTTCTGGACTTCCGGTCTTGGGACACACCATTTCTTCTCGCCTCGGCTGCCGGCGCGATGAAGCTGTCGACTTCGCTGATCTATTCAATTTCGCTATTTCCCGAAGTGTGGGACGCATCGATTGTGTTTACTTCCCAAGCTTTTCCGATGAGACCAATCTTGAATACCTTGCAAACAGGTGAACCATTTTTATGCATGTTTTGTTTTCTTCTCTTTGCTTCCTGCACAGTGGTGGAAGTTTGGCGCTGGGGCCATGATGCTGATGATAATTGTTAGATTTGATTTCGTATGTCGCTTCCATGCGTGGAGCTTGTTGGGATATCTCTATTCGAAATTGAATCTTCTATTTCATTTTCTGTTTTGACGTTTCAGTTACTCTGGTTTTTGCGGGTAGGGTTTCTTTTATTTCAAATTGGAGTTTTTATTTGACTAATTTTTTTTTTGGTTCGTAATCACCCTGTTAATGAGATTTTGGTTTCCCTTATATTTTTTTTTTCTTTTACCTGTTCTAAAGCTTAATTTTGCTTTGCTGTCTGTTTATTGATTTTGTAGTGCTTCCATTGTAGAAGTATCCTTGAAGGTTATTTTTTAAGGTTCATAGGTTTGAGTCAGAGATATTACGATTTATCTTTCATCCTTAAAAAAATTGTAATTGAATATCTTTTTTAATGTTCTTTCGCTATTCTCTGTCTAAGTTATGATTTTTTCCCCTTTCATAGTTCGGTTTGCTGACTTCCTACTCCGTTTTTTGCTTGCTGTTGAGCAATCTGCCAATGCCAATATTAAAACAATTGAAATGATTTTAGGTGTCCAATGCTTCAATATTTCAGCATGGAGAATCCTGATGTATCTGAAACTGAATTTTGCAAAACCATCAGTAAACTCAAATTTCTTAAGGGAATGGCTGTGGATGAGAATTTAATCTGTCATCAGGTCCTTCAACATGTCAACCAATGTTCTAGTAACTTTATCGAGTTGAAGGTCTTTTCTGATACCATGGATAAACAATTGGCTTCTATCATTTGTGACTGTCTACCACACCTTCAAAAGCTTGAGATCACTGAATGCATAATGTCAAGAGGTGCTATCCTTACTCTACTTGATGGGTTGAAGAAGCTTGAATTCCTTGATGTCTCTGGATATGCAATATCTGGCATCACTAATGAGGTTATTGAAAAGGCTTCACATCTTAAGGTTTTTCGGTGGGATTCTAAGTATGGTAAGTATGGTTTTGGTGTATTTGAGTATTGTCATCATTGTGAGGACGACTATTTTCATCTGTCACCTTGTGAATGTGTGCTGCATCAACAGCTCATGGGGTGGCTAGCAACCCTTCCTTGAGATGGTTCATTTCATGTGGTTGAACTTTCTACTGCTGTACTGGTCTCAGGGTATGAGTTTTTTGTTGGTATGAGCCATCGTTTGACCTTTTTGCTTTGGAATTTTTTTTAATTGTACAAAATGCTGGAAGATTAAGTAATTGCATAGTTCAGAGTTTATGCAATAGTTATGCTGTGTTCTTTTCATTTTTTTTCTTCCCCATTTTGTCATTCTATCATAAAATCAAGTCTATTCTATGCTTTCTATCATACTGGTAATTCTAATTATCTTTGGTGCTTTTGGGATGTACCTTCTTTTCTTGTAGGGCTATTCTGTCTATGCTTGTTATTCAAGAATGCGCTTCACATGCCCTAGCCAAGAAATTATGTTTGCTTGTCTTTAGAGTGACGCTCAAGTTAGAAGCATGAGTTGAAAAGGAATCATTCTAGTTGTACTGAAAAGGAATATCCTATAGGATTCCTAGGCTTTCTATGATTTTTCCATGACTTATAAAATGGCAACATTTGTATTGAAGGAAAATGCAAACATTGGGACATTCTTATCACTTAAGTGGATGGTATATTTGACATTACCAAAAGTATTTATTTATTTATTTGTTGATGTGCATTCAATAATCATGGTCGGGCCATGTCAAGTTTGATAGTCTTACTTTAAAGATTTTGATAATGTAGTCTCCAGACATCTTCAGGTGGCTCGGCATTCCTTTTGATTTGACAATCGTAGGTAGTGTTATCCTGCTTTTGAGAATCATGGTATCATTAATATTTGACACAATTTTTTTTTATTTGACATACACTTACTTATGTAAAGCTATTTTTATGTCAACATGCCTTCCCCTAGTTTTTTACGTGATGAACATTTATAAGCAAGAGTTTTGGGACAGGGACAATTGATTTTGTTTGGATTGTCTGTTATAATCTTGATTTGTTCAGGTTTTAAGATAGATTACTAGTTGAGGTTGCCCTAATTGTTGAACAGTGGTGATTACGCCTACTTCAATGGTTGAGTCTCTTCAGGGATGTTAGAGATGATACATAGAATAAGGAGCTATCAATCATCATCACTAAAGTGTAATAAATTGATATAGTAGCTTACCTCCATTTTTGTTATTTAAACTATGGTTTCTTCTTCTTAGGGTGGGTGGGCTCTTCTGTTTTCTTCAATTTGTATTTTAAGGGCGCTTATTACTTTTTTTTTTCTTTAGGCTATATCAGGCCAAGACTTCCTTATTTTGGGCCTATTTTCTCTGTCGTCTCTAGGACTCTAGAATCTTCTTTTTTTTTTTAGGTATACAACCACGCGTGTTTCTTTTCGTGGGATTATGACATCTTCCATTTATTCTTGTGGCTCCCATTTCACCTGCTAATATAGTTATATCTATATGAATGGCGATCATATGATACGACGGGAGTGGGAGCTGCAGGAGAGGGGGGACTGATTTGGTTGGAATTAATTAGAAAATATTTTCTAATTAAAGAGGGTAGATTTAGGGGCTGATTTGGGGGTGAGTTGGAGGGGATTAATTAGAAAATATTTTTTAATTGAAGAGGGCAGATTTGGAGGAGATTAATTAGGAAATATTTCCTAATTGAAGATGACATATTTAGGGGCTGATTTGAGGGCTTATTTGGAAGGGATTGATTAGAAAATATTTCTCAATTGAAGAGGGCAGATTTTGGGGTTGATTTGGAGGGGATTTTATTAGGAAATAGTTTCTAATTGAAGAGGGCAAATTTGGGGGCTAATTTTAGAGGGGATTAAGGAAATATTTCTTAATTAAAGAAGACAGATTTGGGGGCTAATTTGAGGGCTATTTGGATATTTCCTATTTATTGTTTGTTTTAAGTAGGTGATTTTCAATTAGGAAATATTTCTTAATTGAGATTGTAATTATGATGAATAAATTGCAATTGCTCACTACTTTTGCATGGTTATAATTTTTTGTTGATTTCTTTGAATCTATTCTATTATTGCATTATTGTTTTGGTTATAATTCTTCTACTTATTGTTTTGCATCTAAAGATAGAAATTTGTCTTACATCACGATGCAAATGGTTGGAGAATAAACATTATGGTATTAACATTTAGAAACAAATGTTGTTGGACCCCATGAGCTATTTTCTGTTTTAATTCATTTTACACCCTTCTGTGTGTGCTTGGTTATTTATCCCACTATATTTGGATATTCCTATACAAACAAAGGAGGACTCAAAAATAAAAAATATTACAAATTGACCCATTTTACTTTTTTTGAGACCTTGTCTTTGACTGCTTCATATTTGTAATTTTAGGCTCAATCATTTCCTCTTTTTGTCTTTCCTTTTACTTGAAATGTTAGTTTGACAATAATAATCTAAATGCTCAATTACAATTTAAATTAACATAACCAAGAATATTTGTAATCATCAAAATCTTAGCGTGCACACTAGGCTCTTGGGGTCCAAAAATCTCACCTCCTTCGTTTTGCCAATGACAAATATATTTGGTTGAAATTATATCTCAAAGATTTTAATCAGAGCATTTAAATAATAGGTCAAATTATATTTTTCCCCCTCATTTTATGCTTCTTATAAATGTAATATGAGAAAAAAAAGGCATAAAATTCAAGAAAATATTTTTTTTATTATTATTTTTTAACCTAAAAGAACTAAAAGAGCACAAAGTATAGATACAATAACGAGCACATTTTCTAACCAAAATATACTTCTCTCTTGTTTGACATCTTAGAAAGGAGAAAATTGATGAAGACAATAAAATCAGAACAAACATAAGACACTTTAAAATTCTGACAGCCCTTGATTTGGCGACGTTGTCTATGGGTGAAAATAGGCATAGAGGGAAAATTGTTCTTGAAATCAGGTACGATCCATCTTGTGCTATCTTGCATTTGCTCCCATCATTGACTTTCCTGTTGAATATGATCATCTAATTAAACTCCAGGCGAGCAGGGTTGTCCACTCATCTTATGGATATTGATGTGCTTGATGAGGAGGTTGAGTTAGTTTTGCCCCCTTCTTCTGCCTTTTGATCACTTCCATGCGAATGATTGGTGAAGTTAGAGGGTTAAGTAATCTGGTAGTGCAGGGTTGGTGAGATTATTTTTGGATTCCAGAGGGTATGCAATGATATGCCTTAGGGTAAGATTTTGCTTCTGGCAAGCTCTAGAACTCCTAATGGTGGCGAGATTTCTATACACCAAATTAGAATATTCACTATGTTGAATTGGATTCCGGTCATTCAAAAATAGGTCACTATGGATTAAAGAGGTGTGATATTAATCCTATCACTGGCCTTTGTGATAACATTATATCGAAGTACATGTTATATAACTCATGCATTCAACACCATCATGCTAACTAGGGGTTGAGGATGGTTAAGGGGATGTTCCTAATTGTCATGTTAATGGTGGTCCAATTATAATGCAAATCATTAGCTATTTCGTGTGGTGCAAAATTAATGTGAGAGATGTGCAGGTGCTCGTGTAGTTTAAAATCATAGTATTTGGCTTAGTTGAAAAAATTCCATCGTTAAAATAATCTTTACTTCTCTATTAACATAGAATATGGGATTTCAATGCAAAGAGTTAGGTGATAGCATTTGTTGGTGAAGGACAATGATGGATGGTGGACATTGGCTCTTGGCCCTACTTGACAACCCTATTCAGCATCGACATGCAGCAATTGATGTTGGGTGTCAATAGTGGTTAATGATGGGTGTAAGTGGTGAATTTCTACTGCTAACGTGCTACTGATGCTAGGAGTACCTATCAGTTCCTTTTTGTGGTGGGAAAGGTTGGAATCAAGGCTAACAATGAGGTAGTTGAAGTCATTAGCCATTTGCAAGAAATATTCAGCGGCAAAATTAGATAGTGGGAATTTAACCAATGTATGTCTTTGATGGCCAGCCACCTAATTTAGAGAAATAGGAGGTTGCCAAAAGATACTCAAGGAGTGATGATGCCACTAAGGAGTTAGCGACTATAGCAGATAGGGGAATCATGAAGAAATTGGAGAAGTTTAGCAAGTGAATTGTCAATGTAACAAATCAACATAACACGAGGATTGCAAACGACTCCTAAGATTGATAGGTGTTCCAGTATATATCACATCATGTTAGGTAGAGGTTCAATGTATTGCTTTATAAAGTGATAAGATATACGGCATGACTTTTGAAGACATGAATTCACGGACTTTTGGAGCTCTTAAGCTTTTTCGGTACTCGGTGGATCCAAGCTTTAACAAGATCTCTGTAATAGATTTTGAAGTCAGAAAAGCTGCACTGGAGGTAAGTTTCACCATGGATCAATGATGTGATACAACATGCAATGGAACAAGAACTGCTTGGGGATTTTTAATATAAGATTTTAAAGCCTTGCTAGTTATAGAATTAATGCTTACCCAAGTTAGATTTTCAGAATTATCAAGTTGAAATTAAGTAAGGCATGCGGTTATAACTAGATTAACGGGACAATATCAAATTGACAACATAGAATTAGAGAGTAATGCTATGGGGAGAAACAATAATTCACAATTAACAAATAGAACTTTTCACCTTGGGTCTCTCACTCACTCTCTTGTTGGTGGCACTTTTAATGGAGGAAGATTGAGAGCAACCGAGCGATGCCACTAGGAGACAAATGGCACACAAAAGCGTAGTCCATTGGAGCGGTAGCCGGTGGCGGGTAGTCCATGGGATGACTAGTGAGCATCCAACGTCTTATCGAAACTCCCTTGACGGCTATGGTGGGGGCTAAGAGGCAAATGCAGGAAATCTGAAATAAAATTCAGATTTTAGTGGTTTAGGAGAGGGATTATTTGAATTTCAAATTAATCCAAGGAGGGAGAGGGGGGCGGCAATGGGGAGAAGATTTGGGCTGAATTTGTGGAGCTATTAAGGTGATTAGGAGAGAGAGGGGGGGCCAATAAGGGGGAGGAATTGATTTTAAATTCCAAATTTTGACATTTGAAATTAAAATCATGGAAAACTGAAATTAAACTTGAGGAGGGGTATTAAAGAGGTGTTTAAGTGATGATGAGGTGGCAAGTAGAGAGAGAAACAATAGGAGAAGGTGGCCGGCCATATGGGAGAGAGAGAGAGGCTTGGAATTAAATAGGTGGGGACCACAATTAATTAATCAAAATCTGAAATTTAGATTTCAGATTTTAATTAAGTCATGTAACTCCTTTCTTGAAAGAAAATTGGGAGGGAATTTGAATTTCAAAAATTTGTAACTCCCTTAATTAATTCCCCAATTTAAGTGAATTAATTAGAAAAGTCATTAAAGGATGAAATTCAAACTAGCAAAGGGAAACCAAATGGGGGCCGGCGGTATGGATCCAGGGTGGCCGGCGGAGGAAGGGCTGGTGGTGGTCGACGGGTGGCCGGATGGAAGATTGGCCGGCGGAAGGGTTCCTGCAGGCCGGCGGGATGGGGTGCTGGGTTGGTCGGCGGGAGGCTGGCCGGGGTTTGGCTAGGGGAAAGGGGCGGCGGCAAGGCAACAAGGGTCCAAGGAGAGGAAGAAGTATGGAAAATATAAGGATTCAAGGAGTGAATTCCAATTTTCCACAAGTGCTTCAATCCGAATCTCCACGATGATGAATTGACCAAGAGAAATAAAGGAAAATAGTAGAACGAGAAAAACCTAGAACTCACAAAGAGATCTAGCTTCTCCTACGAACTCACTAAGAGATCGTGAAGGTTTGCACTGACAAAGAGAACACAAAGCAAATATTTTCCATTCATCAAAACTACTCTATTACATAAGAAAAGGGCCATATAAATAGGCCTCAAAATGACAAGAAAGCAAAAGACTAAAATGCCCCTCGGGCTACAATAACAACTAAATACCCATAAGGGAAAAAATGGAAAAACATAAAAATCAAATAAACTACTACATAAAATGACTCAAAATAAAACTCATGATCGTGGCCGTTGATCTCTGGCGTCTCTTGAAGGTACATGTGTCGAAATATCTGACGATATCCTCATCATTCTCCCCAGGTGGGAGAAAACTCGACCCCGTCGAGTAAACATCTATAGAGCTCTCGTACCACTCTAGTAACTCGGGGTCCACTCGCTGCAGCTCGTCATGATCGACCCATGTGTTCTCCGTCTCCGGTTTCCCTGCCCACTGAACTAGATACCTTTGTTGACCATCATCTCTAGTGGAGATTTGAGTTCATCACTCAGTATTGTCTCAATCTTCTATGTATTGGATAAATTAGGCAATTTTGGGGGTGGAGTTAGGCTGGGGATCTCACCAAGTGGGTTCACACAAGGCTCATTATTTTGTGGAATAGGAGGGTTACACTCTGGACCTTCGAAGGTTACAAGATCTTCGATGTTAATATAGGATTAATGTTAAAACTTTCAAGAAGGTCTAACACATAAGCATTACTATTTAAATCTTTTTGTTGTTTATTTGAACGGTCCAACGCTTCTAGCATATAACTTTATAACGGTCCATTGTGGGAACCGCTCCGGACGAATCCGAACCAATACAAAATCTCTAATATCAAATTCTTTGAACCGTCTCTTGAGATCGGCAATAAGTTTATAACTGGCATTGCTTTGGTTATTCTTTTTATTAATATCCTTCTGCAGTTCTTGAAGATGAGATGCAAATGTGGATGCAAGAGACTCGGTGTGCATGATGGATGACAAGAATCATGAGCTTACAAACTAGAGTTCTAAACATAGACAAATTAGGAAGACAACAGACTACAACACAACATACGAACTCACACGAACACGGTTAAAAAATAAACGTGGAAGAGTCATTAAATGAGGGGATCTAAAGTGTTCAGGTCTAAGGGTATTGGTTTAGGGGGAGCAATGAAGACATCCTTAGCTACCACGACACTTTGATAGGAAGTTTCAGTTAAGGTCATAGGTTGTCTCATAGGGTCAATTGTGTCATCTTGTAAATTCATCCCACTAGGAGAGAGATTGTCCTTAACAGGGAAGGACAAGAACATAGTAGGCAAAACAAATGAACCAGGAACAAGGTAAGATGATGGCTCCTGACTCACAACCATAATGGAATAGCCAAACAAGTCACCAGCAGGTATGGGACTTAAGAAATTGGGTATGGTATCCATTACATAAGAGGGCACAACAGCTAGATTGGTGATATGAAAGTGTGGGTTAAGATTCTCTCTAACATTAAAGTCGGTACGAGGAGTGGTGAGATAAGCCCCAATCACGAAAGTCACACTCTTTAAAATGTAAATCTAGATGAGTGATTCCTAAAATAGACTCCAATAAAATAAGATGAGACCCATTATTCAAGTTAGGCTCAGAAACTTTCAGAATCAAATCACTGTCTTCCGAACTCATATTTCTATCATCAATAGAATCGGATTTGGGTATAACCTTAAGATTGACAGGCTCGGGGTTAGTTAAATTGGGACTCACATCAGGTAGTAAATTCAATTTAACCACTTCTGACTCGAGATCGTTATCATCAAGATTATCTAAAGTCAACTTAGTAGGGGTTACAGCTAAGTCAGGATCTTCTTCCAAATTTAAATTCAATGTGTTCAAAGTCATATTGGCTTCTTTCAAGATCACATTACTATCATCCAGGCACACTTTTATTCAAGGAGTTATCCTCGAGGAGACTAGGATCGGGGTGGGCTAAGGTGTCGACGTTTAAAAGGTTCTAATTTTCCTAGCTCAAGATTTAAGTCATGTTGGGAGTCTGATTCATTCACTTTTGTTTCCTCCTCAAAGAAGTCTTCGTTATCCTTAATATCATTAGCATCCATGAAATGGATGCACTCCGTTTTAGGTTCAGAGGACGTTTTCTTGTTAATGCATTTCTCTATCAAAAGTACACTTGTAGGGTCAAGGACTGGGGAGGCTAAAGGTTGACTGAGCTGGTTAGAAGTCGATCCAAGTGGGGAGTCATATGGGCTCGAATCAACAGAAGACCCACTAAAGGGTCGGTCACCAAGATTGAATGAAGACCTACAGGGTGGGACAGCAACCCTGTCGTTACTAAAGGATGGGTGGTCTCGATCCCAGTAATGTCCACGGCTGGTTCCAACATAAAAGGTGGGATGGGGCTCTAGATGGTGGTCACTGGTAGAGGGTTGGTATTTTAAATTAAGATCTCGCCTCATGTCTTTCCAAGTAAGGTACTCACCGCGAGACTCTCTATGATCTTCCACTTTTATCCAAAATTGAAGAGCTCGACCTTTAAGGTGAGACTTAGCAATGCTAATCTGGTGGGACTCAGGGATATGTCGTGTTTCAAAATAGTCATCTAGTTGTCTAGCCCATTCCCTAAAGTAGTAAGGATCTGAGAAACCATCAAAGGTTGGTAAACGGTAAGGTGACTCTAAGTGCGGTCGTGGATGCCTAGGCTCAGGTCTCGGGTGATAAGCTGAGTGGGGCATGTGATTAGAGTGGGGATAGTCAACGGGTTTCTCCGTCATAATTCTAGTCATATTGCCCACTAAGTTAACGATGTCATCTAAACTCTTTTGTAGTCTTATCGGGTCCATTGGAAAGCGTCAAGTGACACTCAAAGATAATTGGGTGTAAGGGACGTCGTTTAGACACTCAGTTAGGTTCACTTAGACTCACAGGGTGCAGAAAATATTTGGACAGCAAACCAAACAGTTGGTGAAGAAGCCTAGGTGTTTAGGATGAGTTTTGGGATGGTTAAGGACAGAAGGGCAGCACCAAAACACTCTAAAACTAAGCTCCCAAAGGCTCCAAAGGTTGCAGGAAATAATAGGGCAGCAAGCTAAAAGATGGACAAAGTTATCTAAGCTATTTGGGTGGACTATGGAGTGCGGACAGCAAGGGACTACTACCTAAAACTCGCCCAAAAGGTTACTAATCGGTGCAGGAATTAAGTGGACAGTAAGTGTAATCTAATGTCTAAGCGGCCTAGACAAATATAGATGTTATAGGGATGATGGCAGCGCTCAAACAAAAGATATGCTCAAGTAAACGGAAAATTTTAGTGCAGATTTTTCTGGACAGCAGTAGGAAAACAGAAAATAAAACTATATAAACGATGTTATGCATGCAAACGACTAAAGGCAAGATAAAGTAGACTCCTAGGATGCATCTAGCACAAGTAAAGCATGCTAGCCATGCTCTGATACCAAGATGATGTGATACAACATGCAATGGAACAAGAACTGCTTGGGGATTTTAATATAAGATTTTAAAGCCTTGCTAGTTATAGAATTAATGCTTACCCAAGTTAGATTTTCAGAATTATCAAGTTGAAATTAAGTAAGACATGCGGTTATAACTAGATTAACGGGACAATATCAAATTGACAACATAGAATTAGAGAGTAATGCTATGGGGAGAAACAATAATCCACAATTAACAAATAAAACTTTTCGCCTTGGGTCTCTCACTCACTCTCTTGTTGGTGGGACTTTTAATGGAGGAAGATTGAGAGCAACCGAGCGATGCCACTAGGAGACAAATGGCACACAAAAGCGTAGTCCATTGGAGCGGTAGCCGGTGGCGGGTAGTCCCATGGGATGACTAGTGAGCATCCAACGTCTTATCGAAACTTCCTTGACGGCTATGGTGGGGGCTAAGAGGTAAATGCAGGAAATCTGAAATAAAATTCAGATTTTAGTGGTTTAGGAGAGGGATTATTTGAATTTCAAATTAATCCAAGGAGGGAGAGGGGGGCAGCAATGGGGAGAAGATTTGGGCTGAATTTGTGGAGCTATTAAAATGATTAGGAGAGAGAGGGGGGCCATTAAGGGGGAGGAATTGATTTCAAATTCCAGATTTTGACATTTGAAATTAAAATCATGGAAAACTGAAATTAAACTTGAGGAGGGGTATTAAAGAGGTGTTTAAGTGGTGATGAGGTGGCAAGTAGAGAGAGAAACAATAGGAGAAGGTGGCCGGCCATATGGGAGAGAGAGAGGGCTTGGAATTAAAATAGGTGGGGACCACAATTAATTAATCAAAATCTGAAATTTAGATTTCAGATTTTAATTAAGTCATGTAACTCCTTTTTTGAAAGAAAATTGGGAGGGAATTTGAATTTCAAAAATTTGTAACTCCCTTAATTAATTCCCCAATTTAAGTGAATTAATTAGAAAAGTCATTAAAGGATGAAATTCAAACTAGCAAAGGGAAACCAAATGGGGGCCGGCGGTATGGATCCAGGGTGGCCGGCGGAGGAAGGGCTGGTGGTGGCCGACGGGTGGCCGGATGGAAGATTGGCCGGCGGAAGGGTTCCTGCAGGCCGGCGGGATGGGGTGCTGGGTTGGTCGGCGGGAGGCTGGCCGGGGTTTGTGTCACACCCCAGTTTGGCTCACCCTCTAACACCAACTAGAGTATAACAGAGAAGGACTTCAACATATAAGAAGCATGTAATATGCCTTACTGAACATCAAACCTAATTAAAACAAATACAGAGCTCTACTAAAACTTTCGAAATTTACTTACATACAAAAAGGTTTATACAGCAATCCTTAAGATTTCTTCTAAGATCTCTTTGTACACCAAAACATATTTACACCAAAAACGAACGATCACCTCTTTCTCGCCTAGTGCCCTACGGGCTCCTTTCCCTTACCTGCAGTATAACCACAGCTAATGAGCTAGGGCTCAATGAAATACACCAGCAATGTAAAGGAAATAATAATAACATATTAACCATTAAGAAATACATAACATTAGTGACTAAATAATAACATGGTTATAGCACCTTCCACATGGGGCACAAAAAAAAAAAAAACATAGTAGTACTTTTCATCTTACTAATTGTTCAACACCATTTTTTTTTAACAAGTCAAATGATGGCTATAAGCTTTTGCACCTCTTTCAGCTTTTCAAATCAAGGTTGGGTCTAGCTTCCCAACTTTTAGAATTGAAGTTGTTTTCTCAATTCAGGGTTGGGTCTAAATTCCCAACTTCTAGAATTGAAAGTATAGGCTTACCTATTCAGGTCTTTCGCCTTTACTAGTGCGGGCTTATCCCCCAACATATGACTTATACTCTCTTTCATTTCAAGAACATTGTCATAATCATATCCAACGATTATATAAATTGAAATCAGTACATGTGTAATTCACATATGAAACAATTGAACTATTTGAAAAAGAAAAAACATGCTATCATGAGAAAAGAAATCTTAAACATGATAAAATATCAAATTGAAATTTTATAAAATTGTTACTATTTCTTATGCATCGTTGGGTATCTCACCTTGCTAGGAATTGGTTTTCCTAGAGTCGGATTCCTTTTCCTCTTGTACACCACCTCTACCAAACTTCTCCTCATTCACCCCACTCCCTCCTTAGCTCCCTCTCTTAACTGAAACTGAATTCAAGCACAACCAATTGAATTTATCTTCTTACTATTTTTAGAGGCTATTTTCAGTAACTGCTCCTAACTTTTCCCCTTTTTCTTACTGATTTCAGCCAATTCTAGCTGATTTCAGCAATTCTACTGCAACAACACACTGATTTCAACACCCCATTTTAGCTTCCTGAATTAAAAAATGCAAATGCACTGTTTGTAGCTGTCATTTCCAGCAAATAGCAGTATCACAGCTGTTATTTGCAGCAAAGAACAGCATAAATCATATTCTTTTCCTCTCCTAAAATTTCCCTTCTTCTTACCTTACTGATTTCCTACCTTTTCCCCAACAAGCAGCAGCCCACCTTACTGATTTCCTATCTTTTCCCCAACAAGCAGCAGCCCACATGCCTTTCCAATGTCTCCTGGCAAGTGATGTGCTCGCAGGAAGTTGCTTCAAACTCCAGAGAATTTTCGCTGCTGGAAGGAGGGAAGAAATGGGATAATCGAGCTGCTTTAGACCATAGTGCTATATCTATATATATTATAATATTATTAATACCTCCACTAGCATATTCTCCTAATGCCAGCCGTAGGATTAAATCACACCGTTGCATGCATTGAAAGGGAACTAAGTGGAATGTTATAGGGGCTATAGTGGAAAACTGTACAGTAATTATGTTAATAATTACTGTCTACTAAGCAATTTATAGTGAATTACTTAGCAGTAAATGATATCTGAATAGTAAATAAAACTAATATTTAAATATACTTCTATATATATATCAATGTACTCAAAATTAACAGTAGAATTTAATGAAACAAGTTATCCTCTAGAGGAAGTTAACACTTACAATATTTTAAACATCTTGAGGGTATTACAAATCACCCCTCCTTTTTGAACTTTCGTCCTCGAAATTCCATAGCTTAGCGGTCATGAAACAAATGAGGAAACTTCATTCTAATATCTTCTTCTATCTCCCACGTTGCCTCTTTTTCAGGTCTATTTTTCCATTTTACTTTAACATAAGGAATCTGACGATTTCTGAGTTGTTTGCTATCAAAATCTAGTATTCTTTCAGGTTCTTCCGTATAAGTTAGATTCTTCTGTAGCTCAATATCATCATGTGAGATTCGTTGATGAGTATTTGTAACCCATTTCCTTAGCAGTGACACATGAAAAACGTTATGTATATCTGACATGTCAGCTGGGAGAGCAAGTCTATAAGCAACTTTTCCAATTCTTTCAACAATTTCAAAAGGTCCAATAAACCTAGGACTCAATTTACCTCCCTTACCAAATCTAGCTGTACCCTTCATAGGTTTAACTTTCAAGAATACAAAGTCACCCACTTCAAACTCTACTGCTCTATGTTTGGGGTCATAATATTTTTGTTGTCGATCCTGAGCAGCCTTTAATCTGTCTCTAATTAATCTAATTTTCTCTGTTGCTTCCTCCACCAGTTCTGGGCCCCAATAATTGTCTTTCTCCTACCTCAACCCAAGTTAAGGGGGTTCTGCACTTTCTACCATAAAGTGCTTCATATGGTGCCATTTGAATACTGGATTGGTAACTATTGTTGTAGGCAAATTCTATCAATGGTATGTGATCTTCCCAGCTACCTTTGAAATCCAAAACACATAATCTCAATAAATCCTCCAGTACTTGAATGGTTCTTTCAGATTGACCATCAGTCTGAGGATGAAAAGCTGTACTGAAATGCAGATTTGTACCTAAGCTTTCATGAATGCTCTTCCACAGTCTCGAAGTAAATCTACCATCTCTATCTGAGATAATGACTTTTGGAATACCATGTAACCTGACAATTTCCTTTACATATAGCCGTGCCAATTTGTCTACTGAATCAGTTTGCTTGATAGGTAAAAAGTGAGCTGATTTTGTCAGTCGATCTATAATTACCCAAATACTGTCATGTCCTTGTCTGGATCTGGGAAATCCCATAACAAAATCCATTGCAATTTCTTCCCACTTCCACTCAGGGATAGGTAGTGATTGCAATAATCCACTAGGTCTTTGATGTTCAGCTTTCACAATTTGACATGCTTCACACTTAGCTACAAATTCAGCAACATCTTTCTTCATACCTGGCCACCAGAATATTACTTTCAAGTCTTTATACATCTTGGTACTGCCCGGATGAATTGTATAGCCAGAATGATGAGCTTCTTGCAAAATTTCTCTTCTCAACTCTTGATTATTGGGTACCCACAATTGGGATTTATGCCTAATGATTCCATCAACATTAATAGAAAGATCCGGTCTTTTCCCTGACTGGATCTGCTCGATCAATTTTGAAGATTCACTACTAAGCTCTTGAGCTTCTTTGATACGATCTGTTAAAGTGGGGCTTTACGGTCATCTGATACAAATATTCCACATTTTTTAAATCTCTAATCTCTAATTGCAGATTTTCCATTTCCTTGATCAATCGAATCTCTTGAGTAATCATCCAGTTCATCATTCCTGTAGACTTGCGACTTAATGCATCAGCCACAATATTGGCTTTTCCTGGACAATATTGAATATCCAAATCATAATCTTTGATGAATTCCAACCATCTTCTTTGTCGCAAGTTTAATTCTTTTTTGCGAAAATATGTATTTTAAGCTCTGATGATCAGTGAAAATTTCACACCTTACCCCATACAGATAATGTCTCCAAATCTTCAAAGCAAATACCACTGCAGCCAGCTCCAAATCATGAGTGGGATAATTTCTTTCATGGGGTTTCAACTGTCGAGATGCATATGCAATCACCTTTCTGTTCTGCATTAGAACACATCCCAAACCTTTTAAAGATGCATCACTATAAATTTGAAATCCTTCTGTTCCTGAGGGAAGTGTCAATACTGGTGCTGTAGTCAAATGCTCTTTCAATGCCTGAAAACTTTTCTCACATTCAGCAGTCCACTCAAACTTAACCTCCTTTCTCATTAGCTTGGACAAAGGCATAGCAATTTGTGAAAATCCTTTTACAAATTTTCTATAATATCCTGCTAGTCCAAGAAAACTACGAACCTCTGTAACATTCTTTGGTGTAGGCCATTCCATAATTGCTTTTACTTTCTGTGGGTCAACAGAAATCCCTTCACCACTGATAATATGCCCCAAGAAAGAAATACTTCTTAGCCAAAATTCACATTTTGAATATTTTGCATATAGTTGATTTTTCCTCAATGTCTTCAAAACTATGCGTAAATGTTCAACATGCTCATTATCCGTCCCCGAGTATATCAAAATATCATCAATAAAAATAATCACAAACTTATCTATGTAATCTTTGAAAATCCGATTCATTATATCCATAAAGATAGCAGGAGCATTTGTTAACCCAAAAGGCATAACTCTAAACTCAAAGTGACCATACCTGGTCCCAAAAGCTGTCTTACTGACATCTGCTTCTTTAACTCTCACTTGATGATATCCTGATCTTAAATCAATTCTGGAAAATACCGTGGCACCGGCTAACTGATCAAACAAGTCATCTATGCGGGGTAGTGGATATTTGTTCTTTATTGTCACTTTGTTCAGCTCTCTATAGTCAATACACATTCTCATGGATCCATCTTTCTTCTTAACAAAAAAAAAGTACAGGTGCACTCCAAGGTGAATCGCTAGCTCGGATGAATCCTTTATCCATCAGTTCTTGTAACTGCATTTTTAGCTCTTGCAATTCCTTTGGGGCCATCCTATAAGGAGGTTTATAGATTGCTGATGTTCCTGGTTGTAATTCTATACCAATTTCAACTTCTCTTTCAGGTGGTAATCCAGGTAGTTCTTCAGGAAAAACATCTGAAAATTCAGAGACAACTGGAACATTCTGTAATGCTTCAACATCTTTATTTTTAAAACCTCCATTTTGGCTAAGAATACTAACTCACCCCTCCTTAAATATTTACTCATCTTTATTGCACTAACAAGAGAGGATGTTGCATTCTTCTCACCGGGGAAATAAAAGGTCTTCACATTTGGTAAATTAAATTTTATTCTTTTCTTCCAGCATTCAATTGTAGCGAAATGTTTAACTAACCAATTCATTCCCAAGATGATGTCAAACATTTTAATAGGCACTATAATCAATTCTGTTGGAAATTTATAACCCTGAATATTCAAATTTATAAGGCACATCCTATTAGCAGGCAAACTATCCCCCGTTGGCATCTTAACAGATAAGATAGGCATAAAAAATGCAGTCTCAACAGATAAATCGGAGCAGAATTCTTCAGAAATAAACGAATGAGATGCACCAGAATCAAAAAGAACTCTGCCAAACTTATTAGCAATCAAAAGTATACCTGTCACCACCTCCTCTGAATCCTTAGCCTCCTGGGGTGTAATAGCGAACACACCCTAGCTTTCCCAGGTTGATTTCCTTTAACATCTGATGCTTCTCCTTTTAACTGGACTGGTGGTTTTCCTTGCACTGCTGGCCTTCCTTGAAATTGAGCTTTTCCTATCTGATTTCCTTCCAAATATCTCCTGTGTTGTGCCTGTTCTTGGTACCCCTGATATCCTTGTGGTCTGACATTGATTCTTCTTTCTTGAGGGCAGTCTACCTTGCGATGACCCAACTCACCACATTTGAAACATCGGCCAGATCCCACCAAACACTGACCAAAATGTCGCTTCCCACACTGCTCACACAAAGGCTTTTCAAGCTGACTCTGCTTTTGTTTATCATCAAACTTTGACTTCTTATTTTTGAATCGATCATCCCTTTCGAATATCTTCCTTTTGCCTATTGATTGTTGCTCCAGACTATGCTTAGAAAAATTAAGCTCATTTTCTATTCTCCTGGCTCTCTCTACTAAGACTGAGAATTCATTGAAATCAAAAGGCGCCAGTGCAAGTCGTAGCTGATCCCTCAGGCCTCTCTCAAAAATCTGTGACTCTTCTCCTCCTGGGTGCTGACATAGTGTGGCGCATATCGGGATAAAGATGTGAACTCAGCTTCATATTGCATAACTGTCTTAGAACCCTGAGTCAAATTGAAGAATTTGTCTTGCAAAGCTAATCTGGCTGAAGGAGGAATAAACCAGTCTCTGAATACCCTTACAAAATTGTCCCAATGTATACTAGTGATAGGCATCTGTCCAAATTTTTCTTTATGTTGTGCTTGCCACCATCTTTCCGCTTCTCCTTCTAGCACAAAAGTAGCCAATGGTACCTTTCTGTTTTCAGGACATATCATACCATCTAAAATCTTTCCAATCTTCAACAACCAGTCATCAGCCACTATTGGATCGCTTACACCTTTAAATGCCGGCGGTTTTTAAAAGTCTGAAATAATTTTAAATGTCGATCAACTTCACTGTCACTTTCAGATCTGGGTCCACTGCTGGTAGAAGATTTCTCCATAGATGCCATTTTATCTACCACTTGTGAAATCAAATGCACAATATCTTGAAGCTCCTTAGACTTGTTTCCCTCGTGCATTACGGTTTCCGTATCTGGCATAGAAGACTGACCATTCATTCTTTCTGGCAACTCCTCAGACATATTTATCTGTAACATATAGATTATAGATAATTCATATAATACATATACTAATATTAATAAACATAATCATTTCAAAGAATTACATAAACATATTATGCGCATGTGCTATTGTACTAAAATGTTATGCATGCTTCCACTAAAACTTGATTCAACCTATAGCTCTGTATATATCAGATTCATACATAATATCTCATCTTACTTCATGATCTAAATCCGATTATGCTTCCATTTGATTTTAGTTAGGCTCTGATACCAATTTCTGTCACACCCCCCAGTTTGGCTCACCCTCTAACACCAACTAGAGTATAACAGAGAAGGACTTCAACATATAAGAAGCATGTAATATGCCTTACTGAACATCAAACCTAATTAAAACAAATACAGAGCTCTACTAAAACTTTCGAAATTTACTTACATACAAAAAGGTTTATACAGCAATCCTTAAGATCTCTTCTAAGATCTCTTTGTACACCAAAACATATTTACACCAAAAACGAACGATCACCTCTTTCTCGCCTAGTGCCCTACGGGCTCCTTTCCCTTACCTGCAGTATAACCACAGCTAATGAGCTAGGGCTCAATGAAATACACCAGCAATGTAAAGGAAATAATAATAACATATTAACCATTAAGAAATACATAACATTAGTGACTAAATAATAACATGGTTATAGCACCTTCCACATGGGGCACAAAAAAAAAAAAACATAGTAGTACTTTTCATCTTACTAATTGTTCAACACCATTTTTTTTTTTAACAAGTCAAATGATGGCTATAAGCTTTTGCACCTCTTTCAGCTTTTCAAATCAAGGTTGGGTCTAGCTTCCCAACTTTTAGAATTGAAGTTGTTTTCTCAATTCAGGGTTGGGTCTAAATTCCCAACTTCTAGAATTGAAAGTATAGGCTTACCTATTCAGGTCTTTCGCCTTTACTAGTGCGGGCTTATCCCCCAACATATGACTTATACTCTCTTTCATTTCAAGAACATTGTCATAATCATATCCAACGATTATATAAATTGAAATCAGTACATGTGTAATTCACATATGAAACAATTGAACTATTTGAAAAAGAAAAAACATGCTATCATGAGAAAAGAAATCTTAAACATGATAAAATATCAAATTGAAATTTTATAAAATTGTTACTATTTCTTATGCATCGTTGGGTATCTCACCTTGCTAGGAATTGGTTTTCCTAGAGTCGGATTCCTTTTCCTCTTGTACACCACCTCTACCAAACTTCTCCTCATTCACCCCACTCCCCTCCTTAGCTCCCTCTCTTAACTGAAATTGAATTCAAGCACAACCAATTGAATTTATCTTCTTACTATTTTTTAGAGGCTATATTTTCAGTAACTGCTCCTAACTTTTCCCCTTTTTCTTACTGATTTCAGCCAATTCTAGCTGATTTCAGCAATTCTACTGCAACAACACCTGATTTCAACACCCCATTTTAGCTTCCTGAATTAAAAAATGCAAATGCACTGTTTGTAGCTGTCATTTCCAGCAAATAGCAGTATCACAGCTGTTATTTGCAGCAAAGAACAGCATAAATCATATTCTTTTCCTCTCCTAAAATTTCCCTTCTTCTTACCTTACTGATTTCCTACCTTTTCCCCAACAAGCAGCAGCCCACCTTACTGATTTCCTATCTTTTCCCCAACAAGCAGCAGCCCACATGCCTTTCCAATGTCTCCTAGCAAGTGATGTGCTCGCAGGAAGTTGCTTCAAACTCCAGAGAATTTTCGCTGCTGGAAGGAGGGAAGAAATGGGATAATCGGGCTGCTTTAGACCATAGTGCTATATCTATATATATTATAATATTATTAATACCTCCACTAGCATATTCTCCTAATGCCAGCCGTAGGATTAAATCACACCGTTGCATGCATTGAAAGGGAACTAAGTGGAATGTTATAGGGGCTATAGTGGAAAACTGTACAGTAATTATGTTAATAATTACTGTCTACTAAGCAATTTATAGTGAATTACTTAGCAGTAAATGATATCTGAATAGTAAATAAAACTAATATTTAAATATACTTCTATATATATATCAATGTACTCAAAATTAACAGTAGAATTTAATGAAACAAGTTATCCTCTAGAGGAAGTTAACACTTACAATATTTTAAACATCTTGAGGGTATTACAGTTTGGCTAGGGGAAAGGGGCGGCGGCAAGGCGGCAAGGGTCGAAGGAGAGGAAGAAGTATGGAAAATATAAGGATTCAATGAGTGAATTCCAATTTTCTACAAGTGCTTCAATCCAAATCTCCACGATGATGAATTGACCAAGAGAAATAAAGGAAAATATTAGAACGAGAAAAACCTAGAACTCACAAAGAGATCTAGCTTCTCCTACGAACTCACTAAGAGATCGTTAAGGTTTGCACTCACAAAGAGAACACAAAGCAAATATTTTTCATTCATCAAAACTACTCTATTACATAAGAAAAGGGCCATATAAATAGGCCTCAAAATGACAAGAAAGCAAAAGACTAAAATGCCCCTCGGGCTACAATAACAACTAAATACCCATAAGGGCAAAAACGGAAAAACATAAAAATCAAATAAACTACTACATAAAATGACTCAAAATAAAACTCATGATCGTGGTCGTTGATCTCTGGCGTCTCTTGAAGGTACATGTGTTGAAATATCTGACGATGTCCTCATCAATCAATCTATTGACTCATTCATCCTCTTTGTATGTGACTAGATAGGCTTTGGTGGGCGAACAACATTGAAACTTATTTGTTATTATGATTCTATTGATAATGTGTTGGAAAACTTACAGGTATCATATGTTAGAGGATTGGCAATATCAAGTGCCTCGGCTATTTAGAGACTCTTCAGACAACTTAGCACACCCGAACTTAAATGGGTTGGTCTGAATGAAGAGAGTATTGTGGCCTTCTCGGTGAAGGAAAATGATTTCATTTATGACCGGTTTAGCAAGGCAATAGAATAATGCTAAAGAAACTAAGGATAAAGGCAGCCAAGGGAGGTTGGAGTCATTTTTAAAACCCTTAATAAATGCATTTGAACGTCTTAAATGGAAAGATGCTCTGCCAAAGCCAACCATAACACTTCCAAGCAAGAAATCCTAAACTGGGGGAAAGAAGAAATTAGAGTACAAACCTTAAATTCTATTTGGCCATCCAATGGAGAAATCTTCAAGTCATCTTAATTTGAACTCTTTAATATACTAAGGCTTTTTGTCCCTTAAATGGATAATATTTCCATTTAATACAAAAAATATGCTTATTTCTTATGATATATTATACTTGTAAATTTGTAAAGAAAAAAAAAATCACTTCATTTGATCTGAAGTTGTTGAAATGAGAGGGGGCAAATTATTACGTCCGGCGTCCGAACCGTCCGGAGGCGAATCCAGACTCGCCACGTCACCCGGACCTCGGTGCATCCGGACGCGCCACATCACCCGGATGCACCGGGGTCCGGGTGACGTGGAGCGTCCGGATTCGCCTCCGGATGTAATAATTTTCCATGAGAGAGAGACTTAAGTTGTGAGAAAAAAGAGACACCAGTGCTTCATAGAATAACAAGTGAAGGGAGGCCAATAGCATTGCATGCTTTAGTTGTAAACATAGACGATAGGGTAATAACTTTATCAAGAAGTAAAGGTGACTTTATTTTGTAAACTAATGAGGATTCATTCAACAATAATGAGAGGCCTAAACATTAAAAATAAAATTATCTTAAAAACCAAGCCTACTAATAGTTTATGGAAAGCCTTACTTTTTGGCACAACCTACCAAATTACCCAAAAATAAATTTCAGCGGATTTTTTCTCTTTACGGATTTGCACGTATAATATGTCATTCACAAGGAGCAAATGTATTTACGAAAATAAATAAAATATGAGCATTCAAGCTTCAAAATCCATGCAATTTATCAGCTGAAATCGAATGATAAGATAATTATTGTTGAACTCCCTAGAGCTTGAAGAAGCAGAGCACAAGTAACAACAACTACATCAAGCTTTAATCCCAATATTTGGGGTCGGCTACATGAATCTTTTTTCTCTATTGTGTCTTGTTAAGAGTGAAGTCATTTAAATCTAATAAAAAAGTCATTTTATAAGCAGAGCACGAAGCAAGAAGAAAATAATCACAGAGAAATACAAAGTATTAGAGTACATAATTACTTTTAGTATTTTATTCTATTTTCGTGCACCCCATTGAAACAGGAGTGATAAATAAATGATTTTGATTTAAGTAAATTGCAACAGCCCATGATTTTCTTATTTGAATGGTGCTGATAGAAAGATTTTCTTTATATGAGCGGCTGAATTATTGTATTGACAACAGAGGTGCCTGTATTATGATAGTGAACTGCTACAGCTGCCATTGTGCAAATGCCACTAACACCTCACGCTGATTCTTGTGGAACAAACAGCTTGACAAGTAGGATTGCAAAGTGGGCAACGAGTAAAGAAAGACAGGTAGAAATATTGGCAAGTTTTTTTGAGAGAAAGAGGTACTAGACTACTAGTCGAGTTACTTGGAAAGCCAATCGTAATATAATATAATAACTTATAGCCCATTTCTCTATTATAGCTTAAATCTATTATGTTATAATTGCTATGACTTCAGTCTATTGTACTAATCTTGTAATATGCACTAATCAAATTATTGGAACATGTTCTATTATATCAACATTTTTTGAAACATGCTTGAACATCGATCGAATATTGTTCAACTCTTTGGAGCTTCATAAGTAAGTGAATCCATGTCTTCAAAAGCAATGACAAATCTTATCACTTTTGTAAAGAGCAGCGCAAAGAACCTCAGTTGCGCATGGTATGAAGATAAGGTTGGATCAACTTGTATTGATTTTGTTTGTTAAATTTGTTTGTATGATTATAAGGATGCAGAGATATTACGACGATTACTAAATTATAGGCATAAGTTTTATGTTAGGTGCATGGATGAATGACTTCGATGGCATAGGATATGTACGCTTTGCTGAAGCACACTATTTCTAGTAGTTTGATGATGAAATTGATGGGTTCATATTTATGGACATATATCAATCATTAGGATAATTTGTGTTAAATAAGATGTTGAAATCAGTTATCATAGGCCGATTTTATTTGCGTTTATTATGTTTTGGTAGTATTTATTGCAAATTGAAGTTTTGTTTTCAATAATTGATTGTTTCACCTTAGTGAGGTGAGATTTTACAATTCCTTGCATCATAATTTGTATTTAAGTGCATGAGAAAAAGTTCAATTGTTTCTTGAAGAAATGAAATGTAAGAATGCAAAATATTTAAGTAAATAAGACAATTTTTGCTGTTAATACTTTCCATGTAAAGAAAAAAAAAATTAATCAAGCTTTAAAGGTTATTAAGATTCCATACAATTCTGGATCATTTCATTTCTCATTCTCTTACCTTTATAATTCTCTAACAAATCCAAATTTTGAAAAACATTTTTCTCTCTTATTCTCACTTCATTTTATATAATTTAATAATCTTATCACAAACTAAATCTTAATAATCTTATTATTATATGATTAGCTTAGTTTATATACAATTAGCTTGGTTGGTTTAATTAGTCAAATTAGCCTTTTTTCCCCAAATCACATGAAAATATTCTAATAGTTTATTATTTTTGTCAATACTTAAATGCTTGTAACAATAGAGCAGTTTGCACTATTTTGTTTATTTGATTATAAGAATACAGAGACGTTACAACAATTACTAAATTGCCGGCATAAGTTTCATGTTGGGTGCATAAATGAATGGCTTTGGTGGCATAGGACATGTCCTCTTTGCCAAAGCAGGCTGCTTCTAATAGTTCGATGATGACATTAATGGATTCATATTTAAGGATATATTCAAAAAAGTGTTGATAATTAGTTATCATCTATGTTGCACCGATACGGATACGACGACACGGATATGACACGATACGGATACGGGACACGGCAATTCTAAAAAATACAGGATACATATACGGCGCCGATACGACATTATAATATATAAGTCATACATAAAAATAACAAATTAATCAAAGCATAATATTTGAAATGATAAAAAAATTAAAAGCAACATCATTTGTAGCATTGTATCTTATTATATCAAAACAAAAGTAAACATTAAATATTTAAATGTCTATTACAACAACAAAAATATAAATTGTCGAGCAAATGAAGTTTCAACTATTCAATAGAAGGAATGATATGATTAGCTTCTTCAGTGGTTTGTCTTTGAATTTCCATATCATCTTCAATGAATATCATAGCTTCAAATTCAGGCTCATCAAGTGAAAGATTAACAATTTCTAATTTTCCCATATCCTCAAGAGATTCAAATCTATGTATAACAACATTTCACATCATGTTGTCTCCTTCCATATAAGTTGAAGTTTTTCTTGAGAGAAGCCGAGGATTTGTATGCACATAAACTAAATCTTCAGCCCGTTGTGGAGTAATTTTATTTCTCTTCATTGATTGTATGAACAAGTATGTGCTCCAATTTCTTTCACAACAAGACGAGGATGAAACTTGGCCAAGTAACTTTATGGCGATTGTTTGAAGTAAGGTGATTGCTTCAAATTCAGACCTGTAATGATTACTTTTGACCAATTCTACCTCTCATGTTAAACTTTGACGGTAAAAGCCTTATTGTAATTATCTACAACTGTCAATTTGCCAAATTTGAATAGAAAACCTATGTTCTTTCTCAATAAGAAAGTATTCATCTTTATTAAAAAATCAGATTTTCTAATATCAAAATATTCCATTCAAAAATCAGATTCTTTTTTTTTAAATGCAGATTTTTCTTAAAGGGGCATATTTTATTACATTAATTTTAATTGTAATAAAATTTCTATTTTGAACATTAAATCAATAAGAATTAAATTTAATACCTCGCGCTGTTGATCTTAGATCCGGCCGAGATGGTTTCAAAGTGAAGACCTCGCGTCGTCGATCTTAGATCCGGCCGAGATGGTTTCAAAGTGAAGACCTCGTACCGTCGACTTTAAGTCTGGTTGAGATGAATTCAAAGTGAAGACCTCGCATCGTCGATCTTAAATCCGGCCGAGATGGTTTTAAATTCAAGGCCTCGTGTCGTCGACCTTAGGTCCGACCGGGAAGAAAATATCGGCAAATGTCGTCCCGATTTCTCCCTCGGTGGGGAGATGACGTTGGGAGGCTGCCGAAATTTTCCTTGAATTATTGGACTTATGAAAATTAGAGAGCACTTAATCCACCAGTTGAATCAATTAAATTGCATATACATCAGATTTTTATATAAATCAGATTTCTATATAAATTATGATGGTTTAATTCAAATCATTTTTTTATTTATTTTATTTTATAAATCAGATTTCTATAAATTATTTTTTTTTAAATTCAATTTCTCATGAATGAGCAAATCTGATTTCTAATATAAAAAATTTTGAATTGAAACATTACATAGAAGGAAAAATTCTTTCACATTTGGACAACTTCCCTTACTCAAGTCTTTAAAAAACTTTCTTGTATGGGGAAAGTAAAATGACTTGAAAATAGAGCGAGCTTATTGCTTGAAGTTGAAAGAGTTGCTCTCTTTGCCTTCTAAGCTAAAGAGCTTGAAGTTATCCACAATTACTCTTTTTAAATATTAGAATTGTTGGAAACATAAACTTACATTTTTATGGTAAAACTTCTTTGTAAAGTTCATCTTTATAAACATGTATACAAAGCAATCAACTCTCAAACAAACTCAATCTACAAACAACTCAAACTCAAATCAAACACAACTCAAACAAAACTCTACAAATTCCTATGCAAAACTCCCTATAACCATAACTGAAACTCTACACAACACATTCTGGAAGCTCTCTAAAAGTCCCTCATGTACCCCCTGCAACAAATAAATTAAATTCATTTAGCATTACAAATAAAATAATGTTAAAATTGATGCTAAAGCAGAAAATGCAGTAGTAAATCATCAGTACACTGGCACAAAAAAAAGTAAAATATTAAAAGAAAGGAAAACTACTATAGCAAAAGAACACCAGTGTTACAACGACAACTAGTCAAACTAGTAAGTACAACTACTGGTAAACAACCAACTAAAAAAAAATCACGGTGGTCTAGTTTCAAACAACTACTGTCCACTCAAATAATTAAATTCAAAATTTTGGGCATCCTACTCTATAGGATTAGGTTGTAAGACTCGTTATTGGGCAACTCCTAATTGGAGCCGTAAGCCCCAAACTAAACAAATCACACAAGCCAATATTTTAGGAAAATTACTAAATAAATTGTAATGAACCTAAATCCCAAACAATCAAAAATAAATCTCCGGGCATCTTAGTCTAAATGATTAAGTTGTAAGACCCGCTTTTCAGACTACTTCTAAGGGAAGTCATAAGTCATACATAAATAATTAAAAACCTCGGGCAGCCTTACTATAGAGTTAGGTTGTAAGACCCATCTTTGGGCAACTCATAAATAGAGTAGTAAGTCCCATTCCAAATCAAATCCCCGGGCTACCTATAAAAAAAGGCCGTAAGTCCCACTATCAGGGCAACTACTAATTGGAGCCGTAAACCCCAAATTAAACAAATTAATGGCAACTTCTAAGGAAGCCATAAGCCTCAACCCAAACTAAACTAAATTAAAATCCACACCTAACCACTTCAGTCTATTCGGGATCCCTGAGAGGAGGTAATCCATGGCTGCTAGTCAGATTCCCTGGACACTACAATCAATGATTGCTAGTGTTGGTAGACTGAAATTTATGGTATACCCGGGACAACGGAACCATAGGATAATGATCGGGTTTATCTCTATTTCCCCCATTATTGAGACTAAATTTATCTAAAATTATTTCATCCTTAATCAAGAGTTCTCTCTTACGTAGTAAGAGGGGTAATTAATTATGAGTGGTTGCACTCATAGGAAGTAAGAACCCCAGATCTTTAAACCCTGACACTACCCTCAGAGGAAATCTGATTAATTTCAATCTGACTTAAGAGAAATGGAATCCTACAGCTGCAAAGCAAGATTCGTGCATTCATGCCATTTTTTCTTGAGCCAACAGTAAAGCTCCATGTATAATCCACCATATTTTTGGATCAATTCTCCACCTATCACGCAATGACTCTCGGTCACCAAAGTCTTCTAAATAACAAAAAAATTTTGCAAGCTCAATATTGACACTTCTTCTCTCCTCATTTGGAAAATAATGCTTCAAACATGCCTTCCTCATATTTGAAATTTCTAAATCTTTTTGTGGAGAAACTCTTTGAAGATCCTCTTGAAGTCTTTTTTTAGTTGAATATCTTCAAAGAATAATAAAAAATGTTGAAATTATTAAACAACAAATTGTAAATTAATAATGAAAAAATGTTGAAATTTACCTAGGATTTAGTGAGTGAGCCAAGCAATGTAAAGGTGTATTACTTTTGCTCCACCTATCTTCTAGAATAACATAAATAATATCCAAAAAGCTTGAGTCTTCATAAAGTGCTTTCCGCTCATGTCTATATATAATTTCTTTTACTTTGGCTAGCATTGAATCTCACATCTCATAAATGAGTTGTAAACAAGACTTATCCGTATCCGCTACTCTCAACATCTCATAAATTGGATCTGCAAAATTTAAGATGTATTCAATCTCATCTCACCGTAAATCATCTAAAAGCTTCTCCTTTATATACCAAGCCTTTCCAACATCATCTTCCCTATAACAGGACCATTTATCACGAATCACCATAGCTTGAAGAGCATTTTAAATTTTTTAAATCTTCTCAACATCATTATAACTGAGACAAACTGAGTTTCAGCAACTGCAAGCTTCTTCAAATTAGAAAAATCATTGAACATAGAGAGTCTCATGGAGTGATTCATAATAAAATTTCTAATTACAACTGCATCTCCAGCAATCACTATGATTCAATGACATTCATTGTAGGTGATTTCATTTGCATCGGTAGTTTTAGCTGTACAAATGGTCTTCAAGGCAAGATTAAGGTATGCCGGGGCCCCCTGGCGGGGTTCGACCTTTAAAGTTTTTTCTACCTTTTTGGTACTTCTTGATACCATTCGGTACCCCTCTATACTGAGCAGTACCGAGCGGTACCGAGTTCTAGTACCGAGCGATACTGAGTTCTGGTATCGCTCGGTACCGAGCAGTACCGAGCGGTACCAAGTACCAAGCAGTATTGAGCGATACCGAGTTCTAGTACCGAGCCTGTCACGACCCGACCCGATCCGGGACGGATCCCGCTCGCACCGGGTCGCGACCGGAACAAACAAACTGACTGACCAGGATCTGGCTTTGGAATTTGCTTCGGAACTGATTCTTCCAAATCAAAAACAGACACACAGAGCTACTATGAAACATCAAATGCAGCGGAACAAAAAATCTATATATTTTTTTCTTTTTTCTCAAAACAATCATCTACAACTACAGACCATGGCTCAGACAGAAAGAAACAGAGCAGAAGAGCCATGTCTGTACAAAAATCAAAAGTACAAAACAATACCTACGGATCAGACTCCGAAATCTATTCCTGGACCTCCTTCCCTTTCCCAGAACCTGAAAACCACCAGAAAACAAGAGTGAGCTCAACAGCTCAGCAAAGCGACAAACCTCCAATCAAAACTTCTAGAATCCAAAACCAAACACATCAGACTGAAATCCAATCAGAAATCAGAACAGAATCGTATATCGAATCAGAACAGAATCAAATCAGAACTTATACGGACATATCAAATCAGAATCAGAGTCGTACGGATCAGATCAAATCAGAATACAAATCAGAACAGATTAAATCAACAGAATCAGAATCGTACAAAAATCAGAAATTCAGATCATATCGGAACAAAACAGAATCATGTCAGAATCGTATCAGAATCATATCATACAGATTAGATCAATTCATATCGTACGGAAATCAGAATCAGATTTGCTTACAGAACATATACGGAAATCAGAATCATATCAAATCAGATATCAGATATTATTTAATTCATAGCTAAATGCCATGACACTGACGGAATCTCTACGGATTCCGGCCCCTTTATGCCTCCCTTCCCAGACACTGACAGAATCTCTCGGATTCTGGCCCCTTATGCCTCCCTTTGTGCTCACGGCACCAGAACAGAATTCATCGGATCCGGAACAGAACTGATTTCAGAATTTCAGATTGAGCTCATTTCAGATTTCCCAGACACTAACTGAATCTCTTAGAATCCAGGCCCCTTATATCTCCCTTTTTATAGTATATACAGATAGCATATCAATTCAGAAGAAATCCGGACAAATTAGAAATCACACAAAAATCGGGCAGCATAACGGCTGTAAACGGAATTTACACAATTTTTCCTGAAAAATCACAGAATAGCAAATTTGCACAGAATGTAGATAACAACATTACAAGACTTTAATTCTACTGCTCAGCAATTTTTAAACTACACAGAAAAATCCAGTCGACGAAAAAACACCGTCGAATCAAAACTACCCGGACAAAAATCTCCAGAAAATAATCAAAATGTGCACACTCGGCACGTCAACAACATACAGAAAGTTACGCGGTAAAAACTGAACCAATCGAAAAATACGGACAAAAATCACGAATAAAAATCAATTCCGGACAGAAAATACCGCCAAACACGACGGTTCTGAAAATTGAGAAAGGCGGAATGTGCCTTACCTTGTGTACAGCAATTTCCTGAACAGTCTCGTCGGACGAAAACGGAGCCGCGTCGCTCGAAAATCAACTTTTCCCAAAAAGCCTTCGACTTTCTCTCTCCTCAAAGATTTTTTTTTTTTTGATTTTTCTCTCTATGCAAAACGACTGATTTCAGCTTTATAATACACAGATCGGCCCGGCCGATCGCAATATCGTCATGGGACGATCTGAACAAAATCCATCGGCCTGGACGGTTCCCAGGGTGATTCTCAGGACGGAATGATGCACTGAACCGATCGGCCTGGACGATGTCCCCATCGGCCCGGCCGATACCTACAGGAAAATCACCTGGAACAATCTGGACACATTATGGAACAAAACTTCAACTGATCGTCCCAGGACGATCCCAGATCGTCCTGGACGATCCTGGAGCAAAATCAGCACTTTACAGAGCCTACGATTAAGAAAACAAAGAACGAAGAAAATGAACCTTCGATGCCCACGTCGCCTTCACTGTTCGTGTTGTCAAGCCGCTCCATCGACGAAGGATTCTGTCGGTTTTAATGCTCGCGTCGTCGATCTGCTCCTTCGACTATAATGAAAAAGATGAACACCTATGCGGAAACAAAAAACCTAGCTCGCCGAAATGTTTAAGATGCATAAATGAATAGGGATATCAAACGGATGAGTGGATAGCCGAAATGAATAGGACAAATTGCGACTCCATTTTTTTTAATAGACACATGTATCTGATACGTGTGTACGATCAAATTTAAATAATATTTTAATTGGACACGGCAAAGCCGTATCCGACACATATCCGTCCCGTATTTGAGGCGTATCCGTATCCGACACGTGTCCGATACAACATGCCTCGTAAATAGGCATATCCGTGCAACATAGGTTATCATACACATATCCTACCAATTTTAATGTGTGTCTAAAGGTTATCAATTCGAAATTATACAATTTTCATGTTATAATTGATTGTTTCACTTCTTTTTTTATTATGATGTGTGGTGAAATTTTACAATTCTGTCATAATTCGTATTGAACTACATGAGAAATGAGAGGGAGACTATATTATTAGAGAAAAAAGGAGGAATCAATATGGGTTTTCATTAAATATAAGCTCATGAATGATTCTAACACATGAAGTCAAAGTGAAATTAATCATAGATTTTAGGCCACAAAATAAAACTCTTAAAGAGGCATTTCAAATTAAGATTTTATAAGAAAAAAAATTCAAGTTCAACATATGTATGAATCTTCTAACAAATTAAAATATATTTTGGTGGATCTATTTCAACATTTATTAGTTCTCTGAAAATTTTTATCAAGATAGCATGGTTCAAACTTCAACGTGAAGAATTCTATGGAATCAAAATTACATACTTATGAGCACATTTGGAAGACGAACCACTCTAATTAGATTGAAGTGGAGTTGTTCAAACTGTTCCAAGGAAGTTGATTTGGTTACTGTCCTTTACCACAAAAAGAGGAATAAACTGTTTTTTTTATGACATTCCATAACTCGAATAGAAAATATTCTCATAATTATTATGACTCGTTCTAGTCAAAATTTTGTAAACCATTAGAGGCACTTGATTACTCTAGTAAAGATGAACAAATCTGTCAAATTTCGATGATTGGAGAGGAAAAGGTTAAATTTTATTATAAAACATAATCCCTATTTATAGATCTATACAAGATGCCTTAATACATAAACAAATAACTATAGAATAATGAGTAATACAATCCTTCCTAAATCAACTACCTAGCTATGGAAGGTTTTCAACGTGATTCAAGTGGGCTTCCCATGGATCTCTATTCATAGCTGTGGGATCAATATGAGAACGAGAGGCTAGGATTTAACAAAATCCATACTGAGATTTTTGCCTTTCATTAACATTTTTTGGCGATGACAAAATTAGGTCCTATACCTTCCCTAAAGTTATTTTAGACAATTTGATGGTTAAAGTTTTTATCCGCCAACTCTATTCTGCTAATAGCTTCAAGAGTTTTCAAGTGGTGCTCTCAACTCGTGGATAATATAATTTTTTATAGGTGGCCACCACCACCACCGTTGAGCTCTTAGTGATTACTTGGGCCAACATTGCTCAACCAATTCTATTAAGTTGAGTTAGGGTGAGATTAGCCAGTCAATTTCTAAAATGAAAAGCGAATGATTAAGATTGTCTGATTCCTTGATAGATATTTATGTAAAAGGCATAATCAACCTCTCAAAACCTTTAAATATATCATATTACTAATCATGAACAAATATTTTAGCAAATATTGGATTGCTTCAATTGCCTTGTAGACATAGTCATCGCTTTTTGTATGATGCCCATTATTGATCAACACCTAAAGTGTAATGTCGTCGATCATCAGTCCATCATTGGCTAATGTTAACGTGTAACACCCTTTGGTGAGCTAATGTTAACGTGTAACACCCTTTGGTGATCGATGTTAACAATCAATCTCATTTTCATACAAAGATTAGAGCCTCTCCGTAGATATTATGATTCTAGGAAACATCTCCTTGGATATATTACATCAAATACGAGTAATTAATTTCATTTTTAGATGAAAATCGAAACCTCACCATAAGGCTTATGAACCTCAAATACCTCTCATCGAATTAATTCAAATAAGGATAATTAACCTTTTTGAAGGAAAATCGAAGCCTTCATAGAAATTATGAGCATCGAGTACCTCACTTTGAAACTAGGTCACTAAACAAGGACAATCAACCCCATCTTTAGAGCAAGGTCGTAACATTGTTTCAACAATTTTGAAGCCCAAAACACATCTCCTAAAATCTAATTCATCCAAATGAGGACAATTAACCCTATTTTCAAAGGAGGATTGGAGCCTTGTTGTAGGAATTATGATATTTGAATTTCGCTCACTTCCATATCTTAATAATAATTTTTTTAGAATTTTAGAGAAAATTTAAGCTTAGGAACAAAATTTGATTATTCTAAATCTATTAGGGGTATTTTATAGGATTTGGAGAGAGGTTTTTTGGGGATTTAAAAAAAAATTCTAATTTTTAAAGGTTGACTTAAATGTATCTTTTTTTTTTTAATAAAAAAAAAATTATACTCACACTGCATGAGTTTAGGATGTAATTACGCCTTGTAATTTTCACAAAATTATGGTTTTACATTCTAATTTTTAGGAGACCCTAATTAATTTTAAACTCACAAATTTTGATGTCCAAAACAAGTAGGATAAAAATTCATCTAGCTAAGCATAATTTGTGATGCAATTTTTATTTCTCAAAGCACCCAAATATATAAACCAAAAACTTTTGAAATTTACTTTTGGATCATCCAATCTCTAGCACCCATTTTTTTGCCTTGAAATCACATCTTAATATTATGTTAGTAGTATAGGAAATATTATTATAACGATAGAATTGTTTCAACCAAGTCAAATCCTATGATTTTTTTTCCTTTATGAAAATTTTCATGTAAGAAAATATTGCATCTCTTATAAATCTCAATCTACTCATTTATATGTGTGAGATTTCATAAAACATTAAGGTGATAAACTCCTTCTCAGCCATCATAAACATTCTAGAATGAAAAAAAAAGAAGTGTAACGATATAAGCAAGGTGAAAATAATAGGATTAGTTTCAACTAGTTAGACCAATCAAGCTAATTGAAGATAAATTATGATAATTAAATGCTAATAAGATCAATAAGAATTAATTAGTAATATAATTAAGAATATCAAATTATAAGGAATGGGGTGAGAATAATAGGCAAAAATTTCTCAAATTTTTGAAGGAACATATTTATATAAAATTCAACAAATGCATCAAAGACAAAGTATAAATTTATTGTTTTTTCTTTATTCTTTGTTTTTACTTTAGACTGTCATTATAAATGAAAATTGAATGCTCACAACACAAAACAATAATTGAGCTAAAGTTTATTAAATTTATTAAAATTTTACTCTTTATTTATTTTTCATCAAATCAAATATTAAAATTCTTAAAACACTAAATGAAAAGTTTTTACTCATTTTTCTTCAAACCAAACATTCCATTGTAATAGCTTTTATTCAGGGAGATTTACACATATCTCCTGTATATATAATATCTAATATTTACATTTATTTATACAACATTAAAATATATCCATAAAAAGATATATTTCCAAGCTTGATATAAAAGGATACTTTATCGAGGCTGAAACATTTAGATAGTTATATTCTATTATCTTCATCTTTTTTCAACAAAATCAAAGTAGATTTTATCTGCACCTTTTTCAATTCAACTACTCTGATTTTATCGTTTTATGCAATTCCAACAAATTTAGCTTTTTAGCCGTTTCTGCAAACTTAGAATATTTCCTTGAATAATATAAAGATGATCTAGCATGCATGGTAGCTGTGACAAAGAATTGAACAAAAGGAGAAAACTCTATACAGATGTTGATTCTGGCCATCTTGAAGATCTCTGATCAGAGGTGTTTTGGTAGTCTAAAACTATTTCATGCTGGATATATGATTTATCATTGGGCTTCTTGCTTTAAGATTGTTGTTGTTTTGAATTTTTGCTGCCGATTCACCCTGCAAGTTCTCATTTATCTACTGCTCGCTGGGAGAATTGAATTGACCAAGCTGGACGATGATTAATGTATTTCTTCTTCTTGGAGAATTTTAGTCAGTCTTTTTGCCTTTGGATGGTCGTCTTGGAAGCTAGACCCTTATTCCTGAACAGTATTTTTCAGCAACCAGAGAGTGACTGAATTTTGATTTCTCTGGAGTCTTTTTGCACATACCAAGCCTAGTATTTTAGCTATTAAGCAACTCCTGTTTTATTTGCTCTTTCTCTGAGCATCGTCTTCTTGTTGTAGCTTGCTGAAATGTATTTTCTCATATTTGTTGAATTGTATTTAGTTTCTTTTTTTAATATAATTTTATTAGATTTAAATGAGAATTTGGCTCTCAACATGGACTAATTGTTCTGTGTGGACTTCGGACGGAGAGTACTGTCCGGATTTGTTATGCTTTTACTGAGTATTTGTAAAAGCACAACTAAAGAAAGTAAAAAATACATTCATAACTGAATATTTTTTGTTCTTTTACTTCTATTTTGCAAAAGCACAGCAAATTCAAACAGTTTTCTCTGTCCGGTGTCCACACAAAAGAATTTCTTCTTAACATAACATAATGGAGAAAAAGGATTAATGTAGCCAAACTTATGTAGTGAGATAAAGGCATGATATTGTTGTATTGTTTATATCATTTTATTATATAATCAATGAAGTTGGGCTACACGATGACTTTGAATATATATATATATATATATATTTCTAGTAAGTTTTTGATGCAATTGTTGAATTTTATAAAAGTTCGGTACTTAAAAAATTTGAGAAATATTTGCATATTATTCTCGCCTCATTGCTTAAAATTTAATGTTCTTAATTATATCACTAATTAATTCTTATTAGCATATTATAGCATAATTTATGTGCAGTTAGCTTGATTGGTTTAATTAGTTGAATTAGGCATTTAACCAGTCTGTTTACATAAATTAGGTGATGATATCTTAGTACGAATGTGTCCAATAAAAGAAAAGTTATTATGTTCGGACAAAAATTGAAAATCCACACGTATACTGAGCGATACGTACCGAGTGCTCGGTATTGAGCTCCAGGTGGCATTGTGCGTTATTATTGATCTCTGGACGCGTTCCGTGTCCAGACATAATAATTACTCCTAATAAAGCGGCTTTGATATTCCAATTTTCTTTGAAAAATGATGCATAATGTGGAGCACGTCATTTTGACATGAAGGTAGATTTGAACCCGTATTAGAGTCAATCAAATTTGAGTGTTTCATATTCCAAATGTTTAGGGTAATTATGTAATTTTGATTCCATTGAATTTGTCACATTTAACCATTGTTTAAAATTGCGCAATATGAGGCTCGCCTTGAGGCCCGCCTTTGCGCAATTCTACTAAAAAACGCCTCGATGCTTACGCCTCGAGTTTTTTTTATGAGGCTTGTGCCTCAACTTGGTTGAGGCCCGTCTTGAGGCACGCCTCGCCTCACTGGCATGAGCCTTACGCCTCACGCTATATATATTAAAACATACATAAATCTTGAAGTAAATGCCCGACATTGGACTGTATAGGAGAGGAGGAAGGGGAGAAAGTAATTCATAATAATGATGATTCAAATAAATAACCCCTTAGTGATGACAATGTTGATGACTTATGAGTTATGATGTGATATGTCATTGCTAATTATTTTTGAAAATTAGAATTATATGTTAATGAAAAAGAATATTGGGATTTCGGAAAGATAGAATTTTGAGTTGAACTATATTTCATGTTGTCTTATTATTGAGATATTTTGATTTCACTTCATATCTTATGTTTTTTTATGTTTTATATTATTCACTCATTAGTATATAAAAAATTTATCATTTCATGTTTACGCAATCTTTTGATTTTGAGGCTTACGCCTCAAAACGCCGTGAGGCTTACGCCTCGCCTCATGAATGAAAAATGTCTCAATACCCGAATATGCAATTTTAAACATTGCATTGAACCACACTATCCTAATTATAAATTTGTTAGAATTAATGTCTGGTTATTTTCTAAGATAATTTTCAAAATTTTAGAATTTATTTTTAACATTTATTTAATAAAAAAAAAGATTTATATGAGTATTTGTGCTTAATCAAATGGATTCTATGAGTCATATCAATGAATTTTGAGAGAGCTAAAAAATAAAAACCATTTAATTCACTTCATTTAAATTTATTCTTTTAATTATTTTCTATTATATTGTTGGATATTGGTTTAGATTTTAGGTTGTTTCTTTGTAATTTCTTTAGGTTTCTTTAATTTGTGCTGCCTTTGATATAGCCTATTATGTCTATAAAGAATTGTAATAGGTTGTAATAGTGATATGCATAATAATACAAGTTATGTTCACGTTTCTTCTCTCTATCCCTCCCTCTCTTCTATTCCTCCATCAAGATCCTAAAAAACTGGTATAAGAGCTAGGAAGTGGAGGAAGTTTCTTGCTCAAGAAATCAAATTAAGCTAGTTGTATGGATCTATGGACTGTAGGCTAGCAAGAAGGGTTGGGTCGCTGGTTAAGTGAGCGGCCAGAGCAAGCGGCAGCCGAGCATGTCGTTGCGAGTGTGGGGGTTGTAGGCCTAGCGTGAGCTGAGCGTGCAAGGTGTGACTGCGCAGGGAGGAAGCGAGGCGCATGGCGTGCAGAGCTTGATGTGGAGGCAAGCAGGTGAAAGGCGGAGCGGGGCATGCGATCTTGGCGGGGTTCACCGGATTCAACAAAGGCGGGCGTACCCTGGTCAAGGAAAGGAGCGAAAGCCAAGGCAAGCTTGGCTTGCGGATTAGGGCCGGAAGGCGTGGAAGCTTTGTCGGACGAGCGGGCGTAGTTTTGCGTATATGCTCGGCTTGCTCTAGTCAGACACCAAATAGTAAGCAGTTTTTTTTATTATTTTTGGTGAAATCTTGTGAATAGGAGCAGATTGGTGCAATTGGGGCACATATCAAGTTTTGGTGTCTTGATCATGTCAATGCAAAGGTTTGAAATTCATAAGTTCAAGGGGAAGAATGATTTCAGCCTTTGGTGGATTAAGATAAAATCTTTATTCGTTCATCAAAGCCTTGCTGATACAATTTTTGAAGAAAATCTTACTGCAGTCAATGACAGATCCAGGGCTAGGGAATAAAACTCAAGGCATACAATATCATCATTCTCTCTCTTGATGACAAAGTGTTGGGAGAGGTTGCTGAAGAAGGCTCGGCATTAGAGGTATGGAGGAAGCTTGAATCAATTTATGTTAAAAGATCGCTTACTAAACGACTATTTTTTAAAGGGCAATTATACAAGCTCCAAATGGAAGAAACCAAGAAACTTAGAAAGCATTGGATGATTTTAATAAATTGATTCTTGACTTAAAAAATGTTGATGTAATAATAGACGATGAAGATCAATATATCATACTACTCAGCTCTCTGTTGAAGACATGAGAGCATAGTTGACATTATGTTGTATGGGAAGCAAACATGGACATTGACAGATGTAAAATTTATCCTAATGTCAAAGGATGTTCAGAGAAAATTTGAGCAGAAAGAAGATAATATTGGCATCATTCTGATCGCAGGAGGAAGATTAGAATTCAGAAGGAATAAGTCCAACAATAAGAGCTTTCTTTGCCACAAGGAAGGGCACTTTAAGAAAAATTATCCTAATTTGTTAAAACTGCAAGGAGTTGGTCTCAATTCAAACACCAACTTAGGAGTAGTTGCATACTTGGAGACGATTGGATTGATTCAGATGTTTTGTAAAATCTGGATTAAGGGGGTGGTTGTTGGATACTAGTCCAGATTTTAGGTTTTTTTCTTTGTACTTTCTTTAGGTTTCTTTAGTTTTTGTTGCCTTTGATATAGGCTATTATGTCTATAAATAATTGTAATAAGTTGTACAAGTGATATGCCATACTAATACTATTTATGTTCACGTTTCTTCTCTCTGTCCCTCCCTCTCTTCTCTTCCTTCATCAAGATCCTAACACATAAAATGAATTTGATGTTTGAGATTGCTAATCTAATCTCAACTCTCCAATTATCATATTAATTAAAGAGATCTATCTCTTCCTTCTTTTCATTACATTACATATGAAAGTACTTATTCTTCTTTTATTTTAATTCAAATTTGATATACTGCTTTGGCTAGCAATTATATAATAAATATTATTCATTGGATGTCTAGCACATCACCCTAAAATATTTGCTTGCATTTAATACATTGATAGCATAGCACATCATTCTAAAATATTTGCTTGTATTTAATTCATTAATAACCCTTGATTATTTGTCCAAATAGAGAAGGGGAGAATATAAATGGAATCAATAATCTCATTCCTTAAATAATATAAACAAGAGAAAGTTATCAACCCACTCTTTAAATACATTGGCTCCCAATCATCTCCTACCTCATAAGCTTTGGCAGTTCATAAGCGAGGGTAATCATTTATGATTGAGAATGATCATTTTTGCAGCTTATTATATAACGGACGAGCGATCAGAAACCCTCTCCTTTTGAGGAGAGATTATTACGTGCAGAGTCCGGACTTAAGCTGAATCTGATTTTTGTGAGTGTGGGCAACAAAAAATATAATAAAAATGCAGTGGTGAATAGTAACCGGGCTTTTGTTGTGCACGCTCATAAAAACCCGGTCGGTTCTCTAGTCCAGACTCCGCACGTAATAATCTCTCCCTTTTGAGAATAATTGTGCGTCCAAGCTAAAAGCAATTTAGCTTATGGACTTGAATGTTAACACATTTATTGATGCAAATCATATTTAACACATATAATTACTTCATTGAAGTAGCACTTGATATACATATTTTTTCACATGTTTGTATTGGATTATGTACAAACATCAGCATATTTTTCGCATTTAATTACTATATGTATCGACACATATTCATAGAGAAAATATATTAGACTGATTATCTCATCGAGCTCAACTTATTATAAGTCATTTATCAAGCTAACAAGAGTGGAGTGGTGCTGGAGACAGTAAACCTAAATCATACTGAGCGATATTAAAGAGCTCAAACTAAGGTGACTTGAAGATTTTCTCTGGTCGGTGACTAAATAGGCTTTCTGGATTTTAGTTTTTTTTTTTCTCTTAATTGTTTGTACTCATATACCAAAAATTTGAAGACTCTTAACTATTTTTTTACTTAAGATTTTGATATCCGAAAATAAGATGACAGAGAATACATTCTACAGACTCTCAACTATCGAAATATTGTCTATTATTGACCCAAAAATCTCAACACAAACAGCTCTATTGTCACAAGCATTTAAATGATGACAAAAATAATAAACTATAAGAATATTTTCATGTGATTTGGGAAAAAAAGGCTAATTAAATGCTTATTTTGATGGAAAGTAGACTAATTATATAGTGATAAGATTATTAAGAATTAATTCATGATATAATTAAGATTATCAAATCATACAAAATGTGTAAGAATAAGAGGGAAATGTTTATCGAAATTTTGGCTGAACGAATTTATATAAAATTCAACAAATTCTTATGAGATTTGAAAAGTTATAGTTTTTTCGTTTGCTCGTTGGATTCATTAGAGAATTAGAAAAGGTAAGAGAAGAAGAAATGGCATGACCCGGACATGTAAAGAGTCTTGGTAATTCTTCATGCTTTATTAAATTTCTTTTTTTTTCATGGAAAGTATTTACTCCTAAAGTTATGTCTTATTGGCTTAAATATTTTGCATTCTTACATTTCATTTCTTCAAGAAATAATTGAAAATTTTCTCTTGCACTTCAATACTAATTATGACAAGGAATTCTAAAATCTCAGCTCACTGAAGTGAAACAATCAATTATTGAAAACAAAACTTCAATCGCAATCAATACTGTCGAGACATAATAAACTCAAACTAGAATGTCATATTATAACTAATTTAAACACTATATTTAATACAAGCTCTCCACATGATTGATAATATGTCCTTAAATATGAACCCACTATTGTCATCATTGAACTACTAGGAGCTATGTGTTTCGGCAAAGCAGACATGTCCTATGCCGCAGGAGCCATTCATCCGCACACCCAACATGAAACTTATGCCCACAATTTGGTAATCGCCATATCATTCTTATGACAAACAGACAAATACTGCAAACAACATCATTTTTATTTATTTATTATTATTATTATTTTGCAAAGTACATCATTACTAGTTGAATCTATCTTATCTTCATTGTGCATAACCTTAGGATGGCTTTCCAAAGTTGCTTCGCCAATTCCTTGCCCCTTATTCTTCCAAGGACGAAACTAGTAGATAATGAAAAGGTTATGATGATTGATGATAATGATGATGATGAAAATAAAGATGCTTATTACTGTGGCCCTATGGCAGTCAAAGGCGTCAGAGGTCAAAATGAAACCTGCAACTTAAATTAGATAAATTTGACCTCCGACTGGACGTTCCTCTATGTCTTGTCGGAGGACGTAATAATTGTTCCTGGGTGAGACTGTAGTTGTTGTAATAGCAGAATTTGGTATTTGAGGGAATCACATCGAGGGAAATTCAGGGCTCCACGTGCACATCACATGCTGAAGCAAATCCGGACCAAGGTCTCTCAAATTTAAAGCCTCACATCCTCGCTTGCCCACCAAGTTCTACTCTCTCTCTCTCTCTCTCTCTCTCTCTCTCTCTCTCTCTCTCTCTCTCTCTCTCTCTCTCTCTCTCTCTCTCTCTCACTCCACCTCGCGATGTTCTCGATCACCCGAAGATCAACGGATGTTATCCTACGCGACGAGATCGGTGTCGGTCGATCACCGGAGATGGAAACCGTCAGTAGAGATAGCTCCGAATTGCCCTTGTTGTGATTCCTCAAACACCAAATTCTGTTATTACAATAACTACAGTCTCACCCAGCCCCGGTACTTCTGCAAGGGCTGTAGAAGGTACTGGACCAATGGCGGCTCACTCCACAACGTCCCCGTAGGAGGCGGTTGCCTCAAAAACATCCCCGTAGGAAACAATAACGACGTTTTTGCTGGGCACGCTCATAAAAGTCTGGAAGGTTCTCCAGTCTGAACTCTGCACGTAATAATCTCTCCCTTTTGAGAATAATTGTACGTCCAAGCTAAAAGCAATTTAGCTTATGGACTTGAATGTTAACACATATATTGATGCAAATCATATTTCACACATTATACATATAAATACTTCATTGAAGTAGCACTTGATATACATATTTTTTTCACATGTATGTATTATATTATGTACAAACATCAACATATTTCTCGCATTTAATTACTATATGTATCGACATATATTCATAGAGAAAATGTATTAGACTCATTACCTCATCGAGCTCAGCTTATTATAAGTCATTTATCAAGCCAACAAGAGTGGAGTGGTGCTGGAGACAGTAAACCTAAATCATACCGAGCGATATTAAAGAGCTCAAACTAAGGTGACTTGAAGATTTTATCTGGTCGGTGACTAAATAGGCTTTCTGGATTTTAGTTTTTTTTTTCTCTTAATTGTTTGTACTCATATATCGAAAATTTGAAGACTCTTAACTTTTTTTTTTAGTTAAGATTTTGATGTCCGAAAATAAGATGACAGTTGATGTCACCAGAGAATACATTCTACCAAACATAAATCTTGTTCGATGCTCAATTTATATGGATCTCAAAGCACCCAAAAATTTAAGCCAAAAACTAATGAAATCGACTTCAGTGTCATCTGAATTCCATTGTTATATATAAATGATTGTAAAGTTGTACCAATACAAATTCTTAACTATCGAAATATTGTTCATTATTGACCTAAAAACCTCAACACAAACTGGTCTATTGTCAAAAGCATTTAAATGATGACAAAAATAATAAACTATAAGAATATTTTCATTTAATTTGAGAAAAATAGGCTAATTAAATGCTTATTTTGATTAATCAAACCAACCAAGCTAATTGTACATAAACTAGACTAATTATATAGTGATAAGATTATTAAGAATTAATTCATGATATAATTAAGATTATCAAATCATACAAAATGATGTAAGAATAAGAGGGAAATGTTTATCGAAATTTTGTCTGAACGAATTTATATAAAATTCAACAAATGCTTATGAGATTTGAAAAGTTATAGTTTTTTCGTTTGCTCGTTGGATTCGTTAGAGAATTAGAAAGGTAAGAGAAGGAGAAATGGTATGACCCGGACATGTAAGGAATCTTGGTATTTCTTCAAGCTTTATTAAATTTTTATTTTTATTTTCTTTTCATGGAAAGTATTTACTCCAGAAGTTGTCTTATTGGCTTAAATATTTTGCATTCTTACATTTCATTTCTTCAAGAAATAATTGAAAATTTTCTCTTGCAATTCAATACTAATTATGACAAGGAATTCTAAAATCTCACCTCAATGAAGTGAAACAATCAATTATTGAAAACAAAACTTCAATTCGCAATAATATTGTCGAGACATAATAAACTCAAACTAGAATGTCGTATGATAACTAATTTCAACACTATATTTAATACAAGCTCTCCACATGATTGATAATATGTCCTTAAATATGAACCCACTATTGTCATCATTGAACTACTAGGAGCTGTGTGTTTCGGCAAAGCGGACATGTCCTATGCCGCAGGAGCCATTCATCCGCACACCCAACATGAAACTTATGCCCACAATTTGGTAATCGCCATATCATTCTTATGACAAACAGACAAATACTGCAAACAACATCATTTTTATTTATTTATTATTATTATTATTTTGCAAACTACATCATTACTAGTTGAATCTATCTTATCTTCATTGTGCATAACCTTAGGATGGCTTTCAAAAGTTGCTTCGCCAATTCCTTGCCCCTTATTCTTCCAAGGACGAAACTAGTAGATAATGAAAAGGTTATGATGATTGATGATAATGATGATGATGAAAACAAAGATGCTTATTACTGTGGCCCTATGGCAGTCAAAGGCGTCAGAGGTCAAAATGAAACCTGCAACTTAAATTAGATAATAATTTCGTGTGCACACTCATAAAAGTAATCGCCTCCTACGGGGACGTTGCGAAGTGAGCCGCCTTTGGTTCAGTGCTTTCTACAGCCCTTGCAAAAGTACCGGGGTTTATTAGGTCCGGTGTAAGGACGTAGAGGAAGGTCCGGTCGGAGGAAAAATCCCACGAAAAAACTCGGTATTTGCTCGGTATTTCTAGGTATTATTTGATAATAACGAGGAATACCGCTCTGTGAAGACAAATATCGAGTTATACCTAGCTATACAGAGCAATACCGAGTTGTACCGAGTTTTCTCTAGGAAAAACTCGGTACAACTTTTGTATAACTCGGTATTGGGCCTTCACGTGATGGTATTCCTCGTTATTGTTTGGTATTGCTCGGTATTTGCTCGGTATTTCTCATTTTTTGGCGTGATTTGACCTCCGACCGGACGTTCCTCTAGGTCTTGTCGGAGGACGTAATAATTGTTCCTGGGCGAGACTGTAGTTGTTGTAATAGCAGAATTTGGTATTTGAGGGAATCACATCGAGGGAAATTCAGGGCTCCACGTGCACATCACATGCTGAAGCAAACCCGGACCAAGGTCTCTCAAATTTAAAGCCTCACATCCTCGCTTGCCCACCAAGTTCTACTCTCTCTCTCTCTCCACCTCGCGATGTTCTCACCCGAAGATCACCGGATGTTATCCTACGCGACGAGATCGGCGTCGGTCTATCACCGGAGATGGAAACCGTCAGTAGAGATGGCTCCGAATTGCCCTTGTTGTGATTCCTCAAACACCAAATTCTGTTATTACAATAACTACAGTCTCACCCAGCCACACGCTCCAAAAATTCGGCCTCGACCTCCACTCGCTTTTCTTATTCGGCGAGGGAGTTTTAACGAACTAAGTTCCGAGGTAAATTTTGGAAGGCAGATGGGTTTGTAGATAAGACACTACCCAGAGATTTCGCCCTCATTTTGTGAGGACTTTATGATCTGAGTTCTGGTTTCCTATAGGCACAAGCCATTATAGTTAATTACCCCTCCCGATCACGAGAGAGAACTTTCGATTAAGGCTAGTCGTCAATCAGATACGTATAGAATATACGTGTTATCTGGTATATAGTAGCAGCAATGGATTTAGATATTGGTAGAAATTGGATTTGGAAATTGTGTTTTGAATTTGGGAATTCAGAAAGGATTTGGAAAGTTTAATATTTAAAAATAGAAAATTTCACCACCTAGCACTTAAAGCGAATGGTGGGGGAATGGATGATGGACCCGATCAAGATCCCATGGTTCCGTCATCTCGGGTCATCGTGGTCCCTGGTCTACTTAGTCAGAGGAGGTAGTCGACCCAACCTGACAGAAGGATCCTTGTCGGCAGCCATGGGTTGCTTCGTCCAAGGGAACCTTGTAGACCGAGGTTGAATGTTTGTCTAAGGGGACAAATTTGAATCCACCTTAACTGACAGAGGGCTTTATGCCCTATCGATTATATCCTATTGATTCATATCTCAAGGATTTGATGTCAGTAAGGAGCGTATTGGCTCTGGCCATAACCGAGATATCGTGGTGCCATTTGGCGGCGAAAACACGCGGTTCAGAGGGCCCCGGGTCATCGTAACCGTTTATCCTGCGGTGGCCATTTAGCGGTAGACCGCCGGTTAGAGGACACGTACCACGTCCTTACTAGCAGGAGATTGTCTTGAGAATGGATCCTTGTGATATTTTCGACTAGGCATTTGGCTCTTTGTGAGCTGGAGTAAATTTTGATTTGTCCACCTCGGCAAACTGTTGCGGAGGGTGGATGGATTTTGCTTTAAGCGGGTTGATGGGTTTATTTCAATTTTAAATATTTTTGGAATTTTGAATATTTTTGGGATTTTTGGGTTTTTGAGATTTTTGTGGATTTTTTTTGGGTTTTCGGATGAAGCTTGGAAGACATTTGGATATTTGAGAGTCATTTGAAATGTTTGTGAACCCCTCCGGTTGAGATAAACATTCAACACGGCCATCATCGGGGTGTTTGGGGTCATTTCCCTTTATTTGATTGGACCTTTGTCAACTCTGTCGGGCTATTGACAGAGGATCGGGTTTCGTAGGCTTTATGCCCTTGTAAGTGAATTCTTTTGATTAAAGGCTTTGGAGGCCTGATATGAATGTATTAAAACAAATATGACGGTCGCCACAATCAAATATTTGTTTATTGGTTCGAACCCTATCGACTTCTATTGACCCGTATAGAAGGATCGGGTTCGAATTTGAATTCACTTGTTGACCCGCGCAGTATCCATAGACGTCACGTGTGTACCAATAACACGCTCGCCGGGGCCCATGCGGGTTTTATAATTTTTTTTTTACCCCCTTTAGTGTACCTATGTGTATACAAACTATAGTGCACGTGGGGGTACTTTGAAAGTATTTGTAGACGCCTTCTGTCCGCTTGCATAGAAGTTGCGGATCCGGTGGCGTTGCGTAGCAGCTTCTGAATAGAATTATTCGCTGTTTCGTACAGGTAGACTGTCGTGCACTATTTATTGATTTCTGTAGGTGGATCGTAGTGCACTAACTAATCTCCTGCCTTGGATCGTATGAGCTTGCACTTGTCGTAATCTTCATGCATTTTGTTGTGGTCTTTGATCTTTTCAGTACATCTTCTACTGCTGCATGTAGATAGGTAGATGTCTTCCTTCTCAGACTGAAATTGACTTCAGGATACTGCATTTACTGAAGTCCTTCTGCATCTACCCATAAGTGGCATATCATACATACATCCATATTTATAAAGAGAATGTATGTATTGCAGATCTTTTTTTTTATGGAGACTAAATTAGATGTATAGGGGTCTCCTACAATAACTCGTAGGAGCTCCTTAGTTTCATCATTTGTAGGGTTAGATGCATTTGCTTGTATCTTGATGTGGATTATAATTCATGATCACATGCGTTGTACATCGGTCTTCAAACACTAGTAATGAACAACATCTTTTATGAATGACTTTTTAGATACACCTCGATAGATCAAGCTACTATCGCGATGCTTCTTGATCTATTTGTGATCCAACCATAATTCTTTTCAAATTGTTGTTGACCACTATTGTTATTTGCAAGAGGATTAGTGCATTCATGTCATTAGAAATTATTCTGAGTCATTCAATTGCTTGGGTTTCATCATCAATTGTATGTGAATCGCCTTGCATATGAGCTAAATGGAATGTCCTTATGCCTCAATTTGTGATTAGATCACACATCCTTATGATTGTTCATTGCTTGTAAGCATGTTATAATTGTGAACTTTTCTTGTCTCCCCACATTGTTTGCAACATGTATGAAGAGGTCACATGCATCTTTCGTTTGATTATGAGAAAGTTGTATCCATTGATAGCTTGCATCATTAAACTTAATGATTGATACTTGTGATCTTTGGAATGATCATACATCCATTAAATTAGAGTTTAATTCTCTAATCATGGTTTAAATTTAAATCCACAAGTCATTATCATTAAGTTTATGTCATTTGCTTAGTTTAAGTTCAATAGAGTCCACATAATGTATGAATCAAGTTCAAGGCTTATGTCCAAGTTTTGTAGTCAAGTTCTTATTTAGCTCATTTGATGTTTCAACCGAATTCATTTCCAATTCAAGTTCTTGTTTGAGTTCAAAGCACAAATTTAAGTCATAATTCACTACACCAAGCTCTTTTGAGCTCAAGTAATCCACCTCTTATTTTTGAGTTTGTCTTGAGTTTGATATTCAAACTCATATATTTTTATTAGACTTGAGTTCAAAATATATCTCATGATATCCAAAAAAAAATTGATTCAAGTCCTTTATGGTTGAAGATAAATTTTTGCCCAAGTTCAAATGTTCAAGTGTAGGTACAAATCATATATCCCTTGCTGTCCTTGCAAGTGTAATTTCATGTCTAAATTATGATCTTCTTGAGTTTGAGTTCACTTAAATTATTCAATCGAATTCCAATTTAATCTCATTTCATTTGGATTTGGCCTTTTATTAATCATTTAAGTTTTTGTTCAAGCATGAGCCTTCAAGTCAATGTTCTTTGTTCTTTTGAGTCCAAATCATGTCCGAGTATAGTGGCATATTCACCTGAAATTTCAGCAGCCTCCCGGCGTCTCCCCCATTTAGGGGAAAAACTACGGAAAACTGGGCCTCCCGCCACGCTAGAGAAAAGCGTGTACGGTAGGTGCCCTCGTACGAGGACACCGCGGCCGTGTAAAATCTTTGTCCCCACCACGCCAGAGAAAGGCGTGTATGGGTCTTCGGTACCTGTTGCAAAAGAGAAGCAGTTGTTTCCCCGCGAGCGGGTACTTATGACAGAAAAGCAGTTATTTCCCCGCGAGCGGGTACTTATGAATATCCCAGTCTCGTCGTAGGCGTCGCACCGGGTTCTCATCCCACCACGCTAGAGAAAAGCGTGTATAGGCGGTTTTCCGGTGCGCCACGAACGGCGAGAATAGGATTTGGAACCGAGGGACTCTCGCCTATCTTGTCGTGGGTGTCGCGCCGGTTGCCCTTCCCACCACGCTAGAGAAAAGCGTGTATAGGCAGACCACCGACTCGACACGCATGCCGAGGTAGGAGAGAGAACAAGGGTTCGAAAAATTAAGAGAGCATATTTTTTTTCTTTTCTTTTTCTCTTTTTTTTTCTCTCCTTTCTTTTCTCTTTTTTTTTTTTTTTTTTTCTTTTTTTTTGGCTTGCTCTCTCTCTCTCTTTTTTGCAAGCTCTCTCTCTCTCTCTCTTTTTCTTTTTGCAAGCTCTCTCACTTTTTTTTTGGCAAGTTTTTTTTTCTCTTTTTTTTTTTCATATATATATATATAAAATAACATATTAACTGTACATATATCTAACAATCATATATGCACAGTAACACAAATTTAACATATTATATATAACACTAATTTAGCATATATGTATATATAACTGTACCTACACATAATACACTAACTAACAAGTTCAGCATTATATACATGCATATACATAAGGACATCAAATTAATGGAGGTAACAATAAAACCTACAGTAACAGATAATGCTAGCAACAATAAACAAAAGAAATAATAAATAATAAATAATAATAAAGAAGGAATCTCACTCTTCATTTAAAAATATATATGTATATAAGGAATATGAGGGTTTTTGTCCTGTAGTGGGGAATTAAAGAAAATAGCAATGAATGCTTACTGTAGAAATTCAAACCTGTTAAAGTGGAGGGGGGTCATATGAAAGAACTGTAGGTTTCATAAAGAAAAAGCAACACAACTCTTCTTGGCCTATTGGTTGAAAGCTTAGGCTTCCAACTAAGAGGTTCAAGGTTCGAGTTCATGTGTATGCGTTGTGTGTATGAGTTTGCCTTAAATGCCCTAAATGTCCCAAAAAAAAAAAAGCACATGGATCTGTTTGGCGTTAAGGGAAAAGACAAAAGTATTATTTATATAAAGAAGTAAATACCCTTCTGTAATTAGGCAAGGGAATTAGAGGCAGAGCAGGAACCAGAAGACAAGCTTCGGGTGGGGAAATCAGAAGGCGTCAGGTGGCGGTTTGAGTTCGGCAAGCCTTGGGGAGGAGTGAGCAAGAGATAACGAGCTCCTAATTTAAGGTTATTTGGACGGCTGATTTGAAGAGTGGGAGCAAGTCAGTGGAGAAGGTGCGGAAGCGTAAAGACAGACGGCTGGATTTGTGGCTTAGAAGGCTTCGAGTGGTGGTGAGTAAAAAAAAAAAGGAACTTTGCAGTGAAGAACCTTTGTTTGTTAGCTATCTTCCACGTGAAATAGATAAAAAAAAAAAGGCAGAGCTAATGTCTTTTTTTTTTTTCACGTGAAACATAACTTGAGAGTTGCTGTATACCTTTTCTATATAAAGAGAAATGAACTCTGCTGATCTCCTCGTGAAGCAAATACAGGAAGAGGGACTTTTGAACAGATGAATTGAAGAGGAGCTTGACTAGCGGGTTGGGGGATGACGTTGGCTGCTTTGAGAAACCTGCAAGCTAACGTGGAGAGCTCAGTCAGCCTGAGAATCGGCCAAGAGCTGCAGAGACGTGCATGCAGTGGATGACCGATTTGGTGGAGGAAACGCAGCAGGTGGTGGGAGGTCTAGGAAGGATGGTTGAAGGAGGAAATGTGTGTGAAAGAGTTAGGGAAGGCTGTAGGAGTTATGCAAGAGGCCGGGAGATCGTCTGCTTGGAAGACAGCTAGAAGAAGAACGAAATAACTTCGTTCAGTTCTATTTTTGCGATAAATCTGTCTGTTCAAGGTCATATGAGACAGAGAGACAGAATAACAAATTAGGTAATAATTTTAATTGGATTTGAATCATTTCCTATTTGGTTTCTGTCCATTTTCTTAAAATTTATAAGTTAACTGCTATATTCATGACATATTATTATGCATTAATTAGAAATGGCAGAACTCCATTAATCAAATCAAAATCGACTGAATTTGCATACTATTTTCTCGATTTGCGTGCTGAGTACTCCGTTTTACGTGTCGATTTCGGCGAATATCGAAACTGGATAAATTGATAACGAATTTAGGGTATTACTGATGTTCCAGTCGCAACGACGCAGTCCATTTGTCAATCGGAGGTCATTTAGGTGGCGACGAGGCATGGTTTCCTTCATAGCGCATGCCTTCGCAATATATTTGAGTCGCCTTTGAAATTTGCGACCTTACCTCAAACGATCTGATTTAATCAAATAAAATGTATATTCTGAGTGTCTTCGACGTTCCGGACACGATGATATTATCCGTTTGTTGATCGGACGTCGTTTGATCATCGTCGAGGCCTCGTTTCCCTCATAGTGCATGCATTTATATCATATTTTTATCGCCTACAAATTCACAACAGTCTCAGATGATCCAAATTTATCAAATAAAATATAATTTCTGAATGTTGACGACGTTCCGGACGCAATGGAGCTATCCGTTTGTTGATCGGACATCGTCCGAGCATCTTCGAGGCCTTGTTTCCGTCGTAACGCAGGCCTTCGCATCATGTTTGAGCCGCCTTTGAAATTTTTTAACACTTTAGACGATCCAAATTCATTAAATAAAATGTATATTCTGAATGTCGGGGATGTTCCGAACGCAATGACACTGTCCGTTTATCAATCAGACGTCATTTAGGCGACGACGAGGCTTAGTTTCCTCATAATATGTGCCTTCGTAACATATCTGAATCGTTCTTTGAAATTTAAGACGCCACCTTAAAAGATCCAATTCAATTAAATAAGATGTAGAATTTTAATGTTGACGACGTTCCGGACGCAACGACGTCATCCGTTCTGCGATCGGACATCATTTCACCACCGACGAGGCTAATTTTTCTTCATAGCGCACCTTCGCCTCAAATTTGAACTGCCCTTTGATATTTACGACACCACCTCAAATGATTCAATTTAATCAAATAAGATGTAGACACTTAATGGCGACGATGTTTCGGACGCGATGATGCCATCCGTTTGGCAATCAGACGTCATGTCGTCTCCGTAGAGGTGAATTTCCGCAATATGCGCATCATTGCATTATATTGGAATTGCCTCGAGATATGTGCCACCAATATGGGCGCTTCAGATTGAATAAACAAAAATTGCAGTTTTTAGAGGTTGACATTATTCCGGACCCAACGGTGAAGTCTGTTTGTCAATCCGACATTGTTTGATCAACCTCGCGCTTTAATCTCAGTGTTGGCCATCCCTTTTGATCGATCTCGTCTGATTCAATTGCGAGGGGCCTCGACCTAGTAGAGTTCAGTGTCCTGATCACAACGATGGTATTCATTCGGTAGTCGGAGGTTATTTGCCCTTTCAAGTTATATATGGCGCCAAAGTACGTAACGCTTTGTTCACCAATTGGGGTCCTTTCTCGTGTGGTTTGAGGTGTAGGGGTCAACACTCCGGTACTTCTGCAAGGGCTATAGAAGGTACTGGACCAATGGCGGCTCACTCCGCAACGTCCCCGTAGGAGGCGGTTGCCCCAAAAACATCCCTGTAGGAAACAATAACGACGTTTTTGCTGCGCATGCTCATAAAAGTCCGGAAGGTTCTCAAGTCTGAACTCCGCACGTAATAATCTCTCCCTTTTGAGAATAATTGTACGTCCAAGCTAAAAGCAATTTAGCTTATGGACTTTGAATGTTAACACATATATTGATGCAAATCATATTTAACACATTACACATATAAAATACTTCATTGAAGTAGCACTTGATATACATATTTTTTTCACATGTATGTATTATATTATGTACAAACATCAGCATATTTCTCGCATTTAATTACTATATGTATCGACATATATTCATAGAGAAAATGTATTAGACTCATTACCTCATCGAGCTCAGCTTATTATAAGTCATTTATCAAGCCAACAAGAGTGGAGGGGTGCTGGAGACATTAAACCTAAATCATACCGAGCGATATTAAAGAGCTCAAACTAAGGTGACTTGAAGATTTTCTCTGGTCGGTGATTAAATAGGCTTTCTTGATTTTAGTTTCACTACAGGAAAATCACCCACTTCCGGCGGCTTTTTCCAGCGGAATTTGACCAATTTCTGGCGGTTTTCCGGCGGCTTTCGTGCCGCCGGAAAAAACAGCGTAGGAAAATAATTCTGACGGCTTTTTCCGGCGGCAAATAAATCCGGCGGTTTGCCGGCGGTCAAAAACCGCCGGTTGAAATAAAAAAAAAAAAAAAGAACCCGCTCCCGCTGAAACCGCTCCCCGGCGACTCCGGCGGCACGCCAGCAACCCGCTCCGGCGGGCGGTCGCACCAGGCCTTGGGTCGCGCCGGACCAGACCGCGTCGCGTCGGACCGGGCTCGCGTGAGCCAGGTGAGCCCGAGTGCGCCAACGAGCCCGCTCCCGCGCTGCCTTCGTTGAGTTTCGAACCGTGGACCTCCTCACCCGCTGCCCCGCTCCCTGACCACTGCGCCGTTTCTGCAAAATAGTTAAAACTAAGTATTTTTTTATTTATATTAAAAAAGTCTGAATATTATAATTAAACATTATTAATTTAAAATTTTTATTTTAACTGATAATTAAAATAAATTAGTTAAGTAAAGCCGCCGGTAATCCGTCGGAAAGCCGCCGGAAAATTCCGCGGATAATTTTGCGGGAAATTAGAAGGCGCAAAATTTTGCGGGGAAATTAACTGTCGGAAAGCAGCCGGCAAGCCGCCAGAAAGCCGCCGGAAAAATCCGCGGGAAAATTTTGCGGGAAATTAGCCGTCGCAAAATTTTGCGGGGAAATTAGCCGTCTGAAAACCGCCGGAAAGCCGTCGGAAAGCAGCCGAAAAATTTTGTTGGAAATTAGCCGTCAAAAACCGCCGGAAAGCCGCCGGAAAATTGACCGCCGGAAAGCCGCCGGAAAATTCCGCCGGTAATAAGTGATTTTTCTGTAGTGTTTTTTTTTCTCTTAATTGTTTGTACTCATATATCGAAAATTTGAAGACTCTTAACTTTTTTTTTTACTTAAGATTTTGATGTCCGAAAATAAGATGACAGTTGATGTCACCAGAGAATACATTCTACCAAACATAAATCTTGTTCGATGCACAATTTATATGGATCTCAAAGCACCCAAAATTTTAAGCCAAAAACTAATGAAATCGACTTTAGGGTCACCTGAATTCTATTGTTATATATAAATGATTGTAAAGTTGTACCAATACAAATTCTTAACTATCGAAATATTGTTCATTATTGGCCTAAAAACCTCAACACAAACTGGTCTATTGTCAAAAGCATTTAAATGATGACAAAAATAATAAACTATAAGAATATTTTCATTTGATTTGAGAAAAATAGGCTAATTAAATGCTTATTTTGATTAATCAAACCAACCAAGCGAATTGTACATAAACTAGACTAATTATATAGTGATAAGATTATTAAGAATTAATTCATGATATAATTAAGATTATCAAATCATACAAAATGTGTAAGAATAAGAGGGAAATGTTTATGGAAATTTTGGCTGAACGAATTTATATAAAATTCAACAAATTCTTATGAGATTTGAAAAGTTATAGTTTTTTCGTTTGCTCGTTGGATTCATTAGAGAATTAGAAAAGGTAAGAGAAGAAGAAATGGCATGACCCGGACATGTAAAGAGTCTTGGTAATTCTTCATGCTTTATTAAATTTCTTTTTTTTTCTTTTCATGGAAAGTATTTACTCCTAAAGTTATGTCTTATTGGCTTAAATATTTTGCATTCTTACATTTCATTTCTTCAAGAAATAATTGAAATTTTTCTCTTGCACTTCAATACTAATTATGACAAGAAATTCTAAAATCTCAGCTCACTGAAGTGAAACAATCAATTATTGAAAACAAAACTTCAATCGCAATCAATACTGTCGAGACATAATAAACTCAAACTAGAATGTCATATTATAACTAATTTAAACACTATATTTAATACAAGCTCTCCACATGATTGATAATATGTCCTTAAATATGAACCCACTATTGTCATCATTGAACTACTAGGAGCTGTGTGTTTCGGCAAAGCAGACATGTCCTATCCTGCAGGAGCCATTCATCCGCACACCCAACATGAAACTTATGCCCACAATTTGGTAATCGCCATATCATTCTTATGACAAACAGACAAATACTGCAAACAACATCATTTTTATTTATTTATTATTATTATTATTTTCCAAAGTACATCATTACTAGTTGAATCTATCTTATCTTCATTGTGCATAACCTTAGGATGGCTTTCCAAAGTTGCTTCGCCAATTCCTTGCCCCTTATTCTTCCAAGGACGAAACTAGTAGATAATGAAAAGGTTATGATGATTGATGATAATGATGATGATGAAAATAAAGATGCTTATTACTGTGGCCCTATGGCAGTCAAAGGCGTCAGAGGTCAAAATGAAACCTGCAACTTAAATTAGATAAATTTGACCTCCGACCGGACGTTCCTCTATGTCTTGTCGGAGGACGTAATAATTGTTCCTGGGTGAGACTGTAGTTGTTGTAATAGCAGAATTTGGTATTTGAGGGAATCACATCGAGGGAAATTCAGGGCTCCACGTGCACATCACATGCTGAAGCAAATCCGGACCAAGGTCTCTCAAATTTAAAGCCTCACATCCTCGCTTGCCCACCAAGTTCTACTCTCTCTCTCTCTCTCTCTCTCTCTCTCTCTCTCTCTCTCTCTCTCTCTCTCTCTCTCTCTCTCTCTCTCTCTCTCTCTCTCCACCTCGCGATGTTCTCACCCGAAGATCACCGGATGTTATCCTACGCGACGAGATCGGCGTCGGTCGATCACCGGAGATGGAAACCGTCAGTAGAGATAGCTCCGAATTGCCCTTGTTGTGATTCCTCAAACACCAAATTCTGTTATTACAATAACTACAGTCTCACCCAGCCTCGGTACTTCTGCAAGGGCTGTAGAAGGTACTGGACCAATGGCGGCTCACTCCACAACGTCCCCGTAGGAGGCGGTTGCCTCAAAAACATCCCCGTAGGGAACAATAACGACGTTTTTGCTGGGCACGCTCATAAAAGTCCGGAAGTTTCTCCAGTCTGAACTCTGCACGTAATAATCTCTCCCTTTTGAGAATAATTGTACGTCCAAGCTAAAAGCAATTTAGCTTATGGACTTGAATGTTAACACATATATTGATGCAAATCATATTTCACACATTATACATATAAATACTTCATTGAAGTAGCACTTGATATACATATTTTTTTCACATGTATGTATTATATTATGTACAAACATCAGCATATTTCTCGCATTTAATTACTATATGTATCGACATATATTCATAGAGAAAATGTATTAGACTCATTACCTCATCGAGCTCAGCTTATTATAAGTCATTTATCAAGCCAACAAGAGTGGAGTGGTGCTGGAGACAGTAAACCTAAATCATACCGAGCGATATTAAAGAGCTCAAACTAAGGTGACTTGAAGATTTTATCTGGTCGGTGACTAAATAGGCTTTCTGGATTTTAGTTTTTTTTTTCTCTTAATTGTTTGTACTCATATATCGAAAATTTGAAGACTCTTAACTTTTTTTTTACTTAAGATTTTGATGTCCGAAAATAAGATGACAGTTGATGTCACCAGAGAATACATTCTACCAAACATAAATCTTGTTCGATGCTCAATTTATATGGATCTCAAAGCACCCAAAAATTTAAGCCAAAAACTAATGAAATCGACTTCAGTGTCATCTGAATTCCATTGTTATATATAAATGATTGTAAAGTTGTACCAATACAAATTCTTAACTATCGAAATATTGTTCATTATTGACCTAAAAACCTCAACACAAACTGGTCTATTGTCAAAAGCATTTAAATGATGACAAAAATAATAAACTATAAGAATATTTTCATTTGATTTGAGAAAAATAGGCTAATTAAATGCTTATTTTGATTAATCAAACCAACCAAGCTAATTGTACATAAACTAGACTAATTATATAGTGATAAGATTATTAAGAATTAATTCATGATATAATTAAGATTATCAAATCATACAAAATGATGTAAGAATAAGAGGGAAATGTTTATCGAAATTTTGTCTGAACGAATTTATATAAAATTCAATAAATGCTGATGAGACTTTAAAAGTTATAGCTTTTTCGTTTGCTTGTTGGATTTGTTAGAGAATTAGAAAGGTAAGAGAAGGAGAAATGGCATGACCCGGACATGTAAGGAATCTTGGTAATTCTTCAAGCTTTATTAATTTTTTTTTTCTTTTCTTGAAAAGTATTTACTCCAGAAGTCATGTCTTTTTGGTTTAAATATTTTGCATTCTTACATTTCATTTCTTTAAGAAATAATTGAACTTTTTCTCTTGCACTTCAATACCAATTATGACAAGAAATTCTAAAATCTTACCTCACTGAAGTGAAGCAATCAATTATTGAAAACAGAACTTCAATTCGTAATCAATACTGTCGAGACATAATAAACTCAAACTAGAATGTCGTATGATAACTAATTTCAACACTATGTTTAATACAAACTCTCCACATGATTGATAATATGTTCTTAAATATGAACCCACTATTGTCATCATTGAATTTGTTGGTCTTTGTTCCTAGATTTAGGTGATTTAGGCTTGTAAAGCCTTGTGTGTAGCTCTTGATGTTGCATTAGGTGCCTATAAGTATAGGCCTTATGTCTTGTAATAGTTATGGTTTGAGAAATAAGATTTCCATCGTTTGGCTGCCACCCTCTTCCCTTCTCCTCTCTCCCTCCTCCTCCTCTCTCAACTTCAAGAAGAGGAAGTGTTCTTCCTCTCTTGCCGGAGTTGTGATTTAACATTTGGTATCAGAGCCTCGTTGAGGCGATCTTGAGGTGGAGGAGATAGGTTTCTTGACTGAAGAAATGCTTGTGATCGGAAGAGGGCGGCGCTCTATTGGCTCGGGTTGGATCTACCCGGCGGAGAGTGGAGCATCCAGAGGTGCTGTTTCGGCAAGAAAGAGCTCGGACGCGGCTGGTGGAGTCGCGGAGCAGGAAGTTCTTGCGTTCAAGAATCCGGAGAGGAAGCTGGCTCGGTGAAGGGAGCCGGATGGGTTTCTTGATCAGGAGTGCGACCTGGTGCCGCGAGTGGAGGCTTTGAGTCAAGATGCCGGAAGTCGGGCGTGAGACAGCACTGGTACGCTCTGCCGGCCGGAGGAAGCATGGCACGCCGGGAGTCGGGCGTGCGTGAAGGGGACCTGCTCGGTTCGGAGGCTTTGGCCGTCTGATGCAGGAGGCTTCGGGATGAAGTCGGAGTTAGTTCTGACGTAAAGATCAAGATGCCGGAAGTTCGCCGGATTAGGCGAAGAGGAGGCCTGAAGGCCTGTGCGGTTGATCGGAAGAGCAAGCTGACGCTCAAAGGAGCGCCTGTTCTTGTGCAAGAAGCCATGTCAGGCACGGATGGTGGCTGTGGTCGGGCCTTGTTTGAATGTTACAAGTTCTTGCGGTGTGGCTCCGGGAAGGCAGAGCAGCTAGCCGGAAGCTCACGAAGCAATTGGCTTCTTGATCGACGGCGGCCAGAGCGAGAAAGGCACGCGGGGCGGGGTCGCAGGTCTCGCGAACACGCGAGGTAGGCTGACGTAGGGTTCGCGGCGTTTAGGTTGGCCAGAGGTGATGTCTTGGCAAGAATAGCGGAGCAGGCGATCTTGCTCGGGTGTTCGCCGGATTCGGTGAGAGGAGCCGAACGGGTTCTTGACCAGATGAAGTAGAAGTTAGTTCTGACGTAAAGATCAAGATGCCAGAAGTTCGCTGGATTCGACGAAGGGAGCTGCTGGCCGGAGGTACGCAATGAGGTGGTTCTTTTTGCTCTGAGGAAATGGACTTCGGCCCTATGGACTAAGGATGGACGACGGAAGTCCAGGTATGGATCAGGCGGAGCTCACGATAGCTTCTTGATTGGCAAGCAGGCGGATCAGACTGAACCAGAACCTAAAATTGATTATGCATAAGATGATGTCATGTTGACATCGGCAGCGTCTTGCAAAGAAGACAGACGATGCAGAAATATAACACGTTGTATGCAGTGGATTCAAGTGGATCTTGAAAGCTTGAGTTGGTTTGCATTTTTGGAATAATAAAGAAGAGATCAGATCTTCTTTGGAGGCAGAAGGATGCGATCAGTTCGTGTGAGGTAGATCGGCGGCGTGGATTCGACCGCTGGTTTTGGAGAATCCGGTCCTGATGCCGGCAAGGACCTGCAAGAGAATTCACAGAGGAACCAAAGGAGGAATTGCAATGGAACAGTAAATAATGTGTAGTATATTTCTCTCTATCCGTCTAAAACCTGCTATGGGGTATATCAATACCCAATACACTAAATAAGGGCTAAACTGTAAAAGGCCCAAAAAGCAAAATAACCAACTATGGCAAACGATAGTGGAGCACATGGCTCAAACGGTACTAATGCAGTGATAAAATAAAAATAGAAGCTAATATTAATAAGCAGCTAATAAAAGGGTAAGTACTCCCTGTGGCAACACCCAATCATGGTGAAGATGCACCGCATCATTCGTCCCCGCTCTGAGAAGAATCTGTGCTAACAGATTCACAGTTGGTGTTGCTTTCATCCGGCGGCATATATGTGAATATGTCAGCAACGTTAAAAGTATGAGACGTGTTGAACTCCGCCGGCAAATCGACAACATAGGCGTTGTCGTTGATTTTTCTACTAATTGGAAATGGACCCCATCTCTTCTTGGTCAGTTTGGAATATTGCCCAGTGGGAAGGCGTTCCCTGCGAATGCGCACATTCACTAGATCACCTGGGTGAAAAATTTTCTTCCTGCGATGAACATCAGCTGCCCGCTTGTATTTGTCGTTAGATGCTTGCAGTTTCAACCTCACATCAGCAATGAGGTTTGTAAATTGATCAGCCAAGGCATTAGCAGCTTTGCTATGAACTTTTGGGAGAGCTGCAATATCAAGAATGGTATTTGGCATTTTGGTATAAACAACATTGAACTGACACATACCGGTGTAGCGATTAATCATGGAATTAAAAGCAAATTCCGCATGACCGAGCACATCATCCCAGAGCTTAGGATTCTCTTGCACCAAGCACCGCAGAAGGTTTCCCAACGTCCTGTTAACTACCTCCGTTTGCCCGTCGGTTTGGGGATGGTAAGACGAACTCAATTGAATTTGTGTGTTCAATCTCTTCCACAACTCTCGCCAGAAATGGCTGATGAATTTAACGTCCCTGTCTGACGTTAAGCTCCTTGGTATACCATGCAAGCGAACGATTTCTTTGAAAAACAGTTTTGCAATATTAAGAGCATCAAATGTCTTTTTGCACGCTATAAAATGTGCCATTTTAGAGAAACGATCCACTACTACCATTATGGAGTCGTTACCTCGTTTAGTCCGCGGCAATCCCAAAACGAAATCCAAACTCAAATCTTCCCAGATTGTGTCCGGAACCGGCAATGGCTGATACAAGCCGGTGTTTTGCCCTCCTCCTTTGTAGCTTTGGCATACTGCACATCGCTGCACAAATTTAGTGACATCTCTTCGTAATTGAGGCCAAAAAAATCGCTTCTGCAATTGCGCAATTGTGTTATCACGGCCGTTGTGGGCCGACAACCCACCCGCGTGCGCTTCTGAAATTATTTGCTGCCTCCAAGATGACAATGGCACACACAGTAAGTTGTTCTTAAATAAAAATCCATCTTGCAGAGAATACTCAACCACAGGCTCCTTATTGTTGCATTTGTTCCAAAAGCTTCGAAAGAAGTCATCATGCGGATACAGATCCTTCAAATGTTCCAAACCAGTAAAGTCATTCTGCACTTGAGTTAAAACAGCGATTCTTCGGCTCAAAGCATCCGCCACCCGGTTTTCAGCTCCACTACGGTGTTTCAACACGAAAGTGAATTTCTGCAAGAAAATAATCCACCTCGCATGCATTCTATTAATATTCCTTTGAGAATTAATATATTGCAATGCCTTGTGATCACTACACAGGACGAAATCCTGATGTAGTAAATAGTGCTCCCATTGCTTGAGAGCTCTAATAACCGCATAAAGCTCTTGCTCATAAACCGTCCAGCGTTGTCTCGACGGACTCAGCTTTTCACTGAAATACTCTACGGGTTTACTGTTTTGGGACAGCACCGCCCCAATTCCCACCGTCGACGCGTCTGTGTCTACCATAAATGGTTTGTCAAAATCAGGCAAAGATAGCACAGGAGCGGTAGAAAGTGCTGATTTAATTGCTTCAAAGCTTTCCTGTTGAGCAGTGGACCATGAAAATTGAGGTTGTTTTAACACATCAGTTATTGGAGCCATCACAATGCTGAATCCTTTAATAAATCTACGATAAAAATTAGCCAAGCCATGGAAACTGCGGATTTCAAAAAGAGTACGAGGAGTCGGCCAGTCAACAATAGCAGCTACCTTCTGCCGCTGAAATAATGAAACCGAGAAAGGCCACCTGTGGGGATGCAAAATCACATTTGGTCAGATTTAAAAACAGTTGGTTCTCCCTTAGGATACCAAATATGGTAGTAAGGTGATGAATATGATCCTCCAATGTTGAACTGAACACCAGGATGTCGTCGAAGTACACTACACAGCACCGGTTCAGGACGGGTCTTAGCACCTCGTTCATCAACCGCATAAATGTTGCCGGTGTATTGCATAACCCGAATGGCATTACTTTCCACTCATACAATCCCTGGCGCGTTTTGAACGCTGTCTTCCATTCATCACCAGGACGCACACGGATCTGGTGGTAGCCACTCCTTAGATCAAGTTTAGAAAAAACTTGAGCACCCGTCAACTTATCCAGCATGTCTTCTAACCTTGGCATTGGAAATCTGAACTTGACAGTGATTTTATTGATGGATCGGCTGTCCATACACATCCTCCAACTACCGTCTTTTTTTGGTACTAGAAGAGCCGGCACGGCGCACGGACTCAAACTCGGCTGAATCAATTGCTTCTCTAGCATCTCGTCTACAATCTGTTGTAATGCTATGTGCTCATTAGGACTCATTCTGTAATGTGGTAAGTTCGGCAGATTTGCTCCTGGCAGGAAATCAATTTGGTGCTGAATGGCTCTCATCGGTGGAAGTCCAGACGGAAGTTCTATAGGAGCAATATCGGCAAATCGTTGCAATAAGTTTTTGACACTCTCAGGAATTGTGCTTGCTTGAGAGTCCCGGTTTTGCTCTTGAAATACCAATGCCATAATGCAATAAGAGTCTTTCCACTCATTTAACAGCCTTTTGCCTGATACAGAGAACAACACATTTTTAGAATTGACTTTACTTGAGTCCTGATCCGGCGACCTGGGCAACAACCGCAGCCTTTTTCCTTTCCATTCAAATGAACAGGTGTCGGCGCGTCCATCATAAATGGCTCCTACGTCATACTTCCAGGGTCGACCCAAAATAAGGTGACAAACATCCATGTCCACCACATCACATAATACCTCGCTTGCGTAATGTTTTCCAATGGAAAAAGACACCTTACACATGTCCGTAACCGCCATTTCAATTCCTTTTTTAACCCAACTGATTTTATACGGATTGGGACTTTTCACTGTTTTAAGTTGTAGTGATTGAACTACGGCACGAGAAATAACATTCTCGGTACAACCAGTATCAATGAGCACATCACATACCTTCCCTTTAATCGTGCACTTTGTTTTGAAAAGTGCATTTCTCTGTGTTTTAGCCGGGCATCTAGGAGCTAACAGTAGTCTTTGCAGCACGCACACAACCGGTTCTCCATCATCACCATCAACATCTTCCATTACGTTTTCAGCCCACTCATCATTACCGTCTTCCTCTTCTTCAATTTCCCCCTCCAATATTTGCAGCTGGGCACGCGTGGGGCATTCGTTAGATTTGTGTCCTGGCTGGCAACACCTAAAACATTTTAAAGTTGATGCTCGGGCATATGGATTCTCCTTCACTGGAGTCTTCCCTTTCATAATTCCTTTGGGTTCCAGCATCCTAGGCCCAGGTGTTTGTGGTTTCCCCGATACAGACGTTGTTTGTCCTGCTCCAGTGGGTGAAATTTGAGGCTTACTTGCATTAGCTGTGTTCTGTACTGGTATTTTCGAGACTTCCACGGGCTGCTCCCAATTCCGTCTGTATGACCTGACTGTTGCTTGCCTTTTGGTCTGTAATTCAATCTTAAGAGCATAATTTATGGCTTGAGATAATGACCATACTGCATTAAGTTCTAACTTGTCTTGGATAGACTCCTTCAAACCCCCAATGTACCTTGCCACCAATTGGTTATCGGATTCATTGAGATTGTTTCGGGCACTTAGCCGATAGAATTCTTCAGTGTATTCATTCACAGATCGAGCTCCCTGCGTGCAATGCTGATATTGCACATACAACATCTGTTCATAATCAGTCGGTAAAAAATGTCCCCGGAGCAGTTGTTTCATCCGCAGCCAATTGCGCACTGCTCCTCTGCCTTCCCGCCTTCTAGATTGGGTTACTTGTTGCCACCACGCACTAGCGCCCCCCTTTAATCTACAAGCGACATATTTTACCTGTTTCTTGGGCTCAATATCCATATACTCAAAAAATGTTTCAACGGATCTCTCCCAATCTAAATAATCTTCAATGTGCAATCTACCATCAAAAAATGGAATGTCTAATTTCACTCGAAAATCACCTGATTGTCTTCCCCTTACGGGATGCCGTCTCCTCCGATTAGGAATCAATTCTTCGTCTGAATCAGAAAATTGAACATGACGCATCTGTTCCTGCTCTTCTTCGGAATCTGTGAGCACCGGCGCCCGAGCGATGCGTTTCTCATCTCGGTCTAACAAAAACCCACGTCTCCCTGCCGGCCAAAACTGCCGGATTATCCCCGCGAGCGGCTTGGTTCCTGTCCAAGCGAGCGTTGTTCAATCTCAGTTCACGGCGCATTTCTCCAAAGAGTGTGCATTTCAGATGACATCTCTTCCTGTTGCTTCGCCAAACTGGTGTGCTCCGCCCAAAGGGCTTCCAAGCTGTTGTCATTTCCGGTAGCCAACCGGTTACTTCCTTCTGCCATTCTTGAGGCTCTGATACCAGATGATGCCGGCAAGGACCTGCAAGAGAATTCACAGAGGAACCAAAGGAGGAATTGCAATGGAACAGTAAATACTGTGTAGTATATTTCTCTCTATCCGTCTAAAACCTTCTATGGGGTATATCAATACCCAATACACTAAATAAGGGCAAAACTATAAAAGGCCCAAAAAGCAAAATAACCAACTATGGCAAACGATAGTGGAGCACATGGCTCAAACGGTACTAATGCAGTGATAAAATAAAAACAGAAGCTAATATTAATAAGCAGCTAATAAAAGGGTAAGTACTCCCTGTGGCAACACCCAATCATGGTGAAGATGCACCGCATCAGGTCCGGCGAGTGCAGTCATTAGGCTTGCATAAGCTAGGCGGACTGGAGCAGGAAGCTCCGAGAGTTTTTCTGCCGACCGGAGCAGGCGGACGGATTGGCCGTGGATTGCACGGACTGGGAGCTCGTTTGTCGTCGAACGAATGCCAGAACCGGGAGTTTTGAATCTCCGGAATTAGAGTGGAAGTGCTCTAGATAAACAGACGCCGGACTTGGTTCGGCGGGGTTGCCGGAGGCACGTGAGGCAGCACTGGTGTGCTGCGGACCGGAGAAAGGCAGCAGTAGATCGGAGGCCGGGAGCAGGAGTCTCGTGTGGCTCGAGACCAAACGCAAGCAGGAGATTGAGGCTTGCACGACTGAAGCCGGAGAAGGCTTTTAGATCTTGAAACCAAGAAGGTTCCGTGAGGTGGAGCTGCTGGCTGGAGGCGTCGAAGGCTGATTTGCTAGACGTTGTGAGCGGCTCGGAGGCGAACGAAGCTGAAGTGCAGCTGGAGCGGAATCGAGCTTGAACAAAGTCCTCATGAAGACTGACGGGATCACGCAGGTGTTGTACGTGAATGCGGGATGCAGACCGCGGCGGCTGGCCTGGCGCGGTCGACCAAAAGCTGGAGTAGCGTGGGCTTCTTGATCAGCGGAGGCGGACTGGAGCTCGAGGCTTCAGGAGGTACCGGAGAAGACATACGGTGGAGTAGTGAAGCCAGATGTCTAGCTGAGTCCGGCTACCAGAGGCGACCGTGTTATGTGCCGCGGTTTGATCGCAGCGAAAGATCGGCTCAGATCATTTGAGGTGGAGTTTTTTGGACTTCAGATGGAGTCCGAGAGATCTTTGTGATGGAATGCAGCCGTAGGCGGATGGAGCCTGACGGGAGCTCGTTGCACGAGCTGAACAAGCTAGCCAAAGCTTGTGATCGCGCTGGAGTCGCGAGAGGCGAAAGATCTGTTCAGATCTTTGAGGTGGAGCCGTAGACTTCAAGTGGAGTCCTGGAGATTACGAAATGGAGTCGACTTGTTCTTGATCTGTGCCGGGAGTGCGGAGCGCCTGGAGGTGCGCATGGCATTGGCAGAAGACACGCAGAGCGCTGGCCGGATGCGGCAGTGCAGGGCGTGAGTTTGTGACGGCCGAAGAAGAAATGTTGGATGTGAAAGCTAGAGAGGATGAGGTCTTTGTTAACGGCTGGTTCTTGAGCTTCTTGTGGAAGAGAGAAGATTTGAGGAGTGAAATCTTGATATTTCTGTGTGAAGAAGGTGTATCCTTCTTGTTCTCCTCTGGTTTGGTCTTCGTCTCTGAAAGGCGATAGGTTTGATTGCCGGTTGGAAGCTACTTGTGCCGTAAGATCAATATCCTTAGTTGAACGTTGATGTGCAGGTGAGATGATTCCTGCTGTGCTCTCGAGTTTTTTTTTTGGGGTTACGTCCCCTGGTTTACCCGACTGATTGATTCTTGGTTGTTTTTAAGAACTGTTGATTTCCTTGCTAGGTAAATCTAGGACCAAGGTGGAGATTTGTTGGTCTTTGTTCCTAGATTTAGGTGATTTAGGCTTGTAAAGCCTTGTGTGTAGCTTTTGATGTTACATTAGGTGCCTATAAGTATAGGCCTTGTGTCTTGTAATAGTTATGGTTTGAGAAATAAGATTTCCATCGTTTGGCTGCCACCCTCTTCCCTTCTCCTCTCTCCCTCCTCCTCCTCTCTCAACTTCAAGAAGAGGAAGTGTTCTTCCTCTCTTGCCGGAGTTGTGATTTAACAGAACTACTATGAGCTGTGCGTTTCGGCAAAGCAGACATGTCCTATGCCGCAGGAGCCATTCATCCGCACACCCAACATGAAACTTATGCCCGCAATTTGGTAATTGTCATATCATTCTTATGACAAACAGACAAATACTGCAAACAACATTTTTATTTATTTATTATTATTATTAATTTGCAAACTACATCATTACTAGTTGAATCTATCTTATCTTCATTGTGCATAACCTTAGGATGGCTTTCCAAAGTTGCTTCGCCAATTCCTTGCCCCTTATTCTTCCAAGGACGAAACTAGTAGATAATGAAAAGGTTATGATGATTGATGATAATGATGATGATGAAAATAAAGATGCTTATTACTGTGGCCCAGGGGCGGAACTGCATGAGGCTTAGGGGGGGCAATTGCCCCCCCCGCCCCCCCCCCCCCCCCCTAAAAAAAAAAAAATTTTTTATAGGAGTGAAAAAAAAATTATAGCATAGCAAAAAAAAATTTTTGCCCCTCCTAATTTTTTTTTTGCCCCCCATAAAAAACTCTTTTGTCCTATCTTTACCTAAAACATCTATATATTTTTTCACATTTAGTTTTAATATTCTATTTAATGCATTTCAAGACATTTTAATTACACTTTTTTTTCTTTATTTTTCTTGCTTAATTTTTTTAAAAAAACTTTTCGTAATATATAAATATATAATATTATTTTTTTAATATCCCTGCTGTGGCCCTATGGCAGTCAAAGGCGTCAGAGGTCAAAATGAAACCTGCAACTTAAATTAGATAATAATTTCGTGTGCACACTCATAAAAGTAATCGCCTCCTATAGGGACGTTGCGAAGTGAGCCGCCTTTGGTTCAGTACGTGCTTTCTACAGCCCTTGCAAAAGTACTGGGGTTTATTAGGTCCGGTGTAAGGACGTAGAGGAAGGTCCAGTCAGAGGCAAAATCCCACAAAAAAACTCGGTATTTGCTCAGTATTGCTAGGTATTATTTGATAATAACGAGGAATACTGCTCTGAGAAGACCAATATCGAGTTATACCTAGCTATACCGAGCAATACCGAGTTGTACCGAGTTTTTCTTACCTAGCTATACCGAGCAATACCGAGTTGTACCGAGTTTTTTCTAGGAAAAACTCGGTACAACTTTTGTATAACTCGGTATTGGGCCTTCACGTGATGGTATTCCTCGTTATTGTCTGGTATTGCTCGGTATTTCTCATTTTTTGGCGCTATTTGACCTCCGACCGGACGTTCCTCTAGGTCGTGACGGAGGACGTAATAATTGTTCCTGGGTGAGACTGTAGTTGTTGTAATAGCAGAATTTGGTATTTGAGGGAATCACATCGAGGGAAATTCAGGGCTCCACGTGCTCATCACATGCTGAAGCAAACCCGGACCAAGGTCTCTCAAATTTAAAGCCTCACATCCTCGCTTGCCCACCAAGTTCTACTCTCTCTCTCTCTCTCTCTCTCTCTCTCTCTCTCTCTCTCTCTCTCTCTCTCTCTCTCTCTCTCTCTCTCACTCTCTCTCTCTCTCTCTCTCTCTCTCTCTCTCTCCACCTCGCGATGTTCTCACCCGAAGATCACCGGATGTTATCCTACGCGACGAGATCGGCGTCGGTCGATCACCGGAGATGGAAACCGTCAGTAGAGATAGCTCCGAATTGCCCTTGTTGTGATTCCTCAAACACCAAATTCTGTTATTACAATAACTACAGTCTCACCCAGCCCCGGTACTTCTGCAAGGGCTGTAGAAGGTACTGGACCAATGGCGGCTCACTCTGCAACATCCCCGTAGGAGGCGGTTGCCCCAAAAATGTCCCTGTAGGAAACAATAACGACGTTTTTGCTGGGCAGGCTCATAAAATTCCGGAAGGTTCTCAAGTCTGAACTCCGCACGTTATAATCTCTCCCTTTTGAGAATAATTGTACGTCCAAGCTAAAAGCAATTTAGCTTATGGACTTGAATGTTAACACATATATTGATGCAAATCATATTTAACACATTACACATATAAATACTTCATTGAAGTAGCACTTGATATACATATTTTTTTCACATGTATGTATTATATTATGTACAAACATCAGCATATTTTTCGCATTTAATTACTATATGTATCGACATATATTCATAGAGAAAATGTATTAGACTCATTACCTCATCGAGCTCAGCTTATTATAAGTCATTTATCAAGCCAACAAGAGTGGAGTGGTGCTGGAGACAGTAAACCTAAATCATACCGAGCGATATTAAAGAGCTCAAACTAAGGTGACTTGAAGATTTTCTTTGGTCGGTGACTAAATAGGCTTTCTGGATTTTAGTTTTTTTTTCTCTTAATTGTTTGTACTCATATATCGAAAATTTGAAGACTCTTAACAATTTTTTTTACTTAAGATTTTGATGTCCGAAAATAAGATGACAGTTGATGTCACCAGAGAATTCATTCTACCAAACATAAATCTTGTTCGATGCACAATTTATATGGATCTCAAAGCACCCAAAATTTTAAGCCAAAAACTAATGAAATCGACTTCAGGGTCACCTGAATTCCATTGTTATATATAAATGATTGTAAAGTTGTACCAATACAAATTCTTAACTATCGAAATATTGTTCATTATTGGCCTAAAAACCTCAACACAAACTGCTCTATTGTCAAAAGCATTTAAATGATGACAAAAATAATAAACTATAAGAATATTTTCATTTGATTTGAGAAAAATAGGCTAATTAAATGCTTATTTTGATTAATCAAACCAACCAAGCTAATTGTACATAAACTAGACTAATTATATAGTGATAAGATTATTAAGAATTAATTCATGATATAATTAAGATTATCAAATCATACAAAATGATGTAAGAATAAGAGGGAAATGTTTATCGAAATTTTGTCTGAACGAATTTATATAAAATTCAATAAATGCTTATGAGACTTTAAAAGTTATAGCTTTTTCGTTTGCTTGTTGGATTTGTTAGAGAATTAGAAAGGTAAGAGAAGGAGAAATGGCATGACCCGGACATGTAAGGAATCTTGGTAATTCTTCAAGCTTTATTAATTTTTTTTTTCTTTTCTTGGAAAAAGTATTTACTTCAGAAGTCATGTCTTTTTGGTTTAAATATTTTGCATTCTTACATTTCATTTCTTTAAGAAATAATTGAACTTTTTCTCTTGCACTTCAATACCAATTATGACAAGGAATTCTAAAATCTCACCTCACAGAAGTGAAACAATCAATTATTGAAAACAGAACTTCAATTCGCAATCAATACTGTCGAGACATAATAAACTCAAACTAGAATGTCGTATGATAACTAATTTCAACACTCTGTTTAATACAAACTCTCTGCATGATTGATAATATGTTCTTAAATATGAACCCACTAATGTCATCATTGAACTACTAGGAGCTGTGTGTTTCGTCAAAGCAGACATGTCCTATGCCGCAGGAGCCATTCATCCGCACACCCAACATGAAACTTATGCCCGCAATTTGGTAATCGTCATATCATTCTTATGACAAACAGACAAGTACTGCAAACAACATTTTTATTTATTTATTATTATTATTAATTTGCAAACTACATCATTACTAGTTGAATCTATCTTATCTTCATTGTGCATAACCTTAGGATGGCTTTCCAAAGTTGCTTCGCCAATTCCTTGCCCCTTATTCTTCCAAGGACGAAACTAGTAGATAATGAAAAGGTTATGATGATTGATGATAATGATGATGATGAAAATAAAGATGCTTATTACTGTGGCCCTATGGCAGTCAAAGGCGTCAGAGGTCAAAATGAAACCTACAACTTAAATTAGATAATAATTTCGTGTGCACACTCATAAAAGTAATCGCCTCCTACGGGGACGTTGCGAAGTGAGCCGCCTTTGGTTCAGTGCTTTCTACAGCCCTTGCAAAACTACTGGGGTTTATTAGGTCCGGTGTAAGGACGTAGAAGAAGGTCCGATCGGAGGCAAAATCCCACGAAAAAACTTGGTATTTGCTCGGTATTGCTAGGTATTATTTGATAATAACGAGGAATACCGCTCTGTAAAGACCAATATCGAGTTATACCTAGCTATACCGAGTTGTACCGAGTTTTTTCTAGGAAAAACTCGGTACAACTTTTGTATAACTCGGTATTGGGCCTTCACGTGATGGTATTCCTCGTTATTGTTTGGTATTGCTCGGTATTTCTCATTTTTTGGCGCGATTTGACCTCCGACCGGACGTTCCTCTAGGTCTTGTCGGAGGACGTAATAATTGTTCCTGGGTGAGACTGTAGTTGTTGTAATAGCAGAATTTGGTATTTGAAGGAATCACATCGAGGGAAATTCAGGGCTCCACGTGCACATCACATGCTGAAGCAAACCCGGACCAAGGTCTCTCAAATTTAAAGCCTCACATCCTCGCTTGCCCACCAAGTTCTACTCTCTCTCTCTCTCTCTCTCTCTCTCTCTCTCTCTCTCTCTCTCTCTCTCTCTCTCTCTCTCTCTCTCTCTCTCTCTCTCTCTCTCTCCACCTCGTGATGTTCTCACCCTAAGATCACCGGATGTTATCCTACGCGACGAAATCGGCGTCGGCCGATCACCGGAGATGGAAACCGTCAGTAGAGATAGCCCCGAATTGCCCTTGTTGTGATTCCACAAAAACCAAATTCTGCTATTACAACAACTACAGTCTCACTCAGCCTCAGTACTTCTGCAAGGGCTGTAGAAGGTACTGGACCAATGGCGGCTCACTCCGCAACGTCCCCGTAGGAGGCGGTTGCCGCAAAAACATCCCCGTAGGAAACAATAACGACGTTTTTGCTGCGCAGGCTCATAAAAGTCCGGAAGGTTCTCAAGTCTGAATTCCGCATGTAATAATCTCTCCCTTTTGAGAATAATTGTACGTCCAAGCTAAAAGCAATTTAGCTTATGGACTTGAATGTTAACACATATATTGATGCAAATCATATTGAACACATTACACATATAAATACTTCATTGAAGTAGCACTTGATATACATAATTTTTTCACATGTATGTATTAGATTATGTACAAACATCAGCATATTTCTTGCATTTAATTACTATATGTATCGACATTTATTCATAGAGAAATTGTATTAGACTCATTACCTCATCGAGCTCAGCTTATTATAAGTCATTTATCAAGCCAACAAGTGTGGAGTTGTGCTGGAGACCGTAAACCTAAATCATACTGAGCGATATTAAAGAGCTCAAACTACGGTGACTTGAAAATTTTCTCTGGTCGGTGACTAAATAGGCTTTCTGGATTTTAGTTTCTTTTTTCTCTTAATTGTTTGTACTCATATATCGAAAATTTGAAGACTCTTAACTATTTTTTTACTTAAGATTTTGATGTCTGAAAATAGGATGACAGAGAATACATTCTACCAAACATAAATCTTGCTCGATGCACAATTTATATGGATCTCAAAGCACCCAAAATTTAAGCCAAAAACTAATGAAATCGATTTCAGGGTCATCTGAATTCCATTGTGATATATAAATCATTGAAAAGATGTAACAATACAATTCTCAACTATCGAAATATTGTTCACTATTGGCCTAAAAGCCTCAACATAAAATGCTCTATTGTCACAAGCATTTAAATGCTGACAAAAATAATAAACTATAAGAATATTTTCATGTGATTTGGGAAAAAAGGCTAATTAAATGTTTTTTTTTTATTAATTAAACCAACCATGCTAATTGTACATAAACTAGACTAATTATATATATAGTGATAAGATTATTAAGAATTAATTCATGATATAATTGAGATTATCAAATCATACAAAATGATGTAAGAATAAGAGGGAAATGTTTATTGAACTTTTTCTCTTGCACCTCAATACTAATTATGACAAGGAATTCTAAAATCTCACCTCACTGAAGTGAAACAATCAATTATTGAAAACAAAACTTCAATTCACAATCAATACTGTCGAGACATAATATACTCAAACTAGAATGTCGTATAACAAATTTCAACAGTATGTTTAATACAAACTCTCTACATAATTGATAATGTCCTTAAATATGAACCCGCTAATGTCATCATTTAACTACTGGGAGCTGTGTGTTTCGGCAAAGCGGACATGTCCTATGCCACAGGAGCCATTCATCCGCACACCCAACATGAAACTTATGCCCGCAATTTGGTAATTGTCATATCATTTCTGCATTCTTATGACAGACACACAAATAATGCAAACAACATCATTACTAGTTGAATCTACCTTATCTTCATTGTACATAACCTTAGGACAGCTTTCCAAAGTTGCTTCGTCAATTCCTTGCCCTGTATTCTTCCCAAGACGAAACTAGTAGATAATAAAAAGGTTATGATGATTGATGATAATGATGATGATGAAAATAAAGATGCTTATTACTGTGGCCCTATGGCTGTGACGCCCCAGGCATCCATAGTGAAAGGATTCGTCTGACATTCTGATCGAACTCCATTCCAGTTGCCTTGCTCGGACATGAAATTGTCAACCACATATAATGAGCTTAAATAGCCCAGCAGGTCACCAAAGCCTACAACTGAAATCAAAGCACGATACTGCTATCAATATGCATGTCAGTCAATCAAATCCATAACAATCAATGGTCAATGAGTCTGTGCAGCGGAAATCAAATCAGTAGTCAATGCAGTACAGAAATCAATAGTCGATGAAATCAATAGTCGATGCAGCGATAGAAGAACCGATAAATCAAACTCAATCAATCAGTACGTCAAATCTCAGGACAATCCGTCGATCAGTCAAATCAATCGTATCGAATCAATCGATCAAATCAAGTCAATGAAATTGATTAGAAAAGCAGTACAATAAAGCTCAATCTATACTAGCAATGAATCAAATGCAGCAGGCTAATATGGTGCAGAATCAATAGTATCAATGAGTCTATAAGCAATAATATCAATGAATCTATAATATCCATGTCCATAGCATCAATGAATCAATACAATATCTATATCCATCCATGTCAATATCTATGCTCAGTAGTATCAATGCTCAACGATCGATCAATGAAATCGATGAAATCGTACGATACAGTAAATCCATAAATCTGATCCAATCAATAAAGCAGTAAATCCATAGGTCAATACAGCACACATGCACTTCAATACAATAATACTGAACAAGTACAAACAACTGGCTATGTTGCTATTGTAGAATCCATATTGCTGTTGTAGATATCCATACGTTGGTTTCAATAAAAAGAGTCGTCACTCTATTGCCCGTCGGCCGCCCGTCAGCATATCTATAAGAACTCCTTATGACTCTCATCCATATATCCATAATCGATATTTAAAAGAAAGCCCATCGGCCCACCATCCTGTACAGGTCAAGTCAATCTCTAACCAACGTTCAACCAGGTTCCACTTGTGTTCCAGTATCAATAATCAATCAATAATCAATTCAATAATCAATTCAATAATCAATATTAAAGCAATCTAGAACAATCATATCAATATTCATATACATAGCAATGCAATCTATCAATTTCAGACAAATCATAAATCATACGAAAATCGGGCAGAGTAACGGCAGTCTATCAAATTTACACAAAAATCCTACAAAATCACAATTCACCAAATTATAATAGAATGTTCACGACAACAATATAAGACTATTACTCTACTGAATCCATATCAAATAATATCCTGATATTTTTCTAGGCAATTAAAATCGCGTAGAACCAATTCCGACCGGTAAAATCATCGTAGAAAATACTCAAATAGTGTACAATATTCATATCTATAACATTCTAAAAGTTGTGCGGTGAAAGTTGTGTCAATACAAAACCGGGTCCATTTTTCGACTACGAAAACACAAAACAGTGCACATCTCGATCAAAAATTAATATCTTTGAAAACAGAAATAGGATTCGGAGTCCTTACCACGAGATCTTTAATTCTTTCAACAGTGGCGACGGACGAAAAGCGCTCCGCGGCCTCCGAAATCCAAGCTTTCTTCTCTTTTCCTTTCTCTTTCTCTCTCCTCAGATATTTTCGTTTTATAAAATGATTTTCTCTCTCCTCAAAACGAGCTGATTTGCTTATATCATAAGCCTGATCGGCCCGGCCGATCGCCACATCGTCCTGGCTGATCAGAACAAAATTCAATCGGCCCGGACGATTCCTCAGGCCGATAATTAATTTGCCAAAAACCCTAGCTCTCGGGATTTTGTCAAGCACTGATCGTCCCAGGACGATCCAAAATCGGCCTGGACGATCCAGTCCAGCAATCATTCCAGAAAACACTCCAGAAATCAGTCGTTTTCAATGCACTGATCGGCCTGGACGATCTCAATATCGTCCCGGCCGATCCTGGGAGAAAAATCCAATTCAGAGAGGAACAGTAAGGGAACAAGATCTCACAATCTTCCCACCTTAGGAAAATGTCGTTCCGACATTTCCCTACAGGTACGAAGCAAAAATAACGCAAAACAAATCGATCCAAATCCAAATCAAAATCAAAACTCGTCGAAATCCATACAGTCATTCAGTGCATTCAATCACATCTCATTCAATATGTAAGCAAAAATATCCATTCTATCAAACTATCAATCAAATCCTTTCACTACACTTGCTCTGATACCAATTGTGACGCCCAGGCATCCATAGTGAAAGGATTCGTCTGACATTCTGATCGAAATCCATTCCAGTTGCCTTGCTCGGACCTGAAATTGTTAACCACATATAATGAGCTTAAATAGCCCAGCAGGTCACCAAAGCCTACAACTGAAATCAAAGCACGGTACTGCTATCAATATGCATGTCAGTCAATCAAATTCATAACAGTCAATGGTCAATGAGTCTATGCAGCGGAAATCAAATCAGTAGTCAATGCAGTACGGAAACCAATAGTCGATGAAATCAATAGTCGATGCAGCGATAGAAGAACCGATAAATCAAACTCAATCAATCAGTACGTCAAATCTCAGGAGAATCCGTCGATCAGTCAAATCAATCGTATCGAATCAATCGATCAAATCAAGTCAATGAAATCGATTAGAAAAGTAGCACAATAAAGCTCAATCTATACTAGCAATGAATCAAATGCAGCAGGCTAATATGGTGCATAAGCAATAGTATCAATGAGTCTATAAGCAATAATATCAATGAATCTATAATATCCATGTCCATAGCATCAATGAATCAATACAATATCTATATCCATCCATGTCAATATCTATGCTCAGTAGTATCAATGCTCAGCGATCGATCAATGAAATCGATGAAATCGTACGATACAGTAAATCCATAAATCCGATCAAATCAATAAAGCAGTAAATCCATAGGTCAATACAGCACACATGCACTTCAATACAATAATACTGAACAAGTACAAACAACTGGCTATGTTGCTGTTGTAGAATCCATATTGCTGTTGTAGATATCCATACGTTGGTTTCAATAAAAAGAGTCGTCACTCTATTGCCCGTCGGCCGCCCGTCGGCATATCTATAAGAACTCCTTATGACTCCCATCCATATATCCATAATCGATGTTTAAAGGAAAGCCCGTCGGCCCACCATCCTGTACAGGTCAAGTCAATCTCCAACCAACGTTCAACCAGGTTCCACTTGTGTTCCAATATCAATAATCAATCCATAATCAATTCAATAATCAATATTAAAGCAATCTAGAATAATCGTATTAATATTCATATACATAGCAATGCAATCTATCAATTTCAGACAAATCAGAAATCTTACGAAAATCGGGCAGAGTAATGGCAGTCTATCAAATTTACACAAAAATCCTACAAAATCACAATTCACCAAATTACAATAGAATGTTCACGACAACAATATAAGACTATTACTCTACTGAATCCATATCAAATAACATCCTTATATTTTTCTATTCAATTAAAATCGCGTAGAACCAATTCCGACCGGTAAAATCATCGTAGAAAATACTCAAATCATGTACAATATTCATATCTATAACATTCTAAAAGTTGTGTCAATACAAAACCCGGTCCATTTTTCGACTACGAAAACAAAAAACAGTGCACATCTCGATCAAAAATCAATATCTTTGAAAATAGAAATAGGATTCGGAGTCCTTACCACGAGATCTTCAATTCTTTCAACAGTGGCGACGGACGAAAAGCGCTCCGCGGCCTCCGAAATTCAAGCTTTCTTCTCTTTTCCTTTCTCTTTCTCTCTCCTCAGATATTTTCGTTTTATAAAATGATTTTCTCTCTCCTCAAAACGAGCTGATTTGCTTATATCAAAAGCCTGATCGGCCCGGCCGATTGCCACATCGTCCTGGCCGATCATAACAAAATCCAATCGACCCGGACGATTCCTCAGGCCGATAATTAATTTGCCAAAAACCCTAGCTCTCGGGATTTTGCCAAGCACTGATCGTCCCAGGACGATCCAAAATCGGCCTGGATGATCCAGTCTAGAAATCATTCCAAAAAACACTCCAGAAATCAGCCGTTTTCAATGCACTGATCGGCCTGGACGATCTCAATATCGTCCCGGCCGACCCTGGGAGAAAAATCCAATTCAGAGAGGAACAGTAAGGGAACGAGATCTCACAATGGCAGTCAAAGGCATCAGAGGTCAAAATAAAACCTGCGGCATAAAGAGAGAATAATTTCGTGTGAAAGAGTGCTTTTGATATAGAGCAGCGCATCGAACCTCTACGCCTCAAGCCATCAAAAGCACTCTTTCACAAAATATTATTCTCTAATTTAAGCCGCAGGTTTCATTTTGACCTCTGACGCCTTTGACTGCCATATGGTGTAAATATCCTCCATTGAACGTGAGAAAACAATATTTTTACCAGAGCTTGAAATTATCTCCCAACTCCCTACAAATCTCTGATAAAAATAAGTCTAGTAGATAGATTTTTTTTTTCCATCTCATGTAATATTTTGATAAAAAATATAATTTTTCGCAAACTTAGATGAATTTCTGTGACATACTACTTATAAAACAAAACAATTTTAATGTTCCAGTAGATGATATAGATTAGATTCTTCATTTTTCTTGTTAATTAAATTAAAGTTGATATTAAAAATTAGGGGAATTTACCTCGGAGGCACTTCTCTTTGAAGAACTCGTCAGAAGAGATTATTATGTCCAGACGTCGAATGTAGCTCTACATTTGAATACCAATCAGAAAGAGCCACGTTAGTCATATCGAGTCGCGGTACCATTTAAATGATTTAATTAGTTAATTTAATATATTTAGAATAAAATAATATTAAATAAAATATTAAACTTAATGAATTAATTTAAATTTAATATATTTTAATTTTAATAATAATCATTAAATTCTTAAAATAATTATTTTCCAAAGAATCTCCAACTAAGTATTTTCATGTGACTTCAAGTCTTCACTAGGGGTGTCAATATTTGACACGACACGAAAACCCGACCCGGACCCGACACGGAAAATCCGGGTTGAACCCGACCCGATTTCAAAACGGGTCGGGTTCGGGTTCAAGAAATCGACCCGTTTCAAAACGGGTCGGGTTCAGGTTGACCCGGCGGGTTGCCGGGTCAACCCGCCAACCCGTTTAATTCGAAAAATTTCGAATCCCGCCTCTGCCCGCTACCCGCCGCGCGATCGCCTGCGCTGCCCGCGCGCGCGTCTGCCCGCGCCTGCCAGCGCTGCCCGCGTGCCCCGCGCCCGACAGCGCCGCTGCGCGCACCGCGTGCCCGCGCCCGCGTGCCCGCGCCCCGACCGCTGCCCAGCGCGCCCGCCTGCCCGCGCCCGACCGCGCCCGCCGCGCACCCGCGTGCCCGCGCCCGCCCTCGCCCGCTCCGCTGTCCCGCTCGCGTCCGCCGCCATCGGCCGCCGCCGTTCCGGCGCCGGCCACCCAAACCGGGTCGGGCCGTGTCAACCCGGCAACCCGCCGGGTCGGGTCCGGGTTCGGTTTTTCGACCCGTTTCTCTACCCGGGTCAGGTTAGGGTCGACCCGTTTCACACCCGGGTCAGTTCGGGTTCGACCCGAACCCGACCCGTGACCCGAAATTGACACCCCTAGTCTTCACCATTCCATATGAGTTTTTAATATATACAAATCCAAAAAGTAATATAAACGTTATTAAGAGAAAGTTACTAATTGTTTGGTTGGAATACAAAGGGTTGTTAAGTATTCTAAATGCAGGGGTTTTGAAAATTTTGAAATTTGTTTGGAATATAAAATGGAGCAAAGTAAAATAAATATAGTATAAATCATTTTTTTAAGTAAATCAAACATGCCCAGTTTTAAGCCAGTATCATTTACACCACAAATAAGTTCGTTTGATCGTTGCCACCTGCCAGCAGTTGCCACCTGCCAGCAGTTGCCACCACCCTATACCAGCAAGCACCACCGCAACCCTCCATCGGCGATCATTTATTGCTAATGAAGGGATTCTATTTTGTTCCAAATATTTGAAGGGGTATAACGAAAATATTAGAACAAATGCATCATCACTTGAAAAGGAAGATGTATTTATGTTCTCTAGTGGTGGAATTTTGTTGGGGAAGGTCTCTTCATTTGTGCTAGACAAGAAATCATTAACCCAAGCACACAGATATGTGGTACGTCATTGTGATAGTCTTATACCAATTAGAGAACAATTCAAAGATGGTGAGAAAAGAAAGAGGTGCTAGCACACACATCTTACAACTTAGGATATCGAGAAACTTATTCACACATAATTTTATGAATGGTTGAGAATAACTGTAAGGTCTAAACTTAATGTTCTCATTTAATATTTAATCTTCCAATTTGTGTAAAGTCTATTTTTTTTAGGTTATGGGCGATGTTGGTCCAAAAGTAACAGAGAAAATTAAAGTCATGGCCAAGGGACCCAATAAAATTTCACGTACATATAAAGGTTTTAGTATTAATGGATTTATCTTTCACGTAAAAACAAGAGATAAGAATAAAAAAACTCATAATTATGGTATTGTTAATAGGGGAGTTTATATAAAGAAGCAAGGTAATGATCAAATTTTAGAAAGGATCGCTTTTTAAAATTTTAGAAAGCTAAGAAAAGGCCAAATTTTAGAAAGGATCACTTTTTAAACAACATTATGTAAGCAGGATTAAAAAAAAATTTAAGAATAAGCAAATAAGCCAACCAATTTGGCGTAATTGCCAAGAGAGAGAAAAAGATAGGGAAGAGAGAGGACCGGGAGAGAGAGAGGGTAGGAAGAGAGAGAAAAAGCTGACAGATGAGAGAGAGACACTAAATTAGAGAGGGAGAGTACCTGGGTGGAGATAGTAAATATTTGGAGAGTTTTTTTTTTTTTTTTAATATTTGGAGAGTTAAAGTTAATAGGGGAGAAAGTTATATATTAATTAAAATAACATTTAACTTAATATTTAACTAATATAAGTAATATTTATAATACTAATATACATTTAAATATTTAATTATTATTTAAGTAATATTTATAATACTAATTAATATATAAATATTAGCATATATTAATATATAAAATTTGGCCCATATCTTTCTTCCTTTATCTCCCCCATTCTCTCTCCCACTTTCTCTCTCTTTTGATAAGAAGAATACACCAAATTAAATGGCTTATTCTCATTACATTTAATTTGGTGTATTTGCTCCTAATTAAATTTTTTTAAATATATGCTCCTCCTACTAATTTTGATAATTACCCTACTTCTTTATAAAATTTGGCCTTGTAATTAATATTACAGAAATTGGAAATTTCAATTACTACGGAAAATTAATGATATTATTGAGATAAATTATGTGAACTTTTGATGAAATGAGAAGAAGAGCGGTAGAGAAACAGGGAAGCTTTCTTGAAGCCAGGAACAGAGGAGAGATGAGAAAATTAAACTCTTTCCATTAACTACTGTTTCTGAATTACATATACAATATATAGACCAAATTAGAAAAAGAAGGTATAGACAAGTTAACGGTATTCTTGTTGTCCAATGTACAGGTGACACGTGGTCGGTGTCTTAAGAGCCCCCCTCAAACTTATGGTTCGTAGGAGCTGTAAGTTTGGCGGCAAGAGTTTTGAATCTTGTATTTGGAAGAGGTTTAGTGAAGAGATCTGCGATTTGGTCGTCAGTGCAGATATGATGTACCGAAATTTGCTTTTTCTTTATACAATCACGGATGAAGTGGCAATCTACGTCAATGTGCTTGATCCGAGCGTGGAAGATCGGGTTATTGGCTAGTGCGATGGCCGAGGTGTTATCGCAAAACACAGTAGTAGGATCGGTTTGAGGTGTATGAAAGTCATCCAGGAGTTGTCGTAGCCATATGACTTTCGAAGCTTCTGAGGCTAACGCTCGGTATTCGGCTTCGGTAGAGGACCGTGCTGTGGTGGTCTGTTTCTTGACTTGCCAGGAGATGATGGAGTCACCGAGAAAGTTACAGTATCTAGAGATCGATTTGCGATCTTGTTGGTTGCTTGCCCAATCTGCATCAACGTACCCACGTAAGGTTAAATTGGTTCTGTTAAGAGGAATACCTGTGCCGGATGAGCCGTGAATATAGCGGAGTAGGCGCTTGAGGGAGTCAAAGTGGGTAACGAACGGATTTTGCATGTGTTGGCATAGTTGTTGCACCGCAAATTGAATGTCCGGTCGGGTAATAGTTAGGTACTGAAGTGCGCCAATGAGCTGTCTGTAAAGTTGCGGGTTGTCGTAGGGGGTGGTGGAGTCGCGTTGGCTGGGTTGGCGGCTGGGTAGAGGAGTAGTGACTGGTTTGGATTGATCCATGCCAGCCCGATGAATGATATTCTGTGCATATTGTTGCTGATGAAGAAGAAGTCCTGTCTTTGTTTGGATGGCTTGAATACCCAAGAATTGCGATAAGGACCAACATTGCGCATCTGAAAAGTAGAATGTAATTTAGCTAATAATTTGTTAATTTCAGGCGGAGAGTTACCTGCGAGCAAGATGTCGTCAACGTAAATGAGGATGTAGATGCGAGTTGCGCCGGATTTGTATGTAAGAAGTGAGTGATCGGAGGGGCTGATTTTAAAGCCGTAGTTGAGCAGATGATTTGAGAGTGTAGCGTACCACTCCCTAGGCGATTGTTTAAGACCATAGAGTTCTTTCTTGAGTTTGCAAACGTATCCGGGATGCATTGAGTCTTGAAACCCCGGTGGCTGAGACATATACACGGTCTCGAAGAGGTTGCCGTGAAGGAATGCGTTGGAGACGTCAAGCTGGTGAATGGTCCAGTTGTGATGAAGAGCAAGGATGATGAGAACGCGTATGGTCGGCATTTTAGCGACTGGGCTGAAGGTTTCGTGGTAGTCTATTCCTTGTTCTTGGTTGAATCCTTTGGCGACTAAGCGGGTTTTATGTCGAGCAATGGTTCCGTCAGAGTTGTACTTGGTGCGGAAGGTCCATTTTGAGCCGAGAATGTTCATAGACGGCTGTGGTGGGACAAGTTCCCAGGTTCCCTGTGCTTGGAGTGCCTGAAATTCCTGCGACATAGCTGATCTCCAATGCTCAAACTTGGCTGCTTGATTGTAGGTATTGGGTTCGGGAGTTTGAACAATGTGAGCTAAATCAAATATTTTCTTGGACTTAGATATCCCAGTTTTTAGACAGGTTAGCATATGATGAGTGGGTTTAGATTGGTGCGGGTTAGGAGATACGGTTGGCTGAATGCTTTCAGAGTGTGGTGTTGTGACAGGGGCAGGTTCTGGGGTATGAGTCGAGTTAGTTGAGTAGGAAGGATGAGGTGAAGAGTTGGCTAAAGCAGGTGTGAGAACGGCCTGGGATGAGAGATTAGGTGAGGAGCTTTGTTGTGGTAAAATACTAAGATTAGGTACCAAAATCAGCGGCGGTATCGGGTTTGAAGACCGATAATGGGTTGGTGATTTGGAGTAAGGGAATTCATTTTCGTTGAAGATAACGTTGCAGGAAGTGTAGATCTTGTGAGTGTGAATGTCTAAACATTTGTACCCTTTTTGTGAGTGAGCATACTCGATGAAGACGCACGGGTGTGAAGTGGGTGAGAGTTTGTGAGAGGTGTATGGCTTTAGCCATGGATAGCAAAGACAGCCGAGAACTTTGAGGTGATCGTAGCGTGGTGGTTGGCCATGCAAGATTTCGAAGGAAGATTTGTGATTCGTGTTGGAAGAAGGAATGCGATTAATTAGATAATTTGCGGTGAGGAGAACGTCAACCCATAGTGATAGGGGAAGAGAGGCTTGAATGAGAAGAGCCCGAGTAGTTTCAATAAGATGTCTGTGTTTTCGTTCTGCTACGCCGTTCTGAGAAGGAGAGTGCGGGCAAGTGGATTGATGATCGATACCAGTTGAGGCACAATACGTTTTGAATTTAAGATACATGTATTCGCCGCCGTTATCGGTATGGATAATTTTTATGTTGCAGCTAAATTGACGTTCGACCGATTTTTGAAATTCGATGAATTTAGAAAATGCCTCAGATTTGTTAATTATCGGATAGATCCACGTAAATTTCGAAAAATCATCAATGAAAGATATGTAATAACGAAAACCATGCGAAGACGGAATGGAAAAGGGACCCCAGATATCTTAGTGAACGAGTGCAAATAAATTGTTCGTTACAGATTGAGATAAAGGAGAATGTAATCGATGGCTTTTGGCCATTTTACAAGAATTGCAAACTGTGTTAACGGAATTATGGTAAACAGTGCCGTCGCGGGTAGAGATGGAGGCGAGACTGCTTGGCGACGGGTGACCGAGCCTTCTGTGCCAGAGATCGGGAATTTGCTGAATTGAAATGAGAGCAAGATCCCCAGTTTTGGCTGAGTTGGATTGGTGAGGTCTGAGAGGGTAGAGCCCGTTAATAGAGGGACCCGAAAGAAGAAGCCAGTGGATCTTCTGATCCTTGATTTCGTATCCATGAGGAAAAAAAGTGATGAAACAGTTGTTGTCAGTCGTTAGCCGATAAACGGATAGTAAATTGAAAGATAAGTTAGGAACAAGATTGAGATTTAGAAGTTGTAGACTACCTGTGGGAGTCGGTAACAGACCTTTCCCGGTATTTTGAATTGGGATTGTCTGACCGTTCCCTAACGTTACCTGACTGTTTCCATGATAAGGTTGAGGTTGATGAACTTGGTTAGGATCGGTTGTGAGATGATTTGTAGCGCCGCTATCAAGAAACCAGTCAGAAGAACTGGCGGTAGCGGGAGAAGTGAACAGGGCAACCGATTGTTCCGTAGAGTATTCGTCGTCATGACGGTGCCAGTATTTAACGGCCGAGTGGCCGAATTTGCCACATATTTGGCAATAAATAGCTGGACGAGGAGTTTTGCTTGCGCGATTCGAATTCGTGGTGGGAGGGGGTCGATTAGTTGATCGACCTCTGTTGTTGGATGACCGTCCGCGGCCGCGTCCCCTGGTGGCTGTGAGAGCAGTTTGACTGCCTGTGATACTAAGGTTGTGGAGTTCTTTGGTTGTTTCATGGAGAAGGTTGAGTTCTTCGCTACAGAGGAGCGTGTAAAGTTCGTCGAGGCTGACTGACCGAAGGTTCGTCCTGATGGCCGTTTTAAAAGCCTGATACGTCATAGGCAAGCCGTTGAGAGTGTAGTGTATGACATCCTCAACTTCGACTGGAGCACCTGCTGCGGCGAGCGCATCAACTTTAGATTTGACGTCTAGTAGGTATTGAGTCATAGATTTGTCCTTCATTGAGAGATAGTGTAGCTCATTTTTGAGTTGAGAGATTCTTGATCTTGTTGATGATTGTAGACGACTGTCGAGTATCCTCCAGATATCGCAGCAATGATCGGCGGACAAGACGTAAGGGAGAATAGAGGGAGATATGACGGAGTATAATGCTGCGGCAAGATTTTGATCGAGCAAGGTCCAGGTGGTGTGATTGTTGTTGGTAACGGTTGCGTCGTTGATGTCCTGAGTCAGTGGTGGTGGGCAGGTGACGGAGCCGGTCAAGAAGCCTTCGAAATTGTTTGCTCTGAAGAGCTTGAGAACTTGAGTCCTCCATAGAGCGTGGTTATCAGCCGTGAGTTGATGAGCTATAACTTTCTTGATATTACTCATCAAGAATTTCAGAGATGAAGGAATTTGCGGGGAGGAGAAGCTGTTCTCGGCAGTGAGGGTGTCCGCCGGAGTTGATGAAGAAACCGTGGCCGTGGATGTCAATGTGGTGGGTGACGAAAAAATTAGATGGCCTGGTGCTCTGATACCATGTGAACTTTTGATGAAATGAGAAGAAGAGCGGTAGAGAAACAGGGAAGCTTTCTTGAAGCCAGGAACAGAGGAGAGATAAGAAAATTAAACTCTTTCCATCAACTACTGTTTCTGAATTACATATACAATATATAGACCAAATTAGAAAAAGAAGGTACAGACAAGTTAACGGTATTCTTGTTGTCCAATGTACAGGTGACACGTGGTCGGTGTCTTAACAAATTATTCATATAGTTTTAAAGTAATACTATTCAAATGCAATTGGGCAAGCATAACTGGGACCGGTGTAAGGCATGATCAATTTGGTTACACTTTGGTGATTGTTTTCACGTCTTATTCGCACTGGTGATAAATTAGAAGATGATCAATTTATTTTCTTTTCTCAAGTTGAACCGGTCTTCTACATTCAAGATCCTAAAAATACAAATTTTGTTTTCGTTGTTCGTTTAAGGCCTAAAGCTGTATATGATTCAAGTATTTCTCGTAGCAAATAAATTTAAGTGGGGGCAAATGCTAATATCATAAAGACTAAATTATTCATATAGTGCTATTCATATATTGTTATTTCATGCTTTATATATATTTCTCTTCATATTTTGCTCTTCATATATTGCTATTTATTAATGCTAAATATTTTTTTTTTTAAGGAAATGACAGGATGTAGTCTTTTAAGAAGAGCAAAAAAAAAAAGCAATATGCTGAGGTGGATCAAGTAGAGGAGGAACTAGTAGAGGAGAAAGTAGTAGGGACTCTGAAACCCCTTCTACTCCGATCCACACAGATTCACTAGAGAGGTTAAGTGCAGTATGACCCAACATACTCCACGACATTCATTTTGTGACCAAGCTCCTGCCCCAGAAGAGGGGATATGTCTTATAGGTATGATTTTCTATTATTTCAAAATTGTCATGATATTCATGCTTATTTTATTTATTTTGATTTGTGAAGATGAGCAAGAAAATCCTATCAGATGTAGTGGGAGTACAACGCGTGTTGATATACATAATATGATGCATTTTCCAATTGATTCTCTCTTATTAATTTGAACCTAAGACAATGGTTACACTTATTTTCTGCTTCTAAGATTTTGATAATGGCTATTGTAAGTTATCTTCTATAGCAAAGGACTCAAATCTAATAGATATGTTACAAAGAGCCTGTCTTCCAAGATATGATCGTTTAAGGAGAGCAAAATAAGGTTTCTTCGTTCTGAACCTTTATTAAATGTAAAAATTCATAATAATTTGAATGATGATTTAATTTATATTTGAAGTTTAGGTATCTGGTAATCGATGCCTATTTGATTTACAATTAATTTACATATTTGAAAGAGTCGATTATGATTGGCGCTTGTCCATGCTTATTTATACATATCAATTATATTAGTTGCTCATGTATATGTATATATATCTAATTCTTTTTTTTTATTCTGGGCTTTTGTGACAGTTATAACGGCCACATCATAGCAGAATTATGGCGGTTAAAACTTCCACAATTCTGCAATCATTTTTTTAAATGATTTTTGCAGCGGTTATAACAGATGCAATTTTTTACGTTTGCATCGATTATAACTGCTGCTACCGCGAGCGCTTCGTCGAACCCGCCGATTCTTAAACTGCTGCGAAATGTCTTTGCAGTTCATAACGACTACAGCGGGCATGCAACGATTTTAAAACCGATGCGAAGAATTTTTTGACGGTTATAACCGCCAGGATAAATCAAAAATAATGCTACGATAGCTGTATTTTTTGATAGTGAATGGACTGACAGTTATAATCAAGAAGTGGTCTAATTGTGGTGGATGAGTGGCGTTCCAACATCGAAGCTTGATTGGAGGTCTGAGATTCTTCAAGCCTATAAACTCCCTTGAATCACAAGCCAAGAGTCCAAGTCTCTCTCTCTCTCTCTCTCTCTCTCTCTCTCTCTCTCTCTCTCTCTCTCTCTCTCTCTCTCTCTCTCTATATATATATATATATATATATATATATATATATATATATATATATATATATATATATATATATATATATATATATATATATATATAGCATGCTCGTAAATACAACCAAAATTTAGAACACTCCATTGAATCACCCTCATTAATTCTCTCAATATAAACCATTCTTTGAGCATTTACTGCACTAAATTACGTTGAAATTAGACAATTTTGGGCTTATAATTGGCTTCACATCATCAAGATGCTCGATTTAACTATAAATAAGTAGAATTGGATATCATTTGGTAGCCCAATTAACTTTTTAAAATGTTTTTGTTATACTTCAAGTACTTGGTCTGAGCTTATTTAGACCTAGATATGACCACTTTTATTATCAATGGGTTCGTCTCATCAAAATGTTCGATTTGACTATAAGTTTGTTGAAATAAAAAAAATCAAAATTAATGATCTTGAATTTAATTATGAAATATTCTAAATTAAATTTGCATTGAGATTCGTGTCAATCAATTCGAGTTTTTATGACATATGACCCATGAAAAAATTCAGACGCAACATATCTTACTCCTTATTTAGTAATAGTTTGCAAGATGAAGACTTGTAAGAATCACATTAGTTCCAGGAAGTGATGCAAAGCATCTTAGTTTAAATACTTCTTAGTTATAATTGTTTTAGTTAGTTATGTGTTTCTAGAACTGTCTAGTTTAAATAGAATGGTTGTAAGAAAAGATAGATGATGATATTTTTGGAATTGAAACAATATTTTTATTATTTTTAGGTGTTTAAGTTGTTTAGCTCTTAAATCTATCTTTTTCATGTATTCTCCCTACATCTGAATGATATCAGAGCCACTATAATCGTTGATGTCGATCAGGGTTTGGATGCTTGGGGAAGACCATGCATGAAGGAAGATATACAACCCTTGACGAAGATCAGGGTTTTGATGCTTTTGTGGGCAGTGCAAGCCTGCGTCACAAGGTGATCTCCATCAGCTGGCAATCATACCGGCGATTCGAACTGCACCAGCTGGCAACCATTCCAGCAATTCGATCTATATCGATGACAATCAGACATTTCTTGCAATACAGATTTGCTCCCGCCATCGCCTTCGTCTTGTGAGAGATCTATCTAAACTTCAACTGAACTTGTTAGCTCATGAGGAATCTCGTTTAAAAAATATTTGAATTCAAAAATTTAAGTATAAACCTAATAAAATATTTAAAAATTATATCAAACTTCATTAATTATGTCGAGGGAGTGTTTATTAATTATCTTCTATTTTCTTATTTTTTAACTAATTTTATTACAATAATTATTTGAGTCATACTAAATTTTATTCTTTATGGATTGTGAGCCGGCTATAAGTCGTAGAAGTAAGCTTGAGTTCTAACTGGAGCTTGATTAATTGATTAAACTCAAGCTCAAATCAGACTCAACTCCATTACATCTCTAATCGAAACCCCCTTCCTAAATTCCTAAATTAGAGCCTGATATCTACCAAATTAATATCTAATTACTCTTCTTCTCCAATCTCCACATGCATTATTCAGAAATGAAAGACATTTATATAATAAATTAATAACTACAAGACAACTATTTTGTACAACAAAATAAAACTAAAAATTATTTTTTTATCCTAAGAAAAAGCTAATTTACATTATATTCTGAACAAGTTTTCTTCTTCTTTTTTTAATAAATCATTATCCTGCATAACTAATCACAAATTTCTATGATGAGCTTAACTTTTTTTCTTTTCACAGCACCTTTCTTCCTCCGAAATCTGAAGCACTGTCCACTCCTCTCTTTTCTTCCTCCCCCATCATTATTCTCTTCTTTCGCAAGCCTTTGCTTTTCTTTCAAGTATAGTAAATCAAAGGCATTTCGAGTCAGTTATGGCCTTTACTCCCATCATCTTCTTCCTCAGAACCCTAGCTGTATGTTCCACCAAAGGCTGGAGTCCAGAAATGAGAACTGGCTTCGCTGGTAACTGGGCAGGTGGTCGGTACTGGAACCAAACAGAGACCTCGGCTTCTGAGGTCTTGCATATTATACTCCTCTCTTTTCTTCGACTTGCCTGAGTTCTGCTTAAATAATCCAATATATGCAAGAGTACTTAATTACATGCATTTATAATTTTTCTGAACTCAAAGTCAAGTGAAGAGATCTATATATCTACCTTCTGCTGCTGCATGGGATGCAAATTCATCAAATATGGAGTGCTTAAAACCTGAACGTTCCATTTACATAAAATCTATGTAAATATTAATATACAATTTTAAGAAATAATTATGTTTCAGTATTCTTTCTTAATTGCATCAAAGAATTTAAGGACTTACATTGACTTGATCATGAAGTAATTTAATGTGAACGATGGCCTCGTGAAGCACTGAAGCTGTATCGGTCTGCAATAAAAGGGAAAGGAGGCTTCAGAAGAAGATAAGTAAGCTATGGGTGGCGGTAGAGAGATGGAATGTTTAATGCTCTAGTTTTGTATGAAGATCCAACACACATACATAAAAGAGATAGGGTTGTAGTATTCATAAGAGACATTAGAATTTTTACGTATAAACCTAAAAAAAAGGGAGAATATGAAAAAAAAATCCACAAGTGTTTACTGTTGATTATAAATTATATGTCCTTTATCGGGGAAGGTGTTGGCTTAAATGAAGTGAATATATATCATAAAGAGCATATTACATGACAGAAGTTGGAAGAATTTGGAGACATCAGAGTTGTTCTTAACAGAGTGTTGGATGGTTGGTATGATTGTAGTCAGGTGATGATGGTTGGATGGCGAGTGACAGAGGTCGGAGGGACTTTGTCGGCCAAACAATGGAGGTTGGAGGGACCTTGTTGGCGGGAAATGAAGGGACCTTGTCAGCCGGCAACCATGGTATGAGGAAACGTGTTCGGTGAGCGACGAAGGTCATATGGACCTTGTCAATGAGCAACAGAGGTCATAGGGACCTTGTCGGTGGGTGATGGTGGTCGGAGGGATCAAAGTCGGCGGGTGATGGTGGTCGGAGGGACCGTAGTCTTTGGGCGACGGAGGTCGAAAGGACTGTATTTGTATAACAATGGTGGTTAGAGGTTCGACTTCGACAAGCTATTGAGCAGAGGTCTGATGACAATAGGTAGACAAGCGGTACGTTGTCTGGAGACGGTTGACGGTTAGGTGGTGGTTTGGTAGCCAGTCGGTCGTCTGGTGGCAATCGGCAACTGGGTTGTGGTCCAGTGGAGATCGGCCACCGGGCGGCGGTCCGGTGGGAATTGCCGGCCAGGCGATGGTCTGTCGATGGTCAGTAGCTGGGCAAAGTTCCGACAGTGGTTTATATATAGATGTTCGCCAGCAATTGGGTAGAACTCTAGGATCCTTAAAGCCTCTGTGCTCTCTCCAATTTCAAGCCCAAGGTCCAAGTCCCCGCCCCCCTTCATATGGGAAGAGAGAGTCCATTTATAAATTTTTGATAGTGTCATGCTCCATAAATTTAGAGAAGAACCAGAGTGAAATCGAAGTGGTCCATCATACACTCATATTGATTATCTTGATCATACATCATTAATTCATTAAGAATTTAAGTTTCTTAATGATGTCAACATTTTTTGATCTTTGGCTCGTTGGAATTGCCTCGTCAAGCCGCTCGATTCGATTATAAGCATGTCGTATTTGGATATCATTTAGCTATCCAATTAATGCTTTAAACCTTCCCAATGTGCTTTACTCCATTGATTTGGACTCATTTGGGCTCGGATTGAACCGCTTTTGGTGTCGTTGTTTTTTTTTTTTTTTTTTTTTTTTTAAAAAGACTTTCAATTGCACTATCATTTTGTTGAAATTGGAGTTCGGATGTCCATCATTTAATTTTGAAAGTTTCACACTTGAATATGTTATTCTAATCTTTGTCATTTTTCTGTGTTAATCCTATATTTAAGTGTTTTTGTTTAGAGAAATAACTATATAACAGTTATTATTTAGTTTTTGTTGTGAATAACTGTGAAGCAGTTATTACTTTTAGAGTTTTATATTGTTTGCTCTGTACCGAAAACGATGCTCTCCATTCTCTGTTTTTGTTATAGTTTTCTCCTTTGACATAAAGAAGAAAAAGTTTTCCTTGTGAAGTATAAGAAAATCTGTCCAGAATTTTTGTTTTGCTTTGTTTTCCTGTTCTTTGCTACAGGTACAAATCCTTCCAAACATTTGGTATCAGAGCTAAATGCCGAAGCAAATGCCGTCACCAATGAAGAACGGAGAGAAGTCCATAGTCGACGACGTCGTCGGAGATACAACGACGTCGAAATCGATGACGATCAGAGATAACTCAATGTCCATGCAACTCCCATTACTAACGAAGATGAATTATGCGGTGTGGGCCATGAAGATGGAGATTCTCATGGAAGCGCAAGGATTGTGGGAGGTCGTCGAGGAAGGGACTGAAGATCGGAGGAAGGACAAATCGGCTTTTGCGATGATTTGTCAAGCAATTAGCGATGAGACTCTTCTTCAACTCAATGTGAAGGGAACAGCTAAGGAGGCATGGCAAGCCCTCCGCACAATTAACATGGGTGCAAACCGTGTTAAGAAGGCGAAGATCCAAAGTCTTAAGAGGGAGTTTGAAGCCCTCCGGATGAGAGATGGAGATGCCGTCGAAGACTTTGCTGGAAAGCTTTCAAGAATTGTGAATCAGAGACGTTCTCTTGGAGAGAAAATTGAGGAGTCTGAAGTGGTGGAGAAGCTTCTACGGGTCGTACCCGGGAAATTCCTTCAAATTGCTTCAACTATTGAGCAATTTGGAGATTTGGAGATCATGACGCTTGAAGAAGTGATTGGATCATTACGGGTTCATGAAGAACGCCTGAAGGACATCGAAGCACGTGGTGACGAACAAGTGCTTCTAACAAAAAGTGAGTGGAAGTCCAAAGATGAGAGTGGAAGTCACTCATGGCGAGGACGAGGTCGCGGTCGCGGCCGTGGGAATGGACGTGGGCGCGGTCGTGGAAGAAATGAAGGGCGTGGAGAAGCACGTCGTGGTGATGAAAATCAACAAGAAAGAAAATTTGACATATCCAAGGTGAGATGCTACAATTGTCAAAAGTATGGGGATTTTTGCTGCTGATTGTAGGTCCAAGAAGAAGGAGGATAAAGCTTTGGTTGTTGAAGTTAAAGATGATGAGGATCCCACTCTATTGTTGGTAGAAACTGAAGTGAAAGAGAACATGTTACTGCATAAAGAACAAGTTTTGCTGAAGGTCAAAGGTGAAGAGAAGGTTGTTATCGAGGATATGTGGTATCTAGACTCTGGGGCTAGTAACCACATGACAGGTGACAAGGAGAAATTTATTGATCTTAATGAAGAAGTGTATGGGAAGGTGAAACTTGGTGATGGGTCTTTGGTTAAGATCCAAGGAAAGGGGACCGTGCTGTTGCAGTGCAAAACAGGAGACCACAAAAGGCTAAGTGATGTTTATTACATTCCTATGTTGTGTAATAACATTATTAGTCTTGGACAACTAACAGAACAAGGGTGCAAGGCTGTTATGCAAGGTGAGCAACTATTTTTATTTGATAAAGAAGGGAGCAAATTGGCAGAAGTTCAGAAGAATAGCAACAGGCTATATTTACTCAACTTGAAGATTGGAAGGCCTATTTGTTTGAGTGCTAGTTTGAAGAATGATGCATGGTTGTGGCATGCAAGATTTGGCCACATCAACTTTCAGACTTTGAAGAAGATGCAGAGAGGAAAGCTAGTCCATGGCATTCCTGAAATTGATCACCCTGTGCAGATTTGTGATGGTTGTACAGTCGGCAAGCAACATAGACTTCCATTTCCAAGAAAAACCAAGTTCAGAGCTGACAAGTCTTTACAGTTATTGCATGGAGACATATGTGGCCCAATCACCCCTGCTACTCCTAGTGGTTTCAGGTACTTTTTATTGTTAGTAGATGATTTTAGTAGATACATGTGGGTGTATTTATTAAAATCAAAGAGTGAAGCATATTCTGTTTTTTCAAAATTCAAAATCATGGTGGAGAATGAATCTGAGATGAAGATTAAAGCTTTGAGGACTGATAGAGGAGGAGAGTTTCAGTCTTTTGAATTTAAAAAGCTTTGTGAAGAAAATGGCATAAAGAGGTTTCTTACTGCACCCTACACTCCACAGCAAAATGGTGTTGTAGAGAGGAGAAACCAAACTGTTATGTCTATGGCTAGATGCTTACTCAAGAGTAAAAGTGTACCTTGCATATTTTGGGGTGAAGCTGTGAAGACCTCAGTCCATATCTTGAATAGAGCATCAACTCATAATGTTCAAGGTATGACTCCCTATGAAGCATGGATGAAGTGCAAGCCAAATGTGCAGTATTTCAGGACTTTTGGTTGTATAGCTTATGTGAAAGCAGCAGGACCACACATGAAGAAGCTTGAAGATAGAAGTCATCCTATGGTGTTGTTTGGATATGAGCCTGGCACTAAGGCTTATAGAGTTTATGATCCAAATGAGAAGAAGATTCATATCAGCCGGGATATAATTTTTGATGAAGAAAAAGAGTGTAAATGAGATGAGAAAGACACTACAGCAGATGACAGAAAGCAAGACAGTTATGTGACTTTCAGGCTAGAAGGAGAAGCACACTCATCTTTACCAACTAGTAATCCTTCAAGGTATGTGACCTCTGAACCTCCTGTTATTAGAGAAATATCACCAAATTTAGAAAGTAGTTCATCATAACCCCATAGATATAGATGGTTGCAAGATATCTATGATGAAACTATTGAGTTGGAAGAAAAGGTTGGTGTATGTTTGACAGCTGTAGAAGAACCAATGTGTTATAGTGATGCAATTAAAGAAGATGTGTGGAAGAAGGCAATGGATGAAGAAGTTGCTGCTATTTAGAAGAATCAAACATGGGAATTGGCTGATCTACCTGCTGGATGTAAGGCAATAGGGCTCAAATGGGTGTACAAAATTAAGAAGAACACACAAGGTGAGATTGTGAGGCATAAAGCTAGACTTGTTGCAAAGGGGTATGATCAGAGACCTGGTGTGGATTTTGAAGAAGTTTTTGCTCCAGTTGCCAGAATGGAGACCATTAGAGTTTTGATTGCCTTAGCAGCTCAAGAGGATTGGAAGATACATCATTTGGATGTGAAATCAGCATTTTTGAATGGTGAATTAGAGAAGGAGGTGTATGTCAAACAGCCTGAAGGTTTTGTGAAAGAGGGACATGAAAGCAAAGTCTTGAGATTGAAGAAGGCTTTGTATGGTTTGAGACAGGCACCAAGGGCTTGGAACACAAAATTAGATGAGTGTTTAATATCCCTTGGTTTTAGAAGAAATTCTCAAGAGCATGCCGTTTACATGAAGCATACTGGAGAATCAAGTCTACTTGTGGGAGTTTATGTTGATGACTTGATTGTGACAGGTTCTGATGTTCAGTGCATTGAAGAATTCAAGGCTCAAATGAAGGTAAAATTTGATATGAGTGATCTTGGCTTGTTGAGTTTTTATTTGAGCATTGAAGTGATACAGACTGATGATGAGATAAGATTATGTCAGAAATCTTATGCATTAAAGATCCTTGAAGATATGGGGATGACAGATTGCAATCCAGTGCAAACTCCTATGGAAGCCAGAATCAAGCTTACCAAATCAGGTACACATTCTTTGGTAGACTCAACTCAATATAGGAGTATTGTAGGTAGCTTGAGATACTTGACTCATACACGGCCAGATATTATGTATTCTGTTGGAATTGTGAGTAGATTCATGGAGACTCCTAATTCTGAGCACCTTGCTGCTGTGAAGAGAATTTTGAGGTATGTGAAAGGGACAACAGAATATGGTTTGGTGTATCCAAAGAGGCAAGCAGATGGAGGACTAATTGGCTTTAGTGATAGTGATCACGCAGGAGATATAGATGACAGGAAGAGCACTACTGGGATGGTCTACTTTTGGGGTCCACATGTGATTAGTTAGGCTTCACAGAAACAAAAGATAGTGGCTTTATCATCTTGTGAAGCAGAATATGTAGCTATCACTTCTGCAGCTTGCCAAGGAATATGGCTTAGTCGCTTACTAAGTGAATTGAAAGGGGACGCAAAGAAGACAGTGAAGTTGTTGGTTGATAACAAATCTGCGATTGCTATGAGTAAGAATCCGGTGTATCATGGAAGGTCTAAGCATATTGATACTCGCTATCATTTCATCAGAAGTTGTATTGAGAAGAAACAGATTGAAGTGGATTATATCAGAACAGAAGAGCGGTTGGCTGATATATTCACCAAGTCTTTGGGAAGAGTGAAGTTTAAAGAGATGATCAAAAATATTGGTCTAAAAAGCTGCAAGTTTGAATGACAAGATTAAGGGAGGCAATGTTATTCTAATCTTTGTCATTTTTCTGTGTTAATCCTATATTTAAGTATTTTTGTTTAGAGAAATAACTATATAACAGTTATTATTTAGTTTTTGTTGTGAATAACTGTGAAGCAGTTATTACTTTTAGAGTTTTATATTGTTTGCTCTGTACCGAAAACGATGCTCTCCATTCTCTGTTTTTGTTATAGTTTTCTCCTTTGACATAAAGAAGAAAAAGTTTTCCTTGTGAAGTATAAGAAAATCTGTCCAGAATTTTTGTTTTGCTTTGTTTTCCTGTTCTTTGCTACAGGTACAAATCCTTCCAAACAGAATATGCTTCCATATTTGTGCTAGATCAAGATGACTAGATCAAGATGATTTTCGTTGTGGTATCTCTCGCTCACGCGCACATACACTATATATATATATATATATATATATATATATATATATATATATATATATATATATATATATATTCTTGAAGAATAATTTGACTTTAAGAAAAAAAGAAAAAGATATACCTTTCCAAAAGGCGAAACTAACTGTTGGAGAGCAGTGATTCTGTCGCCTAGTTTCTCTTTTCTCACCTGCAAAGATCAAACTCCAAAGGCTATCATATTCATACAGATTGTTTTTAAAGAAAATAAAAGCAAAAGATCAAATTTTGCTTGATTAAATAGAATTTCTATTTTATTTTTATTCAAGTCAATAACTCATAAAGGAAATATATGATAATTAACACACTTTACCAATCACATTTTGTTGGTGTGTGAAAGAAAAGAAATCATATAAACATCTCTAAGAAAATTTTCTCATCACCACTTGTTCTTACATTCAAAATTAGTGCTTATGCGTCTCAGTTGTTAATTGAAACTTTGAAAGTACAGGCCTTTGTATGAAATATTGCTTTTGGATAGAAATTCTATAAGAAATTTCCCATCAATCCCATTTTTGATCGTATAATGAAAAATAATCAATGAACTGAATGTATTCATGTATAAGATCATATAAGGAATTCCTTCTCTTCATTGAAAAAAGAGATAGAATCCAACACCGTACTTTGAAGGGTGCTGAAGTCTCAATTCGAGGCTTTTTCAGCACAGATTCGCTGCTGATCTTCCTCTCTTGATGTCCTCCTGAGCTCTATGATCAGTTCATCACAAATCACCATTAAAAAAAAATCAAATTTTTATGTATCAATCACATATAAAAGAAGAAAGAAATAAAAAAAAAAGGAAAGAAGAATAAAACAGCTCCTTTCATCATAGCTTACCTTAGCAATTAAGGAAGAGAAACTGGGCTTTCCTATAGGGCTAGCAGGAGGATGATCATAAAATCCAGGGGAATCATTCAAGAATGTAGAACTATTTGTGAATTGCATCAGATTTATCTCTGCAGATTGCTCCCTGGGAGCCAAACCACTGAATATCAAAGGGCTCTGATGAATCTCATTTGAACCACGGCCATAAGCCATAACCATCTGATACTGGTAATCACTCATCTGCTGATCATCAAACAAAAATCGCCGAAAACTTTGTATCTGGTTTCCACTAAGCTTTGCATCATCGACATCGGAGTCCTTAGCGCATATGAAGAAGAAGAGGATGAGGAAGAAGAAGAAGCAGCAAGCAATAGTGGCTGGTTTGTCTCTTTGACCTCTTGCCTGAAGAAGTCTGCTGTGCTAAGATCCTCTTGAAGCATAGCATGCAAGGCAGGTTCAGCTATTCCACTTCTACTACTACTACTACTGCACAAGAATCATTTCAAATATTTTCAAAAATTAAAAGAGAGCATAAAAGATAGAAACAGAAGTGAGTTTACATTGGAGTTTGGCTCCAATCAGTGCAGGAAGCAGAGAAACCAAAGCCTGAGAACTGTAACTTAGAGTCAGAGTGCTCGCTGCAAGTCTTGCTTTTGTTCCACCAGTTGCTGGGCTGAAAATCATCTGCCATGGCTTTTCTTCTTCTTCTTCTTCTTCTTCTTCTTATATTTGGTCTTTCTCGATCTTCTCAACTTGCTCTCTTATTGTCTCCCTCTAATTCTGGGCTTTGATGGTACTTTGAATGAGTTATTTGGTTTTGTACTCTGGCGTTTTTGATAGAACAGAAAGGATTTGGGGTATTTATATATGGATAAGACAGTTAGGAATGTAAGAAGAAGGTCATAGTTTGCAGGAATTCAGGTCAAGGTAATTCTGACTTAGACGTTTTCAGTGGGGAGGGGAAGGCAGAAAGAGAGATTACTTACCTTAATTTTCACAATTTGACTAATTTGACGCGGCTGGAATTAGAAGCTTGCCTGTTTTTTTTTTAACGGGTATCTATCCGCTGCCACCTCCTAAAGGGTGTTTGGCGGCGTGACTAATTCTCAGTTGTTGAACTAGAAGAGGCACGCTGCCCCAGAAACTTCCTGGCCTGCACTTGATTGGACCCCACTTAAGAGGCGCTGCTGCTCGAGAGAAATTGAGCACAGTTTGGGGGTTCCCAACCGTACTCACCCACCAACCAAGCTAATCATCGGTGGGTGCTTGCCTGTGTTTATTTGGTGCCCTTTTATCATGATATTTCTTCTAAATTTAATATGAACAGAGAGATAGATGCAGAAACAGTGATCGATCAAGTAATTTTCGTGATAGTTGAAGCTTTACATTCCAAGATTGTATCTTACTTGAGGTGCAAATATTTTTTGTTGTATCTATTTTGTTATTTATATTAATAAGAGGGGGGGGGGGGGGGGGCACCATCCTCTTTCAATAAAAAAAGCAAAAAAAATTATCAGTATCACCTTTTAGAAAAGAAAAAAAAAGATGTAGAAAAGGACAACTATAATATTTTCAAATATAGCACATCTATAATTTATGTCTAATATTAGCATTATCCTAGGTGACTTTATTAAAAATGAAAAAAAAAAGTTAGAAAACACAAATATAGATATTTTATTTTAAAGAATAAAAGGCCTTTGTCTTCTATTATATGTATATATATATTGCCTTGAAATTTAATGAAATATAATTTTGATGTGGGGGCTTGACAACCCAACTCTTAAGGCAACTAAGACCTCGTTTGAGACGGTTTAATTTTATATTTTCGGTTTCAAAACAGCATATTTTTTTTTTTTTCGTTGTTTGAATTTGACGCATGTTTTTTTGGAAACTCCATTTCTTTACTATTTTGAGAAGCGTTATGGTAGTAGATTTTTCGTTTAAAACCTCTATTTCTTCGATTGACATTTTTGAAACGGAAAAGATAAAGAAAACAAATGAAGCCTAAGTTTTAAGGAGATTATATACTATTATCCCAATTTACCAGGACATACAGCATCCCCTTCACATCAATAAGAACAATGAACAATTGGACAAGGCAAAGAAAATTCAACAAGATAGATTTTAGGCTTTACTTGCCTGGCTAGCTCCTTCCCTTGAAGTGCATCTAAGTGATCAAGGAAAGAACAAGATGGACAAGCTTAATTAAACCAAATATAATGAGACAGCTTTTTCAATGTAATTAAATGAAAATCATCCACTACAGGAAATTCAATTAAAATCGGCGGTTTTAAAAAACACCGGCGGCTTCGCGGCGGTTCTCAAGCCGCCGGTAAAAATGATGTAGGAAACTATTGCCGGCGGTCTTTTTCCGGCGGTTTTATTCGCCGACGGCCTTCCGGTGGCTTATACCGCCGGTTATTACCGGTTTTAGTACCGGCGGTGTTCCGCTGTTAAGATATCTTTCTTCAGCCTTTAAACATCAGCAGTAACATAAATATGGGAAAAAGTAGTAAATGATTAGATATTTGATAAGCAGATTAACGTGTTCTATTATAATGATAGCAGTTCATGTCATCCAATTAATTAGAGTGTAAATGAATCAGGTCAAGTTTAAATTAATCACCCTAAGATCACTAAAAAAAATGATTTATCACAGTGACTTAAAAATATCAGAATAGCAGACTTTGTGGCAGTTCAAAATGACATCCATCTAAAACATTCATAGTGCGTATTAAGACAATCCCACGTTGATTACCTGGGACACGTACATGGTGCTTCTAAGTGATCTGGAGAAATTATTTTGTGCGGATACCGAATGTAGCTCTATATTCGGAGACCAATCAAAATGAGTCACGTTAGCAATATCGAGCGCAGCACCGAGCCGCAGTACCGACATGACTCTTTCTGATTGATCTACGAACAGCGTTCGGCATTCGTACAGAATAATTTGTCACCAGCCTGCGTGCATGTGTTCCTGCAATGTTCGCCATAACAAAGGCGTGAAGAAATTGTGGTAATTAATATTTACGATGTAAAAATTATAAGAGATTAAATGAGAATAAAAAAAAAGATTAATACATTTAAAATAAGAAAGAGAAATATAACATTTAAATATTTTTTGCAACTCTATATTAAATTTATTGTTTTTTTATTAGATTTTATTTATTTAATATTAACATTTTTTAAATAAGGCGGCTAACATACTTACTGTTTGAGCGTGACTCTCTCAGGAACTTTTATTTGGTCCGGTGACCGGACGTAGAGCTATGTTCGGCCTGCACTGAGATAGCGCCACGTAGCAGGCACAAAATAATGTATTTGTCAATTTTGCTTGGCAATAACGAGAAATGTCATTATGTGAAGACAAATACCAAGTAATACCGAGCAATACCGAGTAATACCGAGCAATATAGAGAAATACCAGGTTTTTCTCTAGAAAAACTAGGTATTTCTCGGTATTACTCGGTATTGGTCTTCACAGAGCGGTAATTCTCATTATTGTCAAGCAATACCGAGCAAATACCGAGTAACTCAGTGGTGACCGGACATAGAGCTACGTCCGGTCACCGGACCTAATAATTGTTCCTCGATCTCTCTGGCTCGTCTTATTACCTTTTCGAGCTTAGTTGAGTTTAAGCTTACTCATGAGTCGGGTTAACTGGATCGGATTACACCCCTAACAAGGAGCTTATATTGAATAATTTCTTATGAAAGTTATATTTATACAAATAAGAAAATATAATATATGTATAAAGTCATTTTTTATTTTGGAAAAAAAGGCACGATAATGACATAGTCAATTTGCGTGTGTAAAAGTAATAATATTAATAATACTAATTAATAAATAAGAAAAGCTTGATTAAGTGCCGCGTGAGTCATGGCCTGATAAATAACAGGTGGAAAACACGACGTAGACATAGCACTAGCCGTTAGTAGTATTACAATTAATAAAAATAAAATAAAAATGAAACGAAAATTATGATATATATATTAATATAATAATAATAAATCTTATTTGAAGAGAAAATTAAATGAAATATTATGTAGGAATTTATTTTAGAAAATCAATATTAAATTAAAATACCGTTGCTTTTGCTCAAATCTTAAGCAGAAAGAAGATTGGCTTAATGATCTTAATTAAGATGCAACTTGCTCGGCATTAGGTCCCACAAGTGAACAAATTGTTCTTCTTTTTTATATATAGCTTACTTTAATGGCTTGTTTGGTAGCAAGAATTTAGTATTGAATGATAATTGAAGTGCTTTTGTCTTTCAATTTTACAAATAAAAGTGATTCAAATTTTTTTAAAAAAAAAAATTAAGGCATCCTAGGAGAGGTACTAATCGGACGTAATCCTAACGAGAGCTCGTCTCTAGGGTCAAATCGCGACATCTCTAGCCAAGAACCTTGATGGGAGCTCGCCTCAAGCAAAGAATTGGCTAGAGGTATTTGAGCAATTAGTCACGATATGAGCTCACTCGGAACTGGCGAGTTATGGTCAAGATGAATCACAATATATAGGTGATGAAGGCTTTGCTACTGTTTTAGATAGCAATAAGAAAACTGTCTCAAATGAAGCTTAATGCTTCGTTTGAGACTGTTTTTTTATTGCTTCTTAAAGCAGCTTCCTAGCACAAAAGACTTTAAGACGCAAAAAGAAAGCTGTCTGAGACAAAGCCTAAGTGGAGAAGGTGCCAACATGAGCAACAATATATGAATGGACAAACTAAGGGTCTGTTTGAGATGGTTGTGGCTTTTTATAATGATTATTATAAAGTTATTATTGAGAAATATAACTTTTTTGAAAGCTGCTGTAGAAAGTACTTTCATAACACAAAATTTATTAAAAACAATTAAAAAATTATGGTCAAACAAAAATTATAATTGCAATCAAACAAATTTTTTTGTTTTACACTATACTTTTAGAAAGATTAGGTAGAAATAATTTAAAATTTATAGTATTTATTTATTTATTGACATGCTTTATGACTCTTTTAGTGACCTGAAAAGTCAAAATCGAATTGAAAGCCACCTCAATGGTCAACGCAGGGAGAAGTGCGAATTCGCATGCGCGAGGAGGTGGGAGCGACTTTTGCGAACGCACGTAAATTAATATTTTGATATAATTTAAACGAGGTTCAGATTAGATATAATTTAATTTGATTTAATTATTTTACTAATATTTTTTTTATTATTTATTCATCAATATTATAAATCAATAGTAGTTTCGTTTTACAATGGGAAGTGTGGTCATATATTTGTTTTAAGTCTCGTTCATGCTTTCATTTTGTTACTCTCTCTTTCTTTCACAGTGGAAATTATTTTTATAGAAAAAAATTGTGTTCGAATATTTAGATACAAATAGACTTTAAAATTCTTCAATTAAATAAGAAAATAAGTTATATGATACAAAAAAACTAGTAATATATAGAGAACATCTATTCGTCATATTTTCCTTATATATTACCTACAATTTCTTTCTCCGAATTTTCATATTCTGAAATTAGTGTATAATCATTTCAGTATCATCACTATTAAATATATCCTTTTTTGAAATCGCGAGTAGGGCTCGCTGGTTGAGTGAAGCTCTTCCTCCAGCATTGCTCATGTTTGAAGCAACTCACTATTTGTCTTATTAATACTTCATTTCAGACGGCTCTCTTATTGCTTCTTAAAACTACTTTCTAATATAAATATTGTAATTTTTGTACTAAAAAGCTGCTTAAGAAGGAATATAAGAAAGTCGTCTCAAATGGAGCCTAAATCTATTATGATTAATCTCTTGAAGTTGCATATCAATCACAATTTAAAATAGTTCAATTAGATAATAATGCATGTTTGTGATTGCTTGATGATGCCACCTCAATCTCCCTTGCATATATATATATATATATATATATATATATATATATATATATAGTATATATATATATATATATATATATATATATATATATATATATATATATATATATATATATATATATATATATATATATATATATATATATATATAATTTTGTTCTCACAAAACAAATGAACTTTGTGAGTCAAAGTGTTCCACCCACTATCTTATGTTTTGAAGCCTTTTATTTGATACTTTCACCAAAAATATGATTTTTTATTATACATTGATTTTTTCTTTGCAACCAATAAGATAACTCATTATACCATTTATCATATGCAAATTATATTTAAAAAAAAAAAAACTTAAAGCATTGTATGGACATATATTTCACTTCTTTGCTCATGATTTGATCGGTCTTATATTATTATCTCAATAACCTCAGTAACAGACCCCTAAAGAAAAATAAAATTAATAAGAGAATTACAGTTTGAATCTCAATGTATTTTTTCTTATATATATATCTCTTATTTTACACGAACATCCAATAAAAGAAAAGCTTAGACCACACAAAATGAAATTTAAATGAATGAAAATTCTAGTTAAGAAAAGATTTTGTTTGGGACAGCTTAAACTTTTATGTTTTAGCTTTTTAAAAGCTCTTTTTTTTTTTTAATCATAATTTCAAAACTATTTTTTATTCAAAAAAATAAAAAGTTATATTTCGAATATATATTATTCCAAAGAAAGCCAAAGTTGATCAAGCCAATAAATTTACTTAAGTAAAGATAGACATGATAGATTCCATCAAAGATGAGCAATATTTCTTGCAATCAAGTTTACCATTGAATTATCTTCACTTTTTTTTTTCTTTTCTTGTATTATTAAACCATGCGTTGTCCACGTGATTTTATTCTGAGATAAGTATTATTCCGGGCTTGAGATTGACTTTTGACATTTACGGAGTTGAAATTAGGAGAAAGGTCAAGATCTGAATAAGCTTTTTTTTTTTTTCATTTTCTTAAAGAGAGGACCCTTTTTTTGAAATTTGAAGAGAAAGGACGAAACTTCTTTAGATTGGTTAGTTTCAGCCTCAAATGATGCAAAGAGGTTGACACTTTAGACATATAAGCCATTGATGGTGCTGTGGGCCCACCTTAGTCTCACGTGGGACCCACATTGAGAAATGTATTTTTAAGTCATTTAGTGATTTTGGTCTTTTTTTTTTTAATTATTTTTAAGTACATCCATAAACTAATTTTAATAAATAATAAACTCCTTAAAATTTGACCTTTATTATAGTCGCTCATTATTATTATTCACAAAATTTTTGTACATTTTATATATCTAAATATCTAATATCTAAAATTTTTATTTAATTATATTTTTATACATTATTTTTAATAAAAGTTAATTTAAATGAAAATATTAATTGAATATAAAAAATTTATATTAGTTTACATAAATTATTTAAAAAAAAAATTAGATTGCTTAACACATGAAGTGCTAAGTCTAACAACATCAACAACAAGCCTTTATCCCCTGTATGAACCATTTTTTTCCATTAGAGTCAAATTCTTATTTAAATTTAACAAAAAAGATAATTTCTAATATTTTTAGCCAAATATTTTTAGGTCTACCTCTACCTTTTTAATATAGTCAAATTATCATTTAAATTTAATAAAGAAAGATTATTTCTAATATTTTCTAACCAAGTATTTTTAGGTCTACTTCTAACTTTTTAATATAAATCAAATCTAATATATCTACTCTCCTAACTGGTTCATTGGAAGGCTGTCTTTTATGTGACCAAACCATCTAAGATGACTCTTTCTAATCTTATCTTGCATTGTAGTTACTCCAATATTTTCATGTATATACTTGTTTCGTATTATATCTTTAAGAGTAAAGCTAGGCATCCACCTCAACATCCTCATATCTACAACACTTAACTTAACATTATACTTCTCTTTTAATGGCCCACATTATGCACCATAAAGCATTGTAGGTCTCAACACCATCTTATAAAATTTTCTTAAGTTTAAGGGAGACTTTTCTATCACACAACAAACCCAATGTATTCCTCCACTTCAGTCATCCATCTTGAATTCTACCAATAATATCCCCATCTATTTCACCATCACTTTGAACAATAGACCCAATATATCTAAAACACTATTATTATCAAGTCTCATGTCCTTAATGAGAAAAGTGGAGTGTTGAATTAGGTAATTGACAACCAATATAAAATTTATCGAATAATCATGATACAAAATGCTAAGTCCAATCTAAAAAAATTGATGAATAATCATTATTTGATTATTTCATATTGTGGAAACTATTACATGGCACCATATGTCGTTGAAAAAATTAATATATGGTCAGCATTGAATTTGATACTAAATAATTAGATTAGTGAAGTCTGTTTCTCCAAATTTTCGAGCACATATCATATATTTTAATGATTTATTATTAATCATTTCTAAAATAAATTGATCAATCCATGAAAATAGATAATTTTGTTTTTATTGGCATATTAGTAAAACTGGTATTAGAGAGGCTTTAAAGAAAATGAAATGTGGAAAAACAATTAAATCTCATGATATTCCAATAGAAATGAGAAATGCTTAGGATATGAAGGAATTTCTTGGCTTGCTAAACATTTTAATATTATTTTGAAGACAAAGATACCAGTTGAGTTGAGAATGAGTGTTTTGATTCATATTTTTAAGAATAAAAGTGATGCACAAGATTGTGTGAATTATAGATGAATTAAGTTAATGTATCATATTTTAAATCTATGAAAGAGAGTTATGAAGCATAGGTTGCGGCGTGATATGTTTCTCAAAATCAATTTGGATTCATGCCGGTTAGGTATACTATGAAAGCTATACATTTATTGAGAGGTTTGATGGAAAAGTGTAGAGAGAATAAGGAGAATCTACATATGATATTTATTGATTTAGAGAAAGCATATGATAAAGTTCCAAGAGAAGTGCTATAGAGAGTTCTAGAAAAGAAACGGATTAATAATGCTTATATTCAAGTCATTAAGGATATGTATGCAAGAATTGTTATTTGTATTCAAACACAAGGTGATTTGACCAACAATTTTCCTATTTCAAATGGATTACATCAAGAATCAGCCTTAAGCCATATCTTTTAGCTTTAATCATGGATATTCTCACAAGATATTTGCAAGAGGTTGTACCTTGGTGTATGCTTTTTGCTGATGATACTCTTCTTGTTGATAAGATTAGAGAGGGAGTTGAAGGTAAACTTGAATTATTGAGGTCAACCTTAGAGTCTTAAGGCTTTCATTTGAGTAAATATAAAATTGAATGTATATAGTATAATTTTAATAATAATAGATCTAATGGGGGATTGTGACTTTGGGTGATCAAGTCATTGATAAGAGTACACATTTTCAATATCCTGGATCTATTATTCAGAGTAATGGTGAAATTGATGGGGATATTATTAGTAAAATTCAAGTTGGATTGTTGAAGTGGAGGAATGCATCGGGCTTGTTGTATGATAGAAAATTGAATGTATATAGTATAATTTTAATAATAATAGATCTAATGGGGGATTGTGACTTTGGGTGATCAAGTCATTGATAAGAGTACACATTTTCAATATCCTGGATCTATTATTCAGAGTAATGGTGAAATTGATGGGGATATTATTAGTAAAATTCAAGTTGGATTGTTGAAGTGGAGGAATGCATCGGGCTTGTTGTATGATAGAAACCCCCCCCCCCCCCCCCCCCAAACTTAAGGAAAAATTCTTTAAGTTGATGGTTAGACCTACAATGCTTATGGTGCAGATTATTGGCCATTAAAAGAAAATCATAATATTAAGTGTTACAGAGATAAGAATGCTTAGGTGGATGAGTGGCTTTACTCTTAGAGACAATATATGAAATGAGCATATACGCAAAAATGTTGGAGTAACTCCAATGGAAGATAAGAGAGTCACCTTGGATTGTTTGTTCACATAAAACGACAACCTTCCGATGACCCAGTTAGGAAAGTAGATGTATTAGATTTACCTTATCTTAAGAACGATAGAAATAGACTTAGTTAAAAATATTAAAAATGACCTTTCTTTATTAGGTTTAAATAAAAATTTAACTCTTAACAAAACACAATAGACAAAAAGGATTTCTATAGCCAACCCCACAATGGGATAAAGGCTTGATGTTGGTGTTGTTATTGTAATCCATTAAAATTATGGAATCCGGACGATACCTAAAGGGCTTTCTGTTTTGCTCAAAAAGAAATTCAACACATAAAACTTAAAAATTCTTTAATTGGTTGGATGAAAGAAAAACAAAATAATTTAGTTATGTATTTAAAATTTCCCATTCAATTCATTTTCAATATATTTAAAATTTATATGATTTGGACAAATTTTGAATATAAGCCATCACACCACTGCAGACACCCATAGTCGCCACCTACCGCCTTCCACCATCAAACACAATCAAAAACTACTTAACACTAAATTCATTTTACTTCAAATTAAACATAACTATTGCATTTATTTTAAATTTAACCAAACAAAATGTAATACATCCCATATACACTATTATTTTCAATATATTATTTCTACCTAAACTTTCTCCTTTTTTTTTTCAGCAAACCTTGGCCCCTGAGATAGCTAGCTATTCAGTTTTCACGCTGAAAAAGACGAACGGTTGGAATGGTCCAAAGGTTGTTTACAAGTATGATATGGCAAATATAATTTCATGCATAGAAAGCTTCGGGTAAGCATTGGGAAGTAAAGGAAGAGAGACCCACAATTAAATGATGTGAAAGAATGAATGTGATAGACAAGACCAGGAATTGTTATAGATTATTTGAAAGCAGGTGTTTTAAAGGAAGATTGTGAAGGAAATCATGCTCAAATAAAGTAATAGCTTTGGCAAAAGCTGTGATTATGAAAGCAGGTGGATAAAAATTTGGGATGAGCGACGAGCATTTCTTTGACTTAAAAGGATAATGAAACCTTAAGCTGTTGCAAGCAGTGACGATTTCAAGGATTCTGCAGATGGCATATCTTAGAAGTCTATTCAGGCATTTCATGAAAAGAAGGAACATAAGCAATAATCAACTTTTCATATTTATAGTGGTTTCACATACAATGTGGTCAGATAAGAGAAATTATTTTATGCGGACGCCGAACACAGTTTACCGTCTGGAGATCAATAAAAATGCGCCACATCAGCAATATCGAGTCGGGTACCGAACAGTACTGAGCCACGGTACCGAGCCGGGAACCGCGCAGGAGGTGACATAGCGCATTCTGATTGATCTCTGAATCGTGTTTAGCGTCCTCACATAATAATTTCTCCAGCTGGTGAGGTCATGCAAAGAAAGTATAAGATGAGTAAAATAAAATGAAATAAAGAATGAACAAAGCAGTCGGCTACTAAGAAGGGCATTACTTGAGCATTAAAGAACCCGAGCATCAATTCTAAGGAAAAGGAGGGTCAGCAAAGAACTTTAGATGAGCTATAAATGGAGCGCCAAGAACTTCAAGGATCTCTACAGAGAAGTTACAACTGCTCTAAAGATAATATGATACAAATGCCTTATTTTGTTGAGGAATTCAGCTGATGTCCAGCAGCAAGAAAAACAAAACAATAAAAGTCACAAAGTTTAGCTTGAACAAGTAAATTTTCAGAAATCTATCGTGGTATATTACTTCATTGAGAAGCTTTTAGTGATTACCAAGCAATTATATGTCAAAACAGAATAGGTTGGGTGGAACATTTATCATAAATGTATTGGATCCTTACAAACTAATGAAAAATAGTGGTTAAGACCTGGATTTGACGGATGATTTGCGGTGCTTTTTTTACTTTTCAAATAATGCAAACCTTTCAGATTCTGAACCCAACTAAAGATCAACTCTTAAGAAATTCTGTCATATATTGCACTAAATCGAAATTGGTTATAAGTTGGCTCAATTAGAACCAAGCATGGCTCATTAGCTTCAAACCAAGGGATTTGAGCTAAAAAATTGATCTAATCTCACCTATTCCTCAATCTCCTAAGAAAACTTCTAACTCCATCATACATAAATACATTCACAGATGTATAGATTCATATATACATTAATTCAAATCAAAATACATACATAAATATATGTGTATGTTCATTCATCCATAAAGACATACTGCTAGATTCAATCTTGAGCTATCTTGATCTTATTCATAGTTGGCTCAATTCAAGTCAATTCAAGTCGGATTTGGCTAAAAAGTAGGCTCATTGACTTTGATGCGAGCTCGATTAGAGCTAAAAAATAGTCATATACATTCTGCGATATTCGAATCAAATTCAAATTCCAATTTTAGATTTGCATAACCTTCATAAAAAGATACCCGACCTCATTTGCACCTTAAAAGAAGGGAAATGATATAAATATCAAATAAGTAGATGAGTAAAATAGTATCAAGCTCTTTGGCACAAATGTCTGCGATAGGATACTTAAATCAAGCTACAGACATATTTTTCTTAGAAGATGAGATGCCAAGATATAGACAATATCTCAACATGCATAAAAATTCACTCAATTAGAGCCCAATTCTTGCCATACCTAACTTGCCAATCGACTTTTGATGTTGATTAAAATTGGATATAGGACAAAAAATAAAACCAACCAAATTACAAGCAATCAGTAATTTTCAATTTAAATTATTATCTAATACTTTGCTTGCAGATGTCTTGTCAAACAAATATCAACTGAAAATCAAATCAGACCAAATTTTGCTAGCAATTTCGGTCATTATTCTTTGTTTAATATAATAACTCCCCTCCTAATTGTGTCCATTTATCTATCGAGACTTGTATCCATTTATAATTTGGCTCCTGTAAACTGAAGACAGTCCCCCTACATAAGCTATCACTGAATCTCTCCGTTTATCCTCTCAAAATATAGAAACATCAATTCTCCATACTGCTCTTAATCAACGAATCAGAGATCTTTCAAGATATATCTTCAGTTCCGCATGGTAGCTAATTTCAATTCTTAACAGAGATTAAAGTCAAATTACAAGAACTTCAACACGTCCTCTCTGGCATCTTGTTCTCCTCCAAATAGGGAACGAAATATTCAAAAATTTATCACGAGGAACATTTGAGGAAAAATGGTGGCCGTCCTGCACCAAGAAGTCTTTTTCCTTGTCACGCCATCAGGGGAATATGGGAGATTAGGTAATATGCTAAGTTTTAGAAGATCTTTCCTTGGAATATATACCCTATGCATGCCCTCATCTCAGCCCCTCGTCATCCTACCTTGATTGGAATGTTAGAAAATCAAAAATAAACAGATATGCCCAATGGAGAAAGTAACTAAAATTCACACTTTAAGGACCATATTGGCCAACTTGAATGCATATGCAATCAGGAAATTAATGACATCCAACAGACTAGACAGGAGAGTGAGATAACAAAACACAACCGATTATCACAAAAAAAACTGTGCAAATATTTAACATACTTGTAAACTATTGTGGGCTCCGAAAATTCGCACCTCGGCCTCCCCTGCTTTTAGGAGAGTTTTAACGAATTAGGCTCCGAGGTAAATTTTCATAAGGCAGATTGAATTTGAAATAAGACACTACCCAAAGATTTCGCCCTCATTTTGCGAGGATTTTATGATCTGAGTTCAGGTTTCCTATAAGCGCAAGCCCCTATAATTAATTACCCCTCCCGATAATGAGAAAGAACTTTCGATTAAGGCTAGTCATCAAACATATACAAAGTATATGAAATATAGTAGCAGCATGGGTTTAATTTGAAAATTTAATATTTAAAATCAGAAATTCACTTCCTTGTACTTAAAGAGGATGGTGGGGGAATGATGATGAGCCCGATCAAGATCTCATGGTTCCGTCATCCCAGGCCATGGTGGTCCTTAGTCCACTTAGTTAGAGGAGGTAGTCGACCCAACCTGACAGAAGGATCCTTGTCGGCAGCCATGAGTTGCTTAGTCCAAGGGTATCATGTAGACCTAGAATGAATATTTTCCTAAGGAGACAAATCTAAATTCACCTTAGTTAACAGAAGACTTTATGCCCTATCGATTATATCATATTGATTTATATCTCAAGAATTTGACGTCATTGGGGAATATACGGATTGTTACCGTAGCCATAATATAGTGGAGTCGTTTGACTAAACCACTAAGTCAGAGGGTCGTGGTTGTAATTAGGGGTGTCAATTTCGGGTCACGGGTCGGATTCGGGTTGAACCCGAACTGACCCGGGTGGAAAACGGGTCGAAAATCCGAACCCGGACCCGACCCGGCGGGTTGCCGGGTTGACACGACCCGACCCGCGAGCGACGGCGGCACCGCAGCAGCGCGAGCGGCACGCGGGCGCGGGCGCGGCGCGCACAGCGTGGCAGCGCGAGCGGCACGCGGCAGCGCGAGTGCGGCACGCGGCAGCGCGCGAGCTCGAGCGCGGCTAGCGCGGGGGGCGGGGCGGGCAGCAGCGCGTGCAGCGGGCAGCAGCGGGGCTGGGGCGGGCGGGGCAGCAGCGCGTGCAGCGGGGCAGCGGGCAGCGGGCAGGGGCAGCAGGCAGAGGGCGGGAATTCGAATTTTTTTTAAATTAAACGGGTTGGCGGGTTGACCCGGCAACCCACCGGGTCAACCCGAACCTGACCCGTTTTGAAATCGGGTCGGGTTTTCGTGTCGTGTCAAATATTGACACCCCTAGTTGTAATCATTAACCGCGTGGAGCCGTTCGACCAAACCATAGGTTCTTTGCGGAGCCATCCGGCCAAACCACCGATTAGATGACCAATGTCACGTCCTTACTGGCAGGAGACAGATTGAGAATAAATCCTAATAATATTATCAACCAGACATTAGCTCTTTCTAAGTTGAAGAAGTTTTCAGATTTATCCACCTCGACAAACTATTGTGGAGGATAGATAGGTTTTGTTTTTAAGTGTTTGATGATTGAATTCAATTTTAAATATTTCAGGTTTTGATTTTTAGGAGTTTTGAATTTCATGGGCATTTGAGAGGCATTTTGAATATTTGGAATTATACCATCCGGTTGAGATCTACGTTCAACACGGCCATTAGTGGGGTGATATATATGCATTTTTATTTTGTCTAATTGAACCTTGTCGACCTTGTTTACTTGCCGAAAGATTATCGGGTTTGTTGTCAGCTATATGCTTTTATTAATGAATTTTTCTTGCTATAGGCCTTAAAGGCCGAATATAAATGTATTAAGACAAATATCTCGATCGATGATTTGACCGTATATTTGTTTGATAGTTCGAGATATGTTAACTTCTATCTACTCACATAGAAGGATCAGGTTTGAACTTAGATTTATCAGTTGACCCACGTAGCATCCTCAACGTCACGTGTGTACTCATAACACACTTGCCGGAGCCCATGCGGGTATTTAGTGGGTCATTTTGATAATTATCTGTTAAACCTTGTCGACTATGTCTACTCGTCGACAGAGGATCGGGTTTGTTGTCAGTTGTATGCTTTATTAATGAATTTTCCTCGTTATAAGTTATGAAGGCCTAATATAAACATATTAAGACAAATATCTCGATCGACGTCGTAATCGTATATTTTTTTAAAAGTTCGAGCCATGTTGACTTCTATATATTCGCATAGAATGATCGGGCTCGAACTTGGATTTATCATTTGACCCGCACAACATCTTCAAACATCACATGTGTACCCATAACAAACTCGTCAGAACCCATGCAGGTATTTAATGTTCATTTTTGGCAATTATCTGTTGAACATTATCACTCTATCTAATTGCTGTCAGAGGATAGGGTTTGTTGTCGTCATTGTGTCTTTACTAATGGATTTTCTTGTTATAGATCTTGAAGGTCTAATATGAACGTATAAAATAAATATCCCGGTCGATGTCGCAACTGTATATTTGTTTGATAATTTGAACCGTGACGACTCGTATCCAATCACGTAGAAGAATTCGGTTCGAACATGGATTCATTACATGATCAGCGCAGCATCCTCACACATCTCATATATATACATGGCATGCTCGCCATGGTCCATACGAGTGTATGTCTTTGCATGTACTTTGTATAATACATTCGTGTAGTAGATACTTGCATGCAGTGCAAAGTGCATAAATGACATATGCTTGTTGCAATGCAAGTACGAGGGCATTTTAGGATATTTTTCACTGATCAATTGTGCGGGCAACTGTCATTTGAATGCATGCAACGTTTTATTTGAGAGCTCGTAGAAGCTTTCTGTCTGTTTGTATGAGTGTTGGAGATCCAGTGGTGTGACGCTACATTATAAGTTGTTTGTTGTTTCATGCAGATGGGCTATTGTTGAGAAATTCACAAGATTTCACTTGACATTTTGCACACGTCTTATGTCTGCTTGTATGCATGTTTGTTGACCTCGAATTTGTCAGAACATTGGGTCAAAGGGTTGACCTAATCAAATTGACCAAGTCAGATCTTAAGACCACCTTTTTTGGGTTCCATGGGTCAGACCAAATCTCTTGAGCTCAGACCCGTGCTCTGGTCAACCTGGTTGACCCAAATTGACCCAAAACCCCTTTTCTTAATTTCAAATCAAATCCAATCAGTCCCTTGGCCTAATCCACTTACCCCTTGGGTCAATTTGACTAGGTGGACAAAGTCAAGCTTTAATTTGGTCAACCCAAGTCCTCCTTGGGTCAATTTGACCTATTTTGGTCAAATTGGACCCATTTATTGCATTTAAACCCTTCCTATTGATCCCTAGAAGAAACCACGGCTTACTCAAGTTAATTTCCCTCCTAATTGATCTTGGATTGGATCTAGACTGTTGATCATTGCTCCAATCGTTTAAATACCCCTTTTAGGGTTCATGAGGGAGGACTTTTGCTCATTCTCTCTCTATAGTCCTTCTCAGCTCTTGAAATTTTATGAGAGAGCTCCCACGACATCCCTCCACCTTTCCCAACCTAAACCCGATGCCAAACTCTCGCCAGCGACGAGATCTCCGGCAAACCGAGATCAAATCCGTTCTAAGGCTATTTCCCATCGATCCAAGTAGAATCAAGGCTTGAGTTCAACTAGGAACTTGTAAGATGATAGTCTACAAGCTCAATCATGCAAATAAATCGAAAATCCAACGATTAGATCTCTCAAAAACTCTTAAACTAGGTCACTACACTTAGGGTTAATTAGCTTTACGAAAAGCGCTTTTTAGATCGCACCAAGCATTCCCCATGAATGCTCTTCATGTATAGAGCCTAGGTTTAAAATTTTGTTCGATTTGGTTAGTCAGATAGAAAGAAAGAGTCCAAAAAACGATCTAGGACACCTTCCATTGCATGCATGCTCGGAACGTTTTCTGGGTCGTTGATCTCGTGATCAACGGCCCACATCGCATTATCCTGCGGTCAATTATAACCGCGCAGGTGAGCTGCTGCGAAGATCTCTGTCCAGCTCAATCGTGGCCGTTCATCTAAGACGGTGGAGGATCAAGTGGCTCCCGCGCGTTGCTGAGTCACTTAAGTAAAAGACGTGTGGGCCCCGCCGCCGCCTTAATTATAGGGCATGATTGCTGCCGCCGCGGGTTTCCGAGCTCGCCAATGGGAAGATCACTTGGCGCCGCCGCTGCCAAATTAGGTTTAACCATTTTTAAAATCTATTTTAAATGATTTTAATTATAATTTTCTTTAATAAATAATAATAAATTAAACACTAAGCCCACCTTAGATCTAGGATTTGAGGCTACTACATTGGGTGTTTTATAGTATGTCAAAATATTGAGTAAGTTCATTTTCTTCAGGGACTTTAAATCCTACTTATCCGCGTCATTTAGATGACGCCACTTATATACTTTCTCTCTGGATGTTTTGAGTGTATGATTTTCTGTTTCTCCTCAACTGCCTCAGTCCCTCCGAGTGTGGATGTGAGCCTTGTATGTTGATTAAGCTACTTGAGCATGTTTTTTCTTTTGAGTAGGATTTCCTAGTCTCCCCTTTGTGTGTCAATCCCTTATCTAGGAAGAATAATATTGGATTCTTAATCGAGAGTTTTCTCAGACCCTAGGCTCGAAATATAATTAACCACGGGGGATTGTGCCCGTGTGAAACGGAATTCCACAACAAATAAATTCCACTCGAGCTGATGTATCGAGTGGGAGAAATCTTTTGTTTTGATCAGGTCGTATATATTACTACCCGTTGGGGTGCGCTGGCGAGAGTCGATATACCCAATGATTAGTCGTATGTACGATCTAATCTACCCTTCCATTGGCCTATTTGAGAGGAACGTGGAGGCCTGCGATCGTCTCTATCCCTCAGGGTGGTGCGGTCGTATACCCTCTACACTCTGCAGCCGGCGGTATCCTTTCGGAGGTCCACAATGTTGTGGATCTAGTGGGATGGCGCTATATTAAAAGTTGTTTGTTGTTTCATACAAATGGGCTGATGTTAAGAAATGCACAAGACTTCACTTAAGGATTTGCATGCACCTTCTATTTGCTTGTATGCATATTGTGGATTCGGTGGCATAGCACTATAGGTTATTTGTTGTTTTATGCAGATAGATTGTCATGTACTAACAAGTCTCCTGCAATGACTGCAGACACCTGTATTTGTTGCAGTTCTTTCATATCCTCTCACAGATAGCATGTTAAGTATACCACCGGTCTTCGACAAGGGCCTATAAGTATTTGTATTTGCCACACATCATCTGCTTTAGCCTGTAGATGACTAGTACATTTTCCTGCCATTGCATGCTCCTTGATTGTAAGGATACTGTAACAACCATTGTCTATTATTGATTAGCACTCGTGGGGTTATTATACATAAGGCAAATCCTCTATCATTACCGGCAAGTGTTTGCATTGATCACATATTGCACTGTGTATGTTTGCAAGGAGTTTCACTATTTGTAGGGTTTAATGTGCTTGTTTATTTGTTGACATTGACGATAAGATGTTGTGATCCTCTTAAATATGTTCGTGGGTAACTGTCATACCAATAACATACATAGCACTATCATTCACATACAAGCTAGTGTATTCATTTGCGTCTTGTTGTTGACTGTTGATTGTGTTACTTTCATTATTAATTTCTTTATGTACACTAGATGGCAAATTGTCATGTTCGCTCATATATTGGTTTCTTGCATTTACAGGAGACCAGTGTGTATACTTGCATATTGCTCAGCATCAGCTATAGGGGTATCACTACACTCATTGTGCACCTCCCATACTTTATTCACAAGCACATCGTTGCACCCTTCATGACCTTCTGGCGTATATTTGTAAGATGGTAGCCCAACACTATCATCTACCGACAAGTTGGCATGTTTGCTTGCAGGTTACTTGGTACTGATAGTAATCGATAGTAAAGAGGCTATCTCATTCACGACTTTCTTGCTTTGTTGGTAGATACGTGTCTCCCTTTATTTGCATATTAATGTCAGCTGCAAAGTGAGTTTCATTTGTTATTAATCTCCTTATACGTATTGGTTGGTGAGTGTCTCATTTGCTTGCATATATTTCAGTGCTTGTGGGAACTATCGTACGCATTCCCAAGACAATTGGCATTGGTTGTAGGGGGATTTGTTACATTTACAGTTCATATATTGTCATTGTTGCTTTTTAATATATGTATGCACTTATAGGCTTGTTATCTTTGCTTATAGGTCATATACCACATTCAATGCAACTCCATTATCTATGATTGCGGGATTGGATGCAATTGCCTGTTGTCTTGATGTTGACCATAGAGCATTATTGCTTTCATTGCACAACTCTTGTCGCCACTCATGGATATTTCATTATATGCATTGTTGTTTAACATGTTTGCTTGTATAACTTGTTGAAATTTGCTTATAAATATTCAAATGTTGTATGGTAATTAATCTTCATGTATTGAATGCTTTGTTTTCCATAAATCGAATGTTCATTCATTGATGTTCATTTTCATAGCTAGAATTGTTGTTAATCATTTGCATTTTAATCATGATTATGCCTTTTTTTAATTAAATGTTTGGTTCCCTCCTGTCCATGTTCAAGTCAAGTTCAAGCTTTGACCCTTGCTATTTTGCTTAAATTCAGGTTCTCTATCAATGAAAAATCCAGCAACCTCCTAGCTATCTCCACCGTTTAGGGAAAATCTGAAAGTTTTGGCCTTCCTATCACACTATAAAGAGCGTGTATGATAATTGTTGGACGACACCGCGATTGTGATTCTTCAACCCCCTCCACGCTATGAAGAGCATGTACGGATCTTCGATGTACCTATTGAAAATACACAATTGCTTTTCCCAGTAGGCACTCAGGCGCATACGAGTACTTAGAAGTGTACCCGCCATGCTACAAAGAGCGTGTACAAAGCCTACCTCCTTGCCGAAAGCGTCGCGTCAGATTTCCTCCCATCATGCTACGAAAAGCATATACAGGAGGTCGCCTGGCATGTCGCGAACACTGAATGCAGTATTTTGAGAGCTTTTGGGATTTAGGGACATTATACCTGAGCGACGTGATCAACAACGGTGTAGGCGAAATGCAGACTACACAAATCTCATATTTTTTTTTATTTTCTCTCCTTTTTTATCTTTTTTTTTTTTAATCTCCTTCACTCTCCTCTTTTTTCTCTTTTTTTTTTTAATATTAATGGTTATTATGACAACTATCATCATTATTATAATGACTACTAATAAAAATTGTTCTAGCAATTATCATCGCAATTAATAACAAATTGTAATGACCATCAAGCACAAGCAACGATAAAGAATATGTAATTGCAAATGAGAATTTTTTCCTTTTTACCTTTGTGGGCTATTTGGGATTTTTGGATCAAGTTGATTTTAAAATGATCTTGGGCTGTTGAGTTGAAAAGGGATGGTATAGATTATGAAAAAGGAACATGCAAATGGGTTGTGAAAAGGAAATGGCAGAAGCTCTAGACGGATTTATTCTGTGAAGTTAAAGGCCTTCCCTTGATATCGGTGTTGAATCCCCTATTATCACCATATGGAATTCCTTCCCCAATTTGTGGCCCCATCTATTCGCTCATGAATCCTTCATGTGTTGGGTTCCTTGTTTGGCTGCCAGCTAAAAGTTGATAATGCCACCTCTGTTGGCTCTCGGCCCTCTCTAGCGCATGTCTTGGTTGAATTGGACATCACTAAAAACTATCCGGATAAAGTGTGGCTCGGCCTTGATAAGTTGGGTTACATCCAGAAAATGCAAATTGAGGTTTTCCCTCCATTTTGTGAGCTCTGTAAAGCTATTGGGCATGTAAGGGGGGAGTGTCGATCTTTGTCCTTTGTCCCCATTCTTGTTACTTCTGCGAATCCTATTAACCTTGTTAGGAACGAAACTGATGTTATGGAAAATGTTGTTAGTGAGGGAAATGTTGTTGTTGTTTCTTCTAATCCGTTGGGTCCTTTTAAACCTTTGGTGGGTAATGGGGTCGAGGTAGCTGGGGTTGTTGGTCCTCCCTCGGGTACTTCTGATGGTGGGGCTCATGTTATTTCAGTGGTTCCGATTGTTGTTGATGGTGGGTCTCCCATTATTTTGGTTGCACCGGTTGTTGTGTTGGTTCCTCCTAACCAAGCTGTTAAGGACATTGACATGTCGTTGTCTATTGTTAGGCCGATTGTTCCTTCTTCTAGTAATTTTGTGGAAGGGGGTTTTGTTCTGATGTAACTCACAGTGGTGAGGTTGTTGAAGCTGGTGGATCGATTCCTTGTTTACTTAATCTGGTTATTAGTCCTATCGTTTCCCCTGACTGTAATATTGTTGTTAGTGATGGTGAAGCAGAATTTTCTTATGAGGATGTTTCTTTTGATCCTGGGAACTATGATTTGTGTTCCATCTGAAGGTGGGTTATTGAATCTTAATTTTTGTGAGAGTGCTAATGCTTATGTTCTTAAGGGTGATGATCATATGGTGGGAAATGGGGGAATGGTTGATGTCACCATTTCAGTTATTTCTAATGTTGCCTTGCTCCCTCACATATCTTACAGTTTTAGAGATTATGAGATTATGGATGGGGATTGGTTGAATGTTGAATTTTCCCCAACTGATGGAGAGGAATTTGATGAAAATTCTTTAGATTCGAGGGACAATATTGATCTGAGTATTCTACAAATTACTGACGGTGCTCTTTTTCTTAAAAATACTAAGAAGAAAATGCGTAAATCAAAGAAGAAATGAATTTCCATCCGGTTTAGGAATAGCTGCTGCTTTTTCTTCTGTGTTATGGGTGGTTTCCTCAAGTGCGTGTGATATGCTTTGCGATGGTTTTCTCTATTGGATGGTAGTTTCTATGTTGGATGGTGGTTTGTTCTGGCCTATGATGATGAAGTTTTGTGTGCTACCTCTTAGGCCTAGCTTGTTGGAAACATTGGTGGCCTTTTTCGGGTTGGATTGTGGACTGTCGCACTTCGTTTGCTGCCTCCAATGGAGGGCCCTTGCTTGGCTTGAGGGTGGGTGTGCCCTGCCTCCTGAGTCTAGTTCTTCACATTTGTGTCTCTTGTAATCTTAATTTCACTTTGTTTTGTGTTTGGCTTTCAGACTCATTAGGTTTCTTTTTCCTCCTATACTGCTGCTCTTGGGAGCTTTAGCGAGCCCTTTCTCTATTCTGTCATTGTATCCTTTTATCGTTTAACATGGAGGCCTTTTGATTTAAAAAAAAAAAAAAAAAAATCCCTCACCCATTACCAACTATAGTGTGCACCAAAGCACTAGATGCAAGAAAATTATTGCAACCATTGTAAGAAAAGCATAGGAGGAAAACATGGGAAACACAGGAGAAAAAAAGTCATTGTAACCACACGTAACAAAGGAATCACATAAGACAGAAGTCGGCACAGCCGCATGGAATAAGAGTCCAACATTTTATGGAAACAACTGAAGTCTACATGCTTCAAAAATATTCAAGGCACCTGCAGAGCACCTTAGAAGAAGTGTTTTGAGGCACAGGACATAGCTTGATCTTCTCACACAAAATATGACTCATCACATTGTGATCCATGATGAAGGCATCTCAAAACAGAGCAAGATATTGCTTCTCAATAAATATAAACCAAATCATAGCATGACAATGATCATACATAACTTTTGACCTCAATGACGTTCCAGCGTATGCATAAATGTTTAGCACATTTAACTTGTCCGAGACTCCTAGTGATGCTCCTTCAAAGGTGATAACTAATCTCTGATGATTATGTTGATTGTTTTGTTTTGCAAATTTTATACCGGAAAACTTAAAATCAAGGGCTTACATTGTTGAAAGGCGTATGAGACGCCGCGCATACAATTCAATGCTTTTGCACCTGATTAGCTATATGCATCTAAAACAACTGAAATCAATATGAATGTAAAAGAATGAGAATACAGTGAAACAGCAAGAAAGAAACTCGTTAAAGTTTCGTTCCATTATTATTCTTTCTCATAACAACCAAAGTCATCGGAGATCCATCCAGAGTAAAATTCCTAACCTCAACAATGCTTGACGTTTTGAAGAGCTTCTCAACGTGCTCCACACCATCCTTCGGCTCCCAACCGTCAACTGCCAGTACCGTGACGCCGGCGTTCCGCACTGTTCGTTCTATCTCCTCCACAAACCGCCTGGGAAACAGGGCAGCGGCGAAACCGGTGCTGAAACCGAGATCGAAAACTCCGTCAAAGAATGGGAGGTTATGTGGGTCAGCACGCTTGACGAGCGGCGGGAAGTCGATGACCTCGACCCCAGTAACGTCAACAACGCCGGAATCTTGGAGCGCAGCGACCTCGTGGCCAGCACCCGCGGAAACGCAAAGAACGTGGGATGAATTGGACAGGATGCCAAAAGAGCGGAGGGATAAGAAGAGGGAGGAGAAGGACTGGACGCGGCGTTGGAAGGCATGGGTGGAGCGAAGCTTATGGAAGCGCTTTTCTGAGGGTATAATGTCGCGGGAGGCGGCTTCACAGGAAGAGCTAGGAAACGGTGAAAGGGTTAGGGTTAGGGATTGCGACTGGTTTCGTCGGTGGAGGAGCGAGGGATCGCAGGAGAAGGAGGAGCGCGAGAAGAGGTGGAGGAGAGAGAGTGTGGCGATGGCAGCGAAGCAGAGGGAGATGCGATTCAGGAGTCGTTCAACGTGATCCTCCATCTCCGGCGAGCGCCGGCGGTGGCGTTTACAGAAGAACGGGAATATTTATCGTAATGGCGATCGTCTTAGCCAAATTCAGATATCCAGCGGATTGTGCATCTTCATCTATTTGGTTGCCATTGGTAGCAAAATAATTTTAGGGACAACCATATTTCGTCATTTGTCTCCTATTAATTTGAGGAATTACTGTGTGCGGAATCCGAATGCAAATCATCATGCGCTACATCACTGGATGCACTGGGCCCCGAAGTGCATCCGTTGATGTGGCAAGCTGTGATTGGAATCCGAATGCATTCGGATTCCGCACACACTAATTTCTCTATTAATTCTGAGTTGCACCACACAAAATGAAATGTTAATGGGCATTTAGACAGATAGTACTTAAAAATAGTTAAATTACATATCTAACACTAAAAAACTATTCATTTATTCACAATATTGAAATCTTTAATAACATCAAAAATGCATTACATTGTTGACGATACATAAGTTGTCAGTCTTATCTTGATACACTTTTAACAATTTTCTTTTCACAACGTACATGTAGTTAGTCATATCAATACACTTTCGAGTTTCGAGTGATATCTCATTGGGACTTTCTCAACCTTTCTTCTTCCCTGACATTTTCGCCAACCAATTCTCTTTTGCAGCAAGAAACCTTTTGACTTCTTCATTTCTTTCTCTTTAAATCTTACATATTGCCGATCATGTTGAGCACCACCCCTCGATAAGATCCCATCATGCTTACTCTCTTTCCTCATCATCAAGGGCTTCAAAAACAACATTACAAGTAAAAGATAACAAAATTTTTGTTTAGTAACTATAAAGTTTAAGTGTTACATGTTATATATGCTAATTTGTTAATCACTATTAACAATCATTTATTTGGGCTACATCGATTTAAATCCGATCAATTATATTATTTAAGACTAACAATATATTATATATCTCAATAATATCAAGCGATGGCTCAATCAAACTTGCCTAGGGTTATTGAAACTTATTATGGATCAACTTGGATACAGTCTAGCCAATAGGTTCACTCACTCTAGTCTGTAGAGCCACTCACCATAAACCAAGAAGTCGCTCACTAGCTTGAGGGGCTACTTATTAAGTTAGCAGAAGAAACTAGCCTATGCACCTCCCAATTTGATGATTTCACTAGCAAGTTTCATTTCACCTATAGGTTTGCGATCTCATCTCGTAGTCAATGACTCCTTTCAGTCACTCGCCTAGAAAGTTGTCCATATATACTCAATGATTCTCTAATTGATATTTTCTCATGTGCATATTGGAGCTTCGTTAACATATTCGTGAATGTACTGTCATAATTTTTTGTTTACTTATTATGATGTCAAGTGGTAGCCTCGCCTCTAACATTTGAAAATCTTATAATTATAGGGTCGAATGGTCATTTTCAGATGCATAATGGTTCTAGGGATTTTATATTGGTAATAAAATTCTCAAAGCTTCTCTATTCTAGAATTCTCTTTCTTGCAATTTCCTGTCTTTCTCTCTCTATTTCCTATTCTATTCGAACCTAATAAGTTTTAAAAGAATGCTTTTGATGTTGCCCTTGAAGAGATATGAAATCAGGATATATAATCCAACTCTTCAACAAGCTAACTCTATTCATCTAAAATATAAGTCTTCCATATCCAAATTCGGCCCATTTTAAATTATGAGCTAGTTTTTTTATCATTTTTTTTATTCTTTTTATATTTAACATGAAATAAACAAAGTTAATATAGTAAAAAATATTTATTTTTGTAGATAGTGGTGGCAGTGGTTGTTGGTAGCGCAACAATGGAAGCTGATGAGAAATGGTGATAATGGTGATCGCTAGCGTTGCTGGTGGCGATGGTCGTCAATGGTTACTGGTTGCAATAATAATGACGACGGTGTTGATGACCAATAATTGTCATGTATTTAACATTAAACACACTCTAAATAAAAATAAAATGAAAAATCAAACATAATATTATTTGTCGATGTAATGGTTGGCAAATCATAATATTGTACCAACCATGGTTTGTGGTTCAAGCAAAAATAAAGCTGTTTATAGGGTTCGGACCACATTTGACAATTAGTGGTCCATGGTTATGCGTTGCCTAACCAACCATGGAGATTTTTGTTATGAGCCTCTTTTGTTGAACATCAATTAGCAGTGTAAATCATAGCGATTTTTATTTCTGAAGCTTCATAGGGGTTTATTATTAAGCAGTGTAAACTCCATTAGCTTGCTCTAGTGAGCTTTGTCGTGACTTCTATACTTTCGCTCCAGCAATGCCTTTCCATAGCACTCTCAGTTGCAACTTCTCTTTCTTTCTTATGTTGGTGCCATCGATGTCTTGCCCTAGCTTAGGCTTCGTTTGGGACAGTTTTTTTTCTGCTTCCTAAAGCAGCTTTTTATAAAAAGCAGTAAGAAAGTCATTCCAACGAAGCCTTAATTACAATCAAGTAGCTTTGTTCTGAGGTATAAAATGAAAGTGACAAGACTAGTGGTTTGGTGATGCACAACATCTTAGATAAAATAGGCCTTAGGAGTAATTTGCTTATTTTGTACCTATTTTATGGAAGTTTTTAGAAGTTTCTATTGCCAAATATATATGTAAGTTGCTTTAGGAAGAAAGATAAGAATGATATTTTTGGAAGATTAACAGTAATTACTATTCTTTGATTTTCTTGCTCTTAGGAGCAATTGTCTGTGATGATTCTTAAATGATCTTCCCACATTAGTTGGTATCAGAGCCTTGGGCTCTGCTATATCAACCTTTGATGTCAATTGGAGTTATTTGATGCTTTGGGAAGACCATGGATGAAGACAAATTGTCAACGACGTTGAAAGCCTCTACCGGCCGGCAACGACAAAACAATTCTCCCCCGATGGAAACCATAATGTCAAACATCTCCACGCACAATTGGCCCATCCGCGACCTTAGCTGCGCTCCTCATGATCGACCCACAACATCGATATGCGTCTGTTCCCTTGCTTGTTAGTCTGCACAAACAGCCACGTCGCTATCTACGCAAGTAATTCGTTTCGAAATTATCTTCTTCAGAACGGTATAATTCATCAACTTAGTTGTCCGCATACGCCTCAACAAAACGGAATGGCTGAAAGAAAACACCAACATCTTCTCGACACGACTCGTACTCTACTTCACACAGCAAACTTACCGGAATTTTTTTGGGCAGAAGCAATTTTAACGGCAAATTACTTAATAAATATTCTTCCTTCATCTGTTATTAAAAATCAAACTCCTCATTTTCGTTTACATGGTTTTAATGTTTCTTACAATCATCTTCGTACTTTTGGTTGTTTGTGTTTTCCATGGACAAAACCTTACGCTCCAACTAAATTGTCTTCTCGCTCTCAGGTTTGCATTTTTCTCGGATATTCTCCTCATCAAAAGGGGTATCGATGTTTTAATATTGATCACAAACGTGTTTATACATCTAGAAATGTCATTTTTTATGAAAGAATCTTTCCTTATTCTACTAACACAGCCCTCTAATTTTGGACAAAATTGCTAATTCTTCGCCTTTACTTCTTGTTCCGGTGTCTGCTATTTCACAAGGTTCTATGTTACAACAATCTGAGCCACCTAGATTTTCAAACACTCATTCTGTACTTCCTGTTAGTCCTTTAATTTCTTCTGTCAGGAATTCAGGTCCAGATATTATAACCAATACATCTACCAACTCTCCCACTGCTACTGTTCGGCATCCGATGCAAACTCATCTCCGATCCGGGATCTCGAAGCCTAAGCCTATCTTTGATTTAGCCGCTGTTACTAGTTCCAGTAAAGAGCACATTCCAAAATCAGTTAAAGAAGCATTCCAACATGACCATTGGAAACAGGCTATGCTACAAGAATTTAACGCTTTGCAGAAACAATGCACTTGGTCGTTGGTACCAATACCGCCGGGCACAACAGTGCTTGGTAGCAAATGGGTCTTTACAACTAAGCTGGATCCTAACGGCAAAGTATCCCGCTACAAAGCTCGTCTCGTTGCACAGGGCTGCTCTCAAGAATTTGGTATAAATTACAAAGAGACATTTAGCCCAGTGGCTAAAATGGTTACCATTCGTATGCTTCTTACGGTTGCTTTTAATTCGAATTGGCCGGTAACTCAACTTGATGTATCAAATGCGTTCTTACACGGAGATTTGCAGGACGAGGTGTATATGAAACAACCTCGTGGATTCGAAGATAGTCTTAATCATCGGCATGTTTGCAAGCTTCACAAGTCTATCTACGGTCTCAAACAATCACCACGGCAGTGGTTCCAGAAGTTCACTAAATTCCTTATGACTCTGGGTTTTACATTCAGCAAAGCTGACCCCTCTCTTCTTATATTTAATAAAGATAACATTCATCTTTTTATTTTAATCTATGTAGATGATATTCTTATTATAGGTAATAACTCAGACAAAATTAAAGACACACTGCAATGTCTTCAGACGGAGTTCAATCTCAAACAACTTGGCAATGTGTCTCTTTTCTTGGGAATCCAGGTGATCAAAACTAATTCGGGTTATTTCCTACATCAATCACATTATGCATATGATCTTCTCTGCACTGCAAGTTTTTCAGATTGTAAACCATCTCCAACACCGTCTGTTACAAAGTTGCCGGTCACTCTGGATGAAACACCCTATGCTGATCCTCAACAATTTCGCAAACTAGCCGGGTCTCTTCAATATTTGTCCATTACAAGACCTGATATTGCGTTTGCAACCAATGCAATTTGTCAACATATGCATCAACCACGGAATTGTGATTTTCAAGCAATCAAACGGTTGATGAGATATATAAAGGGCACGCTCAGTTTCGGTCTTCCGTTAATCACCGGCGATCTCTCTCTACGGAGCTACACGGATGCGGATTGGGCAGCTAATCCTACTGATCGGAAGTCTATTTCTGGATTATGCACTTTTCTTGGACCAAATTTGATTTCTTGGTCCGTCAAGAAGCAAACAACGGTTGCCCAATCATCCACTGAAGCAGAATATAGGGCCCTGTCATCCGCAAAAACGGACACCTTGTGGCTACGCCGGCTTGCAGCAGATTTCAATATTCCCCAGCTCACTCCTACTACCATACATTGTGACAACATGTCGTCTATCGCACTTGCTCACAATCCCATTTTCCATGCCAAAACGAAGCACATAGAGATTGATTATCATTTTATTAGCGGTCATATTCAGCAAGGCAACATTACGGTTACACACATTGCCTCCGAAGATCAAATCTCAGATATTCTTACCAAACCTCTTCCTGTTAATAGGTTTTACAATTTAAGATCCAAATTAATAATTCGTGATCAAAATGGTTAATTTGAGAGGGGCTGTTAAGGAACAGGACATGTCAGCAATTACATTGTACTTTCTTGAATAGTTTTATTATAAATACTTATGTATTAGCTTGTAACGAGGGACGATTATAATATTTTACTTTCTCTGTTTCTGCCTCTGTTCCTTCGTTCGTCTTCTTTCCCTGTTCTTCCCATCTCGGGTTCAAGAACTCATCATGACATAGGAAAACGGAAATTACAAATCTCAAGGGGCCATAAAATTAAATGAGTTTTATATAATGTGATTTTTTTGATTTATTAAATACTTTTAATAGAATGGACGGCCAAGATAATTAAAAAATAAGTAGAATGGATGAACAAGATTTATTAGAGGAAGGAAACTCAAGCCACTTTTATAATAGTAGTATAGATTTGATTGCCATCGGTAGCAAAATAATTTTAGGGACAACCATATTTCGTCATTTGTCGCCTATTCGGAATTATTGTGTTCAAAATTTGAATGCATTCGAATTCCAATTATCATGCGCCATGTCACTGGATGCACTAGGCCCCGAAGCGCATCCACTGATGTGGCAAGCTGTGATTGGAATCCGAATGCATTCGGATTCCGCACACAATAATTTCTCTATTAATTCTGAGTTGCACCACACAAAATGAAATGTTAATGGGCAGTTATACGGATAGTACTTAAAAACAGTTAAATTATATATATAACACTAAAAAACTATTCATTTATTCACAATACTGAAATCTTTAATAACATCAAAAATACATTACATTGTTGACGATAATACATAAGTTGTCATCCTTATCTCGATACATTTCTAACAAATTTCTTTTCACAACGTACATCTAAAATATAGGTCTTCCACATCCAATTCAGCCCCATTTTAAATTTTGATCTAATTTTTTTATCATTTTTTTTATATATATTTAACATGAAATAAACAGAGTTAATATAGTAAAAAAATATTTATTTTTGTAGATAGTGGTGGCAGTGGTTGTTGGTAGCGCAACAATGGAAGTTGATGAGAAATGGTGATAATGGTGATCGCTAGCGTTGCTGGTGGCGACGGTCGTCAATGGTTACTGGTTGCAATAATAATGACGACGGTGTTGATGACCAATAATTGTCATGTATTTAACATTAAACACACTCAAAATAAAAATAAAATGAAAAATCAAACATAATATTATTTGTCAATGTAATGGTTGGCAAATCATAATATTGTACCAACCATGGTTTGTGGTTCAAGCAAAAATAAAGCTGTTTATAGGGTTCGGACCACATTTGACAATTAGTGGTCCATGATTATGTGTTGCCCAATCAACCATGGAGATTTTTGTTATCAGCCTCTTTTGTTGATTGGTTAGTTGGTAGCTTGGGCATTATGAAACTTAACAATGCATCGATGAATTGTCTGAGAGTAATGTTTTATTATTAAATAAAAATATTAGAATGGATTTTTTTTTTATTTGCTATAACTTTAATTAAGAAAAAATTCCTCGTGCCATAATTGATAAAAAAAAAGGGATTTAAGTAACTCTTTAAATTTTCTTATTTTCTTATTTAACATCTAAGTTTTAATATTAACTCCATTAGCTTGCTCTAGTGAGCTTTGTCGTGGCTTCTATACGTTGGCTCCAGCAATGCCTTTCCATAGCACTCTCAGTTGCAACTTCTTCTTTCTTATATTGGTGCCATCGATGTCTTGCCCTAGTGAGCTTAGGCTTCGTTTGGGACAGTTTTTTTCTGCTTTCTAAAATAGCATTTTAGTATAAAAATTAAAATTTTTGTACTAAAAAGCTGCTTTAAGAAGCAGTAAGAAAGCCGTCCCAAACAAAACCTTAATTAGTAACTTTGTTCAGAGGTATAAAACGAAAGCGACAAGATTAGTAGTTTGGTGATGCACAACATCTGAGATAAAATAGGCCTTAGGAGTAATTTGCTTATTTTGCACCTATTTTCTGGAAGTTTCTAGAAGTTTTTATTGCCAAATATATATATAAGTTGCTTTAGGAAGAAAGATATGAACGATATTTTTCGAATATTAACAGTAATACTATTCTTTAATTTTCTTGCTCTTAGGAGCAATTATTTGTGATGATTCTTAAACGATCTTCCCACATTAGTTGGTATAAGAGCCTTGGGCTTTGCTATATCAACCCTTGACGTCAATTGAAGTTTTTTTATGCTTTGGGAAGACCATGGATGAAGATAGACTGTCGATGACGTTCAAAGCCTCCACCGCCCGGCAACGACAAAATAATTCTCCCCCGATGGAAACCATAATGTCAAACATCTCCACGCGCGATTGGCCCATCTGCAACCTTAGATGCGCTCCTCATGATTGACCCACAGCATCGATCTCTGTCTATTCCCTTCCTTGTTTAGTCTGCACAAATGGCCACGTCGCTATCTATGCCGCTCACGATAGAAGACATTACCTTCGATCCCATGATTTGCAATCCACAACTAGACTCGATTATGTCTCACACGACTTCGGACAGCCTGCACGACCCTGAGCTCATCCTCGTGATCTTTCGCTACCCAACCCTGTGGCGTAACCTCCGCTCCAGCATATTCGCTAGACCCTCGTACGATCACTCCCTTCTCGTGCTAGAGTCCGACCAGAGATTCCCCTTCCGCCTCCACACCCATGCATGCCGCATTCCTCTCCATCCCACTTCCATGATCCGCAAATCAGAGCCCCCATTCCGCTCCGTGTTATGTTTTCTTCAGACTTGAGGACTATGATGCAGAGCATATTAGCTAAAATAGGCCTTAGGAGTTATTTACTTATTTGTAGCTATTTTCTAGAGTTTTTTAGACTTTTTTATTGCCAATTATATATGTAATTAAGCTGCCTTATGAAGAAAGATATGAATGATATTTTTTTTAAGACTAACAATAATTATTGTTCTTAGATATTCTTGTTTTTCGGAGCAATAATTTGTGATGATTCTTCAATGATCTCCCCACATCATTTGGGAAGATGGCGACTACGGCCAACAATGAGATCGGCAACGTGCTAACACATGTGAGTCTAGGAGAAAAAATCACCACTACGTTTGGGGTAAGTGGCTGGTATTTTAATATATTCAAATTTTAAAATATTATGTTAATAAATAATAAAATTTTATTTTTTATATAGTAATTATAATTTCATTGAATATTATTTTTTTTATTTTTAAAAGATTTTTGTGATGATAATCTTCTTTTTGCAATCAGAATAATTAAATTAATTTTCTCACAATAATTTTATAATCAACTTTTAAAAAAATTACTCTCGTACTAAACAAATTCTAAATTAATTAAAAATTAGAAAGTTTTATAATTTTGATTGTTCCCACCATTTCTTAATATTGGCGTTAATTGGCGCAGTCCACAAACTTTCTAAGATTGATAAACACAATACTGAAATCTTTAATAACATCAAAAATACATTACATTGTTGACGATAATACATAAGTTGTCAGACTTATCTCGATACATTTCTAACAAATTTCTTTTCACAACGTACATCTAAAATATAGGTCTTCCACATCCAATTCAGCCCATTTTAAATTTTGATCTAGTTTTTTTTTATCATTTTTATATTTTTTTTTTATATTTAACATGAAATAAACAGAGTTAATATAGTAAAAAAATATTTATTTTTTTGTAGATAGTGGTGGCAGTGGTTGTTGGTAGGGCAACAATGGAAGCTGATGAGAAATGGTGCTAAAGGTGATCGCTAGCGTTAGTGGTGCATGGCGACGGTCGTCAATGGTTACTGGTTGCAATAATAATGACGGCAGTGTTGATGACCAATAGTTGTCATGTATTTGACATTAAAAGCACTCAAAATATAAAAAAATCAAACATAATATTATTTTTCATGTAATGGTTGGCAAATCATAATATTGTACCAACCATGGTTTGTGGTTCAAGCAAAAATAAAGCTGTTTATAGGGTTCGGACCACATTTGACAATTAGTGGTCCATGGTTATGCGTTGCCCAACCAACCATGGAGATTTTTGTTATTAGCCTCTTTTGTTGAACATCAATTAGGGGTGTCAATATTTGACACGACACAAAAATCCGATGCGAACCCAGACCCCGGCCCGCGCAACCGCCCCGCGAGAACCCGCTCGTCCTGCGCACTCACCCCGCGCACTCTCCCCGCACGACCAGCTTTTCCGGGTCGGGTCGGGTCAACCCGGTAACCCGTCGGGTCGGGTTCGGGTTCGCATTTTTGACCCGTTTACCTAACCGGGTCGGGTTAGGGTCGACCCGTTTGAACCCGGGTCAGTTCCGACCAGAACCGACCCGTGACCCGAAATTGACACCCCTAGACTGTAAATCATAGTGATTTATATTTCTGAAGCTTCATAGGGGTTTATAATTCAAGCTTGTATTAAGCCTAAAAATATTTTATTGATTTGAAACAAAATAAAGGAGAATGCACGGCCACCGAAATAAGGTTTGCAACTGCTCATTTTGATCAGTTAGTTGGTAGCTTGGGCATTATGAAACTTAACAATGCATCGATGAATTGTCTAAGAGTAATATTTTATTAAATAAAAATATTATAATGGAACTTTTTTTTTATTTGCTATAACTTTAATTAAGAAAAAATTCCTCGTGCCATAATTGATAAAAAATGGGATTAAATAACTCTTTAGATTTTCTTATTTTCTTATTTAACATCTAAGTTTTAATATTAACTCCATTAGCTTGCTCTAGTGAGCTTTGTCGTTTGGGACAGTTTTTTTTCTGCTTCCTAAAACAGCTTTCTATAAGAAGCAGTAAGAAAGTCATTCCAAACGAAACCTTAATTACAATCAAGCAGCTTTGTTCTGATTTATAAAATGAAAGCGACAAGACTAGTGGTTTGGTGATGCACAACATCTTAGATAAAATAGGCCTTAGGAGTAATTTGCTTATTTTGTACCTATTTTCTGGAAGTTTTTAGAAGTTTCTATTGCCAAATATATATGTAAGTTGCTTTAGGAAGAAAGATATGAATGATATTTTTGGAAGATTAACAGCAATTACTATTCTTTGATTTTCTTGCTCTTAGGAGCAATTGTCTGTGATGATTCTTAAATGATCTTCCCACATTAGTTGGTATCAGAGCCTTGGGCTCTGCTATATCAACCTTTGATGTCAATTGGAGTTATTTGATGCTTTGGGAAGACCATGGATGAAGACAAATTGTCAACGACGTTGAAAGCCTCTACCGGCCGGCAACGACAAAACAATTCTCCCCCGATGGAAACCATAATGTCAAACATCTCCACGCACGATTGGCCCATCCGCGACCTTAGCTGTGCTCCTCATGATCGACCCAACATCGATATGCGTCTGTTCCCTTGCTTGTTAGTCTGCACAAACAGCCACGTCGCTATCTACGCAAGTAATTCGTTTCGAAATTATCTTCTTCAGAACGGTATAATTCATCAACTTAGTTGTCCGCATACGCCTCAACAAAACGGAATGGCTGAAAGAAAACACCGACATCTTCTCGACACGACTCGTACTCTGCTTCACGCAGCAAACTTACCAGAATTTTTTTGGGCAGAAGCAGTTTTAACGGCAAATTACTTAATAAATATTCTTCCTTCATCTGTTATTAAAAATCAAACTCCTCATTTTCGTTTACATGGTTTTAATGTTTCTTACGATCATCTTCGTACTTTTGGTTGTTTGTGTTTTCCATGGACAAAACCTTACGCTCCAACTAAATTGTCTTCTCGCTCTCAGGTTTGCATTTTTCTCGGATATTCTTCTCATCAAAAGGGGTATCGATGTTTTAATATTGATCACAAACGTGTTTATACATCTAGAAATGTCATTTTTTATGAAAGAATCTTTCCTTATTCTACTAACACAGCCCTCTAATTTCGGACAAAATTGCTAATTCTTCGCCTTTACTTCTTGTTCCGGTGTCTGCTATTTCACAAGGTTCTGTGTTAAAACAATCTGAGCCACCTAGATTTTCAAACACTCATTCTATACTTCCTGTTAGTCCTTTAATTTCTTCTGTCAAGAATTCAGGTCCAGATATTATAACCAATACATCTACCAACTCTCCCACTGCTACTGTTCGGCATCCGATGCAAACTCATCTCCGATCCGGGATCTCGAAGCCTAAGCCTATCTTTGATTTAGCCGCTGTTACTAGTTCCAGTAAAGAGCACATTCCAAAATCAGTTAAAGAAGCATTCCAACATGACCATTGGAAACAGGCTATGCTACAAGAATTTAACGTTTTGCAGAAACAATGCACTTGGTCGTTGGTACCAATACCGCCGGGCACAACAGTGCTTGGTAGCAAATGGATCTTTACAACTAAGCTGGATCCTAACGGCAAAGTATCCCGCTACAAAGCTCGTCTCGTTGCACAGGGCTGCTCTCAAGAATTTGGTATAAATTACAAAGAGACGTTTAGCCAAGTGGCTAAAATGGTTACCATTCGTATGCTTCTTACAGTTGCTTTAAATTCGAATTGGCCGGTAACTCAACTTGATGTATCAAATGCGTTCTTACACGGAGATTTGCAGGACGAGGTGTATATGAAACAACCTCGTGGATTCGAAGATAGTCTTAATCCTCGGCATGTTTGCAAGCTTCACAAGTCTATCTACGGTCTCAAACAATCACCGCGGCAGTGGTTCCAGAAGTTCACTAAATTCCTTATGACTCTGGGTTTTACATTCAGCAAAGCTGGCCCCTCTCTTCTTATATTTAATAAAGATAACATTCATCTTTTTATTTTAATCTATGTAGATGATATTCTTATTATAGGTAATAACTCAGACAAAATTAAAGACACACTGCAATGTCTTCAGACGGAGTTCAATCTCAAACAACTTGGCAATGTGTCTCTTTTCTTGGGAATCCAGGTGATCAAAACTAATTCGGGTTATTTCCTACATCAATCACATTACGCATATGATCTTCTTTGCACTGCAGGTTTTTCAGATTGTAAACCATCTCCAACACCGTCTGTTACAAAGTCGCCGGTCACTCTGGATGAAACACCCTATGCTGATCCTCAACAATTTCGCAAACTAGCCGGGTCTCTTCAATATTTGTCCATTACAAGACCTGATATTGCGTTTGCAACCAATGCAATTTGTCAACATATGCATCAACCACGGAATTGTGATTTTCAAGCAATCAAACGGTTGATGAGATATATAAAGGGCACGCTCAGTTTCGGTCTTCCGTTAATCACCGGCGATCTCTCTCTACGGAGCTACACAGATGCGGATTGGGCAGCTAATCCTACTGATCGGAAGTCTATTTCTGGATTCTGCACTTTTCTTGGACCAAATTTGATTTCTTGGTCCGTCAAGAAGCAAACAACGGTTTCCCGATCATCCACTGAAGCAGAATATAGGGCCCTGTCATCCGCAAAAACGGACACCTTGTGGCTACGCCGGCTTGCAGCAGATTTCAATATTCCCCAGCTCACTCCTACTACCATACATTGTGACAACATGTCGTCTATCGCACTTGCTCACAATCCCGTTTTCCATGCCAAAACGAAGCACATAGAGATTGATTATCTTTTTATTAGCGGTCATATTCAGCAAGGCAACATTACCGTTACACACATTGCCTCCGAAGATCAAATCTCAGATATTCTTACCAAACCTCTTCCTGTTAATAGGTTTTATAATTTAAGATCCAAATTAACAATTCGTGATCATAATGGTTAATTTGAGAGGGGCTGTTAAGGAACAGGACACGTCAGCAATTACATTGTACTTTCTTGAATAGTTTTATTATAAATACTTATGTATTAGCTTGTAACGAGGGACGATTATAATATTTTACTTTCTCTGTTTCTGCCTCTGTTCCTTCGTTCGTCTTCTTTCCCTGTTCTTCCCATCTCGGGTTCAAGAACTCATCATGACATAGGAAAACGGAAATTAGGAATCTCAAGGGGCCATAAAATTAAATGAGTTTTATATAATGTGATTTTTTTGATTTATTAAATACTTTTAATAGAATGGACGGACAAGATAATTAAAAAATAAGTAGAATGGATGAACAAGATTTATTAGAGGAAGGAAACTCAAGCCACTTTTATAATAGTAGTATAGATTTGATTGCCATCGGTAGCAAAATAATTTTAGGGACAACCGTATTTCGTCATTTGTCGCCTATTAGGAATTATTGTGTGCAAAATTTGAATGCATTCGAATTCCAATTATCATGCGCCATGTCACTGGATGCACTGGGCCCCGAAGCGCATCCACTGATGTGGCAAGCTGTAATTGGAATCCGAATGCATTCGGATTCCGCACACAATAATTTCCCTATTAATTCTGAGTTGCACCACACAAAATGAAATGTTAATGGGCATTTATACGGATAGTACTTAAAAACAGTTAAATTATATATATAACACTAAAAAACTATTCATTTATTCACAATACTGAAATCTTTAATAACATCAAAAATACATTACATTGTTGACGATAATAAATAAGTTGTCAGCCTTATCTCGATGCATTTCTAACAAATTTCTTTTCACAACGTACATCTAAAATATAGGTCTTCCACATCCAATTCAGCCCATTTTAAATTTTGATCTAGATTTTTTATCATTTTTATTTTATTTTTTATATTTAACATGAAATAAACAGAGTTAATATAGTAAAAAAAATATTTATTTTTGTAGATAATGGTGGCAGTGGTTGTTGGTAGGGCAACAATGGAAGCTGATGAGAAATGGTGCTAAAGGTGATCGCTAGCGTTAGTGGTGGCGACGGTCGTCAATGGTTACTGGTTGCAATAATAATGACGGCAGTGTTGATGACCAATAGTTGTCATGTATTTGACATTAAAAGCACTCAAAATATAAAAAAATCAAACATAATATTATTTTTCATGTAATGGTTGGCAAATCATAACATTGTACCAACCATGGTTTGTGGTTCAAGCAAAAATAAAGCTGTTTATAGGGTTCGGACCACAATTGACAATTAGTGGTCCATGGTTATGTGTTGCCCAACCAACCATGGAGATTTTTGTTATTAGCCTCTTTTGTTGAACATCAATTAGGGGTGTCAATATTTGACACGACATAAAAACCCGATGCGAACTCAGACCCCGCCCCGCGCAACCGCCCCGCGAGAACCCGCTCGCCCTGCGCACTCACCTCGCGCACTCTCCCCGCACGACCAGCTTTTCCGGGTCGGGTCGGGTCGGGTCAACCCGGTAACCCGTCGGGTCGGGTTCGGGTTCGCATTTTTGACCCGTTTACCTAACCGGGTCGGGTTAGGGTCGACCCGTTTGAACCCGGGTCAGTTCCGACCCAACCCGAACCAACCCGTGACCCGAAATTGACACCCCTAGACTGCAAATCATAGTAATTTATATTTCTGAAGCTTAATAGGGGTTTATAATTCAAGCTTGTATTAAGCCTAAAAATATTTTATTGATTTGAAACAAAATAAAGGAGAATGCACGGCCACCGAAATAAGGTTTGCAACTGCTCATTTTGATCAGTTAGTTGGTAGCTTGGGCATTATGAAACTTAACAATGCATCGATGAATTGTCTAAGAGTAATATTTTATTAAATAAAAATATTATAATGGAACTTTTTTTTTATTTGCTATAACTTTAATTAAGAAAAAATTCCTCGTGCCATAATTGATAAAAAAAATGGGATTAAATAACTCTTTAGATTTTCTTATTTTCTTATTTAACATCTAAGTTTTAATATTAACTCCATTAGCTTGCTCTAGTGAGCTTTGTCGTTTGGGACAGTTTTTTTCTGCTTCCTAAAACAGTTTTCTATAAGAAACAGTAAGAAAGTCATTTCAAACGAAGCCTTAATTACAATCAAGTAGCTTTGTTCTTAGGTATAAAATGAAAGCGACAAGACTAGTGGTTTGGTGATGCACAACATCTTAGATAAAATAGGCCTTAGGAGTAATTTGCTTATTTTGTACCTATTTTATGGAAGTTTTTAGAAGTTTCTATTGCCAAATATATATGTAAGTTGCTTTAGGAAGAAAGATATGAATGATATTTTTGGAAGATTAACAGTAATTACTATTCTTTGATTTTCTTGCTCTTAGGAGCAATTGTCTGTGATGATTCTTAAATGATCTTCCCACATTAGTTGGTATCAGAGCCTTGGGCTCTGCTATATCAACCTTTGATGTCAATTGGAGTTATTTGATGCTTTGGGAAGACCATGGATGAAGACAAATTGTCAACAACGTTGAAAGCCTCTACCGGCCGGCATCGACAAAACAATTCTCCCCAGATGGAAACCATAATGTCAAACATCTCCACGCACGATTGGCCCATCCGCGACCTTAGCTGCGCTCCTCATAATCGACCCACAACATCGATATGTGTTTGTTCCCTTGCTTGTTAGTCTGCACAAACAGCCACGTCGCTATCTATGCCGCTCACGATAGCATACATTACCTTCGATCCCATGATTTGCAATCCACAACCTGACTCGATTCTGTCTCACGCGACTTCGGACCGCCTGCATGACCCCGAGCTCATCCTCGTGATCTTTCGCTACCCAACCCTGCTTCGACGCCAATCCGTGTCGGCGTAACCTCCGCTCCAGCATATTCACTAGACCCCTGCACGATCACTACCTTCTCGTGCTAGAGTCCAGCCAGAGATTCTGCTTCCGCCTCCACACCCATGCATGTCGCATTCCTCTCCATCCCACTTCTGCGATCCGCAAATCAGAGCCCCCATTCCGCCTCGTGCTCCGTTTTCTTTAGACTTGAGGACTATGATGCGAAGCATCTTAGCTAAAATAGGTCTTACGAGTAATTTACTTTTTTGTACCTATTTTCTATAGTTTTTTAGATTTTTTTGTTGCCAATTATATATGTAATTAAGCTGTTTAGGAAGAAAGATACGAATGATATTTTTTTTAAGATTAACAATAATTATTGTTCTTAGATATTCTTGTTTTTCGGAGCAATAACTTGTGATGATTCTTCAATGATCTCCCCACATCATTTGGGAAGATAACCACTACCGATAACAATGAGATCGGCAACGTGCTAACACATGTGAGTCTAGGAGAAAAAATCACCACTACGTTTGAGGTAAGTGGCTGGTATTTTAATATATTCAAATTTTAAAATATTATGTTAATAAATAATAAAATTTTATTTTTTATATAGTAATTATAATTTCATTGAATATTATTTTTTTTATTTTTTATAGATTTTTGTGATGATAATCTTCTTTTTGCAATCAGAATAATTAAATTAATTTTCTCACAATAATTTTATAATCAACTTTTAAAAAAATTACTCTCGTACTAAACAAATTCTAAATTAATTAAAATTTTGATTGTTCCCACAATTTCTTAATATTGGCGTTAATTAGCGCAGTCCACAAACTTTCTAAGATTGACAAAAATGACCTTCAATGAAAATTTTAATATTTAAAATTTCATGTCAGTGTGGAAGCCAAGACAAACATGACAAATAGAAGAAACTATCAAGATTCAAGATATAGATTGTGATACAGCCAAAAGGTCAGTTTTTGGATAATTTTAAATAATTGTGCTGTTAAAACAATGTCTGCCCCCATCAAGATAAAACAGATAATATGTTTCCCAAAAAAAAAAAAAAAAACAGATAATATGTCAAATTTAAATGAAATTTAAATGAAAATTATTTTATTCAAATTTTATTCAGACATAATCAATTAAAAAGTAATTTTTAATAAAAAAATATGGAGTAGAAGAAAAATTGAATCAAATGGAACCTTCAGCCCATCTCACTTAACAAAATTTATTCTATTAAGAAAACTTGTTTTTTTTTTTTTTTTCTAAATGGAACTGCAAATTGTGGCGGCTAGTGGTGGCCTTTGGCAAGTGAGGATGCTGGTTGGTTGCGACGGAGACAAGTGATAGGTTATGGTATTGGGCAGTGAGATCCAACAACGGTGGCAGGCTGGCAGCGGCGGTCGAGGGCGAGCGGCTGGTGTAGGGTGGCTTTACGAAACAATCGGTGATGAGCAATGGCTGGCGACTAGCTGACGGAGGTAGCATCAATGACTTATTATGTATTTGAAAATCATTTAAATCTAACAATTCCTAAATTCATAAAAAATTGAATTAAATCACAATTTTCAATTTCTTAAAATTTTTACAATATCTTTCATTTCAAACCAATCATCAATATCATCAAAACTCCTATATTTAAAATACTTTAAACCTATTTAACTTCAAGCCGAACAATTTTATAATAATTTTCATATCTATAAAAATTTTAATAAAAATATTCTGATCTAATATCATTTAATACATATCTCAGAATATTATAAACACGGTGATATATAGATTCACAAGTGGCTCCTAATAATCTTATTATTTTAACTATTGAGAGTAGTTATCCTCATACCCTTTTAGAGCAAAGACAAAAGCCATGTGGCTCCACTGAGGACCTATCATTGGAGTTTTGGCTTAGTTGCAATTTTTTAAAAGAGAAGTCCTTTAGAGCAAAACAGTAGGCTTGCCGGTATCCTATGATCCGTTCATAAGATTCTTTGAGACTTGCTTGTAATATTGTATTTTATTTCAATAAAGATAAACTTATAAAAATAATAAATTGGTCTAATATTATGTGATTTTGACAATATTGAATAAAGCTATCATTGATTGAAAGCTTCTTCAGCCAATTAAATTATATATATATATTTATAAATAACTCTCCTGATGCTATTTAAAATTAGTAAGGAAATAAATTATATTTTTGATATCCTTTGAGTTAAATAGTTAATAGTGTTTAGGGATATAAAAGAGTCAAGTTTGAATAAATTCGTGGTTCGTTGATCATTTTCGGCTCGTGTTTGAAGTTTATAATGTATTAAATATGACATACTTTTTTGGCTCGTATTGAGCTCATTTAGCTCGAAATAATAGAAATTTTCATTTTGTATATACACACGGACACACAAATACATTAAACAAGTCAAATATGATTGAACAAGGTTTATTCATGTTTAGCTCGTTACCAACAACAACAACAACAACATCAAGCCTTTATCCCACTACGTGGGGTCGGCTACATGAATCTTTTTTCTCCATTGTGTCCTATTAAAAGTCAAATTCTCATTTAAATCTAATAAAGAAAGGTCATTCCTAATAAATTAATTGAACATGGGCTACTTACTGAGCTGAAGATGAGCTACTCCCGAACTATGAAATTTTTTGGAGAAATTATAACGTGCAGTCACCAGACGCCCTCCGGAGGCCAATTAGGACGTGTCATGTCACCAATATGATGTGTGTCGTTACTGTGTACCGCTGTGTATCGGGTGATGTGACGAGTCCTGATTGACCTCCGAACAATTCGATGACAGCACGTAATAATCTCTCACTTTTTTGACAGCCCTAATGATATTTACTAGTTGATATAGGACGTTCAAATGTGGGAGAAGTATTAGCTTGGATTGGTTTTGGCCTTTAAGTGGTGCCCCCAATGATCAAATAGTGGATATAGTTCTAGCCTTTTAAAGATTGGAGCTGGTAGATCACATTTTTTTGGTGTGGGAAAGATCACAATAACTTCCTTTGCTGATTGAAGGAGAGAACATTTGAAGAAGATTTTTTGGGGGTCAATATTTTTTTTAATATAATAATTATTATTATTACTTGAAAAGGGAGTATCTATCTGCTGCCACCTCAGCTTTTGAGGCGCTTGATGGCATAACTGGTTCCTCGGCTGATCTGGAAGAGACACCCACTCCTACATAATCTCATGGCCCGCATTTATTGGGACCCCACTTAAGAGGCACTGCCGCTCGAGGGAAATAGAATATGGGTTGGGGTTCCCAATCATACACGTCCACCAACCAAGCTAAGCAATGGTGGGTTGTGAGGTCAATATCATGCAAATAAGTAATATAAAGGAGGTGTTCTACATGTGGATATAAATGATTAGTTTGATCATATCATATAAACATATATATTTTTGGCTTTTTCTTAACTTTACGTACTCATGAATTAATTTATTTTATGCATTATTGTCATCGAGTACATTATTTATGGCATTGTATTTGAAAGCAATAATTTCTATATGTGAAGTTGATATATATACTCTCTCGCTCATGCATCATATATTCCATTTTTATCGTCATAATATCTATTGTAGTTTTGTAGCAATTTTTTTTTTAAATTTATTCCACCATGTAATGAATTGTTATACAGTGCTAAGGCTTTATTTGGGATAGCTTTCTTATTGCTTTCTAAAGGAAATTTTTAGTTAAAATTTTTAATTAAAAAAAAAATTTGTATTAGAAAGCTACTTTAAAAAGCAATAAAAAGACGTACCAAATAAAGCTTAAGATTTCATTTGAGACATTTTTTTTATTGCTTTATAAAGCAAATTTTTATCAAAAATTTTTTTTCAAAAAACTTTTATACTAAAAAGCTGATTTAAAAATCAACAAAAAAGTTGTCTCACCTAAGAGAGTTCATAATAGCTTATGTTGTACGTTTTATATTATATAGATCATAAATTCATAAGCAGTGATGCTATCTCTGTTTGAAGTAGGGGTGAGGTCAAATCAAGTTGAGCTCAAGCAAGTTAGGCTAAAGTTGAACTTAAAAAGTAAATGCTCAACTAAAATTCAACTATAAATTAAAATAATTTGAAGTTGGGTCAACTTCATTGGAAGCTAGGTTTTAATTATGTATAAGAAAAATATAAATTTTATATTATGTATTATAAATTTATTATATTATATATTTTATATATAAATACTTAGGCTTTATCTAGGACAACTATCTTACTACTTTTTTTTAAAGTGGGTTTTTTAGTATTAAAGTTTTTAATTTACTAGAAAGCGGTTTTAAAAAGCAGTAAGAAAGCAGTCTCAAACGTAATCTTAATTTGAGTTAAAATTTAAGTCAACTAATTTCATATTTAAGTACTCAAGAAATTTTTATCAATTAAAAAAATATATGATTAAGAGCTCCTCAAGAAATTTAAAATGGAGATCGCAAGTCAATTTCTTCAATCCAATATGTGTCAAATAAAAGTTAAAATTGGATGATAGATCTTGAAAAATAAATGAGCAACAATTTAGAAGATTGACTAATCTTTCTCATCAACACAAATCCAGATCCAATTTTTTTTTTGCAACTAGCTGCATCTCATGGTTCATGCACATGCCTTCGCAATAACACTAGTGTTGCAAGCTGAGAGATTCACGATAGCAGAGTGAAATGGTTTTATGTCTTAGTGATGTAAGAAAATTCAATACACAAATAGATAATGATAAGGAACATCGGAATTTTTTTGTGGAAAATCCTAAAAAGGAAAAAATCATCAGCCCTTGCCCAGTTGAAATGATTATACTAGTGTTTGAAGAAATTACAAAAGTTGATCCATCCCTTAACTCAAGGACAAAGAGAATACAATATATTGAAGAGTTTGCCGAACATCAAACGGGTACTCTTGGTGTTGATTGAATAACAAAGAATGTTCAACAAAGGTCTAACAATGGTTGGAGATCGGGTGATAATACGCAGCATGCGGAAGTCCAGAGATGTTTGGAGATCTGGTGATAATCAGAAGATAGGCAGATGTCTAGCGATGTTTGGAGATCTGGCGATATTTGGAGAATAGTCACATCACTAAAGGATATATATTTATGCTCAATGAGATAACAATAGCATGGGCACTAAAGAAATAAGAATGTATAACTCTCTCAATAATATATAGCAGCTTCTATCACTTTTGTTCAAGCAATTTGATTAGAGAAGTTATCACAAGAATTGAAAGGGAAGAATATATTGTTTCATTTGGAACAGCTTTTTTATCATTTTTTTAAATAATTTTTTAGTACACAAATATTTTAAATTATAAATTTTCATACTAAAAAAACTATTAAAAAGCTACCAAAAACCAAACCTAAATGTGATAGGAAGTCTGCAACAATATTATCCAAAAACTAAATCTAGGAAGAAGGATCCAAGCATGACTAGTTAATAGAAGTCATACTGATATCTAGTATTAAAGTTAGTTGCATGGTTTGTATTAACTATAGCGTTCTCAATCATGTTAAGATTACACTAAATAATAACATTAATTTATTTTTTTTTTTTCTATGAATTTATTAAAGTCTATTTAATATGTGTTTATCTTTGTGTATGTTAATTATATAGGGGCTACCTTAATCAAGCATGACTAGTTAAGAGAAGTCAACAGCAATGTTAAAAGAAATATTAAGTTTAATCAAACTTGCTACCTTAACCAAATCCTTCCAATAGGCAGAAGCCTTCCCATTGATTTGCTTCCAAAAGGAACTATAAGAGTTCTTAAATCATGTGCTAATAAATGAATCACAAGAGATGCACATCCAAATTAAAGAAGAAGAATAAGCGTGAATGAGAGTAAATAAAGAAAGAAGACCAAGACCACCGAAATTTTTTGGTTGGCAAGCCTTCCTAGCTCCAAGAAATAATATGAGGTTTTTTCAATGAATTTCGCCATTAAAAAAGAATCTTGCACAACATCTGTCAATGGAATCACAACAAGACTTAGGCATAATAGAGCTCCTTATCTAGTAGGCAATGAAATTCCAAATGTTAAAGATGATAAATTGAAGTTTGTGGGCAAAAGATAACAACTTAGCTTTCCAACCATCTAACATATTAGACATTTTATTCAATAAGAAAGAAAAAAAATCTACCACTTTTAAGTCCCTTATCACCATTAAGAATGCCAATATATTTAAAGAAATCATCACTCAAAGAGAGCTTAAGTAAATCAACAATAACCCTAAAGTTAATAGAGAAATTAGAGAAGAAAATAACACTCTTATTATAATTAATACTAAAACCAAAAGTATTTTTAAAAGTAAGCAAAATGTCCTCTAAAATATGAGCATTAACTAAAAAAGCTTTGCCAAAAAGCAGTAAATCATCAGCATAAAGTAAATTTGAAATAGAAGAACTAGCATGATTAAAACCTTGGAAGTGAAAAGGCTCATTAGTACGACAATCAATAAGATTAGAAAAAGTATCCATGATGATGTAGAAAAGATAGGGAGAGAGGACAGCCATGTCTCATGCCAGAGAAAGAATTAAAAACCCATGTAAGACTCCATTAAAGCATAAAAGAGAAAGGAATATAAAAAATGCAAGTATGAATCCAAGAAACAAATGACTCCAATAAATCCTTTTGAATCATCCTATTTAGAAGGAAGCTTAGAGCCGGTGTCAAAAGCTTTGAAGATATCAATCTTGTCACAAAAAACATTATAAGGTTGTTATGAATATAAATTTAGAAAGAATTTCATAGGCGAAGATAATATTATCAATGAAAATTCTACAATTTATAAAATTAGATTGATTAAAATGAATAATGAAGGGCATGATATACTTAAGCCTCAAAGTTAAAGTTTTGGCAATAATTTTGTAAAAGGTATTACATAAAGAGATAGACCTAAAATCTTTAATATGGGAGGCATGATACCCATTTGGAATAAAAGCCAGAGCAGTAACCTTAACTTATTTGGAGAGAAAGTAAGTAATAAAAAAAGTGTTTGATAGCTATACAAACTTTATTACAATAATGGTTTAGGATTTCTTATAAAACTCAAAAGCAAAATCATCAGGGCTAGTAGCATAAGAGTTAGGATTTGAGAAGATAACACGTTTGATTTAATCATCATTAACATAAGCAATTAAATCAGATCTAAGATGACAGGGAGAGAAGAGCCAATAAGAAGATTGCCTTGGAAGACAAAGTCTTTGGAATTAGAATTAAAAAGATTAACAAAATGAGAGATTAAAACATGACTCGTATCATGATGAGAAGAAAAGCTCCCATCAGCAGTATCAATATTTTTAATAGTATTATAGTTTTGCCTCATTGTAATTTTACTATAAATAAATTTCAAATTATCCTCACCATGACAAAGCCACTTGGCCTTGGCGCAAAGAAACTGGTGAAAAAAGAGCATGTCATTTAAAGAGTTCACCTTATAGTTGAGAGAATTAGATAAAGGGTTACCATTAATTAAATATAAATAGTGTTTTTTGATGAATTTGCAACTCATAAATATTAGAAGCAAGGAGAGAAGAAGAAGACCAATTCATAGCTTTGATCTTCCTTTTGAGCTTAATGATAATATTATATCAAATATTAATAGGATCATTAGTATAATCATAGAAATAGAAGAAATAAGAGCTTTCCAATAATCGTTATAATTTTTAAATAAAAATATATGCTTGACCAGCAAAGCATTATTAAAATCTAAATTAAAGGAGAATGATCAGAATATAAAAAGCTCTCAACTTTATAAAAGGATAGAGGAATTATAAAAAATTTATAATTATGTGCATCATTGCCTAGTATTTTTTGTCAAATCCTTATTCTAAGCTTCTTATGATGATATTTTATAAACATCCATGTCGATAGACAAGAAGCATGGAATACGGGTATGACAAAAAAATATTAGACAACAATGTACACAACTATAAATTTTTTATAAAATTTTAGTTTCTCTTTCTACCTGCTTAATATTCTCCTTTGAGCGTGTAAAAGATTATAGGACTTTTTTTAAGGAGGAGCATGGTGTTACTTTAAATTAGGATTATGAGCATAATATTAAAAAAATTTAAAAAAAAAGCAAACTATCTAAATCATACGACACATTGAAAAGAATGCACCAATTAATTTGTTGCATTCAGAATTAGACAAATCATTTGATGTATTATTTAAATGTGTCAAATGATTTGGTTAGTTCTCTAATGCCTCAAATCATTTGGTACATTCTTCGCAGTCAGCTGAATTAAAGTCTAAAATTACTGTAGCAATGCACCAAACAGTTTAAACAAAATAGAAACATTCTATTGAATGCGCCAAAGTGTCAAAGATTATATAGTTATATATTTGAAGGAAGGACATCTTTGTCATCTCAAATCCTTTGGCCGAGCTCCTGAAATTGATGTGAGCATGTGCCCGTCTGAGCTGATTGAAATTTCTAAAAGAAAACAATATCCTCCCTTCCATATTCACGCAAACAAAATTACAAAACACCTCACATCACAGGGCCCTTTCCGTAAATAACTCCCCTCACTGCCCAACTGCCAACCTTTCTTCTTCCACTCCACTCCCCTCCACTCCGCTCCTTCCTCCAAAGCTAAAAGCTTCTCCTTTTTTCTCACTTCTCTTCTCCCTCTCTCCCACTCCTTATACCCAAAACCGCTAAAACCGCCACCTTTAATGGCAAACCTACCCCTCCTATTTCTTCTAGCTTTCACCTCTCTTCTCCCACCCATCACCTCCAAAACACCCATCTCCATCCACCACCTTCTACTCCAACACGGCCTCCCCGCCGGCCTTCTTCCAAAGGCGGTCGAGTCCTACAAACTCAACCGAACCACCGGTCTTCTCGAGGTCTATCTCGACCGCCCCTGCTACGCCAAATACGATGGGTTGGCCTTCTTCGACCAAGTTATTCGAGCAAATCTCAGCTATGGAGCTCTCCGCGGCGTCGTCGGACTTAAGCAGGAAGAGCTCTTCCTATGGCTCCCTGTTCGTGGAATTCTCGTCGACAATCCTTTCTCAGGCGTTATTCTCTTCGATATTGGCGTCGCTCGTAAGCAGCTCTCTCTTTCTCTGTTCGAGGTTCCGCCGGAATGTAGGCCGGAGGGCTCTAAGCTGCCGGCGGGAACAATTCGGGAGGTTTTTAATGGTAAGGAAGGTGAAAAGTTGGTAACTTTCCATGGCTTTCTGCTTGGTCTTTCTATTCCTTTCTTTGTGCCGTTTTTCTTTGCATTTATTGCTCGCTAATTTTGCTTTGGTTTATTTAATTCTTTCTTATTTGGTTTTCCTCTGCATTTGAATTCGGATTTTAATTTTATTTCTCTTTTTTGGGCTTTTTTTGCTTATTAGGAGAAAAAGAAAATAAAATAAATATATAACCTATGTATTATTATTGAGTGTTTTAAGGGAGGAGAAAAATATTTATTTCATTTTTAATTAAGATTTTACAAAATTGATATCCTTTACTAGAAAGGTGAAAAAGGATGGGAATTAACTTTTATTCCTTTATTAAAAGATGATAGTTAGGGTATTATTCTTTGGCTCTTTGTAGATAAATGAAGAATAAAAATTGTATAGAGATGTGTGATGCAATTTATATCATGATGATAAGATAAAATATTTAGTTGGAAGATAAATATTTGAAGTTAGAATACAACTATTTTTTTTGTGAAGGGTTTATTAAGTTGCGAGTTTTTAGAATTTACCAATAAATATAGCGTGTTTGAAAAAAAAAAAAAAATAGCGTGTTTGAAATTGAAAAAATTAAATAGTTTTTGTGGGTATTTGATTGGAGTTAATAAAATTAGAATTTATTAAAAGAAATAAACTATGTGAGAAGAAATAATGATGGGAGATGGTTGGGCTAGACATTGATTGACTAGATTAGTAGGGTTTAAAGATGGGGTATTTTTCTTATGTCCAAAATTTATCTCCACAGCAGAGCCTAAATAATAATATATTGGTTAATTTAGGCTTCGTTTGAGAAAAATTTTTTACTTCTTTTTAAAATTGTTGCAGAGAAAATAATTTTTTTAAACTGTTTGCATAAAATTTTTAGAGCAATAAAAAAACAGTGACCAAATAGAAGTATAAAAAGCAAAGCAGTAAGAAAACTATCTCAAACGATGCATTAGTGTTGTTTGATCCTACCGGTTTTACATAGTTTTTTTAAGAGGAGTTTTTTTTTTATATATTTTGATCATCAAATTCTAAAAGTGCAATATCTTAGGGTCTATTTGGAATAGCTGATGTATTTTATAAAATTATTTGTAGAATTGTTTTGGGAAAATTAATATAGTTTTATGGTTGCATAAAGTAGCTTTTTACCATATAAATTTTCTTAAAATAGTGAAAAAGCAACAAAAAGTAATAGTCAAATAAAATTATATTTGTTGTCTGAAAAGCAACCCAACGAGAAAGCTGCCCCAAATAGACCCTTAATCACCCTTGACTTTGCTTTCATTGATGTTCTTTCCTTAATATTTTGCAATTTATTTGTTGAAGTCTGCATAATTTCACCTTTACTTTCTTTTTAAGAAGTATTTCTATTGAGTAATTTGCATTTTTATGACTTAAAGAAAATAAGACAAATAGAATGGCTAATATGCATTGGATAAAAATATATAAGTAAAAATTAGAGGAGTTTTTAAGGTTTAAATAATTAGACTTATAATTCTAGAATTATCCTTTCTGTATACATAAGCTCAATAAAAATGTGTAGAAACAATCCAACTCTAAATAACATGTTAGAAAATAATTATCTAAGAGATGGATTTTAAAAATGGGATTGACTTTTGATATACTAAAGATTTTATATTACATATAGTTTTATTACATTTATAAAAATAATTTAAATGCTTAGAATTTTATACAACTCTTAGATTTCTTGAATTCTCAAATTATCATTTTAGTTTAATACCCAACAATGACCTAATTACATTAAATCAACCCCTTTTAGTTAGTCTAAACTGGTATCATGCCTATATATTTCAATATTGTTATAGTAGAATTATTGAGTTGGCTATAGAGGGAGGTATATAGAGGGTTTTGATATAGTTGGGGTTGGTCAAGTAACGCTTGTAGGTGTAGGAGAGAATGTGGGTTTTAGGGTGGTGAATTAGGCTTCGTTTGGGACGGCTTTCTTTCTGCTTCTTAAAGCAGCTTCCTAGTACAAAAATTATAATTTTGATACTAAGAAGTTGCTTTAAGAAGCAACAAAAAAGTCGTCCCAAACGAAACCTTAATGTAGAGCTTATGCTTCACATCAAAGTAGAGAGTTATATTGTGGATGATATGTTTAACGAAAGTCCTTAAGGGGGATTAGGATTTGGGAAGGACAGGAGGAAATCATAAGAAGATTCTTTCTGGAGATGACAAAAGTTATGTAGATAGATGCAAAGAGAAAAAAAAAATAAACCCAAAACAAATTTGACATAATAAGAGGCATTAATATTGGGCATAGCGGTATCATGATAAATATAAGCACTTTGAGTGAGGGACTAGTCAAGGAAGAGGCATGATTTAGGGTTAAAGCCAAGTTCATGTGTGGTTTATGGGTGGGGCGATGCGTAAGTGAAAGATGCATCTAAATACATGAAGTTCAGAGCAGTTGCGAGGGGAGCCAAAGAGCTATTCATACGGAGAAGAGAAGTTAGTGTTGTGATGGGCATACAATTTATAAGGTAAAATATCATCACAAATGCATTAGTGCAAATAATTTAGGCTAGGTTGCATGCATATAAACAAAGTGAGGGTGTCGAAGATATAGGATTCAATTTATACCATATCAAAGAGGGAGGAAGGGATCTACTTCTCATATACGGTCATATCAATTTTTATTATAATGACTTTCAATTTTCTCATTGAATCAAACATATATTATAAGATATAGGTTTCGTTTGGGACGGCTTTCTTTCTGCTCCTCTAAAGCGGCCTTTTAGTATAAAATTTTTTTAAAATATCATTTTTTTTTACTAAAAAGATGCCTTAGAAAGCATTAAGAAAATCGTCCCAAACAAAATCATAGTATTCAATTAATGTCGCTAGCAATTATCATAATAAAAATAATGCTATCTAAATACATACCAAATAAGTAAGAGATAAAGATTAAAAAAAGTGAAGTAACTTAAAATGTTTTTCTTACAATATACAAATACCACCACAGCTGTTCCTTATCAGAAAAATAACTTATTTTCAAGTAAATTTAAAATTTTGCAAGCTAGATTAAGCTATAGAGTAGTGCTCCCTTACCAGTTAATCTAAAGCTATGTTTTCTCTACTGTGAACATTAATGTCTTGAACAATTCAGATTTTGTTTGGGACGGTTTTTTTCCTATTTCTTAAAGCAGCTTTTTAATATAAAATTTAAAATTTTTATACTAAAAAATTGCTTTAAGTAGCAGGAAAAAAGCCGTCCCAAATGAAATCTCAGTTACTTCTGTGTCGAGTTTGGAGAAGTTCTTTCCCTGCTTCAAAATTCATTCAACATAATAAGCTAATTTCTTTTCTTTCGCACTTCTAGTTTTTTTATTAACCTTAACTGCTTCTTCATATTATTACAGGGCTTCTTAGCAGAAAACATGGATTCCAGGATCAGAGATAAACAATTAGTCTAGAAAACTGTTTTTTTTTTCTTTCTTTCTCTCTCTATTCTACCTCCTCTCTAATATATTAACCAGTCCCCTTCTTCCTGTAAGAAATTTGAAATGCTGCTGTAAATTATAATTCTGCAATTCATCTCTCTTTATCTACAAGTTCTTTTAGGATAACTTTTTTATTATTTTTAAAGTAATTTTTAGTATAAAATTTTTTAACAAGAGAAGCTGTTAGAAAGAAATAAAAAAGCGTTTGGAACGATTTTTTTGTTACTTCTAAAAATAATTTTTTAGTATAAAAATTAAAATTTTTGTTAAAAAAATTGTTTTAAAAATAATAAAAAAGTTATTTCAAAAGAACCCTTATACATGCTCTAATTTGAATGATCATCTATTGATTACATGATGAGGAAATTAGAAGACTAATAGGTAGTTTGGGATTTTTTTTTGTTTTATTTTATTATTTTTTATTTATATTCTAATATTCAATAAGACATATTTAATATCTAAAATTTTTTTTTTATCCTAAAATCATATTGGATCATTAAAAAATATTATTTTTATTTTTATTGTATGCTGCATAAGGCCCCGTAAAAGCGTGCCTTAATTGTGCCCTATAATAGTAATGATCATTGATCAGCATTTTTTATTTTCTTAAAAAAATAATAATAATAATAATAATTAAAATATAAATCAACTGTAAGTTTAGAAAATAAAAACTAGGGCTGCAAACGAACCGAGCCGAGCCGAGTATGTGAGTGTTCATGTTTGTGTTCATTTAATATCAGCTTGTTCAAGTTTGGTTCATGTTTTGTTTGATTCATTTAAATTAATGAGTGTTCATATTCGGTTCATGTTCAGTTCATGTTCGTTCGTTTAGTGTTTATCGAGCTTGTTCGCAAACATATTTAATGAATTTTTTTTAACTATAAAACAAATACGTCCATGAACATATTTATGAATGTTGCGGGCTAGAAAATACGTGGCGATAGAGATTTAATTCTGCTTCTTAACGTTGCACGGATAACTAGCTCACACACAGAGAACACAAGATTTTTTTACATGGAAAACCCTTGAAAAGGGAAAAAATCACGGGGCCTAGCCCAGTTGAAAATGATTCCACTAGAATTTTGAGTCGATTACAAAGGACTGAATCACCTCCAAGGGTGTTCAGATTAAAACTAGTTACTGTTTGAAAGGAGTCAGGTGTTAGACCCAGAGTCACTTGGAAGATCGGGTGTTGATAGTTTAGCCTTGAATAGGACGTCGGGTCTTCAGCAGGACTTAGGGACTAAACATCGGACCTTAAGCAGGACGTTGGGTCTGAACGTCGGGCCTTAAGTAGGACGTCGGGTCTTTAGCAGGACGTAGGGACTGAACGTCGGACCTTAAGCAGGACGTCGGGTCTTCAGCAGGACGTAGGGATTGAACGTTGGGCCTTAAGCAGGGCGTCGGGACTGAACGTCGGACCTTAAGGCAATGGTGCAATGAAACTCGGACGAGGTTCCTGCGGTGGTCCGGCGAGGTTTCTGCGGTGGTCCGGCGAGACTTCTGCTGTGGTCCAGCGGTGATCCAGCAGTCGTCGAGGAGTAGCTTCCTCCTTCTCTTCTTCCTTCTCTTCTCTTCTTCTCTCTCTTGCTTGGATCCTCTCTTGTGAAGAATGAGGGCTCTATTTATAGTTTTTCTGGAGTGGCATAGCCCGTAAATAGGTGTGAGATCATGGGCAAATAGGGAGTGGTTGAATGGAAGGCCGATACTGAATCCTACGATTGTACACCGTTCATTGGTCATTTGAGGACCTTAGTTATGTCGGATTTCAGTGTTCTTGGGCTCGTTGGATTCGTCTCGTCGAGCCGTTCGATTCGAGTATAAGCTCGTCAAAATCGGAGTCCATTTCCTAACTCGAATTGTGGTTTGAACCTTCCAACAACGCTTCAGGTCCATGATTTGGACTCATTTTGGCTCGGATTGGACCGAACTTGGTGTCGTTGGGTTCCTATTTCCGAGACGCTCAGTTTGACTATAAGCTCGCTGAAATTGGAGTTCACGTGCTCCTGAATTTAATTTTTGAAGTTTTCAACTAGCTTTTGCCTTGAGATTCGTGCTTGATCAATATAATTTTTGACGATGTATCAATGAACAAACACATTTATAATAAAAGCAATTGTCTATGTAACAAAGACAATGATTATTTATATTTATTAATTTTATGATCAAATATTAATTATTTTTATCTAACTTATTCACGAGTTCAAAATTGAACACGAATCAAGCTTTTATCGAGCTTCTTATCGAGCTTGTTCACGAACTTCAAATGTGTTGTTCGCGAACATAAATGAGCCGAGCGCATTAGTGTTCAAATTTGTTTATTTAAGAATCGAGTATTTAAAATATTGTTTAAGTTTGTTTGTTTAGCTAATTAAATGATCATAAACGAGCTTTAATCGAACCGAACAACGAGTAGCTCGTCGAACGTTTGGTTCGCTTGCAGCCCTAATAAAAACTAATTCCAGACGGCTCCTAAAAGATCACTCCAGAAGCTTAAAATTAATTTAATTAAACCACAATTTAACAATATGAATTATATTTAATTGTCTCGGCATGGGATATGTTGATTTGACAAGCTTAGTTGAGCGTCGTTTCAGATGGCAGAGCATGGCCAAATAAATAATAATAATAGTATTATTTATTCAAATTAAAAATAAGTGATTTATTTTCCAACAATAAGATAAAATATTTCCTTTCAATTTTAAATAGTGGAAAATTTTGACCATCCGATCAAAAAAATTTCGGATTCGACCCGATTGTAATTTAGAGTTGGCTTCGAGTCAACTTAAGAATTTAAAATCAACCAGAACTGATTGGTCCTACATATGGGTCACTTAGTGATCACGCTCGCCTCCACGCACTCGCCCCTATGTGCAATCATTTGCATGACCGCTAGTTACGTGTACTACAACAAGATCAATGATTCATATCGTGTCAACCAAGTTTGAACTAGATTGGGTTCAAGTAGGAGTTTGTGACTAGTTATCTTAATCAAGTCGGGTCAAAAATGACGGTCAATTTTTATATTGGACCAAACTCGATCCAAAAATCTATTTAGATATCCTTAATTTTAAGATTAAGCATATTCAGCTTATTTAAACAAAAATTTCGGCTCATATTTTGTATGTTTTTATAAAGGGTAATTTACATACATATAATTTTATTTCATGATATTTGTATATTTAACATCCAAAATATTAATATTACATGTCTATCATCCATGTACAACTTAAATATCAAATATATCACTCCTATAATTCATTTTTACCATTCATACATTCATATAAACTTTAATATTTGATTCCATACACCTAAATTTTTTCTATGAGTGGTAGACATGTAATATTAATATTTTGAGTGTTATATATGTAAATAGTATAAAATAAAGTGGTATGTATGTAAATCCCCCTTTTATAAATTACTCTTTTTTATCTTTTATTTATTTATCTGTATTAAGATTATTATTTTTTTTTTTTTTGGAATATGATTATTTAATATTTGAATGTAAACTTTATGAAAATACGACAGCAATAAATTGTCATATCTAAAATTGATGTGACATGTTACTCTTTTGTGAATTTTTATATGTATATTTTTTATGTATTTTTCTCAGACTAAGTAAAAATATATATGAAAATAATGCAAATTGAAAATTAAAAAAAAAAACCAAGTAATGGTCCAAAGAGTCTGTCCAGACCCCAGAGCATCTAATTGATTGATAAAAGAAAAAAAAATGATGCACATATAAATTATTGATTTTTTGGGACCTCTATAATATCTAATAAAATTGATGGTCAATTTACTGTATATAAATTAATTTTATTACTATGATCGCACAAAATAATTTTCTCCAACATGAATTTTTGAAATTCAATGAAAAAGCTCGAAAAAAGTAATATACAAATGAAATTATACTTGTTCTCTGAAAATCAAAGTATTCATAAAGCTATTCCAAACAGACCTTCTATTAATATGAATTTTAAATTTATCTAAAACTATCTAAAAAAATTATTATATATATTATATATAATCACAAAATAACTTATGTATTTGTATCATAATTCATGCCTCTTTTATAAAATATGCAAAGTTAAAATATTAGAATAATTCTTTTTTTTTTTCTAAATTAATTTTGTTATTAATGAAAAATAACGAAGTAGCTTAGATAAATGTAAACATTCCATAATTATCTTGCATAATGTTCATGTAAGAATCATGATTAGTTTAATACAAAGAGATTTTCATCATGGAAGAATAGCTTCACATATGGGCATATTCTCCAACACATATCTCTTTCAAAACATACTAAAAATAGAAATTTCATTTATTTTAAGGTTGGAGAATTGTATCAAAGCTCACAATTACAAGAAATATAAAGCAAATAGACCTTCAAAAGCCCTCCAATAAAAACAAAAAAATTTAAAATCAATGAAAAAACTGTCTTCTCAATACAACAAAAGTTATTTCTACTTTATTATAAAACAAGTAGTCAAAATCAAGTTCCAAAAGAAGCCTTAAGTTTTGTTTCGAATGGCTTTATTACTACTTAAAAGAAATTTTTAATACAAAAATTTTTTAAACTAAAAAATTTTCATACTAAAAAGCTGTTTTAGAAAGCAATAAGAAAGCGGTCTCAATGAGACGACTTTATTACTGCTTCTTAAAAAAGTTTTCTAGTATAAAAATTGTACTAGAATGTGCTTTAAGAACCGATAAAAAAATCATCTCAAAAGAAGTCTTAATATCTTGTCATGCCACTAATCTAGCTCTCCATAACCCCGAGTTATAAGACATGCTATATTTTTGTAAATCATGCAATAATCATGGAAGTAACTATTAATAATGATATTACTTTAAAGTTATAATATTATTTATTATTAATTAATATAAAAAATATTTATACTAAAATTAAACATATATAATTATATTTGATAATCAAAACCATGCATTTCAATTTCAATTAATTGGCCACTTCTAAGTATCTTATGCATAATATTATCATTTCTCATCAAAATAAGACGTCGGAAAGCCGCCGGAAAATTCCACCGGTAATGGGTGATTTTCCTGTAGTGCTTAATTCATATTCAATTACATAATTCGTGAACAAGCTCAATTAGAAACTCAATTAACAATCAATATACATATCGATTAAGGCTTCGTTTGGGACGACTTTCTTATTGCTTCATAAAGCAACTTTATAGAACAAAAATTAAAATTTTTGTATTAAAAAGTGACTTTAACAATTAACAAGAAAGCCGTCACAAACGAAGCCTAAGGCTTCGTTTGGGACGGCTTTTTTACTGCTTTCTAAAACGGAGTTTTAATACAAAAATAAAAAAAATTGTACTAAAACTCCGTTTTAGAAAGCAATAAAAAAGCCGTCCCAAACGAAGCCTAAGTCTCATTATGAAAATAAGGGATGACATAATATGATGTTTTATATTTAATAGAATTTAATAAAATAATATTTTTTATTATAAAATTTTAAACTAATCAAACACTATACATCTATTAATTAGAGGATCTTGTTCATGTTTCCTTAATTATCTATTTTGAGTGTTCATTAAGTAACCATTGATTAAAAATATCATTCTTTAAACTGGAGAACATACTCATTATTAAGCTCAATTTATATATAATATAAAAAAAAAAACCGTGCTATTTTATGGTATAGAACCGTGCTATTTAGCAATTTTAATGTTAATCTTTGGGGTTTTTTTTTTTTTGTTTCTATTTTTGTTAGGATAAATCTCGTCTGTAATAGGTATAATAAATATTAGAAATATTTGATGATTTAGTTATGTAATTAACAGAAAATCAAAATTAGTTTTTTAAATGAGTAAATGTAGTTTTCCTTTCATTATTCTGTAATCTTAACTTAATAATTTGTTTGTTATGCTACTAATATATTTTTTATGATTAAAATAAAAAAAAAGAGAAAGCTAACATTAATTTAGAATATATTTCTAGGTTGATTAATTAACATATTTATCGTCTTAAAAATATTTACAATAAACATTATATCATAAATCTTTTTATTATATGATTATGTAGGTAATTTGTCCCACTACATCTATTTTTTAGTCTTTATTACATGGATTTATAGGAAATTACCCCCCCCCCCCCCCCCCCCCCCCCCCCCTAAAAGTTTTAAAATACTATGGTCTTTTCTATTGGTCGAACCCCACTAGAGGGCGCTGCCCCCTTGGACCTTCGACATATCTGTGAAACGTATAATTATCAAGGATATGAATAAATAAGGGCCGGGCCAACTTCAAGGCAAAAAAAAGAGACAAAATTTTAATATTATTGACAAAATTTTAATAATAATATACTACTCTTATAAGAAAAACTAAGGTTTTAATGGGGAGTCTAGTAATCTGGTTATCAATGTTGATTCGATCTAGTGGTTTTAAGGAAGGTGCTTGTATCAATTTGGATACTGCAAGCATGGACTCTAATGTTGTGGGCGCCATGAGCCCTATCCCATGTTTGGTTAATCATGTTTTTACTCCTATTCAATCTCCTACTCATGTTCATGATGAGGAAGAATTTTTTTTTTTTCTGATTCTTTGAAGCCAGTTAGTCTGACTCCAAACTATATTGATGTTCTTGGTCATAATGGTCTTGTGGATTTAGCCTCTAACCCTTTAGAGCAGGATGGTAATTATGATGCTTTGGCTATGAAGGGTGTTGAGGTTTCGATTGTTCATGAAGGGACGCTGATCGAGGATGCAATTAGTTCTTCTGTTAATTTAGCTTTATCGATAACTTTCGTTGATATTCCTATTTCGGTTGTGTCTAATGCGGAGTTAAAAGCCCATTTGGCATTATCAGTGAGTAATTCTTGTGTGGAACATTCGTATTGGTTAAACGTGTCGGATGATGATGTTGATGAGAATGCAAATGAGTTTCAAGATCCATAAGATAGGTTTCATTCTGTGGCAGGCCGATTTGTTGACCATGCTATTTCTAGTGGTGCTGAGAAAAGATCTAAAAATAAATCAATGAAAAAATAGTGATGACTTGGTTTGGTTTTTCTATTGGTTGCTGGATTATGATGAGTCAATTCTGCTAAACCCCGAGTTGGCATTGAGCTGGCAACCTTGGTGGTTAGTGTGGTTATCTCCGTTTTTTTTTGTGTTTGGTGTTATTTTTTTTAACTTCAGCTGGTTGCGCTGTAACTTTATCCGCCAATCGATGATCATCTCTTCATTACTCGGTAGGTGCAAGATTGTCATATTGAGTCCTTTTGGGTGTACCATCATTTATTTTTTTGTCTTTTATGCAGCGTGTTTTATCTTCTTAGCTAGTCGTTTCGTAACATTGGGCTATTTTGTTGTGTGTGTGTTTTTGACTTTGTGTAGCAGTTTGTAATCTACTTCTGTTTAATAAATTTTGGGACTACTTTATCTATTTTTAAAGTTTTTTAATACATAAGTAAAAATTTAATAATATATAATTTAAAAATTAGTACTCTATGAAATCATTGCCATTTGCCATCAAAGTTGATAGTAGATTTACAGAAATCATACAGCCGTACGTTCTTTTGCATAATGAGTAAATAATCCGGTAATAAATATTTAGTTACTTCTTAGGTTACAGAAGATGATCGCATGCATATTTATATTAAAATTATGCGGTGGGGTCACAGAGACGGTCAACGCAAAACATGGGTCGATGGGGCCCATTCGTCGTCTTCGCGCTCGGCAGTCCGGCAAGAAAAAGGCTGCCGCAGTCAACAAATTCCCGTCTTACGTGTCCTCTGCTTACCCAATGATTCCACGTGTCACCATCGGGACGGTTTTGCCTAGAGCCAACGGCTATCTCGGGAGACAGGAAGAGCAGTCATCGGGCTCCGAGCCGCCTATTTTGGCGTATCACCCAACCAACCCCAAAGCTGGAAAAGCAAAAAGAAAAAGAGTGATGCTCTCAGCCTTTAAAATTTTAAGAAAATTATTTAAATTTGCATCAATCATTTTAATTAAATATTAAATATTATTTTAAAAATATATATACATTTACTCTCGAATATTTATGTTAAATACTTTTAATATTATTTTTAAAAGGAGGACATTTTAGAAAATACTAATTTATGAGTAATTAGTCATATTTTTTAGAATTTTTTTTATTGATAAATCATAGGTTTGAGATTTACAACTTTTTTGTGTATGGATAACATTTATTTCAAAGCTCATAATTTTGAAGAAAAAAATTATATGATGAGAGTGATTGTCGGTGATCGTCGACGTTGAATGTAAGGTAAAACTCTAGTGGTTTTCAAATCTCAAAGCTTTCCTTAACTCTTCTAGGAGTCATACATATGGAGTCTAGAGTCTATTCATAGTATTTTTGGAGTGGCAATTTGGTATTTTTCGTCCAAATTCCATAACCCTTGTTCATACAGCCCATATTGAACCATTTGATCACAGTCTATATATTAAGTATTTAATTATATTAATAATCTCATAAATAAATAATTTTGGGCTCATTAAATTCGTCTCATCAAGATGCTCATTTTGAATATATGCGTGTAAGATTCAGAAAATATCGTAAAGTTTTTAAATACGTTTCAAATATTTGATTTGAGTTTATTTGAACTCAAACTAAATTACTTTTACTCATTGTGTTTATCATGTCAAGGCATTCAGGTCATCTATAAATTTGTTTAAAATCAGAGTTTAAATGATACTAAATTTAATTATGAATATTGCTGATACAAATAATAAATTGAGATTCATACTTGATTGGATGACATTTCTAATAATATATCAGCGACGAAATGTGATAATCTCGAATTTGAGTTTGATGTCCAAGGGTGGAACTAGGAAGAGTTTAGGTTTTCTTTTTTAGAAAAATGAGTACTTTAATTTTTTCGCTCGCTTAATAAGTTAACGTAGTAGCCCAAATTTTAGGGCAAATTTTTATTTTCTATTTTATACATAAATAAGATTATACATTTCACAATCTTATTTTGCTCACTCTCAAAAGAGAGGCTGCTTTTGGCCTTATGTTGATATATATGAGTCATATATATCAACATAAGGCCAAAAGCAGCCTCTCTTTTGAGAGTAAGCAAAATAATGATAAGAAAATTCATGAAGATTTTCAAATGATCATCACACATAAGTGATGGATGGGATGACAAACTTCATGCCCAACTCCTACCTAATTCATTTTGGTCACGCTTTTTATCACTCTATCAATCGATCATAATATGATGCATTTCATCGACACCACTTTAAAAACTCATAAAAAAAACTAACCGTCAGATTTCAAAAAGTCTTATGCTTACATATAACCATATCAATACAGTAAGTTCTATAGACCAATGTGTATCTAAAAATAAAGTTTAATATCAACATTTATTTTAATTAGAGGATAAAAATACCAACAATCATAAGACATTTTATTTTGTTACAATTCATAGAAATAAAGTGTGCATTAGTTGGTTTGAAATTAAAAAAAATATATAATTATAATCAAATTGAATCAAGCATATATTCAGTTTTAGGTTTAGTAGTAAAGGTTATTTTGAAATTAAACCAAATAAACTGTACTATATTACACATATAGTATTCACATTATATTGATAGTAATTAAAGAAGAATATATTATATTATATTATTATTATGTTATAAAGTAAATATTTCATATAAATATTATTTATTTATAATTTATATAATATGCATGTCATTTTCATAAATATATCTATAAATAAAATAACATAATTTTTTATAATTTTTTATTTAGTAGTGCAATATGCTTCCATTTCTTATACAAATAATAAAAAGAAAGAAAATGGCACTTCTCCATCAAAAGTGGATTTAGCACATAAGAGCAATTTCTAGAATATCGATCTATTTATTTTGGCTTGCTCCTATGGGGTGGTTTACAAATTACAATAGGCTATATGCTGATTAGGGGTGTAAATGAGTCAAGACAATTCGTGAGTTGACTTGAGCTCGAATCGATAAATAACTCGTGAGTCGAGCTCGATAAGCTAATGAGTCTACCAAGTTGGCTCGTTTAAGAAATATTAGTATAAAATAAATTTAAAATATATTAGCATCAAGTATTTTAAGTGCAAAATTATTTAAAAATTATATCACATTTTCTTATATTAAATTATTATTTATTATTTTTCTTCTTATTTCTCATTCTTTTGATTACTTAATCATAATTATTCTCTCTCTTTCATAGTAAATGAGCGAGTTCTAATTCGTAGAGTAAAACTCGAGCTCTCTAGCTCAAGATAAAATTAGAGATAACTTGGGAAAATTATTCTGTGTGGATGCCGAAAGCAGTTCATCGTCCGAAGACCAATCAGAATGCGTGTCAAGAGTATCGAGCCACGGTACAGAGCGGGTGTGATGTGATGTATTCTAGTTGATCTCTTGATGATGTTCGGCATCCACACAAAATAATGTCTCAATAACTTAGAGAGCCTAATATTCATAGAAAGAGTGATTTTTATTCCAAACACTTCTATGCTCTGTCAGGAATGCATAGAAAGCTTGGGGCATCTCTTCTTCTCGAGCAATTATAACATCCGGTGTCCGAATGCATTCAGAGATCAATAATCACGCGTCACGTCACCTAAAACTCTGTATTTTGGTATTACTCGATATACATTCGGACCGTTTGGTTTTTGACCGGATGTAATAATTTCTCCTTCTTCTCAGGCTACAACATTCCCTTAAGTCCTGTTCTTTAAATTCTTCAACATGATGCGGACAGGATTAACTACTCAAAAACTTACAGGAAATTCCATTTTCTTCTATCTATTATATTATTTATCAGAATTGGAGAGAAAAGAGATGGGAGAAAATATGAACAGAACTTTGCTTCCACTTCCGCTTCCCGCTTGCTTACTTAAGAAACTGAAGAAATTGAAACATTGCTAAGATGTTGAAGATATCTTTTCAATGTTCTTTTATTAATGGGCTGGTTTTGGATGAATTATTCTCTATGGACAATAGATCGTTCGGAGACAAATCAGATAGCGCCACGTCATCTGTACACGACGGTACATATCACCGGTACGTACACAGTAAAAAAGTGATGTGGCGTGCTCTGATTTGCCTCCGGACGCCGTCGGGTGACCGCAAAATAAATTTTCCTGGTTTTGATGCATCTCTCAGGGTTTGTTTGGAACGGCCGCATCATTTTATAATTGTGGTTATAAAATCGCTACAGACAAAGTTATGTTTTTTTAAAAGAAGTTGTCGAAAGCACCTTCCAATCGCAAAAACTTCGTAAAAGAGATGCCAAAAACACTGTCCCAAATGAAACCTTAATATTAATTGCGTTGCATTTTACTTTGTATTTTGCATTTGACAATTCGCAGGACGGTGCTTTTGGTATTCATTTGTTATATAGATTTTTTTTTTTGTTGATGATGATATGGCTCAAATTTGTGTCAACATCCAGAAGTCAAGACATGTTATTAAAATAATAATAATAATGATAATAATAATAATAATTAATTAAAAAAATCTTACCCTCATTTAATTCTAATTTATCAAGATCGGTTCAGCCTTAATAAATTTTAGAACTGTTGGGTACGACTTTCTTTAATTTACAAATAACCAAATAGATTTAAGTAATAGCGTAGAAAGTTAGGATGTGCTAAAATTAGTAGCTTTCAAAATCGTCAAATTGAAGATCGTGAATGAATTAAATGAAGCCAATTTGAATTAACTGTAAATTAATTATTTGAATATAATTTACAAATAATGCAAACAAATTTATTATTTAGTATGGTTGTCAATTTGGGTCAACGAGTCGGATTTGGGTCCAACCTGAGTTGACTCAAGCGTAAACGGTTGACCTGAACCCAACCTGAGTAGCTAAATAGGCTAGGATTTTCAACCAAATTCGACCTGCACGGGTTACCGAGTTGATCGGACCCAACCCGCGAACCCGATTAGCTAAATGGCACAAGTGGTGGCCGATGAGGTGACGATCATTCGAACACTGGTGAGGCCGAGATGCCGAGTGGCTAACGGTGGTTGGTTGCGTACTCGACAAGGAAAAGACGCTGCACGCTTGCACTGCGGAATCCTGTAGGCCGGCCGCCGTCAGATGAGGATGAGACGACTGACTAACTGTGGCAATCTAGGACGACGCGCGGATGAAACTGCTGGTCTGAAGCAACAAAGACGGAGGCTAGACGCGCCAACATAGACGAGACCGTTGGCCTGACACTGATGACTAAGGTGCTGATGTGACGCGATGCAAGGCAGACACTTTCCCGGGTCAACCCATGTTAACTTTGGGTTGTCTGGTTAACCCGAACCTGACCCGTTTTAAAAAATGGGTCGAAAACTCGCCCGACCTATATAACAAACGGGTTGACGAGTCGGGTTCGGGTCAGGCCAGATTTTGACACCCCTATTATTTAGACTTTATTTGAGACAACTTTCTTTTTGCTTTTTGATATAATTTTTTATTACAAAATTTTGAGCAAAAAAATTTTTGCATTAAAAAATTAATTTAAAAAACAGTAAGAAAAGTTGTCACACAAATCGGGGCTTACAATAAAAACTTACTTTATATGCATGATGATGGATTAAGGTGGATGAAGCACAGAGCAGCTAACTGATTGGGTTGTTCCAGTCAAGGATTTACATAAATATATATATATAGACATTTATGCAAAGGGATATGCGCCACTACTTATTGATTAGTTTTTAAATAAAAATTTTTATTAACCAAAAATGAATGCGATATTTCTTGTAATTAGGCTTAATAAACCTGACTGAATAATTAAGTTGAGCTTATCTGAGTTTTATTGCGTGTGAATTTTGTATAATAAAAATGTTCACATACTTAACCTTCTCTGCAAAATTTTCACATGAAATAATCGTGCTAATTCTAACAAACATTTTTTTTTTAAATTAATTTATTTCAATGCTTCTTAGCTTATATCTATTTACCCACCGCGGGGTGGCCTGGTGGTGGAGAACTGGCTGGCCATAAGCCAGGTACCGAGTTCGAATCCCCTCGGCGCTTCGTGCAAGCCTTAAGTGTTGGCCCGTGTAAATTGGTGTGGGTTGCATGCTAGGTCGACCGGGTTATCCCCTAACCGGGATGATATGTTATTTATTATGAAATTATTGTTCAACAAGAAGAATAAATAAGAACACATGGGCAAAGGATTGTAATTTGGTAGGGGCCGAACCCCCTTTAGGTCAAAGGGTGGCCCTATTTATTTTTTTTAAATATTATTATATAATTTTTTAGATAATTTGTATCCCTCCATCTATTTTTTTAATTTTTATTACAATATTTTTTAGGCAATTGCTCCCCCTAAAAATTTTAAAATATTATCATCTTTAGTCAATTGCCTCCAACAAATAATAAATAGAATTCATCAATTTATTTTTTTAGTAAATAAAATTTGTTCCGGGGGCTGCTGCCCTCGAAAATCCCCATAGAGGCGTTACCCCCTGACCCCGCGATTTGACGGGTAAATGAAATCCCGCCAAGGGGGCAGAGGGCGCTGCCCCCTTGAACCCCTGATATATCTACGAAGTATACGACGATCAAGGATATGAACAAATAGGGGGTCACTATTGACCCATTTTCTTGTGGTGAAGGGTCCAGCTAAATTCGAGGTAACATCAACTGTTACTTATAAGCTCCGCCCCCCTCTCTAAAAATCAAGACTGGTTCTACCCCTATAATTTGGTGATGATGATTTAAGGATCATTGTAGTTAGACGATAGATATCAGATGATCGTAATCAAACAATAGTGATTAGATGATTATAATTGAATGATAGAGATTGAATTATCGTAGTCGAGAAATTTTGACTTTAAAAATGATCAAAAGATCTTAGTAATCTTTACTATATAGTATTTAAGATGCAATGTATATTAAAAAATATAACTAGTATCTAAATTTTTTTATTCATTCATGTTAAATTTAAAAAAAAAATAGAAGAAGTTAATTATAAAAAAATCCTTCCATGAATGTGACGGCCTTAATAATTTTTGTTGTTTCAGAGCTAAAGATTACTTGATCAAAGGCCCCGTTTATAATTAAGATGATTAACGAGGTGATTAAGCTGTTTAAGAAGGCTAATTAAAATGGAATTAAGTTATTTGCTTGTTTGTTAATTGAAACTTCTTCAGTTGTTTGCGTCTTACTCATCACAGCTTCCATTTTTTACTCTATAAACATATCTCATTGCTATATTGTTTTTATTCTATATTTCTATTATCATGAAACTATTAAATAGTTTTAAAGTGAGAAAATTTCTTCTGCGTCCGGTCTTCGCCTTCACACCTCCCAAGCTCCAAGATTCCAACCTCACGGCTTCCATGGCAATAGTCTAAACCTAGGGTTTCCCCCTCCCGAATCTGAGGTCGGTTCCCACCGCTTCCATCCTATCTCTATCTTATTTTTCTACAAAGCAATCGATTACTTGCGGTCTTTTCTTCTTACAAGATTATCTGGATTCCATCATCTTCCCGTTTTTGGGTAGTGGGATTTTGAAGATCTCGCACCTGAGATTGATTTAGGGGTTTTGATGAGCTTATGAGCGTTCTAGGAATAGATTATGGCTTTTCTTTTCTTGATTGACTTGAAAGGAAGGATTCTGTTCTATTTCAGCTGTTGAAATATTGGGGGTTTGGTTGGGAATTTGAGATATTGGGTTTGGGATGGAGGAGGTGGAGGGGGCTAATAGGGCGGCCGTGGAAAGCGGCCACAGACTTCTTAGCTTGCTTGCGTCGAAGGCTGAAGATGAGGTCCAGCATAGAAGAAACGTAGCCGCGGAGACTGGGGAAACTGTTTCCAGATTTAGAAAGTTGGCTGCTTTGCTTGGGAATGGTGTAGGACACGCGAGAGTAAAGAGGGCGAAACTATCTCCGCAACAAACTCCATTTTGTCATCAAAAGCTCGTCTTAGATTCCGCATTAGCCGCAAAGGCCAGTCCCAGTGCCAATTTGTTACCAAGAACGGGAGATTTGGACCGAAGAATCTTTCTTGAGAACAAAACCAGTGCCGCAAATCCATTCAGCTCATCCGAATCCTGTCCAACTTGCCACGCAGTTCCAATATCTTCATCAGCAACAAAAGCAAAATCATTCGTTCCAGCTTCAGCAGCACATCAAGTTCCAGGCTGAAATGCTACGAAGAGGAAATAGCGGTGGCATAAACCTCAAATTTGACACACCGAGCTGCTCACAGACCATGTCATCCACAACACGATCATTTTTGTCATCCCTGAGCATGGATGCTAGTGGGAGTGTTTCAGGGTTAGATAGCAAGTCGTTTAACTTGATTGGCGGGCCTCAGTCATCGGAGCCATCGAATCTGCACTCGAATCCACGGAGGAGGTGCACTGGAAGAGAGGATGGGAGCGGAAAATGTGCTAGCAGTGGAAGATGTCATTGCTCGAAGAAAAGGTTAATCTTCAGTAGTTATTTATATAGATTCACGTTTAAGATTGTCATAAGCAGAGTTTCATTGATGGCTGGCTATTTGCTCTTTGGTTGCATATTTGTAGGAAGTTGAGACTGAAGAGATCCATTAAGGTTCCTGCCATTAGCAATAAGCTTGCTGATATACCTCCTGATGAGTATTCTTGGAGAAAGTATGGGCAGAAACCAATTAAGGGTTCTCCTTATCCTAGGTATAATGAATGCTATATTTTTACTTGAATTGCTAATTTGGTTTTATTAGGCATTATGCTCACTGTTCATTGCTTTGTTTCATTGAGGATAGGATTGAGATGCATAAGTAGTTTAATTAATGTAGAAATTTTTATATACTGTAATATCCTTTCATCTTATTTTAAAATGTCAAATAAATCTTGAGGTATGGTATGAGAGCCATATGTCTCTCTGTAAACATGTGGCTTGTAAGAATAATGGAGCCGTGAGATCCAGTTGAGATCCATATAATGGTATGAGAGATTATTATTTGTGGAGTCCGGATGCGTCCGGAGGTCAATCCGGATGCGCCACGCCACCCAATATACTATGTATTGGGTGATGTGGTGCGTTTGAATTGACCTCCGGACACGTCCGGACACCGCACGGAATAATTTTTCCATATTAATGACTGGGGAGCTTTTATCTCCCATTCAAGTCAGTAAATTAAACACACTTGGGACATGGCATTGTCTAAACCATATATGAAATATTTTAATTACTTTTTAACGGCTTCATTGCTTTCTTATGCGGATGCTTTGAGTTGAAATTTTTCTCTGTAATAATTTTATAGTTGATCTTGTTGCTAAGTGTCCTCTGCTGTAACAATTTAACCACAAAGTGCACAGATTTAATCAATTTAATAGTAAAGTATTTTGGTTTTGTAGTTGCACCTGAATGAAACTCCAGAGCATTATGTTTCCCTTTTGTTAGAATTTTACCTTCATCAGTTTTGTGATGAAATATTTGAAGTATTAAATATCTATATCTTCAGGGGATACTATAAATGTAGCAGCATGAGAGGCTGCCCTGCAAGGAAGCATGTGGAGAGGTGCTTGGAAGACCCTTCCATGCTTATTGTTACTTATGAAGGTGAGCACAGTCACAACAGGTTAATTACCCAGTCTGCTCAGACCTGAAAACCATGGAGTTCATTTGCAACCATTTTCTACACGTTTATCTTCCGTTCCAACCATTTGAGCATCCTTCATAGATGAGTTTGTTCCTCAAGATTCCATCTTTGATGCAGTTTTCAACAGTGTATCTGTTGATGTTTTGAGGTATTTGGAGTCTGCGAAAATATGTTGCCATACATCCTGGGTCTATCTTTCCACCATTAACAAAGCAACTGCAAGAACTCTTTGAATGATGAACCTTTCTTTCACTTGTCTAAACTTAACCTGCCCATAAACTTAACTACAAGGTCATCTTCTTTGAAATTGTTAATGATGGCCTGTCCAAACCATACACAGAGATATCTGAGGCTGTGAAATGTACTTTGAAGTTAAGTTAATGGTTGCTTTTAGTGTTTACCGATCTGTCATATTGGTTTTACTTTTTCCCATGCCAGTTTTTTTTTTCGCCTGCTTGCTTAGAATGTGCAACTCTGGTTTTGTTTTTATTTTTTTCTTTCATGTAAATAAGAACATTGTGGTTGTTCATGGGATTTCTTAGTTATATTTGACTGTCTGAATTGATATTTATCAGCAAATTACATTCAAAGTTTTTTATTTTCATAGATACAATTGCTTTCTTGTATTGTTTATCAAATATTTGTTTCTTCCAGTTATTTGTCTTATGCTCCTAGCGCAGGAAGAACATTAGAGGTTCTGACATAATATTTTTCTGTAGAGCTTGATCATGATTATTGCTGTACTGTATGTTTGTATGTCGTTTGATTGCGTCAAATATTTGTTTTTGAAAACACTGCATGTGCTTCTGTACTTCAGGTCGATTTTGGTTCTCTCCGAATGCCAAGGTGGAATTTTATGCTTTGAAATTAGAAGTTTTCTGAAAACACTCGGTCTAAAACTGGTGAAATTATTCTGTGGGGATATGAATGCCGTTCGGAGGCGAATCAGAATGTGTCACTTCACCTGTTTGTTGTGTATCATGGCTATATGCTACTGTGTACCGGGTGATGTGGCCCGTTCTGATTTGCCTCCTAACGGCCCGGTCCGGTGTCCGCACAAAATAATTTCTCTTAAAACTGATAAGTTCATTGGATATGATTTTGTTGATGTTTTATGAGTCCATTCATATGTTTGTGAAGATCATAATTGTGAGTATACCAAGGTTTTCAGAACCGGACCGAACAACGAACCGGAAGAAGGAGAGGTTCACGGTTCGACCGGTCGAACCGGGGTCGAACCGGATGACGTAATAAATAATAATATTATTTAAAAAATGAAATAAAAATTAAATTTTCCTGTAATTTATTCATTCAACATTCTATTTTCATAGCTCTTAATTCAAATAACATAAACATGACATCAATTAAGTTTATGAAATATAAACAAAAATAGCATATAATATAAGTGTCTCTTCAAATAAGTCAATAAAAACATAAATAAATCCATAGCTTTTGTCATCACACAAAATGTTCATAATTTAATATCAAGTCAAGCTTCAAAATTCAAACATAAATATCAAAATAAATTTAGAAGTCGTCTCCTAGATTTGAAGCATCAAAAGTTATATCCATAAATCCTTGTTCATTAAAACATTCCCCTCCAAAAGCATCAATATCTTCATTGCGATTCATTGGGAGGTCGGACGAGGGAGAAGAAGTGAAGAAGAAATCTCGTTCGCGAAACCTCCGTCGGGATCGTCCGAGGCTCCGAGTCTCCGAGTCTCGTTCCGTCGTTCGCGTATGCTAGGGCAGAAGAGACGAGCGAACAAGTACTTGTACCAAATTACTGATACCCAGTTATCTAAGCTGTTAGATCGTAGATCAAGGGCTCAAATTACAGCTTTAACGGACCAGTCGGTTATTTCAGAACCCCCCGGTTCAGCGGTTCAACCGGGATTTCAACCAGTTTTTACCCGGTTCTTAAAACACCCAATTGCTCACTCTCTTCGGACCGCCTGCCAAACCGGTTCGCGGTTGAATTGGCCAAACCAGCCGGTCCGATTTTGAAAACCTTGGAGTATACTAAAATTTCATTTGGGACAGTTTTCTTATTGTTTTCTTAAAACAATTTTTTTTTTTCAAAAATTTTTTGTATTAAAAAGTTGTTTTATAAAGCAATATAAAAGCTTTCCCAAACAAAGCTTAAATGAAATTTTTTTTATAAGTTTATATTTTAATTAATTAGTTTTTGACCTTTTTTATGATCTTGTTAAAAGAGTAGATGTATTAAATATGACTTTTGTTTAAAAAAAGGTGTAGATATATCTAAATGATTTGATTAAAAATGTTTTTTTTTTCTTATTAGAGAATTTGACAAAAATTATTTAGGTAGTTGATCTCACGTAGTGTGATAAAAGTTAGTTGCAATGATTTTTCATTACAGGTTCTGTTCATTTTATGTGGTTGAGGAGAAGTCTGATAAACTCTTACCTTCTTTGAGTAAGCTGCTGAATTAAATAATGTAACTTAACTGCAAACTGTATTGAGGTTGACCGGCTCTGCTATCTTATATAACTTTATACATTCATAAATACCATTAAATATCTTCTCTACAGTGAAGCTAGCGGTTGGATTAGGGGTATAAATGTGTCTAGTGGGGCGAATTATTACGTTCGGTTACCTTTACGTCCGAACATCCAATCTAGACACTTCACGTCACCCAAATACATTGGGGGGCCAGGTGTATTTTGGTAACGTGATGCGTCTGGATTGGTGTCCGGACACCGGACGTAATAATTCGCTGTCTAGTTGAGGAGAAATTATTAAATGTGGTCATCAGATTGTTCGGTGGCGAATTAGAATGTGTCACATCATTCGATATACATAAGTATATATTAAAATGATGATGTGGCATATTTTTATTCGTGTTTGGATATCATCCTATGACCGCACGTAATAGTTTCTCATAGTTGAGATGAGTTTTTGCTTAAGTGAGCTAAATTTATTTAATTTATATTGAGCTCAAGCTTGGCTAGAGCCCATTTGGTAAGTTCGAGAGCTCGAGTTCTAGTTAAAAATGTGAGGTTCGAGCTCTATAAAAAAGTTAAAAATTGACTTTTTGGATCTTAATATCTTATATAAAATTTAGATTTTTGAAAAGTCAATCATGTTAATATAAATAATCAATTGAGTTAATTAATATTAATTGAGCTAGTTTGAAAAATTAACGAGCCAAGTTGGGCTTAATTCGAGCTCGAATTTGTATAATATATAATTTATGCTTTAACAATTTAAACTGGCCGTTTAATTGTGGAAAAAAAATGAAGAAATTTGGTAAATCTAGTATCAAAAATATTATTTTATTTTCTCATAATCAACATTTTAAATTAATTATTTATTTTCTTATTTAACGTTCAAGAAAAATAAATTATTATTTCTTAAAAATTAAAATATATTTTTATCTACAAGCAGATTAAAGGATGAGGATTGTGGACAATATCTGCATTTATTTCTTGGGGACATAATCACTCAGGGCCTCAAAAGTAGCAATATTCGCCTTGAAAAAGAGGAGACTCCTAATTTCCACATATTTGGTTGACTTTAAACTTTTGACGGTGATGAAAAAATGCCCTCATTTTGTTTCATTAGGCACAAATAAAAATTTACCACATTATAATCATTTTTTTAACCAAAAAAAAAAAAATGAATTGATTGAAATAATTTAATTTAGAAGGTATAAGTTTGTTGAAATTGGAGTTCGGATGGTCTCTGATTTAATTGTTGAAGCTTATAACTCAATTTTGCCATGAGATCCGTGTCCGATCAAGATTATTTTTGATGTCATATCAACCATAAAGGAATTAAATGATTAGAATGTGAATTATGTTTTTACTTTTGATATATCATCAAAAAATTATCTTGATCGGGCATGAATCTCAAAGCAAAATCAAATTAGAAACTTAAAAAAGTAAATCCGGGATCATATGAACACTATTTTCAGCAAACATATAGTCGAATTGAATGCCTCGAAAATACGACACCGAATTCGACTCAATCCGAGCTCAAATGGGTTCAAATGAAAGACTTGAAGCGTATTTAGAAGGTATAAACAATAATTTGGGACATGCTTATAGTCGAATCGAGCGGCTCGACAAGATGAATACAATGAGCCCAATATCGTCGATTTTTGATATCATTAAGACATTCAAACGCCCAATAAATAGTCCACGATCAAGGGATTTATCATCATATGTCCATTCTAACAACTCCCGATTTACCTTTGATCTCCTCCTTATTTACTGGTTATGTCACTTTTAGAAAATTATAAATAGACACCTCATAAATTTTCGATCTTCGTCGTCATACAATTGTATTTCTGACCTCCGTCACTTGCCGACTACGGTCTTTCTGACCTCCATCGCCAAACAACAGTCCTTTCGACCTCCATCGCTATACAACGGCCTTTCTGACCTCCATCGCCCGCCGATTACGGTCCTCTCAACCATCGTCATCCGACTACGGTCTTTTAAACCTTTGTCTCCCACCAACTATGATCTTGACGACCAAACAAACATGTCAATACTAATTCTTTTAAGTCCCACCATGTAATGCACTCTATTTGCTACATCAAGCTAATATCTTCCCCGCAATGAAGGGCTTTATTTGTAATCAACTATAAACACTAATGTATTCATTCAAACTGGGCCAGACCCTGTAATATTTCTCCCTTTTTAGTGGTTTCCACGTAAAAACTCTGGTGTCCCTTATGAACACTGCACCCTATCTTTTTATCTGATTGTATAATGGATCTTCGTACAAAGCTATGACATTAAACTTTATATTTCTCTATCACCGCAAACATTCCATGATGCAACAACTTTTAATAATCCGAATCAGCCACAAGATTACTAAGAATAATTTATTTTCATCTTTTAAGAGCCTATTTAGGATAGCTTTCTTATCACTTTGGTTTTCACACTTTAAGCACACTGTTCCAATTATGAGGTCACAAAAAAGAGAAAAATTCATACACCTAAGGTTCAAGAGGATGATAAACTTTATGTATAAGAGTTCTAGAGAACATTTCTCTTCTGAATCAAATGTAGGGGGCTAAAGGATAGATACATCAGAATAATTGGTTGAATCCCTTCATGCTATATGGAGCTCATGGCAATTATAACGATTTATTCATGAATCATCATAAGATTGCCAATTACCATAACTTCTCCAACAACAGCTTTACAATCATATTTATAAAAAGTTATAACCATCTCGAACAGATTCTAAGACTACTTTTGAGGAAGTTTTTTGACTGCTTCTATAGCAACGTTCTAACAAAAAAAAATCATTGGAAGCAATGAAAAACAGTGACATAAAATTATCATAAACTATGTTTGGGACAACTTTTGGTTTTTTTGCTTATTATCTTCAAAGCTTCTTTTTCAAACATATAGTTTACACAGCTCATCTTGGCCTGTTAGTTGGGAGCTTAGCTATCAACTAAGAGGTCTTGAGTTTAAGTCTTTTGTATGCATTGTGTGTGTGAGTCTGCCTTAATTGACCTAATTGTCCCAAAAAAAAAGAAGCATAAAGTTTTAAATATACTTAAAAAAAAAGTTTTTTAAAGATAAATTTTTTAAATTATGTAAAAATTATAAATTAAACATACATTAATTTTTATTGACTAATTTTTCTAATATAAAAATCGTCAAAAAGCCCTTCCAAATAAAGTCTTAATTTTTTCAACTTATTTAAACTAAGGTAATTATTTTGCCTAATAATGAAAACGAATTGGCAGTATTTGTTTGATTAGCATTAAAATCTGAAAGATATTGCAAGTGAAATGAAAAATTATATATATTATGATTTTTACCAAATACTTTGTTAGATGGATAATAAAAGTATTGATTCCGCTTTAAGATTGGTGCAGTATAATTTATTTATGTATTACATTTATTTTAAATAGATCTAAGAACTCATAAAAAACCATCTTCAAAATCAAAGATTAACTAAATCCTTAAAGAAGGTTTAAGGATAATTAATTAATATACAGAGAATGGGAGAATTGAACGAACTGTTGAGTCGTGAAGATTTGTCTTTCTATGGCTTACCGAAGATGTCAAAGGTGCTTTTTTAGTAAATTAAATAAAGATTTTATTTGTGTTTCTAAAATAGATTTTTAAATTAAAAATTTTTGTACTAAAATTTTTTTTAAAAAACAATAAAAATTATCCCAACTGAATGCTGGGATAGCTTTATTATTATTTCCTAAAGCAATTTATTATTATATTAAAAAATAAATAAATTTATTTTATTAGAAAATTATTTTGAAAAGCAGAAAAAAATTATCCCAAACTAAACAAAATAAAAAAAATAAATTATATTAATAAAGTTTTCTTACATTTAGCAAGCTAATATATACTAAATTTTAAATTATAATAAGAGATAAAATATACCATTTAAAAATTTTCAAATCAAATAAAAGAAGACAGTTTCATTTCAAATTGGGCACTTCTGAATTTTTTTAAATTTTAAGCTCTTCTATTGAAAGAAGTTTCTTTTTTTTTTTAATAAAAAATTATCTTTAAAAGATGATGAAGTCACATCTATTAAAATTAACTAATATTCTACTAGAGCAATTTGGGCATATATGTCAGCTATATATATTTTCATTTGTGGAATATGATCGAAAATTTATTTTTGGTGAAATCACTCTTGCAAGAGAAATATTGTTATATATTGGTCGGATTTTATGATAGGCATCCATTGTATCTTCCAAATATTATAAATATAGAGTTGTGGAGTGTTGTAATAGGACTCCCGCTTGTAATAGACCACATTAAATAAAGGAAAGATTTTTTTCCTGTGCAAGCTCTTCCTCTCCTCCCTTCCTCCTCCTCTCTCTCTCATCCAAGACAAAAAAGATTCATCTTTTCCTCATGCAAGAAACATAACAAGTGGTATCTGAGCCTCATTGAGGTGATCTCGAGATGGAGAAAGATTCGTGTTCAAGAAAGGAGAGAAGAGGGGGTAGCTATCGGTACCGCACAGGCACAGAGGGCTTGGTGTCCGGGATGGCTTGATCGCTCAAGAAGTGTGTCGAGAACTACACATGCGAGCGTTTGCGTGTGTGAGAGTGGACCGAGGCCCAGATCGCATACTGGGGCTGGATTGCAGGAGACGCATGCGGATCTCGTGTGTAAGGTTCACAAGGGAAAGCCGGGTGTGGCACGATTAGTGCAGACGAGCTGCCTTATGGGAGTGTGGGTGAGCCGAAGTAGGTTTTACAGGATCACATGTGCGTAGGTTACAGAACGCGTGGGCATAGCAAAGTACACGCGGGCCAATCGCGCACCCGCGAAGCACAGTGCAGGGGATACGTAGGTGTGGGTTCCATTCATGTGAAACAAATGGGAGTCTGTGACCTTAGGTTAGTCCGCATAAAGGTTCGGAGCACACTGGCTAAGAGGCAAAGTCCTGAGCAGAGACAAGTTGTTCTTGAATGATCTTGCATAGTAACTTAATGCACAGTATCATGCGGGACCAGAGATTGGAGGTTGTATTTGCCTATTTCTGAGTACAAGATCGGTCTTGATCTTTGAGGTGGAGTCGGGTTGTTCTTGGAGAGCAGTCTCGGAAGCAAAAGACAGGTGTTCATTCTGCGAGCCAGTGAGGGAGGCAGAGATGGGATCAGGTTCATGAGCCTACAAAAGTCGGAATCAAAACCTATACATAAGGTCCGAAGCGGGTTCGTTAGTGTGTTGGAGGCAGAAGGGAGGCTACAATGCGAGTAGTGCAGGAGATCAACAGCAAGATCTAGAACCTCAGAGCATATCACACAAAACTACGCAAGGAGCGAACACCATACTTTGGATTGGACGGGTGAATCATACAAAGTCGTAAGCTTAGAGAGCGTACAAGTACCCAGGGATGATGGGCGAGCTGAGTGTGCTCGATGCAGGAGCGCATGCATGTCATGCAGAAGCTGAAGAAGTGTGAGGCACGAACATGCTAATTATGGATTGAACGAAGAGGGACACAAGTGGACGTGTTATTTAGAATGTGTGGGAGCCTGAATTAGAGCTGTGAATTGGAGTGCATAGTGGAAGCAGTTCATGAGCGGGATTGGGCTCGATTTGGTAGGTTAGCTCGTAGAGTTAATGCAATGAGGCAGTCATATCGCAACAAGCACATAGGTGGTTCTTTGATCGTAAAATCAGACCAAGGTGAAGATTGTTGTGTATTTGTCCGATTTTAGATTAAATTGTTCTTACAAGACACCGCACCATGCATATATCCTTATAAATAATTTTATATGTTGATGTATTGTGAACCCCCATAAGCTCCAAGATGAATTAATAAATTCCTCTCCCTTTTCCCTGCCTCTCTCTCTCCCTCTCTTGCATTCAAGAATTCCTCCATGTTTCACAAATATAAGGCACAATCTTTGGTGTTAATGTGAACGAGTAATGTGACGTCTTAAGTTTGGTTTGAGACGATTTTCTTATTGCTTTCTAAAATGGCTTTTCAGTAAAAAAAAAAAAATTGAATTAGAAATTTTATACTATAAAACTATTTTATAAAATATGAAAAAAGCTACAACAAACGAAACCTTAATCTTGCTACGCTTTTAACCTAAATTTTTTGTTACGTCTTCTTGGTATTAATATTACAGAAAATACTTAGTGTTGGAAGCAAAAATCCATACATAATAAAAGATACGGAAACTAACAAACACTTTGTCATAATTTGACGTAATAAGTTCTCTTTTTTTCATCTTGAATGATCTAACAAGGAATAAACATTGGTTCTATTTTATGTAATTCTTGGAGCACTATAGTTAAACTTTATTAATTTTTGTTGTAGTGCAAGTATTATATTAATTTTTTAAGGAATATACTGACAAGTAATATAATATTTATGCTTGTAATTATGAGGAATTTTAAGTACATCACAATCATATTTAATTCCCATAATATTACAAAATAACTGATGACATATATTATTTATGATTAACAAATATCCATCCCCTATAATTTAGGGCATATTTACACAGATCTCTTTATACAATAGGCAAAATATGATAAAAACATTCATATTTTCTTAACGTTGGAGTTGCCTCAAATTTGGCTTAACCCTTGTTTGTTCTTGTTCGTGACCGTTGTTCGCTCGATAGATGTGTCGGGGGTCCAAAGGGGCAGCACCCCCTTGCAGGTTTCGATCTTCCCGGTCAGGGCGCGGGATCAAAGGGCAGCGCCTCTACGGGAATTTTCTATACTCCGCCTTTTGTTTATTCATGTGCCGTTTTTTATACTCCGCATTTTATTTTCTCTATAGTGTAGTCGTCCTCCTCCCCCGCAACTTTTTTCAGCTTTGGACTTTTCACGTAAATATTCTATGTTCATTTGTGTTTCACAACTTGTGATTTACTACTTCTCTTTGTGTTTGTTTTGTCGTACCCAACACTTAATATAATATTAATTTATATTTTCTATACAATGATTGATATAGCTATTATACTTAACAAATTTTTAGGAACTTTTGGGCTAATTAAATGTAAACATACATTATAAAAAAAATGTAAACTTACACTAGCAACACATATGCAAGCTTCAAAAATAAGATCTCTTGATTGATAGTTTAAATTCTCAACCAACAGATTAAGATGATCTGCATTGCTCAACAAATTTTAAAACCAAAAGAGATAAGAGTGAAATGAATGAAAATTTTATGAAAAAGAAACCAAGTAGATGTGGCAATCATACTGTCTTCTCTTTTATTTCTCCAATTTTTCTATTGTTCTAAAGAGAAACTTACCATATTGACACCTAAAAAGAGAAATGATATAAAACTATGCTAATTTCTGACCAGTTCTACTTGACCAGATATAAAAATCATTTTTTTTTAATTTTAATTTCTTAGAAGACTATTAAAATTCAATTATTAAACTCACATCAAACCAAAGTTAAGGCAAACCATATATGGCTTTTGCCAGCAACTTATTCAAATCAAAATTTATATAGATGAGAAAATGCTTCATTTGACAATGATGTGTTACATATATGCTTAAATAAATACATTTATCATTTTTCTAATATGGATGAGAATTTTTCTTGATAAATTTTTCTTTTTTAATTGTGAAGTTTGTGGAGAGATGATGCAAAATATGAGTAGAGAACTTTTATTAGGTCTGGTATAAGAACGTAGAGGAATGTCCGGTCGGAGGCAAAATCCCGTCAAAAAACTCGGTATTTGCTTGTTATTGCTAGGTATTTTTGATAATAACGAGGAATACCGCTCTGTGAAGATCAATACCGAGTTATACCGAGCTATACCGAGCAATACCGAGTTGTACCGAGTTTTTTCTAGGAAAAACTCGGTACAACTTTTGTATTGCTCGATATAACTCGATATTGGGTCTTCACGTGATGGTATTCATCATTATTGTTTGGTATTGCTCGGTATTTCTCGTTTTTTGGCGCGATTTGGCCTCCGACCGGACGTTCCTCTACGTCCGGTCAGAGGACGTAATAATTGTTCGTAGATGAAAGGGGAATGGGTAGGAAGATGGAGAGACAAGAAAAATGAATAATCAGATTAAAGTTTTATTTGAGACGATTTTCTTAATGCTTCGTAAAATAGTTTTTTTGTTAAAAAAATTACTATTTTACTAAAAAGCTGCTCTAAGAAATAGTAAAAAAGTCATCTCAATCAACGCCTAAGAGGAAGAATGATAGCTAATTGTTAGGATTAGCTGAAGATGAGAATGACATATTATGTGGTGGTATTGATTTATATGTCTTTTGGATATTTTCAGTTTGGGGGTTATTCCATGAAGCAATCAAGTTAGGGCTCGTGTAGGGGTGTCAATTTCGGGTCACGGGTCGGGTTCGGGTCGAACCCGGAACTGACCCGGGTTCAATCGGGTCGACCCTAACCCGACCCGGGTAGGCAAACGTGTCGAAATCCTGGACCCGAACCCGACCCGCTTCGGGTTCGGGTCAACCCGACATGACCCGGGCAGCGGCGCGGGTTCGCGATTTCGCAGCGCCAGCGGGTTCGGCGTTTCGGCGGACGGCGGTTCGCAGCGTGACGGGACGGCGGGCCGGCGAGCAGCAGCGGTCGGGGCGGGCCAACGGGCAGCGGGCCGGCGAGCAGCAGCGGGCCGCGAAAGCGGCGCGGAGGGCAGCAGCGGTCGGGGCGGGCAGTTCCGCGCGGGCTCGGGCACGGGCTGTGGCAGCGGCACGACGGCCGGCGGCAGCGACGCAGCGGCAGACGCGGACGCCCGCGACGCGACAGCGGACTCGGACTCCGCGCGACAGCGGCTGACGCCTGACGCGATGCGACTCGCGAAGCGACGCGGAGCAGACTCGGACTCCGCGCGGGCAGCTTTGGTCAGCCCCGGTCAGGGCGGGCAGCAGGTCATTTTGGGTCATTTTCGGGTTTCCGGGTCAACCCGAACCCGACCCGGTTTTTCAAACGGGTCGAAAACTCGAACCCGAACCCGACCCGGTTCGGGTTCGGGTTGACCCGAACCCAAAATTTTCGAGTCGGGTCCGGGTCGGGTTTTCGTGTCGTGTCAAATATTGACAGCCCTAGGCTCGTGTACTCTAACTTGGTTTATTATTATTTATTATAAGCAAGTTTTAGCTTGTTATTCTAGAAATCCTAAAAGAATTCAACATCATCTCTATTAGGTCTGTCAAATTCGGGTCACGGGTCGGGTTCAAGTTCAATCTGAAATTGACCCGGCACTGTTCGATGCGACCTGAACACGACCCAATTTAAAAATGAGTCAGTTTTTGGAACCCGAATCTGCCACGCCAAGTGCCAACTCTATGCATGAGTTCGTTGTCGAAGGAGGTTTTGCTGCCACCAACCTTAGAGCTTAGAGGTGTCTAGGGCTTGCATTTTATCTTCTCTTTTTCGTCGTTGCTATAGAGATTGCAAGAGTCGTCTCCTTCGTTGCTGTTTGACTTCACTCCTTGGACGATATTCCCTTCCAGTCGGATCGAAAATTATAACATTTTGATCGGAAGCAACAACGGGAGTTCGCTCGCTCTGAAGGTAACTTTCTCTGTTTCGTGCTCCCGTAAATATGCCGAACTATAGGATTCCGGGTCAAAACCAGGTTATTCTTTGGTTTCCGGGTCAACCCGAACCCGACTCGGAATTCGAAACGGGTAAAAAATTAGAACCCGAATCTGACTCGTTTCAAATTCGGGTTGACCCAAACCCAAAAAATTAAGGTTAGATTCGAGTCAGATTTTCGAGTCATGCCAATTTTTGACACCCCTAATCTCTATAAAAAAAAAACTTATTTTTTTCACATTTTTTTGTGCATTTCACAAATCAAATACTCTTCACTCCTTGGTATCAATACTTGATCATATCATTTGAAGATTAAAGCTTTGTTTAAAACGGTTTTTTTAATGTTTCTTAAAACAGCTTTTTAATACAAAATTTTAAAATTTTGTACAAAAAAGCTGCTTTAAGAAGCTATAACAAAGCCGTCCTAAATAAAGCCTAATTTATCTCAAACGAAGCCTAATTTGACCGTTTCAACCCAAACTACATATTTAGTTGCTAGAGCATTTCTGTAGAAACTTCGTGATTTATATTATCTATGTAAATCCCCATATTATAATTAGTTTCATGTTTGCCATTTTTTTTTTTAACTTCTATCAAAATGCAGATAAGTCTTCATTTTTAAATGAATAAAACCAACAAAATGCATAGGCATACCAAAGGTAGCGAGTTGTCGAACACCACCTGCGTCCTGCTCCTCTCCCCTGCTAGTACTCCTCATTTCCTCGACTCCGTCAGGACTCATGCATAAAAACAAACGACTGCGGGTAATGCACGTAAACAAGCCCGCTACAAAACCAAAACCCCACGTTCTCCTTCCACCATTGATGACCAACCATGCCAAATCTCTCCACCTCCCAAATCCCACCACTCCTCCTCCTCCTCCTCCTTCTACTACTCACCACTCCTTCCGCCTCCAACGCCGCCACCGACACTTCCGCGGCCGTCGACACCCTCACCCTCACCTCCCCCCTATACGACGGCCACACCCTCCTATCTCCTTCCAAAACCTTCGCCCTCGGCTTCTTCACTCCCACCAACTCCAACTCCGGTCGCCGCTACATCGGCATTTGGTACCACAACATCCCCAACCAAACCGTCGTATGGGTCGCCAATCGCCGAAACCCTCTCATCACCCCAAACGGAACCCTAACCCTCATCCCAAACGGAACCCTTCTCATCTCCAGCGCAAACCCAAACTCCTCCATCTTCTGGTCATCCAAGCCCGGACGGGCTGCCATCGACCCTGTGGCCCGACTCCTCGACTCCGGCGACTTCATCGTCGAAGACAAAGACGGGTTCCTATGGCAGAGCTTCGATCACCCGACGGATAAGCTTCTTCCCGGTATGAAGCTGGGTTGGGATATCGCCAGTGGGATTAATAGAAATCTCACGGCGTGGGCGAGCCCGTTTGATCCAACGCCTGGGAAGTATAGTTTGTTCATCGACCCGCGGGGCGACCCGCAGCTTGTTCTTGCCGATGTGGGTAATTGGGTTTGGCGTGGCGGGCCGTGGAATGGCCTTAGCTTTTCGGGCTGCCCGGCGGAGGCTTCGGCTGGTGCTACGCTGGGCTTTGGGCTTAGATTCGTTTGGAATAAGGCGGAGATGTCGTATATGTTCGACGTCGCCGATCGGCCTGCGCTCTCCTATGTTTACGCTGATAGCGCCGGCGTGGCGGCGCGGTATGTCTGGCTTGGCAATGAGACGCACATTGGGATTGACGGGGGTGCCCAGAGGTGCGTTATGTTCATAGTCTTCACAGTTACTGGAACTCTATATATATATATATATATATATATATATATAATTTGTCCTATTTAAAAAATAATAATAATTACTATTGCGTGCTAAAAAAATTTATGGTGATAAAATTTTTATAATTTAATTTTTTATAGAGATCCAACACACATAGGTAATAAAAATAATATAGTAGATATCATAATTCTCAAGTATAAGTGAAAAATCATTCATGAAATGATATATCATGTAAATATGAAATTACTCTTCACTTCAATTAAAAAGAATACCGTTATGAAGTATATAATATAATTTTGCATTTATGCAAGAATGATGAAAATGTAGTAACTAGACGGTCTTGGTAGAACGACGATCTGCTGACACATGTGGGGTGATGATAATCGAATTATAATGATTTGATGATAGCAATTGGATGATGTTGGTCAGGTGATGGAGAATGAATTATGATGATTGGGCAACGGTGGACAAATATCGACATTCAAGAGAGGGTTATTCAATTATTAAAGTATGACGATGTGATTAGACGGTGATGATGGGTTCAATGACTGTCAGCATCAATTTTTTGGTAGAATTTTAGAATTCTTTAGATCTCAACCCTCTATTAAAACTTATCCGTTTATAGTTTTTTTGAAGTGACATTTTAGTAAAGTTAAACAAATTTTCATAATGTTTCATATTAACCATTTGATCTTAAGCTGCTTAGTTAGCATTTAGGTGTATTCATGATCTCAGAATCAAGTGATCATCGTTGGCATATTGAATTTCTCTCATTGAGCTACTTGACTATAAATATGAAAATTTTGAATATTTTTTGTTTATTCATTAAATACTATGAAGTTTTCAACTTGCTTTTAAGTGCTTGATTTTAACTCATTTGTGCTCAAATGGAAGACACTCACTATGACTATAAATTATCCCCTTTTTCGTTTTTTTTTTTTGGTTCGTATAATTCAGCCATTCGGGCAGATCAAAATCAAATCCCAGTTTGGAAGCATAAGGTGGAACATGAGGGGCCTTAAATTAAGATCAAAATATCAATACATAAATATCATAAATTTGAAAGTTTATAGATACAACTAATATATTAATAATTCTGACTCCTCTTTGGAATTCTTCTTCTTCTTTTTTATAATCTCACTAACAGTTCTGCAAATTTTTCTGTGATCTTTTTTTTTTTTCTCTAAGCTAAATTCCAAAAAAATATATCTGCGAAATTATTTTTGGCTTTAGAATTCACATCTTGAAATTCCTTCCTAATTTTAACAAGGTGGAACCTCTACTGGGAAGCTCCGCAGGACCCCTGCGACTACACCGGCGTCTGCGGCTCATACAGCATATGCAAGGCCAACAACACCCCGCTCTGCAGCTGCTTAACTGGTTTCACGCCGTCGGATCCGGCCAGCTGGGCTTTGAGAGACGGATCCAAAGGTTGCAAGCGAATGACGGGCTTGGATTGCACCAACGGCACTGATGGGTTTCTTGTGATTGACGGAGCGAAACTACCGGACACGGCGGAGGCGACGGTGAACATGAGCAAGGGACTGGATGAGTGCAGGGAATGGTGTTTGATGAAATGCTCCTGCGCGGCGTACGCGAGCGCGAGCGTCAGCGCTGGCGGGGTTGGGGTCGGATGCGTTATATGGAATGGGGAAGTAAGGGATCTCAGAGTGTTTGCGGAAGCTGGACAGAAGCTGTTTGTGAGGTTGGCTGCCGCTGATATGCGTAAGTTTTATCTATTTTTAATTTAATTATTTAAGTTGAAATACTCTGATTTAAATTTGATTAGAATGATTTTTTTATCTATTAAATATATTTTGAGATAAATATATTAATTAATCAATTAATTAGCCATATAATTTACTTATCTTAATATATATACAATGCTTAGAAAATTCATTTTTGATCAAATTTAGACTAGATAATATTACCCAAAATTGTTTATGTTCTGTGTTCATTTAGAAAAATGATAATAAATATTATGATAAAATTTAATCAGAATTTTTTCTTAATTATTAAATTTATTTTGAGATTAATTTAATATATAACTAATCAATCAAAATTTATATTATATTAATCTCAATATATATTTTAAGCTTTTAGAGTAAAACTTCATTTTCAAATAAAAGAAATATATTTTACTTGGCTCAATCATATATTTATTATTTACCATATAAATTTTTTTTGCATGCTCTCTTTTATTTAGTCAAATAAATGGAAAAAAATCATAATTAAAATTTTGATTAAAACAAATTTTAAAACACTTAAATATTCTTTAAAATTAGTGCAATACATTAATAATTAATATTACAAAAATCCTGAAGTAAATTTAAAGGCTGTCAGCTTCATCTTAATTTTTTTTAATATAGCACAGAATTATTTTAAAATGTATATTTAATTCTAACTATGCATAATAAAATGACAAAATCAAATAAATTTAGATTTCTTAACGTACCTTTTAACTTCATGCAAACAAATGAAAAAGTTCATAAGTTATTAGGAATTTATTTCCTCTTTTTAGCTTCGTTTGGCAAAGCTTTCTTTCTGTTTCTTAAAGAGATTTTCTAGTACAAAAAGCAGTAAAAAAATCATCCCAAACAAGCCTTCAACATAAAATAGCATCCTATCCTGATTCCTAACAATTTATTTTTTTCTATCTTCTAGCTATTACAGCAAATAAACGCTCTCCAATTAGTACCCTGACAATATTTGAGATAACGATCTGTTGTATCTCTGTTGCTGCGTTGAGCATCGCAGTGATGCTCTGTATTTGGAAATATAGGAGCAAAAGGAAACAAAGCACCTGCATATGTGGTAGCTTTCTATCTTTTGAAATTTGCGTGTGCTGTAATTTTGTTTATAGTCATAATTACCTATATAATCTTTTCACTGCAGCTCATTTAGATGACAGCGTCTACAAGAAAGTTAATACTGGAGAAACAGAAATAGCTGAGCTTTTTCTTTTTGAAATGGATATCATCAAAGCTGGAACCAACCATTTCTGCAACGAAAACAAGCTTGGAGAGGGTGGATTTGGTCCTGTTTATAAGGTAATTACAGTTTTTTTTTAGTTGAATGGAGTCCTGTTTATAGATAACTACTTTGATTCATTGATGAATATGATATTTCTGTAGGGAAAACTTTGTGAAGGGCAGGAAATAGCAGTAAAAAGGCTTTCTAAGACATCAACACAAGGGATTAATGAGTTTAAGAATGAGGTGACTTTGATTGCAAAGCTTCAGCATAGGAATCTGGTTCGCCTTCTAGGTTGTTGCATTGAAGGAGAGGAAAGGCTGATAGTATATGAGTACATGCCGAATAAAAGCTTGGATGTGTTTCTATTTGGTTGGTAGTAAACCCCTCTTGCTTGGAGATGTATATATATTAAAATCATCTAAGGATTCGTTGTGACAGCTTTTTCACTGTTTTATAAAGCAATTTTTTAGAACAAAAATTTCTTGAACAAAAAATTTTTGTGCTAAAACGTCACTTTAAAAATCAATAAGAAAGCTTTCACAAATGAAGCCTAAATCTATTTTCAAATCCAATATAATTTTCCTTAAAGTTTAACTAAATAAGTACAGCTCTTTTTTGCTATAAAAGGATGTTATAGGCTAAGGGATGCTTGAATATGAGTAACATTGGAATTTTCCCCCCACTCCTCTTTCAGTTTCCTAATTCCTAAAACCCTAATTATGAATCTCTTTTGTCACCTCTCAATGTCTAAGCTCATCCTTCACAATTCTCATGAAAATCAAGTGATTTAAAGTTCTGCTCTTTTATGCTTCGATTTTCTATCAAAACTTCAGTTTATTTTACTGACAAATAGAATCTTCTTCAAATTGCATGATATTTGATGCTTGTTAGTTTCTTTCTTAATCCCTGTCTTCCATCAAGTAATTCAATCTCTCTGATCCAGATAAACAGAGAAGTGTTCTGCTGGACTGGCAAACTCGTTATCGCATAATCTTAGGCATTGCTCGTGGATTGCTCTATCTCCATGAAGATTCAAGGCTTACAATTATACACAGGGATCTCAAGGCTAGTAACATTCTTCTTGACAATGAGATGAATCCAAAAATCTCAGATTTTGGGATGGCAAGGATCTTTGGTGGACATGAGACAGCAGTAAATACGGCCAAAGTAGTTGGTACATAGTAAGTCAATTCTCTATGATAATGAACCTAGGCTTCGTTTGAGATGGTTTTCTTGCTGCTTCTTAAATCAGTTTTTTAGTACAAAAATAAAAAAATTTTATACTAGAAAGTTGCTTTAAGAAGCAATAAGAAAGTCGTCTCAAACGAAACCTTGATCAAATAAAATATGCAAATATTTCTATAAATTTTATGACTGATCAAATAAAATATGCAGCGGATATATGTCTCCTGAGTATGCAATGGATGGCATCTTCTCCGTCAAATCAGACGTGTTCAGCTTTGGAGTTTTGGTATTAGAAATCATAAGCGGGAGGAGAAACAGAGGGATATATACCATTGAGAAACATTCAAACCTTGTTGGGGAGGTATGAAAAACTATAGCCAAGAATTTACTTTACAAACTCATTGCCTTTCTATATATTTTACTAGATTTGCCAGTTACAGCAGCCTAAGAAACTTTCAGGCATGGAGCTTATGGAATGAAGAGAAGGAGCTGGAACTTCTTGATGATTCCATTGGGCATTCAATCTCAATGATAGAAGTTTCCAAATGTATAAAGTTGGCTCTCCTTTGTGTTCAGGAACAACCAGAAGATCGGCCATCAATGTCCTCTGTTGTTCTTTTGTTGTGCAGTGATATTGCTTTATTGCCAAATCCAATACAACCTTGTTTTTTAACACCTAGGAATTCGATTGGTGAACCGGGGAGAAAGGATTCAGGAACTTCAAGTGATATCACATGCAGTATTGAAGGCCGATGAGTACGAAGTAGAAACTATCCATTTTATTGTTGATAATTATTTTGTAACATAGGCGTATGAAATGTTGATGAATACTCTATTCTTGCAAAGTTGGTTCTCGATTTGTTTGTTTATCTCTTATGTTTTTGAAAGACGAGGAATAGAGACAAAACACTTGAAAGGGTAAATAAGAATTGAATGTGGTGAGAGTGAGATTATGGCTTTGCTTGGGACGGCTTTTTTATTGCTTTTTAAAATTTTGCATTAGAAAGTTGTTTTAAAAAGCAATAAGATAGTCATCCCAAACGAAGCCCATGTCTTGAAGCTCTATTGATGTTATGGGAGGGATTAGTGAGAAACAACTAATAAGTAATAAGGATTCTAAAAAAAAGGTGTAAACGCAGTTGAAGAATATGAGCTTTAAGGAATGCTGGAAATCTGTGCATTATTCGAATGTGTACAGCGAGAACAGAAGATCAAATAAAAATCAAGAGAGAAATAGAACAAACCAAAGATAATGAGACTTTAAGTTCAAAGAAAACCTAGGTGAAGTACAATTAGCAAACCAAATAACAAGTAACAAGAATGGAAATTGAAAAAAATTCATAGCATTAATTCTAAAAAGTTGGTTAATCATAATAATTTGATAGAAGCAAACAACTGAATTTAATAACATCCAGTCCAGGCCCTGGTTTTAGAATCTGTTCAGATGATGCACATTACAAAATATAAGGATTTGTGTTGGGCATTTTCATTTTGAATATTAAAACACCCACACTAACTCTCTCTCTCTCTCCCTCTGTCTCTCTTTCTATCTCTCTCTCTCTCTAGTATATGACTAATTTAATCTCAGAGTCATATCGTTTGAATTTAAACCTTCAGCTATTCAAAATTGATCTAAAATGATACCTTTAGGACTAAATTGGGATCAATTGTATATCATATTTACAGCAAAAGGAACTATTTTGGATCAATTTTATATAATGAGAGACTAAATTAAAACAATGTAATACTATGAGACTAAATTGACTACACACGAATAATCTGAAAACTATTTTGAAATTTTTCTGTATATATATACAGACATGCATGCATGTGCAGAAAGAAATTCTGATTCTCTGAAAAAGAAAAGGAGTATTTGTAATTTGTTTATAATTTGTAGTTACATTTGATTAGAACTACTACAAATTCTAGAGAAACAAGTAATCATTTTTTTTTATTAAATAAAAGAATGCTTAGCACATGGATAACAGAATAGCAACCTTGCTATTTGCTAGGTTGTGAAAAGCAGTTCTAAATATAAAAGCCTAACAAGGATAAAAGCCTTAAGAGAACTCTAAAAGAACCTTTCTGTTAGCAGTCAAAGACCCTTTGAAGTAGCCAAAATTTTCCTGCTTCTTCAGGAAAAAGGAGTCTGAATGAATCCGCTAGTATCAACAAAAGAACCAATGCTGTCAACAATATTTACAGCAGGCAAGATTGTGGTTAGCCACTCTATTTTCCATAGTCGGAATGCAAGAAACTTTCATACTCAGTTCCTTCAAGTGATTGGGAAACGACATCCCAGTTCTCAATCTGATCTGATAATGGTCTTGTATGGATCTTGACATGGCGGCTTTTAAGCTCTCTTTGTGGCATTCTTAGGAAGTCAAGAACATCCATTAATTTCTACAGGGATTGAAAGATATATAATTTACATCTAGGATGGTAGAACATTGAACATATTGTTAATGCAACAGTTGAAAGAAATTCTCATGCAATATATGTAGATCACTAAGGCTTCGTTTGGGATGACTTTCTAAAAAAACTGTTCCAAACGAAGTCTAAAACACTAATCATCAGATAAAATACAATCTGCCATTTGAAATTTGTAAAACCATCAAAAGTAACTGAATAAATCATAGAAGACATACTGTTCGATTAAGAATGAGATCCTCATAGTATAAGATAATGTGCCTGGTGCCATTGAAATAGTGAAGAGCATCTGCACACCATTTACTAGTTTGTTTGAAATCTACAATGAGCTTATTCACATCAATCAAGGGCTTATATCTTGCAAGAATGTCAGCCTGCATTGCAAGATGAAGCAGATTTAGAAACACTCACATTACCGATAAGTTTATGTTTTGATATCTCAAAAGAAAAGCTCTAATACAGATGGAAGAACCAAACCTCGTGTCGTGAATGCACATGAGCTTTATGAGTTCCATTCAATTGCTTTGCTTCTCGGTCATGAGAATTTGCTAGAATTGAGACCCACCGACGAAGAAGATTTCTTCTAAGAAGGAATATAGCAGAAACACCTCTATTTTGGAAATATTCAACTATGCCCTCATGGTTCCTCATCAGACCCTGTAGCATTCATAGCAATTGGATAAAAGAGGGTAAAGATTATACTAGATCAAATTTTAAGCATGGTATAAGATTAAAATCAGATAATGTCATTCAATCAACATGCCAGCAAGAACAATATTTCCGTTTTCATAAGTGCATCTAAATTTAATTATAACAAAATTATTGACGTTACTCTCAGCTAGCTTTCAAATTTGAAGTAATGGTATCTTACCAGTAAGGTTTCTGAAAGCAACTGCTCATTATAACTATCCAAGTTTAATCATTCCCAAATGGCCAATCCAACTTGATGACATAGACAAACTAGCTATACAGATTTTCTCCTTAGGGGCTGTTTGATTTGAAGTAAAGTGGATGTTAAGTAAATCATTTATATGAGTTTTGAAAACATTGATATTTAGTTGGATGAAAAAGAAAAAAAAAAATGTACTGTAAGATCATTTTTAAGATAAAGTAAACACGCCCAACTTTGAGCAAAAATTATTTTCACCGTAAGCAACCTCTCTTACTGTGAGCCACCCCCCCCCGTCACCGAGTGTTGACCACTGCCGCCAGTCACCGAGTGCTGACCACTGCCGCCAGGCACCACCGCCATCCTGTGCCGACCAGGACCACAACCTCAGTCGGCCATGAACACCACCCACCCACCAACAATGTCACCCACCGACGCCACCATCTTCGAACTTTACAGTACATTCATTTTACTTTAAACCAAATAAAAAAAATATTTACTTTCATTTATTTTAAACTCATCCAAACAACACCAAAATATCCATTTTACATTAAATTCCTTTTGCAGCCAACCAAACAACCCATTAAAACAAATTGATGGTGGACTTTATGGTTTAGGCTTCGTTTGGGATGGCTTCCTTACTGCTTCTTAAAGCAGCTTTTCAGTATAAAAATTAAAATTTTTATACTAAAAAGCTGGTTTTAGAAGCAGTAAGAAAACTGTCCCAAATGAAGCCTTAATCTGAATATAGATTTAAAGGAAGGATAGCATGCATATGAACAATTTTTGGCAGCATCTTGATGTTACATCTTATTAAATAAATGTGATGTGGTTGTGGACCTCACCTGCTCAGCAGAAGTCTTGGCTCTTGTTTTGTGGGTCCCAAGACCTCATTTCAGACCTATAGAAGGAGAAGGAATAAGGGGAGATCATTGCAGAAAATGTGAGGTGCATATATAATGGGGTTTTAAGGGGGAAAGTTTGTATAAGAGGGAATTATGTGAAGAAATTTCTGGAGTAGTTTTCTTGGCTGTTTTGGGTTCCTAGTTGCTGCTATGAATTGTGGGAGAGACAATTTACCTCTCGAATAGTGAATCAACTTGTATCTTATATTGTTTTGCATGGAGATTAGTAATTACAGCTCTTTGGTGTTATTTCTGGATTTATTTGGATTAAGCTTGTTGTTTTTATATTGTTGTGTGTTGTTTTTGTCATCAAATCCTATCAAATTGGTATCATAGCCGAGTGAAGACGGAGAGGTGAAAATTTAAGGAGAGGGAATACCCCACCTTGAACCTCTACCGAAAAGGGGGATTGATAGGGAATATGGAGGTAGGAGGGAATGAGAAGAAGAGAACAAGCTGGATGAATTTGAAGGAAGAGGTGGAAACGACAGGAGAAGGGAGGAGAGAGAACCGTGGAGAGACCCCAATTGCTCTTTTCATAGGAGGCATGGGGGTGGAAGGGAAAATTGGGGCGGAGGAGATCCAAATGTCAGGAAGCTGAAAATGTTGGTGTTTGAAGGCAAGGATACGCATAGGTAGATCTATAGAGTGGAGAGATATTTTACGGTGAACGGTAGGGATACAAACGAATAGAGCTGAACCGAGCTTCAGCATGTTCAAGTTTGAGCTCGTTTGTCAAGACCTTGTTCAAGCTTGGCTCGATAAGATTCAAGTTTTTCTAACCTATGTTCGAGCTCAAGCTCGTTTAGCTAATTAACGAGCCCGTTTAACAAAATAAAATTTTTAATTAAACAACTAGCGGTCTATTGAGTTGCTCATTTAGCCGGCTTGCTCTCCCGCTAAAGACAACCAGCTGCCAGCCTAGCAATAATTGCTTATATGTTTTAAATTTTATAGAGCAAAATCTAAGAAGCTCAATGCCGATGTTGGACTAAACCACGGAGGGGAGAGAAAAGAAGAGGCGCTGACTGAGGTGGCCACGGGAAATGTTAAACTGTATAACGTGAAGCAGGAAAATAAGGGAAATCAAGTATTTATTTAATTTTTTCTTGGTATTGCCAATGCCGAGAATCCAAAAAATGGAAGAGAGGCTGAGCGAGCATCCAAAAATAATATTATTATCATGCTAGTATTTATTTAAAAATACTAACTATAGTTACTACTAATAATATATATTTTTACTAATAATAATAATAATATCATTGTTAATATTTATTTAAAAATAAATTATTAAATTAGTTAAATTAATTTAACAATATTTATTTTTAAAACTATTTATTTATTTCAAGCTAATTCGAGCCGAACACAAGCCTTAATCGAACTCTAATCAAACTTCTTAACGAGCTTGTTCACGAGCTTTAATCGATATTGTTCATAAATATAAAAGACCCGAACGACAAGCTATTCAAGCTCAATTATTTAACTATCAAATATTAATCCAAAGTGTTCAAACTCATTCACTTAGCTTATCAAATGAACATGAACAAGCTCTTATCAAGCTGAGCCACGAGCAGCTCGTCGAATACTTGGTTCACTTACAACCCTAGTGAATGAGTTGGCGGAAGGGGAGAGGCTTATGGTAGTGACTCTATGTCTCGAGGAGAAGGCACTGACATGGTACTAATGGAGGGGAATGAGATACCCGATCCGTTCGTGGGAAGATTTCAAAGATTGTTTATTGTAGCACTTTTGAACCAAGCAAGAGGGGGACTATTATGAGCAGTTCTTTGCTTTGATACAGGTAGGAACAATGATGGAGTACCGGGAGAAATTTAAGCTTCTGTCAGGATGTTTAGGGAGACTACCGAAGACAGTGTTAGAAAGCAATTTCATGAAGGGGATCAAACCATAGCTGAGAGCCGTTGTGCGTGTGGCAAGACTCCGTGACTTAGGAGAGGATATGGAGTTAGCTCAATTGATACAAGACAAGAACTCGCTTGAGAGGTGGTAACAAAGGGGGGAATTTAGAGGTTCTTACCGCACGACGACCACCTTCCTTACACCTAAAGTGTCGACTGTATCAGGTCAAAGGGAAGCTCCAAAGGAGAAAGGTTTGGAGCTCGACAGGGAGAGAAATTTAAACAACTAACTAATACGGAGCTGCATAACAAACAGGCTAAGGGGCTATGTTTTATGTGCGACGAGAAGTTTACATCGGGCCATAGGTATAAAAATCACACCTTGCAAGTCCTTTTGTTTGTGATGAGGAAGAGACGGACGCAACGGAGGCAGAAGGAGAAGTGGTGGAGAAAGAGGAGCACTTACACTTGGAGGTAGCAGAGGTTTTGTTGAATTCTATAGTGGGATTCACCCTGAATCACACTATGAAGATGAGGGAACATATAGGTGGGAAAGTGGTGGTTATTTTGATGGATAGTTGGACTACCCACAATTTCAGATCGAATCATGTCATTGACAAGCTGGGGCTGAAGCTAGTAGACACGGGATACTTTAGGGTGATGATGGACACAATGAAGGTAGAGAAGAGCAGGGGAGTCTGTCAAGGATTGGTGGTGAAGTTATAAGGGATTTGCATCATGGAGGATTTTCTTCCACTGGAGTTAGTTGGGAAGTACAAATTTGATCTTGGGTATGAAGTGGCTACAAACCTTGGGGGAGACCAAGGTTGGCTGGAAGGCCTTATCTCTGGAGATCTAGGTGGAGGGGAGAAAGGTGGTGATTAAGGGTTATCCAAAGAAATGATTTCCCTGAAAAAACCATGGTGCGTGTCATACAGGGTGAAGGAGTGGGGTTCTTGGTGGAGATCCAAAACTTGGAGGGAGGAGACACCAGAGAGATAGATGTCATTCCAAAAGTAATTCCGCGACTTCTCCACCAATTCAGTGAGGTATCCAACCTCCCCGAGGATTGCCTCCTTTACAGGAGCACGAGCACGCTATTATTCTGAAGAAAGGAGTCTCTCCCATTAGTGTCCAACCATATCGCCACCCATAAGTCCAGAAGGATGAGATAGAGAGGTTGATTCGAGAGATGCTTGAAGCTGAGATCATCAAGCCCACGAGCACGCTATTATTCTGAAGAAAGGAGTCTCTCCCATTAGTGTCCAACCATATCGCCACCCATAAGTCCAGAAGGATGAGATAGAGAGGTTGATTCGAGAGATGCTTGAAGCTGAGATCATCAAGCCCAATGTTGAGTCCTTTCTCTAGTCCCGTGTTACTAGTGAAGAAGAAGGATGGTAGTTAGAGATTCTATGTAGATTATCGTGCCTTGAACAAAGAGACTATTACGGACAAGTTTCCCATACAAATCATTGATGAGCTGCTAGATACGTTGTATGGCTTGGTGAAGTTCTCAAAGATCGATTTGAAGTCCGGGTATCACCAGATCAAGATGCAACCAGAGGACACTCACAAGTCGGTTTTCAGAACTCATGAGGGACACTATGAGTTCTTGGTGATGCCTTTTGGCCTCTCACTAATGCCCCTGCCACTTTCCAATCAGTCTTGAATAATGTGTTGAAGCCTTATCTTCATAGGTTTGCTCTAGTTTTCTTTGATGACATCCTTATCTATAGCAAGTCAAAGAGGAGCACTTAAGGATTGTGTTGGGAACCTTGAAGAAGTGCTCTTTTGCGCAGCAAAAGGGTGGAGTACTTGAGACATATAGTGTCTCAAGTTGGGGTGTCAGCGGATCCAACCAAGATAGAGGCAATGGTGGAATGCCTAGCGCCTTAAACCCTGAAGAGGCTAAGGGGATTATTGGGACTCACAGGATATTACAAGAGGTTTGTGAAGGGATACACCTCTATAGCCCGAACGTTGAAAGAGCAGCTGAATAAGGATCATTTTAAATGGGGGCAGGTAGCCACTCAGGCATTCGAGCAGCTGAAGAAAACCATGACTAGTGTTCCTATATTAGCACTACCAAATTTCAACCAACCATTTATGGTGGATATTGATGCATTAAGTTGTGGGTTGGGAGCAATTCTCAAGCAAGGACAGAGGCCCGTAGCTTATTTCAGCCAAGTGTTGATGGTTAGGGCCAGACTGAAATCAGACTATGAAAGGGAACTAATGGCGATAGTGTTAGCTGGCGACCTTATTTATTGGAGAGGCACTTCATAGTCAAGACCGATCAAAGGAGTTTGAAGTTCCTTTTGGGTTAGAGGATGGTGACAGAGGAGCATTAGCGATGGCTTTCAAGTTGTTAGGTATGATTTTGAGATCCAATACAAGACCGAGTTGAAAATAAAGATGCAGATACTCTCTCCAGATGAAGTGAAGACCCCCAAGCTATGGCTCTATCGGTTCCCATGGTAGTGGATTGGGAGGTCTTGGAGCAAGAGAGCAAGTATGATGAAGAGCTGAGTAAAATCACAGGAAATTTACTGCAGAACATGAATATTTATCCTGGTTACTCCTTTGTGGGGTCAAAATCTACTATATCAGGGACGGTTTGAGCTTCCGAGGAAATCGCAACACATCCCTCACTTGTTGCAGGAGTTTCATGGCACAACTATTGGGAGACATTTAAGAATCCAAAAGAAATATCATCGATTGGCTGTGAAGTTGTATTGGTTGGGCATGCAAAAGGATGTGGAGAGATGGTGGCCAGTTGTGATGTATGTCAGAGACACAAATACCAAACTATGGCTCCAGGTGGTCTTTTACAGCCTTTAGCTTTAAGCGAGGTGTGGGAAAATGTGACTATGAACTTCATTGAGGGATTGCGTGAGTTAGAAGGATTCATTGTGAATCTAGTGGTGGTGGACAGATTGAGCAAATACACTCATTTCATTCCCCTACGCCACCCATACACCCCGGTGTCAGTGGCAATCGCTTTCAATAGAAAGATGATCTGTTTGCATGGCATATCCAAGTCCATAGTGTCTAATCGGGACAGGGTCTGTCTGAGCCATTTCTGGAGGGAACTATTCAAGATGCAAGGGACTATTTGGAAGCGGAGTATTGATTATCACCCCTAAACAAATGGATAAACGGAGGCGGTGAATCGCAATGTGAAGAGTTATCTTCGTTTCTTTGCTAAGATACACCAACGATGTGATCCAAATGATTAGCCTAGGGAGAGTATGGGTATAACACTTCATATCATACAGTATGCCAGACAACACCATTTAAAATTCTGAGGGATCTACCTCATTTACTACATTATGGGCATGGCAACACACATGTGTCGTCAGTGGAGCAGTACTTGGGAGAAAGGGATCACATCTACTGCGAGTATAATAAATTATAAAGAAGCAGGCAAATGAACACAAAAGGGATGTGCAGTTTGAGATTGGTGATAAAGTTTATCTGAAGATTCGACCGTAAAAACAAAGGACTCTAGCTCGACGAAGGAATGAGAAGCTATCCCCCCAACATTTTGGGCCCTAAAGGTCGTGGAGCACATTGGTGCGGTCGCCTATCGCCTACAATTGCCACCAACTTCAGCGATCATCTAGTATTTCATGTGTCGCAACTGAGACAAGCCATTGGAGATCCTACACCCTCTCCCGCACTACCAGCTACAATATCAGAAGATATGGAGGAAATATTAGAACCCCTGAAGGTGCAAGGGGTGCGCCAAGGAAACAAGGGGATCAAGGAAGTGCTGATCAAGTGGAAGAATCTACCTGAGTATGAAGAGATATGGGAAGCCTACAGTACTATCCAGAGGCAGTTCCCTAATTTCCACCTTGAGGACAAGATGACTTTTTGGGAGGAGAGTATTGATGTAACTGTGAACCCCACCTGCTTAGCAGAATTCCAAGAGCCAAAAAGGCTCTTGTTTTGTAGGTCCCAACACCCATTTCATACCTACAAGAGGAGAAGGAATAAGGGAAGATCAATGGAGAAATGTGAGGTGCATTTATGATGGGATTAGGACTGATTCTAAGGGGGAAAGTTTGTATGATGGGAGGGGGGGATTATGTGAAGAAATTTCTGGAGTAGCTTTCTTAGCTGTTTTGCATTCCTAATTGCTGCTAGAAATTGTGGGAGAGACAATCCACTTCTCGAATAGTGAATCAACTTTTATCTTTTATTTCTTTGCTTGGAGATTAATAATTACAGTCCCTTGTTATTATTTCTTGATTTATTTAGAGTATGTTCGCTGTTTTTTTGAATAAATATTAACTTGATGGCAAAGTGAAAAAGGAATTTACGACATAGTCAGATCATAAACAATAGCATGCATATGAACAAATGTTGGCAGCAACCTGGTGATACATTTTATTGAATAAATACCATCTGATAGACAATCACCTTTCACAGAAAGTAAGTTTTGGTAATAAAGTTGGTATACGCATAGGCTGTGATTGGGTGCCAAGATTTGAGAGAAAGGAAATGTAAAAAAAGGATTGAAAAGCTTAAATTAATGTATGTTGATCCAAAATCAACGAATAAATTATTGGGATTCCATTTCATTTCATTTCTTCCTTTTACCATGGTGAATATATTGGACTATATCTAAGATAAAAAGGGTAATTTTACCCTTTTTCGATTCAATTCTTGAAGAGCAAAACAGGGATAAAACCTGAAACCTACCATATTGAATAAGGTACAAAATTTTACTAGAGTTTCCTCTTTAAATTCAATTTTAGCCTAATCACGTTCTTTCTTATAATCATAATCAATCATGGTTGTTAATGAAAACGCAATACTATATTTCTCTTGGGATACATTGACATGTTGATTCAGAATTGACTCAACCATGCACACAAAGAGATGAAAATAAAAAATGTTCATAAAAGACTTAAGATGGAATTATCAAATATCAAGATGTAGGCATTAAAACGTATGAAACCTAAAATAAGAATTGAAAAGAGCTAAATTCCTGCCTATACTAGACTTACAGTTAGGGCATGTACTGCAGATGGCAAAGATGCACAAAAAGACAGGTAAATAGAATGAATAAAAAAGAATTAGGTAAAAATACTCGCAAATAGTATACTTAACGGCATATGTAACACTCAATAATTTATAAAAATAACTCCTTACTGGTTAAGCATTACAAAGAAGTGTCTACTTAAATGAAAAAAAAAAAAAAGAAACTATAATGAACATATGTAAGGTTTTGGTCAAAATTTTCAAAACATAAATTGCTTGGTTTTTCAATCAAAGCACACCTCTGGCTAACTCATTTACATTAGACTAAACATTTTGACTAAAGAATTTCTACTCCTCCCAAGTTGTAAATAGGCAGGCAGATAGTACATGCACCAACGCATTGAATTTTAATTCTTTGCTATCATTCATTGATCTACATATTTTAAGACTTTTAGGCACCTTAAATGAAAAAATTATTATGCCGGTGGCCGAATGTAACTATACATGTAGACTATGATGCACCGATATGGACACCGCGACACGGACACGACACGGGACACGGCAATTTTTAAAAATATAGGACACGGGTGCGGCGTGGACACGGCATAATAATTTTTTAATATAATATATAAAAATTAAAGTGACATTATTGTAAAAATGTCAAGCAATAATAAATCAATTTCATGATAATTGATAACTTGTTTAGCTTATAACATAAAGATGTTTAGTACAAAATGTCTAGTACAAACACAAAAATATAAGCAAAAAACCATTTAATACAACATAAAGGTCTACTCAATAGAGGGAATGATAAAATTAGATTCAGATGTTGGTCTTTGGCCTTCAATATCATCATCATTGAATATCATTGCTTCCAACTCTGGTTCATCTAGAGAAAGATTTGCAACCTCCAATAATCCCATATCATCAAGGCACTCGAACTCATCTCCAGCAACATCCCACATCTTGTTATCATCTGTCATATAAAGTGGGGTTTTCCTTGATAGAAGACGAAGATTTGTATGCACATAAACTAAATTTTCAGCACGTTGTGGAGTTATTTTATTCCTCTTCATTGATTGAATAAATGAGTATGTGCTCCGATTTCTCTCACAACATGAAGAGGATGATACTTGACCAAGAAGTTTTATTGCTATTGTTTGAAGAAGCGGTGCTGAAGCTCCATGAATCAACCACCACATTTTTGGATCCATCCTTCATCTATCAACCAAAGATTCTTGATCACCAAAATCCTCTAAATATCCAAAGAACTTTGCAAGTTATATATTAATTTTTCTTCTCTCCTCCTCATTTGGAAAATATCTTTTCAGGCATATATTTCTCATATTTGAAACTTCTAAATCTTTTTGTAGTGAGACACTTTGAGGGTACCGAGCATGTACTTAGCAGTACCGAGCATGTACCTACCAGTACCGAGCATGTACCTACCAGTACCGAGCATGTACCTACTAGTACCAAGCATGTACCTACCAGTACCGAGCATGTACCTAGCAGTACCGAGCCGTACCAAGCATGTACCGAGTCGTACCGAGCATGTACCTAGCAGTACCGAGCATGTACTGAGCAGTACCGAGCATGTACTGAGAGGTACCGAGCATGTACCTAGTGATACCGAGCGGTACCGAGCATGTACATTAGGTTTTTCAACAATGAAGAGAAGAAATAACGAAATCCACTTACAGGTCTTGGCTCTCTTGCGCGCAGAAGGTGCTCTGTTTGGCCTTGATTGCGAACTTTGCCTCGAATGACAGCAGAAATAATGCAAGAACGAAGGAATGAGAAAGACGAGCTCTGCTTGGCCGAGCAGAAATGACGAACGAACGGGAGGCAAAGGCAGCGGGCTCCGTTTGGCGTCGACTGCGAGCTCTCCCAGTCCGCCCTAGAAGATTTCTTTCGTGGATCGAAAAAATAGGGCTTCTCGTTCGCGGAAAAGGCTAAATAGAACAGACGATTTTATCATTTAATAACCGGATACGCGTGTCCGACACGCGTGTCCGATTTAATTTTTAATGTTTTAAATTCCAACACTCCAATGCCGTGTCGGACACGTGTCCATGCCGTGTCCGACGTGTGTCCGTGTCCGACACTGCATACCCTCTTTAAGAGGCGTGTCGGTGCATCATAGCATGCAGAGTTCAATAGTGGGCTGACATGGGCAAAAGAATTAATATCCTTTTATTTTTTACTTGAACCCAAACCCGACCCGAGAAACCGAACAAATTGGCAAGACTTTTATGTTCAATCATTCATAATAGATGAGTAAGGATTTTAAAGTAGACTTTTCATATCCCGTATCCTAGTTATGCTGTGAAGAAATTTACATCCTTCCAATGCCCTTGTGAGTACATCATAGTAGCCACTTCCATCGCCATTTGAAACTTTGTCCAACAGCTCAGTTTGCAGTGTCATCTGCTTATTTCTAATGCAACTCCAGCATCACTTGCTGACTTGTAGTCGAGCCAAATAGTTCAAGCTAGTTGAACTGTATGGTTTCAAGTAATATCTTTCTTGAAAGAATATCTACATGATTGATGTTTTAGGTTTAACTTGAACAAAAAAAAAAAATTTATGTGTAATAGTATATTTGAAGCACTTATGTTTTATATCAATACATATGTGAACTATTTAGACATTTTATTAACAAATACATAATATAGCTTATTATTGTGGAAAAATTGTCATCATCTCCATATACTATATTATTGAATAATTTTTATTATTCGAAATAAAAGGTTAGCTATTTGTGCTAAATGAATGTATCTCATTATGTACTCATGATTTATATGAGAAATTAGAAATGATAGTGGATTAAATAGCAAGGTGCTTCACAACAACTATATATATATATATATATATATATATATCCTATATTGTCATCCATAATTCATATTATTATTTGAAAAAGCCAACTAAATGATTCAATGGTTTCTACAAATAAAAATTCCACACTGAAAAGAACATTTTACCAGTGAATTTTAACACCAAGAAGTGGAGCACACACAAAATTTTATTTATCAAGTCTATTGCTTATATTAAAAAAGTGACATCTCCAAAGAAATCATAATAGCTCTCTCTTCATGCTATCAATCCTAAAAAAAATCATCAACCTATCAAATTCATCAATCTGAATATCTCATACAAAAATGTTAGCATGTGCTTGTCTTTCTTTAAAAAATTATCTCAAAAAACTAGTATAATTATTCTCTATTCTAACCCTTTTCTCCTTTTGATAAAATTATATGTATCTCCCTTCAAAAATCCAACATTTTCTGTTCCACCAACTGCTTCAGCAAGCTAAAAGAATGCATTAATGGTTCTAATTCCAGCTTCTGTAATTGTCTTCAACACAACAGCATTTTCAAAAGTGATTGCCTTATGAGATCTTAGAAGGTGTTAGCCTTTTAACTTTGCTAGGGCATGATTATAGCTTTGGAAAATTTTAAAAAAAATTCCATTATCATCCTCATCTACATTAAAAAGTTAATATGGATGCATGAAAAAACTAGGGAAGATAAATTAAAGAATGATTATATTAAAAGAATAATTTGAGTGATATCTATTATCTATTAAAGATAAGTTAATGAAAAATAAACTTAAATGGCCTTGATATGTACAACAAATGGTAAATAATATGCTCATTAAATGAGTGGGCAAAAGTAGTTTAAGATGATTAGAAAGAAGAGGTAAACTTAAACTTACATGGATAGAATTTATTTAAATTGATTTCTAAATAACAGGTTTAACCCTTTAGATAACACTCAACAAGAATAAATGAATAACAAAATTATAGAGTCAACCCTAAATAGTTGGGATATATATATATATATATATATATATATATTTGTGAAAAGAAGTGAGCAACGCATGCTCAACAAATTCAAGGCTTCAAGTTCACAAATCAATAAAGAAATGTCCTCAGTCAGAAATATAATATATATTCAGCTGAAAGGTCATTTTCCTGGCAAAACTCAAAATAATAGTTAAGATTGTTTGCACATCTCAGAGCTTGAAATCATAAGATAATTCACCAAAATAATTTCAAATGGACATGGGCAGCAACTTTTTAAATCAGAAACAAAATAAGACAAAATTGCATATTATCAATTTTTTTAAGTAAATACCTGATTAAGCATCCATTTCAAGCCAACAGCACCAGTGCATTCATTCTTAGAGGAACTGCTATACCAATCCAAGTTGTATACCTTATCTAAGGTGGCTGTGATAGTAGAAATGTTGCTTCGCCTTTCTTTTACAGAAAATATCTCACCATTTGAGCTGATATTGATGTGGCTATTTAACAATGTCTCAAACCAACCACTACCAGACCTTTGCATTGATAATATAGCAAAATACCGAACTGGGGTACATGCACACTCATCTCTGCCAATTAAGCTAGAAAAAATGTTAACAAATGGGTACTGATTTCAACAAAATAAAATAAAAACCAGCAGAAAAACATCCTAGCTACCTGTTATACGTGGTCGGTTCTGGGTAGTGAATGTAATGTAGTTCAGATGCAGGAATGTCAGGGCGCCGACAAGGTTCATTCATAATTTCAACCCTCATCACATTGGGACTGATCAAGAACCCGTTTTGCTTTAAACATATTGAGCATATGTAAATACTGCTAATCATTACCAAAGTTAAAACAACAGTCCTCAACAAAACTGGATATTTCTTGTGAGGTTTTGTCCCAAAAGCATCCTGCAAGTGATGTTTAAAAGAAAAATCAAGCCAATTGGGTTCAAACATCTAACTTCTTAATTTGGCGATGATGGCCCCCGACTTAGGGCATCTCCAACCGAAAATTCCATTTTTCACTCCAAAATGCAGTGAAACTCGTGATTCATCTTCAATCGAACTCCATTTTATGTGCTTCTGCGAAGGTAACCGTTTTTCTCCTCTTTCGCCCGTTTCTTTGGCAAATCCAGCTGAGACAGAAAAATTGAGTAGGTGAACAGTGCTATTGGCGTCGTACTATTCACCCGCAAGCAAATAGCGAAAGATTTGACGTTCGGCTGGAGCGATTGAACAACGATATAGGCATGTTTGGCGTTCGGTTGAAGATGCCCTTAGTAAATGATATTTTTTTCCCCCATTTGGATTTAGCAAGAGTCCTAGAGTATGGCAATGAACTAGGTCTTGCCGTGAATAAAGTGCTTAAGCGAGTTTAAAAAATCATGAAGAAATTTTGTGTTGAAAATAATCAGGACAAAGAATACAAAAAATAGCTGGTTAAGCTCAATGAACCTTGGTTAAACGGGATGAAACTATAGGAAATTGTAGCCATTTAGGAACAGAGAAACATGAAATGAAAAAAAAAAAAAAAACTACTAAATTCTCAAAAAAAATGAAAATGATAATACATGGAAATCCTACATGCAGAAGCAAACCAAAAACGACCAAATGTAGATTTAAAAACCATTCGGAAACCAGAAGATCATGCCCATCGTCATCAAAACCTAGAATGAACAAATCGTCCCAACTTCCCTTCTGATACAAAATGTAGAGCTTGTATTTGTTTAAAAAACAAGAAAAACAACCTAAACAGGGAAAAAATTTAAAAAAAAAAAAAATCCAAGCAAATAAAATAAAATTATAAAAAGAAACCATCACCTTGTTGACCAAAGAGCAATCCTCCACCATCTTCCCTATCTGTCCTCCCACTTTCTTCCCGGTTTGCAGAAATGCATCAGAAGATCCTTCTCCTCTCTTCCTTTATATCAAAACAGCTTAGCGTCCCGTCTTCCTCTCCAACAATCAAACCTCACCGGGTAAATCGGATATTCATCGCGCCAAAAACCCTTCTTTGATCTTCATTGTTGTTCTTCCATACAAAAGCCGTTCCTTTACCCTCTCCCTGACCTCTCCTTCTTCTTCCTCCCGCCGTTTCTTTCCCGAACGACTGCAAGAACTTGCCCTTCTACGTCTGATTCTAGGGACGAAAAGCGGCCGGTGCGCGCATTACCTGCGAAAATGTTAAGTTTGTTACTACTTATCGGCAGTATTATTATAGTTAATTATATAGTCGTTGATTTAGTTTTCTTCACAGTAACCTGTTTTCAAATACTAAACTAAGTGAAATTTTGCTAGTTTATTAAGGCTATGAAGATCCAATTAAATCGAATAAATTTTGAATTTTCTATAAAATCAATTCAATCCAATATAAAATTTGATTTATAAGGCATTAGAAATAATTCATAAAAATCAATTGCTTCTAAAATATCTTTCAATAATTAGATATTATGATAAAAAAATGATTAGGATGAGGCTCAAAGCCTTTAGATCTACTTAATATTAATTTTGTATTGCACTCGTTTTAAAGCATATGTAAAACTTTTGTGGTCTATCATAAACAGATTTTGGCCATCGTATCCTTATAAAAATTTTTTCTTAAAATAAATTTTATTTCAGTTGTATCGATAAAAAAAACATTTAGGATAGCATGATAAAATTAGTGTGATTTTGGTACCATATTGAGCCTTGGGACATTTTGTGATAGCTTTAGACCACTGATTTTTTCCTGCTTTTAAGAGATTTTTATACTAAAAATCAGCATTACAAAGCAATAAGAAAATCATCCCAAATAAAATCTTAGTCATATATTTTTATAGTGTTAATGATTGTACTATATTTACATAGGTTATACTTCTGACACATAAGAACGATTTATCTAATGAATCAAATTTTGTGCAATATGGATTCAAAAAAATGAGTATGTGTTATCTTATTTCAAAAATTCATTATGATTATGATAGTAAAAAAGTGCTTGTTAGAACATTATACCATACATTAGTCATTTCCCTTCATCACTGAATAACACCTACAATGCTTCATTGATTTCTCCATCTTCTATAGACCTCAAGCAATAATATTTTGCTAAGTATTTACATTATATTTCCATCTTTTTTATTAAAGGGAAGGACAAATTATTGTAATTTCAAACCCATACTACTTGATATATTCTAACTTTATATTTTTTCTTTATTCAAACTTTACACATAAAAGAATCTATAGGTTCTTTAGATCTATATAACTATATCTCCATTTATATATGTGTGTATGATCATCGTGTAATATAATATAGGAGTGTCAATAATTGACACGATGGGTTATGGTCTCAACTTTCAACATGTTTAATAAACGGGTCGGGTCTAGATCAACCTGGTAACCCGGCTCCACGCCTCTGCAGTCTGACCTTTTTTAATTTTCCCGCGTGGGACAGGGAGGGAATCCGGATTCCGGAATCGAGGCCTTGGGCCCTAGGGATTGGACATCACTTTGTCAGAGCCTCTGCCTCAAAGGGATTGGACCGGAGTCACTGGATGACGGATGTCGCCTGGCTAGCCGTCAGCGGTCTGCGTCAAGCCATCAACACATGCGCTACTCGCCTAGTTCGCAACCGGCGACTCCGTGGTATGCACTCTGCACCGCCTGCCATTGACATCCCTTCGAGTCCGCAAGACTGACCCATTTAGTCGACGTCGACTAGCTAGCCTCTGTGCAGATAGCAGCGTCTCCGGCACCGCCTTGCCTACCGTCGTGTCGACCGACAACCCGTGCGGATCGGGTCCGGGTTTGATTTCCTAACCCGTTTACCTAAACGTGTCGGTTTTTGGTTGACCCATTTACCCCCGGGTCAAGTCGGATTCGACTCAAACCCGACCCATCAACCCGAATTGACACCCCTAATATAATACATAACTCTCAATCTCAATCATTAGAAAAATTATAGAATGTAATATAATTTTAAAACACAAATGATTTAATAATATACTGGCGGTGGTGGTGGCTGCCAGCTGGTGGAGGTGGCCGACAAGGGGTGGCAATGCCTTTGAGTTTGTGGTGTATTTGAAAATTGTCAAATTTGAGGAATTCCAAATACACCAAAAATAAACTAGAATGAAATACATTACATTTGCTTTACTTTACTTTGAATTTATTTTTCATTCAACCAAACACATAAATTATCAAAACCCCTATATTTGAATTACTCGATCTACACCCTAAATGCAACAAATCAAACGGCCCTAAATGAACACATACTACAACCACGTTAACTATTTTTATTTAGGAAATCACGTAACTTGAAATCTTTCATTAATTTGCTAAATTTTCAAATATTTTTTTGAAACATTTCCTCCAATGTCCTAAGTTTTCAATTATTTAAACCGATATATATATATATATATATATATATATATATATATATATATATATATATATATATATATATATATATATATATATATATATATATATATATATATAAATATATATTCAACGTCGATTGTTATTATTTATCCTTATTACAATTATTTTTAATAATAGTCCATTATATATAATAGAAAATCCCAATGTATATATTACATGTGCAAAACATTTTGAAACAAAATCAAAGTTTAAAGAGACGCAACATTTTAACAAGGAACTGGAAGCTACAGATAAAAGACTAAGGTTTCATTTGGGATAACTTTTTTATTATTTCTTAAATCAATTTTTTAGTATAAAAATAAAAGCTGCTTTAAGAAGCAGTAAGAAATTCGTCCCAAACGAAGCCTAAGACTTCATTTGAACAATTTTCTTACTTTTAGTTTTTCAGATCTCAATCATAATTTTTATTTGATCAATGCTTTTTCACTACTTTCAATATTTTTTTTTTGTTGGGAGAAGTAAAACATGCTATAAATACAAACAAAAAAAATTAAATGCAACGGAAAGAAACAACACGAGGATTTAACCTGGTAAAACCCGAAACAGGGAAAAAAATCATGGAGCCACACCACATCAAAAAAACCACAATGAAAATTTGGAAGAATTGGTAAAATTTCTCTCGCACTCGATCTCTCATTGTCTATCTACACCCTTGCACACCACAAGAATAAACAAAGAGAAACTCTAATTAAACTATGTGTCATCTATAATTTCATATATGATTTAAACCTTAAACAAAGAAAAAAAATTAACAAAAAAATATTAATTTTTTTAGTATTAGGTTTAAATATGTGTTAGTTTCTTATATGATTTAAACTTGGGATTTTTTCGTACATAACACCTCAAACATATATATTTAAACCCTAAACAAATAAAATTTGATTAATTTTTTTAGTATTAGGTAAATATGTGTTAGTTTCTTATATGATTTAAACTTGAGATTTTTACGTACATAACACCTCAAACATATATATTTACTTATCTCGCGCCCAAACTTCAGTTTTTACACTTTTACCACCTAAATACTCACATTCCGTTTGCTCCGTCAAAACCAGGCGAAAAAATGAATCACTACTTATCTGAGCCGCTAATTTTTCCCGCGTGAAAGGTTTCTCTGACAACCATCGCATGTTCTTCGCCTCGCCAGATCAGGCAGTCGCAGCGAAACTGTGCTAGAAGTGATAAGGTAGGGATAAGCTTTTTCAATAGGGATAAGCTTGAAACTCTGCTTCAATGACGCATTTTTCTTCCGCGTGAAAGGCTCTCCGACAAAACCGTCATAACCAGGTGCATCATTTTGAAAATCCAATCTTTCATCCACAATGTGAATTGCATTTATTAATATATTTTGAAAACCTAATCTATGAACAAGTAAGACCGACGTCTAATACAACATAATTTTTTTTTTCTGTGACAAACAGAGATGCATACTTCTGCGACAAACACAATCTCAGGTAATGGTGTCTACATTCTAGTCTACATCCTAATCCGTTGATTTAATTTTTTACTGTTGCTAAATCCCAATTAGGTTCTAATATTTATTAAAAATTCATAACTAATGCAAGTGAGTTTGCCTAATTTGAAATTTTCTATAATTAGTTATGAATTTTCTAAGTTCAAGGTATTTATGGAATCATCTAAAATATCTAATTAATGGCTGATTTTATGATTTTGATCCAAATCAGCTCGAAACAGATTGGAATCATCCCCAAAGGTCAAGAATGACATAAGGTGGTGTTCCCAAGTATTTGGAGAAATTTTGAAATTTTTAATAAATTTTAATGATTTATTAGGGACAAAAAGATAATTTCCACCTAAGGTTAAATTAAGGGTCATCCTAGAGTCAAACTAAGGAGCCCTATTTATCTCAGGTTGGGGACTAAATTCTGAACAGATCAAGCTATTGTGGAAAATTTTCTGACCTAATATGGATTTATTGTAATTTTAAGAAGTTCTCAGGGCCCTATTTAACAAGTTATTTATGGTTGGTTAATTAAGGGGTCTAACAAGCCCTAAAAATACCTAAAAAATTTTGGGATGTTTCATATGTCTATAAGATTAAATGTGAAAGTTTTCATGTCCATCAGTGATCTATCCTAACTCCTAGAAAATTTCTAAATTCGCTAGACGGGTCCTTAATTTTTGTCCTTAGAGTGTCACTACGTTGTACAGGTTTAAATTGTGTTTCACACTAACCCTCAAGGCATTAAATGCATGATAACACATAAAAATAGTAAAAATATCATGTCCTTAGATCTAGAAGAGCCTAAACTAAGTGTTCGTGATGCAACCTAGACATGCAATCTATGACAAAAGAAAAAAAAGTACAACTAATAAAGGGATTAGTGAATGATTGGGGCTCGACCATCCACTAACCCACTCCCTCGTGATTTCTCTTCACATATAGAACCTATGTCCAAAATTTCATGTAGCGAGTCTCCCAAAATTATTATTTAATAATATAAGTAATTTTAAAATCATTTAAAAAATACTCATAAATAAATAGTTTTGAAAATTAATGTAATTGAAAATAAATCAATTCATAATACATAACTATAGAGAGACCACTGACCACCCAAGCAAGGTTTCAAAATAACTTAAAAATAATTTTTAATTTAAAAATAATTATGATATTAAATAATAGTAAAATAATCAAATATGGGTAAAAGACAAAAATCTGTCAGAAAAGGCAGAAAGGGCTCCTGAAAATAATTTTAAAATAAATATCACATTTTTTTGATGATTACATAACACTTAGAAAATTAAGATAGTATTATAAATCTGATTTAAAACGAATTAGATATGAATTTTCTAAGTTTAAAGTATTTAAAAGGGGTATTTTAAAATAATTTAAAATAATCATATTTAAAGATAATTATTAAAATAAAATAATATGATAGTTTAAAATTCCTGAAATAAAATGATAATTATAATAATAGTTTCAAGATAATAATAATAATAAAATCTATTTTTAAAATAAGACTAATAATGATAACAATAATAATAATAATAATAGAAAAAAAGATAATAAAAATAATAAACAAATAATTTTAAAACGGAAAATAATAAAAGTAATAATAATAATAATACTAATACTAATACTAATAACAAAAACCATTTTTTTAAATTAAAAATAATTATAATAATAATGGTAAACTAATTTTAAATTAATATAATAATAATCATACTAATAGTAATAATAACAATTATATAACACTTAGAAAATTAAGATAGTATTATAAATAACAGATAATAGTGATTAGAACAAAATAGGATAATAAAAAAATATAATAATATAAATCACTAATATATATATATATATATATATATATATATATATAATTTTTCTATTTTTAAGATTAATAAAAATATAACTCTAATTTTCAAACAAAAATAATTTTAAATTAAAGAGGGCGCAAATACGAGCAATTCGAGGTATTTGTACGTCAAAATGGATCGAAAATGAATTTTCTACGCATTTTTAAAGTTAAAATACTTATTTTAAAAGAAAAGGCAGCGGCGACTGAGCGGGTGACATGTGGCGGCCCGGGATTGAATCCCGCGACCGCGGCTAATCATGCCACAATCACGGCCCGTGTACCGCGGTCACTTAGCCACGTCGGACGCGGCACCGCGCCGTCCGATCATCCTTTGAAACGATTCAACGGCTGAGATCGTGCCGGACCAAGCGTCGAATGACGGGAGCGAATCTGCGGTTGGATCAAAGCCGCGGAACGACTTGATCTCAACCATTGATCGCGAGATCAACGGTTGGGATCGAGCCTTGACGGACAGGGAACCGAACCAGAGCCCTAAACCACTATTTCGGTTCGTTCTCCCTTGATACTCAACCAAACGTGATGAAACTTGAAACACATATTCTACAGGTGAAGAGAATTCGTGGGGGCTAAAGAACACGAATAAATATGCAGTGTATGATGAGTTATTTAACTCTAAGTGCCCTAACCTAGGGTTTAGGTTTTACCTCAATCCAATGGATGGATTCGGGAGATCTTGGGCTCGTTGAACTTGTAGAAGATCCACGAATATTGCTCCTCTTGACCTCGAGCTCCGAATATCCTTGGATCGAACGGTAGGGGTCTCGAAAGATCCTTGGCTTCTGTTTCGCCGGAGGGCCGCCGCCAGCGAGCTTCTGGCCGCTTGATATGGTCGGGAAAGAAAGTGGAAGTCTCTAGGAGTCTCACCAGAAATCTCCGGGCTTGTGGGGGTCTCTCGGGAAAGCAAGAGTCAAAAAGTCCCAAAATAACCTAAAATTTTGATATTTAAAGGGTCTAACCCTATGGCCGATGGCTAAGATCAAATCCTGAGGTGATTTGGAGGGAAAATACATGGTTTTGGCCGTGGTTTCAATTTCAAATCCATTAGCAATCAATTAGGGCATTAAATGGGCTCTTAATGGGCTATAATATGTTAATTTAACCTATTTAAGGCTTGGTTTGATCAAGTCAACGTTTGACTTGGTCAAATTAGTCAAATGAGTCAAAGGGAATGAGGGATTGAGCCAAGCCAAGGTTTAAATTGATTTGGATTTGATTAAAGGATATTTTGACCCCATTAGGCTTAGATCGTCGGAAGACTCGACCTGTAAGAAGGACTTTTGGCTCCCAATCCAGGGAAGAAGAAAACAAGCTTCAAAAGCTTCAAAGAGTATATTATATCATTCTATTATTTCCCTACTACAATACTTGCTTATGTAAGCTAAATAGAACACTCTAGAAGATACTTGAAAGAAGCACATAACAAACTAATTAAAATAGGTCTAAGGAGCAATTTAGTTAAAATGCACCGCATCATTCTCCCCTTGCGTCAAAAGGGCTCGACTCCGTCGAAGCGTGTTGTCGGGAGGGAGATAGCAAACCTCCAGGATCGAAAATTTTGTTCTCATCATTTGTTGCAGCTGCTTGTAATAAACTACCATTTCTGAATAATAAAATGTTAGATTGTGATTCTGCATCCATTTCCATCGTAGGACCAAAAACGTTCAGCCCATTTTCTCTCTGAGTAACAACTATGGCCTTTATAGCATATAGTATATCTTCTTTTGGTACGTAACCAAGGGGTTCTCCCAGCCTGTGCATCCTTCCCATGCCACTACCCACATAAATATTAAAGCCTTGCAGCCCTCCATCACCATCAAAAACTACAACTATACCAATATCATTGGTTATACTGTCCACTGAGTTGTCTGTAGGCACAGTTACAGGAATCTTGAATTTTCGAGGCAAATAAAGTGTACCATAGATGGGCTCTGGAGAATCTGAAAAATTAGTTCCACTGGAATTGTCATTACAAGCTGCAGTTACCTCAAGAGGCTCTGCTGACATTACCTTCTCACCATCAATCCATAAATCATAATATGCACCAGATTGTGGAGCCAAAAGTGTTGTATTGAATAAGCCAATTACATCCTTGAGCTCTGGAATATGGAGCAGAGAAGAAACCCCACCACGCCTCATGTCAAGATCCTTGATTCCTTGCTCCTCGATAGTGGTAGTAGGGCCATAATATGTAAGTTTCCTATTTTCCTTACTCCCGTAAGCAGAGTCTGACAGCTCAAATTTGATATCCCAGCCTTTATTGACATTTTGTCGAGCATCTTGTGAGTGTTGTATTGAATAAGCTTTGCCAGTGTACTGCACCTCAGCCATTTGCACACCTACAATGAAAATGTTCTCAATACAAATACAATAGTCGGCATTTAACTCAATCGCCCCATTTCTACTGAATAAGCTTGATCCGTTGTATTGAATAAGCTTTAATGGAATAAGCTTTGTCAGTGTACTGGGTTGATGGGAATGTGCATGGTTTGGATGCCGGATTTGGTTCGGCGGGGTTATCGGAGGCGAGAGAAACCGTAGGAAACTTGAATGAAGTTTGCATTGGAGTCTTCTTCAGCAAATCTGTCGCCCGCTTCTTGTATAACGTCGGAGTCGGAGCAGGCGGCACGACTGGAATCTGGTCGTGAGAGATCGAGCCCAATACCTGGAGCAAAATTGCGATAACAAAGTGGGTTCTCTGTCTGCTTGGGCTGGAGTGGAGTGGGCAGCAACGGAGAAATGGTATCGACGACTGGGTCGGCGGGGGCCTGGTCGGCTACTGTCGGCGAGTGGAGTTGAGTGGGCTGAACGGGCACGCTGTGGTCAGATGGAATCGGAGTAGCAGCTATGAGTGTCGGATCGGGCATCTCCGAGTCCAAAGGAATGGAATATGGGCGCTCTGTGCATGTTCTGATGAGATGAGCAGAGGTGAAATCGGCAGTTTCTTCATCATTTATGGGAAGAATAGATGAATCAGAGGCAACATCACGGGCAACGGAACTGGGTTGTATGCTAGGCGCGGAATCATGCTTGTCGCCTGGCGCTGAATCGTGCTCGTCGTCAGGCATTGAGTCGTGCTCGTCTCTAGGCGCAGGTTCATTGTTTGCGTGTTGCAGCAGAAGTGGAACGCTCGGATTTGATTTAATCTGTGGAAGCGACATAATATGTGGAGGCGGAGGATTTCACCATCGCAATGGAAGCTCGAGCGGTGGGTATTTCAGCGGTGGATCACGCCATCGGAGCGGGAGTTCGAGTGGAGCATAGTCATCAACGACCGTGGGAGTATGGCGGGACTGATGGCGTCTGCGTGAAGTGGACGAGGAGATCGAAGAAGAAGAATACCTCGGTATGGTTGCCGACGACATTCTCATCTTCCTTATTGCCCGAAGGTTTTTGCGAATCCGATCAAGGTTTCTGTCTACTTGATCGAGCGATTCCTTCGATTGAGCTTGATAGAAGGCGATCCGGCTTCGAGCATCGTTGGCAGCCCACCTTCCTTGGCGTCGATCGTCGTCGACCTCCAATTTTGTTTTGTGGCTTCGATCGTCGTCGACAGCCGACCTTCTTCCGCAGTCCATCGATCTTCACAAGCTCCAGGCTCTGATACCAACTGATGTAGTGGATCGTCGGAAGACTCGACCTGCAAGAAGGATTTTTGGCTCCCAATCCAGGGAAGAAGAAAACAAGCTTCAAAAGCTTCAAAGAGTATATTATATCATTCTATCCTTTCCCTACTACAATACTTGCTTATATAAGCTAAATATAACACTCTAGAAGATACTTGAAAGAAGCACATAACAAACTAATTAAAATAAGTCTAAGGAGCAATTTAGTTTAAATGCACGGCATCATTATATTTCTGACACATAAGAACGATTTATCTAATGAATTAAATTTTGTGCAATATGGATTCAAAAAAATGAGTATGTGTTATCTTATTTCAAAAATTCATTATGATTATGATAGTAAAAAAGTGCTTGTTAGAACATTATACCATACATTAGTCATTTTCCTTCATCATTGAATAACACCTACAATCCTTCATTGATTTCTCCATCTTCTATAGACCTCAAGCAATAATATTTTGCTAAGTATTTACATTATATTTCCATCTTTTTTTATTAAAGGGAAGGACAAATTATTGTAATTTCAAACCCATACTACTTGATATATTCTAACTTTATATTTTTTCTTTATTCAAACTTTACACATAAAAGAATCTATATGTTCTTTAGATCTATATAACTTTATCTCCATTTATATATGTGTGTATGATCATCGTGTAATATAATATAGGGGTGTCAATAATTGACACGATGGGTTATGGTCTCAACTTTTAACATGCTTAATAAATGGGTCGGGTCTAGATCAACCTGGGAACCCGGCTCCACACCTCTACAGTCTGCCCTTTTTTATTTTTCCCGCGTGGGACAGGGAGGGAATCCGAATTCCAGAATCGAGGCCTTAGGCGCTAGGGATTGGACATCGCTTTGTCAGAGCCTCTGCCTCAAAGGGATTGGACCGGAGTCACTGGATGACGGATGTCGCCTGGCTAGCCGACCGCGGTCTGCGTCAAACCATCAACACATGCATTACTAGCCGGCGACTCCGTGGTATGCACTCTGCACCGCCTGCCATTGACATCCCTTCGAGTCCTCAAGACTGACCCATTTAGTCGACGTCGACTAGCTGGCCTCCGTGCAGACTGCAGCGTCTCCGGCACCGCCTTGCCTACCATCGTGTCGACCGACAACCCGTGCGGGTCGGGTCCGGGTTTAATTTCCTAACCCGTTTACCTAAACGTATCAGGTTTTGGTTGACCCATTTACCCCCTGGTCAAGTCGAGTTCGACCCGAACCCGACCCGTTAACCCGAATTGACACCCCTAATATAATACATAACTCTCAATCTTAATCATTAGAAAAATTATAGAATGTAATATAATTTTAAAACATAAATGATTTAATAATATACTGGCGGTGGTGGTGGCTGCCAGCTGGTGGAGGTGGCTGACAAGGGGTGGCAATGCCTTTGAGTTTGTGGTGTATTTGAAAATTGTCAAATTTGAGGAATTCCAAATACACCAAAAATAAACTAGAATGAAATACACTACATTTGCTTTACTTTACTTTGAATTTATTTTTCATTCAACCAAACACATAAATTATCAAAACCCCTATATTTGAATTACTCGATCTACACCCTAAATGCAACAAATCAAACGGCCCTAAATGAACACATACTACAACCACGCTAACTATTTCTATTTAGGAAATCACGTAACTTGAAATCTTTCATTAATTTACAAAATTTTCAAATATTTTTTTGAAACATTTCCTCCAATGTCCTAAGTTTTCAATTATTTAAACCGATATATATCTTACATAATACATAAAAGAACAATATCAAGTATGAAAAATATATATCAAAACAATTCATTTTAAATATGATTCTTAGCATCTTCATAACAAATTTAAATATATATATATATATATATATATATATATATATATATATATAATATATATATATATATATATATATATATATATATATATATAAAATTCAACGTCGATTGTTATTATTTATCCTTATTACAATTATTTTTAATAATAGTCCATTATATATAATAGAAAATCCCAATGTATATATTACATGTGCAAAACATTTTGAAACAAAATCAAAGTTTAAAGAGACAACATTTTAACAAGGAACTGGAAGCTATAGATAAAAGACTAAGGTTTCATTTGGGACAATTTTTTATTGTTTCTTAAATCAATTTTCTAGTATAAAAATAAAAGCTGCTTTAAGAAGCAGTAAAAAATTCGTCCCAAACGAAGCCTAAGACTTCATTTGAACAATTTTCTTACTCTTAGTTTTTCAGATCTCAATCATAATTTTTATTTGATCACTATTTTTTCACTAATTTCAATATTTTTTTTGTTGGGAGAAGTAAAACATGCTATAAATACAAACAAAAAGAATTAAATGCAACGGAAAGAAAGAACACGAGGATTTAACCTGATAAAACCCGAAACAGGGAAAAAAATCATGGAGCCACACCACATCAAAAAAACCACAATGAAAATTTGGAAGAATTGGTTCTCTTGCACTCTCTCATTGTCTATCTACACCCTTGCACAGCACAAGAATAAACAAAGAGAACCTCTAATTAAACTGTGTCATCTATAATTTCATATATGATTTAAACCTTAAACAAAGAAAAAAAAAATTAACAAAAAAAAAATATTAATTTTTTTAGCATTAGGTTTAAATATGTGTTAGTTTCTTATATGATTTAAACTTGGGATTTTTACATACATAACACCTCAAACATATATATTTAAACCCTAAACAAAGAAAATTTGATTAATTTTTTTAGTATTAGGTTTAAATATGTGTTAGTTTCTTATATGAATTAAACTTGAGGTTTTTACGTACATGACACCTCAAACATATATATTTACTTATCTCGCGCCCAAACTTCAGTTTTTACACTTTTACCACCTAAATACTCACAGTCTGTTTGCTCCGTCAAAACCAGGCGAAAAAAATGAATCACTACTTATCTGAGCCGCTAATTTTTCCCGCGTGAAAGGTTTCTCTGACAACCATCGCATGTTCTTCGCCTCGCCAGATCAGGCAGTCGCAGCGAAACTGTGCTAGAAGTGATAAGGTAGGGATAAGCTTTTTCCATAGGGATAAGCTTGAAACTCTGCTTCAATGACGCATTTTTCTTCCGCGTGAAAGGCTCTCCGACAAAACCGTCACAACGAGGTGCATCATTTTGAAAATCTAATCTTTCATCCACAATGTGAATTGCATTTATTAATATATTTTGAAAACCTAATCTATGAACAAGTAAGACCGACGTCTAATACAACATAAATTTTTTTTTCTGTGACAAACAGAGATGCATACTTCTGCGATAAACACAATCTCGGGTAATGGTGTCTACATTCTAGTCTACATCCTAATCCGTTGATTTAATTTTTTACTGTTGCTAAATCTCAATTAGGGTCTAATATTTATTAAAAATTCATAACTAATGCAAGTGAGTTTGCCTAATTTGAAATTTTTTATAATTAGTTATGAATTTTCTAAGTTCAGGGTATTTATGGAATCATCTAAAATATCTAATTAAGGGCTGATTTTATGATTTTGATCCAAATCAGCTCCAAATAGATTGGAATCACCCCCAAAGGTCAGGAATGACATAAGGAGGTGTTCCCAAGTATTTGGAGAAATTTTAGAAATTTTAATAAATTTTAATGATTTATTAGGGAGAAAAAGATAATTTCCACCTAAGGTTAAATTAAGGGTCATCCTAGAGTCAAACTAAGGAGCCATATTTATCTCAGGTTGGGGACTAAATTCTGAACAGATCAAGCTATTGTGAAAAATTTTCTGACCTAACATGGATTTATTGTAATTTTCATAAGGTCTCGGGGCCCTATTTAACAAGTTAATTATGGTTGGTTAATTAAGGGGTCTAACAAGCCCTAAAAATTCCTAAAAATTTTTGGGACGTTTCATATGTCTCTAAGATTAAATGTGGAAGTTTTCATGTCCATCAGTGATCTATCCTAACTCCTAGAAAATTTCTAAGTTCGCTAGACGGGTCCTTAATTTTTGTCCTTAGAGTGTCACTACGTTATACATGTTTAAATTGTGTTTCACACTAACCCTCAAGGTATTAAATGCATGATAACACATAAAAATAGTAAAAACATCATGTCCTTAGATCTAAAAGAGCCTAAACTAAGTGCTCGTGGTGCAACCTACACATGCAATCTACGACAAAAGAAAAAAAAGTACAACTAATAAAGGGATTAGTGAATGATTGGGGCTCAACCATCCACTAACCCACTCCCTCGTGATTTCTCTTCACATATAGAACCTATGTCAAAAATTTCATGTAGTGAGTCTCCCAAAATTAGAATTTAATAATATAAGTAATTTTAAACACTACAGGAAAATCACTAATTACCGGCGGAATTTTCCGGCGGCCACATTTCCGGCGACTTTTCGACAAATTTCCGGCGGTAGTTTCCCACGGAATTTTCCGACTGCTTTTCCGGCGGCTTTTCCATTTTTCTGGCGGCTTTTAAAAATTAAAAAAATAATAATAAATTTTAAACTATTTAAATGATTTAACAAATAATTATTAAAAGTTATATTAACTATTTAATTAATATTCATTTTAAAATTAATTAGTTAGTTAATTTTTATATTATATTAAATATTATTTTTTTATTTTAAATTAATTAGTTCATTTTTTTAATAATTAAAATTTTATTTATTTACGGTAAGAATATAGTTTAAATAAAAACTATTGAGAATAAAATTGTATTTTGACCATTGGCAATTCGGTTGGTAGCAGGGGTTTACTACCAACAGGTCTCCCGTTCGAGCCTCAAGATAATAATAATAATAATATCTATTTTTAAAATAAGACTAATAATGATAATAATAATAATAATAATAGAAAAAAGATAATAAAAATAATAAACAAATAATTTTAAAACGGAAAATAATAAAAGTAATAATAATAATAATAATACTAATACTAATAACAAAAACCATTTTTTTTTAAATTAAAAATAATTATAATAATAATGGTAAACTAATTTTAAATTAATATAATAATAATCATACTAATAGTAATAATAACAATTAGATAACACTTAGAAAATTAAGATAGTATTATAAATAACAGATAATAGTGATTAGAACAAAATAGGATAATAAAAAAAATATAATAATATAAATCACTAATAATATATATATATATATATATATATATATATATATATATATATATATATATATATATATATATATATATATAGTTATATTTTTTCTGTTTTTAAGATAAATAAAAATATAACTATAATTTTCAAACAAAAATAATTTTAAATTAAAGAGGACGCAAATACGAGCAATTCGAGGTATTGTACGTCAAAAACGAATCGAAAATGAATTTTCTACACATTTTTAAAGTTAAAATATGTTTAAAACTAATTAAAATACTTATTTTAAATGAAAAGGCGGCGGCGACTGAGCGAGTGACATGTGGCGGCCCGGGATTGAATCCCGGGACCGCGGCCAATCATGTCGCAATCACGGCCCGTGTACCGCGGCCACTTAGCCACGTCGGATGCGGCCCCGCGCTGTCCGATCATCCTTTGAAATGATTCAACGGCTGAGATCGTGCCGGACGAAGCGCCGAACGACGGGAGCGAATCTGCGGTTGGATCAAAGTCGCGGAACGGCTTGATCTCAACCATTAATCGCGAGATCAACGGTTGGGATCGAGCCTTGACGAACAGGGAACCGAACCAGAGCCCTAAACCACTATTTCAGTTCGTTCTCCCTCGATACTCAACCAAACGTGATGAAACTTGAAACACATATTCTACAGGTGAAGATAATTCGTGAGGGCTAAAGAACATGACTAAATATGCAGTGTATGATGAGTTATTTAACTCTAAGTGCCCTAACCTAGGGTTTAGGTTTTACCTCAATCCAATGGATGGATTCGGGAGATCTTGGGCTCGTTGAACTTGTAGAAGATCCACGAATATTTCTCCTCTTGACCTCGAGTTCCGAATCTCCTTGGATCGAACGGTAGGGGTCTCGAAAGATCCTTGGCTTCGGTTTCGCCAGAGGGCCGCCGTCGGCGAGCTTCTGGCCGCTTGATCTGGTCGGGAAAGAAAGTGGAAGTCTCTAGGAGTCTCACCAGAAATCTCCGGGCTTGTGGGGGTATCTCGAGAAAGCAAGAGTCAAAAAGTCCCAAAATAACCTAAATTTTTTATATTTAAAGGGTCTAACCCTATGGCTGATGGCAAAGATCGAATCCTGAGGTGATTTGGAGGGAAAATACATAGTTTCGGCCGTGGTTTCAATTTCAAATCCATTAGCAATCAATTAGGGCATTAAATGGGCTCTTAATGGGCTATAATAGGTTAATTTAACCTATTTAAGGCTTGGTTTGATCAAGTCAACGTTTGACTTGGTCAAATCAGTCAAATGAGTCAAAGGGAATGAGGGATTGAGCCAAGCCAAGGTTTAAATTGATTTGGATTTGATTAAAGGAGATTTTGACCCCATTAGGCTTAGTTTGACCAAATTGAGCTAGGGTTGGCCTAATCAACATGGTCTACTAGACCTAAATAGGTGGAGGGTTGAGCTCGAAAAAAGATTGGAATTGATTTGAATTTGATTTGAGCTCAAAGGGGCTTAATGGGTCAACTTGGGTTGACCTGGTCAACCGGGTTGACCCAGGACCTGGGTCTGGACTCAGCAGACTTGGCTTGACTCCCTGAACCCATTGGGATGAGTCCCGGGGTCTAGCCTGGTCAAATTTGACTAGGTCAACCCTTTGACCTGGTTCTGAAAAAAAAAAAAGCAGGTCAACAAAAACATCAAACCTACATATTGAAATGAAGAAGAACACATCAAACCTAGATATTGAAATGGAGAAGAACAACAAACCTACGCGATAGGAGGCCGAACACCGTTCTATGTGACATGTTGTTCTCGAAGAAGAAAAAGTGACGGTGAAATGGAGAAGAAAGTACCTAGCCGAGCGAGCGAGGGAGATGAACTGAAGGCGAAGCAGAACCTCTTCTCGCAACCTGTTGTTCTCGAAGATGAAAAAGAGACAGTGAAATGGAAAAGAAAATACCTAGCTGAGCGAGCGAGGGAGACGCACTAAAAAAGGCGAAGCAGAACCTCTCCTAGAGACCTATTTTGACGTAGCAAACGGAATGGTATTTAAGTGGTAAAAGTGTAAAAATTGAAGTTTGAGTGTGAGATAAGCAAATAGATATGTTTAAGATGTTATACATGTAAAATTCCCTTAAACTTTTGCTATTTTTTCACTTATTTACATTTTTTTTTTCATTGGAATATATATATATATATATATATATATATATAACAAAAGGAATAAATTTTAAATATATTATTATAAAATAACTTTTAAAGGCATAAATTTAAAAAATATGTGAAAAAATTATCATTTAAATGTATATTATTATTTTTTGTTAATAATTTTACTATAAAAGATTAGTAAAATAAAAAAAAAATCTCCCAAAGAAAGTAAGGAGAAAATTTTAACATGCAGAATTTCTTCTTGCTTTTCTCAGATCAATAGTTGAAAATCAAAATGAATTCTCCTTTAAGAAATAGTTGTCCTTCGGAAATTAAATAACACAGCTGTCTTTTATTGACCAGGGCTGCTTGATCCAATTTGCCATCTTTTGGCCTTAACATTTACGCAGCTAAGGACCATTAGTCCATGTGATTAGTGATATCTCAATGTAATTAATTAGCGCTAGGGATTTATTAAATCAATAATCAATAGTAATTAGTGTAATTACCTTGAACTTATGTGGACAAGCATTGAAAGCTGAAAGCTATAGTCACTGCCTCGTAGACCTCATAAAGCTTCTCTAAACTGCTGGTTCAAGAAAATATCTTCTACAGCTATGGTTCAGACTTTGAAAAATCATCTATTGTAAAGCATCTTGTTGTCAATTCTGTATATAGAACGAATACAGAGGTGAGGAGAGAAAAAAAAATGTAGTAGTTTTCATTGTGAATGTTTTTGGCGTAGTAGTTTTCTTACTGCTTCTTAGATCATCTCCAATAGAACGGCAAATCATTGTTTGCCGTTCTTCCATCGCTCCAACCGAGCGGCAATTTTGCCGCTATTTCATAGCAAATGAACTGTGGAACCCCAAAATAGGCGTCGCACTGTTCATCCGCTAAATTTTTATGTGTCAATGGGATTTATCCGCGAAATGGAGAAAGACGGTTACGAGACGACGAAGCCCTTGAAATGGAGTTTGATTGGAGCAGAATTACGACATTTTGGAGTTTTGTTGTATTTTACATTGAAAAATGGGATTTTCAGTTGGAGATGCTCTTAAAGTAGCTTTTTAATATAAAAATTATAATTTGTGTATTAAAATCTATTTTAAGAAACAGGGCGAATTATTACGTCCGGACATCCAATCCAGACATGCCACGTCACCGGATACACTGGACCCTGATGTATTTGGATGACATGGCACGTCTGGATTGATGTACAGACGAATCCCGATACCGGACATAATAATTTTCCAAGAAATAATGACTGTGTGTTTTCTTCCCAACAATAACATCATTTAATAATATAATATAATGAAATAAATCTCAGTAACCTATAAGACAATAAATTCAGCGTACTTCTTCCTTTAAATAACAGCGTCTCCTCTAACCAGTTCATTAAACAGCCGCTGCTTCTGTTGCATTTCTTCTGTAGTTTTTGCTGCCAAGATGTATTTGTCTCTCTCCCTCTCTCTACTCCTATATACACGCAGCGCGCTACCATACAGATTGTGCAGTATTGACATCTATACACATAATTTGCAGCTATTATAAGTGTCTGCGACGCATGTAATAATTTCAAAAAAAAAAATCATCATTATCATCTCCTCGAAGGCTGTCAAACAAAACCCAAATTCCTCATAAAAACTCAATCAAAGAACCTTATTTCACTTTCTGATTGGCATTAGAAGTTGAATTCTGCCTATGATTCAGAAACCATGGCAGCTAACATCAGTCCATACAAATTTGTTTCAAAACTACTTCTACTTACAGCCTTCTTTCTCAACACCAAAATTTCTATGGCAACAAACAGCCTCTCTCTTGGCCAATCCCTCTCAGGAAACCAGACTTTAGTCTCCAAAGATGGCACCTTTGCTCTTGGCTTTTTCACGCCTGGCAACTCTCACAAGTTCTACATAGGGGTCTGGTACAATAAACTCCCAGGCCAAACGATCTTCTGGGTAGCAAACAGAAAAGCTCCCGTCTTTGATCCCACTACTTCAAAGCTCCAAATCTCAGATCTTGGCAATCTCGTCCTCCTCGACAGCGCCAAATCTCCAATCTGGTCATCGAATTCCACTGCTAAAGTTAACATAGCCATCCTGCTCGATACAGGGAATCTTGTCCTCAGAAATGATTCAAACTCGGAAGTTGATCTCTGGCAGAGCTTCGCTCATCCGACGGATACATGGATGCCTGGAGGATGGCTTGGTGTGAACAAAATCACTGGAGAGTACCAGAGTTTGACATCATGGAAGAGTACTGAGGACCCTGCGCCTGGCCTCTTCGGGCAGAGCATGAACCCTGATGGCTCGGACGAATATGTTCTGATCTGGAATGGTTCAAACATCTACTGGAGCAGCGGTCTATGGAATGGCCAGTACTTCTCTAACGTCCCAGGAACCCGAGAAAAAACAGCCTTCAACTTTACTTTCGTTGACAACAAAGAGAGAAAGTTTGCCACATACACGATGGTTATGGATTATATACTTACGCGATTTGTAGTTGATTCTGAAGGGCAAGGCAAGCAATGGTTTTGGATTAATAACACACAACAGTGGCAGACAGAGTTTACCCAACCGTTAGCTCACTGCGATGTCTACTCTCTTTGTGGACCGTTTGGTGTATGTGATGAAAAGAATCCAGATTCAATTTGCAGGTGTGCTGAAGGTTTTAAGCCTGCTTCAGAGCAAGAATGGGCAAACACAGATTGGAGTTCAGGTTGCTTGAGGAAATCGCAGTTACAATGCGAAAAAGATGGGTTTTTTCCTATGCCTAACATGAGGCTGCCTGCAAATATTCCAGAGAGTTTGAATCTGACGAATGAAGTGGAATGCAAAGAAGCTTGCTTAAAAAATTGTTCTTGCACTGCTTATGTTTATGGGACTGGCTGCTCAATTTGGAAAGGGGAACTCAGGAACCTTCAGCAACCTAATGTTGGTGGTGAGAATGGAGGAACTCTGAATCTTCGCCTCGCAGATTCTGACCTTCCAAGTCCAAGCAGCTCAAACACAAATGTAGTTGCTGTGGTTGTTGGTGCAGTTGCTGGAGGAGTTGTAATCTTGGTAATTGTTTTCAGCCTCGTATGGCTATGCAGAAGAAGGAAGATAAGAGGCCAGGCTGCAATGGCAGAAGGCTCTTTGGTGCAGTTCAGCTATGGTGATCTGCAACGAATCACCAAGAACTTCAGCGAAAAAATTGGAAGTGGGGGCTTTGGCTCAGTCTTCAAAGGAATACTTCCTAACTCCATACCAGTAGCCAGGGGCGGAGCCAGGATTTTTTTCTTGTGGGGGCACAAATCATTGAAGTAAAAAAAAACCCTCAACCTTTTTCATCCGGGCTTGGGACCGGCATAGGCGGTTTTAAAATTTTTTTTTTAAATCATTAGATTCATTATAAAAAGAAAGATACAATATATGATAAAGCAAAAAAAAACTTACAATTGAGAACAGAAAATCTTGAGAATAGTCTAAAAGAGATGTAACACTAAACAAATATTCTACTATTTAATTTGAAAATTGTAAAAACATGAAATTCAAAAGTTTGGCTTAAAAATCAAACATTTATGTTCTTGAAATTGAAGCGAACTATTTTAATGCAAAAATTCCTCTCAAAATTAAAGCGAACTTTTTTAATGCTAGTAATCATGATCGACACAAACCCAACAACCATATTCAGTTAAAGTTTAATTAGAGATTTATCTACCCAGCAGAAAATCAAATTAAAGAAATCAATTCTAAACGAATGAGAAAGCTACTGGATAGATATTTATATATGCATCATATCAGAGATTCACAACTCACACCATCTAGATTTCTTAGGGAATGCCGTCCAGCATTCTAATTTAGGAAATATTGCAAGCAAAAAAGAGAAGAAGACTTATAAACATACTGTACAAAAGGAGAACGCCGGTGGTGGTTCAGATGGGAGCAGTACTGCTGGCTGCAAGAGTTCTTAGGGCTGAAAAGAACGAACCTCGAGAATAGTCCCTATTAGCGTGTGAGATGAGAAGAAAAGCCGGACGGGATAGCTGTTAGCGGGAAAGTTTTGGGGAAAAGTGAAATATTTAATGTGTTAGGGATGAAAAAAGCAAATCATTTATTTAGTTTATTAAGTAAATAATGAATAAATAAATTATATTAATACTATAATATATTACCAAATTAATTACTGTGGCTGTTGACTTAAAGGGGCTGTGGGGGCACGTGCCCCCAGTGCCCCCACACTACATCCGCCCCTGCCAGTAGCTGTCAAGAAACTTGAAGATGCGGTGCAGGGAGAGAAGCAATTCCGCGCAGAAGTTCGCACTCTTGGCTCAATTCAACATGTTAATCTAGTTCAACTCCATGGATTCTGCTCTGTCGGCAACAAAAGGCTACTCGTTTATGAATACATGCCAAGAAGCTCTCTTGATTCCCAGCTTTTCAGCGACAGCCCCACTGAGCTAAACTGGGAGATAAGGTTCCAGATCATTCTAGGAACAGCAAGAGGACTGGCTTACCTTCATGAGGAGTGCAGGGAATGCATAGTGCACTGTGATGTAAAACCTGACAATGTGCTATTGGATGCAGATTATAACCCCAAAGTTTCAGACTTTGGAATGGCCAAGCTTATTGGAAGAGATTTCAGTAAGGTGCTAACGACAATGAGGGGCACTGTAGGCTATCTTGCACCAGAATGGATTTCAGGGCTCCCAATCACACCGAAAGTTGATGTGTATAGCTACGGAATGATGATCTTTGAAGTGGTTTCTGGTAAGAGAAACAACATGCATTCTGATGATGGAAGTCTGGCATTTTATCCTTCATGGGCTTCAAGAAAGATTGTGGAAGGAGATGTTAAGAGCTTATTGGATAAGAGATTGGAAGATGTTGATGTGGAGCAGTTGACGAGGGTATGTAGAGTTGCATGTTGGTGCATTCAGGACTCGGAGGGTCTAAGGCCTGGAATGGGGCAGGTTGTTCAGATACTGGAGGGAGCTTTAGAAGTGAACATGCCTCCATTGCCAACTGCACTTCAGAATATGATAGGCAGTCAGAATTCAGCGGTTCATTCATTGAGGAATGAAGAGAAGGGAGAAAGCAGTAAAGAAATGACCATAGAATCTTTTGTTGATAATGAAGATGGAGAAACTACTGTCTCTCGTTGATCAAGAGCTAGCAAATGGATTAGTTTTGCTGTAAGTTTGTATTATCTCCGTGTGTTGTTGCTGTTAGGTTAGCTACTATAAGTTTGTCAAGTAGGATTTAAATTTGGCTTGGGATAAATTTTTTACTGCTTTTAAAATAATTTTTTTAATTTTTTTTTAAATTCAAGTTATCGCAAATAAAGTCTTAATTTTATAAATATTTCTTGCCAATAAAATTTCATAATTTTGTCACGTTTGAACAAGTTAGGCTCCGTTTGGAACATGTTTCTTACTGTTTTTTAAAGCAGTTTTTTAGTTAAATTTTTTTAATTTTTATACTTGAAAGTCATTTTAAGAAGCAAAAAAAATTGTCCCAAACACAACCTTAATCTAGCTATTCTTGTTGAACATTACAAAGGATATATTTCCTAAGGTCCATGGAATAATTCCTCTTGAGGATTGAGTTTTATGGACATACTGAAAATCTGAAATGGGGACTTGTTTTGTGTGTCAATCAGCCTCTGATTCCACATGCTACAGATCTCATGGGATTTGGAGTTCTGAGAATTGCGTCTGGAATGATTCTACATAGGGGCAAGTGATCTTACTTCTTTTTCAATTTGCTATGAACACCCAAGGCATCTCATGAGATGAGATCTTTCTCAAGGGTTTGCAAGCTTGAAAGTGATCATGGCAATCCACTCTTTAGCTAAAATTTTCATGAAGCAACTCGCATGTATAAGATTTGGACATTGATATTGGTTGATTTCAGAATGAACGAGTTAAAATCAGTTAAAGTTTTGATCAAACATTATCATTTGGAGATTCGCTATTAATCTGTAAGTCATAGTGTTGAGAGATATTGTATTTGGAAGTTTTGGGATAGGCTATCAAGTATATTTGATA